>OY720636.1:45429606-46056175 GCA_963169105.1 Ceriagrion tenellum | reverse complement strand
CTTGAAAATGCGCAGTCAAATGAGGCCATATGTTAAGCGGGGGGGGGGGGGTGCCTCCGCCGAAAACACCATTTTAGTTTTCGCTTCCGCCGTAGCCTAGATATCTTCGCCTTCCCCTCTAATTACTGTCCCGGAGAACAGCGCCACCGCCGGTATACTGGGAGATGTGCTGCAAGGGTTCTGGGGAAGGATCACAGTGGCGCTATGATACACAATATTCAACATTTTGATAATCCTCCAGAGAGACGAAGGATTCCCATTTACAATAAGTGCAAATGTTTGAAGAAATATACGTCGTACTCGTCATGGCGATCTCCTGATTTTGACAAATTCACTTTTATTCTGTTGTGCGCGCCGCGCGGAGACGACACCCGTTGGAAGGCGACGACGAACGAGGACACGCCGTACACTCCGAAAGAGTGGCTTCTTGCCCTTGGCGTCGAGGAACGAAAAATCGAAATTAGGTTTTGAAAGTAAAATGACAGTTTATTTGAATCAAGTATTCGATTGAATAATTTAATGAACCAAGTCGTGCGTCTTGAATAGCCAAACACGAATATTACCATGCCTCGGGAAGGAGAGAAGTTACGGGTGAAGACGCGGATGGATGGCGCTGCGGCTTCTTGTGCACGGGCCCCATGCGCTTTGACTCCTCGGTATCAGCTATAGGACTGACCGAAGAATTATCGAGGGCCGAAATGAGCCGACTGACCCGAAAGGGCCATACTGACCATTTGCGCATCCCTCCGTGCCATAATATAGGAGAGCCGAGACAAGAATGTTATCGGCCAGGTGACAATGAATGGGGTGGGGACATTGGAAGGTACTGACGTCAAGTAAAGGAAAGGTTACACTTGTGAGACAGTATCACTTGGCTATTCTCAACTCTGCCAAATAACGGTAGAGACATATACAAAGATAAACCAAGCGAATGCATACTTAAGAACAGAGGAGAACAACTGGTTCCATTTAGAAGAGAAAGGAAATCGACCACCAATTTCCAGATTACAAAACTTCCGCCGTCTAAATAGTTAATTATATAGCAAACAACGAAAAGTTACGAAACATATTTTGATTATTAATCCTCATTCTAGAGTCTTGCGCAAACAGATTTGCTTTAAGCATTAGCGCAGAGTCGTGAAATATATACACGTAGATGTCTACGGAATCGTTTTCGGCCGTAGTATACAGCCTCCATTAGTTCGTCAATAGTTATAATTCTCCATTTCTTCATCGGAAGTTGCAGTTGCTAATAATTGAGTGCTGAGTGAAAATTTTGCAAACGTGCCGAAAATTTATTGATTTGAGGCTGCATCTTTTGCAAATTGAATTTTGCGTGAAATGAAATATCCAAACCCAAAGGCAAATTCTAGGACGAAGAAAGCGAGGCTGGTGATAAAATTTGGAGGACACAAACTGGAGAAAGTACAGCATTTTAACCTCTTAAGTAGTACGCTAGAAGAAAACGGACATAATAGCAAACACATACGGAAGAGAATAAGCGCTAGCAAAGGAGGCGTTTGGTAATTGAAGGGAGCTGTGACGGGGACATTGAAGAAGAGGGTGGTGAAGCGTTTGATATGGAGCGTAGCGTTGTATGGGGCAGAAACGTGGACCTTCAGAAAGAAGGACGAGAATAGGTTGCAGGAATTTGAGATGTGGGTGTGGAGAAGGATGAAGAAGGTGAGGTGGACGGAGAGGAAGTCTAAGAGATGGCGGGCGAGGAAAGGAATCGTATTAAGAAATTATAGATCGGCAGGTTAGTTGGCTGGAGGATGTAATAAGGGACGAGGGATTGTTCAAGAGCGTGATCGAGGGAAGTATGCTCGGCAAGTGGAGAAGAGGACGAAGGAGAATAGGTTTCATTGACAGGATGAAGAGGACTAGATCTGGGGCGAAAAAGGATATACCAGAGCGAAATAGGCCCCTGAAATAGTAGAAAATGAGAGGAGGTTCTCTGACATTCAATGAAGCCTACCTTTACCGGTAGAACACTTTACAAAAAAAGGCAAATTCCTTTCACCGAATAATGGCATTAGTCTTCATGCGTCATAATAGCTAAGAAAATTGATGGGATCACTCAAAGGGAAAAACGTGGTACAGTTTCGGGATTTCAGTCATTTTAAAAGAGTTTCTCACTCCGACTAGATTCGCCGATACCCACACTCAAGAAATTCTTCATTAGGAAAGAGATTCAAGAATCTTTCTCCGGCACATCAATCTTAAAGCTTTACGGCAGGGCGTAGGTATACCCGAAGGTGATGAGCGCCTTGAGGCGTTTTCAATTCCGAACGGGAAATCATAAAATAAAAATGTGGTTGAATCAAACCTTTTATGCACGAGGAGTAAAAAGGCGGCCAACGCCGTCGCGGCGGAGTTTTCTCATTCACGTCAATATGCGAAGAGGAGGGAAAAAGATATTTGTCATCAAAGGGAGTGAGTGAGAGATGGGGAGAGCACGAATCGAAATTACGGGAATGATGCTAACAGAACGAAACGAGAAGTAACTGGAGGGGATTGAATTGAAGAGATCGGGAACATAATTGCGAGACTACGCTCTCGCATAAGGAAGGGAAAGGACGTGGAAAGGGGGAGAGGGAGGGAGTTGTGGCGGTGTGGGGAGGGTTGTTTTTTTTTCTTCACCACCACCCCATGGATGAAGCTTCACAAAAGGAGGCGAAATGACGAATTGCGAGCGACTGCAAAGAAGGGGAGGCGAGGGGGGGAAGGAGGGCGCTTGAGTCTCGGAGCCGGATCGGGTAGGGGCGGCAGTGGGAAATAAGGATGCATGAATATTAATTTTAATTCCAAGAAGACAGAGGAAGATATGGCGATGGACTGGGGGGGGGGGTTGGTTGATAAGGGCTATGGGTATCAGTTAAAGTTTAAGGCTTTACTTTGTGGAAAAGCGACACATGAAATGAGAACTCACTTTTTATATACATTCCATACTATTTTATTTTCACCGACTATAGTTTCTACAATAACAGTCATCGAGGAAATTCTTAGGAGGAGGAATATTAGGAGTCTTAAATATAGAAGGGCATGTATGAAGCAGTGTATGGGGGTAAATGAAACAAAAGAGGTTTGCAAGGATAGGTCAGTATGGAGGAAATTATTGGAGCAGAGTTAGGTGTACATATATATGTAATTATCAGTGAAAATTAGTGACACTGCCTACCCCGGAAGGGAACGGCGTAACTGGTATGTATTTATGTATCTAAAATTAGATTTTCGTGAGCAATACGAAATTGTTAATGCTGTTGAAAATTATTCAAATCTGGCAAATGACCTCGCCTTTGACGTGCATTCGCCACCTATGTCAATAAACTTTTAATGTACGCTTTCATTTGTGTCATAAACTCAACCTGGCCATTGTGTGTTTATCCCATCCCCCATTGACGTCAATTTAGGCATTGCAAAAAAAATTTCTTAGTATATTCCATACTTGAAAGTTAATTTCCGACCTAGGTTTTGACTGCACAGCAATCATTATTAAGGTGCATTTGATGCCTAGGAATTGTAGACCTTGACAATGATTGCTATGCAGTCGACGCCTAGGTTGGAAATAATCTTTTAAATGTGAAATATGCTAAGAAATTTTTGTCGTCTTGTCTGCGAAAATTTTTCACGAAGTTACGCCTTCCACCATTTATTTTAGACGTCATTTTACCGTGTAATATTCACATTCCCCTTTCAACCGACCTTTTCATCCCCTCCCCCACTTTCCCCCAATCACTCTCCCTCGTCTCCCACATCCACCCTCAGTTTGGTATATAAGTACAGTTAAAATTGAGATTGTACCTTGATAATGACAGATAATGTCGTGGTCGGTGAAAATTAAATAGTGTGGATAGTACGATTCATGCGTCACTTTTCCTCAAAGGAAAGCCTGAAACTTTAACTTGTATACCTATGACTGATAATATTTTTTTTAAGCGCGAGCTTTCACCAAACCTTCTTCACGTGTTGTTAAGCAGCAATTGGGTAATTATTTAAATTGAAAATAAATCCTGAATATCAATTAAAGCAAATGATATTTGTCTCCTAGGCATGCGATCCGATTATCAGGGGAAAAATGAACGTGGAGTAAAATCGCATGAATTCCTGGATCACCAAAATACAAGCATAGGAATCAGAATTCCTTTGTATTTTTTAAAAATTTGGACTAATCTTTAATTTCAGTGTTAAAACTTGCGTCACTCATAGGTACATTAACAAAACGAAATATCATGGCATGGAAAGCTGACAGCTTGAGACTATGGTGGTGAAACAAATCATTAGGAATGACAGCATCAGCATAAATAAGTCACCTGTAAATCGAAATATCATGTTTACTCTCTGAAAGCAGGATAGTCAAATCTAAAAAAGTTTATTGCACCATCACCTACTTCGACTGTGAATTTTATGCAAGTATGCAGGTTATATAGTAACATTATATAATCGTCCAACTGTCGAGCACTTCCCCCACCCACCCACAGTTTGGTGTACATAAACAGCTAAAAATTGAGATTGTACCTTTTTAATGGACATATATGAAAGAAGTTTGCTTCGTTGGTTTGGCCATGCCGAGAGGAAGGATGAGAGTCGAATAACGAAACAGATATTTAAGAGTGAAATGAATGTTGCGAGAGGCAGAGGTAGGCCAAGAAAGTTGTGGTAGAATGTGGTTGTGGAAATTCTTAGGAGGAGGAATATTAGGAGTCTTAAAAACGGCAGGGCGTGTATTATGAAGCAGTGTATGGGGGTAAATGAGGCAAAAGAGCTTTGCAAGGATAGGTCAGTATGGAGGAAATTATTGAAGCAGCGTTAGGTGTACAAATATGTATTTATGAGTGAAAATTTGTGACTGTTCTTCCCCGGAAGGGAACGGCGTGATTGGTTTGTATTTATGTATGTACCTTGATAATGACAGATTATGTCGAAACCATGATCGGTGAAAATAAAACAGTGCGGAGTGTACAAAGTGACTTCTCATATCAAGGGCTATGGGAGATTCCAATCTCTGAGAACGAGAGCACAACACGGATTCAAACGGCTGCGGAATTAGAAGAGAGAGAAAGATTGTGTCGGCGGCGGGATGAGGAACATTTCAATAAGCCACTATTTGTATCTCGTGATCCGCCGCCTCATGTGCCTCTCTCAATCCACACGCATCCTCCGAAGTCCATTTCACAGCATCACGGTCCGTATTAAATATTTATGGCCTTTTGGGTGAGAGCAGAAAAGATTTCTCTCCACTTCCACCGACGGGAAATTCATCCGCGATAGTCCATCATTTTCCAAAGCCCATTTCCCCAAAGCTCATTCTACTCGTTCGAAAAGCATTACAGCATAGATGGACGTCGATCGTTGAGGAGATGAGGGCACAAAAGTGCGAAATTCACAAAGTAGAAGAGACTGGTGTTCGCATATTCATCATCTTCTAGGGAGTTCAAACCCCTCAATTGTTCGCAAGCGTCTTCCTTACAGTCGGCTCCATTTTCCTGCTCCTTTTTCATTTCTGTATATTCTACACATTGAGACACACCGGTTTTCAAAGTATGAAAACCGGAGTCATAGTGTTCTTGCTCTGATGACGCCTATGTCTTAATTAATTCAATTAATTAAATACAAAGAGAAGCTGCATGCTTCTTTAAAAACTGCTAAAAACGAGCGAACATGTAGTGTTTCATAACTTTTAGAGAAATTGAGGTGGGAACCCCTAGAGACGCGGAGGCTACACGCTAGGCTAAGCTTGTTTGAGAGATTCAGATGTCGTGTGTTTCAGTAGAACACATAGGATATTGTCATGAAGCCTCACCACATCTCTAGGCCTGACCGAAGTGATAAAATGAGAGAGATACATTTCCGAACAGAAAGGCACAAAAACTCGTTCTTTCCGCGCATAATAAGCGACCACAATAAAAAGTTAGCTCCACTCAAGTACACTCCAATAATACACGTCACAGTTTCACTTCCCAAACCCTAATCCCATACAATTTTACTCGGCTGGTGTCCTAACACCCCCTGCCACACGCCAATGCGGCGGCTGCAGGGTAATATGTACATGTAATGTCAACAATCGGACAGCCTGATATAATGCATGCACATAATCCGAAAAAAGATAAATCAAAGTTGACATGAAAATTAATTATAGTTCTATCTAAAGTGCCTCGCGCTCCGTTGAGGTTGGGTTTGAGACATGGGCCACGGAACTTTCCAAAATATTGAGGAGTGCGGAGGAAGGTCTTATGGAGGATCTGGCCTCATGGTGACATATTCCAGATTAACTGCAAATTTCAATGCAACATCTTTGAATTGTGTTTTATAAAATAGTTATGAAATAAAATAGGGTTTCCTGGGCTAGTTTTACTGTACTAGAGCCTTGAAAGTGAAAATTTTAACATGGGCTCTTGATGACATTGCTAAAATGACAGCTAAAAAACTTCAATTTGAACAAGAAAGCAGATTCAGGCTTTCAATTGAAGCTAAATATAAGAAGAAAAAAGTCGTAAGGAATGGAATAAAAATAAAATATAGGCACCTTACTACCCAAATTGATTATTTATAAGCCTATTTCTGTCGTACTCGAAGTCAAAACGTGGCAGTTCCATGCAAACCCCCGCAGTCAGGTATCATGGCTGGACAAATGTGGATATTAAAAACATATTCAAGGAATAATCTACGTATTAAAAGTGTTGTAATTTTGATATCCAACAGCTAACCCAACGGGGTCCGGTTCGATCCAGTGGAAGCGGGCTCGACGACCGTACTCGGAAAGACTCGGGTTCGAGTCCAACCAACGGAAAAAGTTTCCCTGGCTTACCAAGGAACTTGCGCTCGCTACTCGAAGTTGTACCTCAATACTGAGAGGCAGCAGTCTCAGCGAAGGCATTTATAGCGCAGATCAAGTAGTTCGGCACGGTACAATAGGCACAGCTTCGTGTGACAGTGAAAGTTCAAAGACTTATTGGACGGAATGGGCTGGGGTACTCCGATGTGGAAGGCAACGGGGAAACCACCAACATTGATCTCCCTATAAGATACAGCCCTGCAATCTATATATGACATGTTGGCACTCCTTCCAGTAAAATTTTCCGGAGGTAAACTAGTTCCCCAATCGGATCCCCGGTTGGGGACTACTGGGAGAGGTTCCTCAGTCAAGAAGGACAAGTTAACCTATCTCATCGGCGAATGTTGGATTTTTTTCAACTGAACAAATAATTATTTATTATTTATCTTGCCACCCAGAGTTAGGCTAGAGCCACCTTAGAGCCTAGGAAATCAGTCAGAAAACCTTCCTAATTGTTGCCAACGCAAGCGATTCGAGAGGTTGGATTAATCACCACTACCGGAGGTTCGTTTCGACTCGTCTCACGATAAGACTTCAAGACAGGGTCTCAGGTAAAGTATTAGCCAGGAGTTATTTTAACCATATGCCTAGTACGTAAGTGACTCGGACTATACCGCGAAGTAGTTAGGTTCCCAAGTCTCACTCTCTCTCTCTCTCTCTCTCTCTCTCTCGTTGCCTCCCTCCTTTCATGTCACCCCATCCACTTTTACTGCCCCTCTTTGCAGCTCAGCCCTGGGCCAGGAACTTTAGCGGGAGCTGTCATTTACCAGGTCACCTAGATCAGGACCAATGAAACCGGCTCATTTCGAAGGAGCTCACCATATTCCTTCCTTTTTTCTTTCAAAATCAAAGACTATTCCAGTCAAATATACAGTCCAGGCCTCGGTCAAGGCTGATGGATTTACCTCTGCGCAATTTTCGCATTTCTATGCACCAGCGGGAGACTCTGTTAAGCAAATACCACGGGCAGTTCACGGTGCACTCAAAATTTTCCTCGGATAATGAACACTTAGTAAGGTAGATGTGAGAATTAAACAGTTGATGAAATGGGTTAGATTTGTTGACGACCATACGCAGGTTAGTCGATCATCGAAGGGATTTTAACTTTGGTGGAAACATTATATAACCCGCGTAGGAGGTACAGAATTAAGATAAATCATAAGGAAAAAACGTAATATGTTTTTCCAGGTGAAAGACAGCAAAACTCGTCATAAAAGTATAAGTGCTCAAACTGGAGCAAGAGGAATTGAATAATTTGGGTGATATGCTTCAAAAAATGAAATAGTAGCAAAGACATCAGAAAGAGAAAGGCACTGGTGAAAGAAGCGATCAGCTCAAGAAGCGAAGAGCGATAGAGGGCTGACAACGGGGACCTTGCGTAAATAGGCGTGCCGCGCTGAGATTGAGAGTAGCAGAAAAATATAAGAATAATGAGTAGCTATTTTTTTATCAGAAAGTGTAAGGGACGGCAGTAGGAAAGGGCTCACATCTAGTGTGTAATTTTTAAATCACTGCCGGGTTGTTTTTTTTTAACAATTTGGGTGGAAAATCGGTTTTTCCAACCTATTGAGAAAACTATGGATAATAGAGAAAAAGTAACAGAAAAATGAAATGTCTAAAATTCCAATACCTGTCGAATAGCGCCTGGTAGATTGAAATTGAATAATTCATTCAAAAGTTATTGCAAAAAAACTTCAAAAAAACGTGGAATAACAAGGTTTTTTTATCATTTATCAATTTATTATTATTCAATGAAATTCGATATAAATGCCTAAAAGTTGTGAGTTTTGTTGTGCTTCAAAAGTGTTCAAAAGGTGGGTGCTGTGGGCCACATAGTTATTGCATAATTCTATTTGTTTATCCAGTACCAGGAAAAAATGCTGAACTTTCAACGCGTCAGACGATAAAAGTTATTATCCAAAAGGGCTTCACAGCCCCGATTTTTTAAGGCCAAAGTCTAACTTAACCTTGTATTTTAATAAAATGCATATTTATTATAGGTAACCGTTTTGAATTGTATGATAAACAATAATACTTTTTGAACACTTTTTTTAATAAACATTTAGAATAACTTCAAAACTCTCTTACAGAGATACTACACACTACACAATAGATGTGAGCACTTTTTTACTGCCCTCCCCTACGCTTTCTGACAAAAACAAAGTTACTTCTAATTTATTTTTTTCCAAATGTCTGCTGCCTGACAACCGAATTAACGACCATATTGGTTATCCCTGCTATTTCCTTACTTTCTTCTGTGTGGCACCACGCAATGGACGACTTAACGGATGTAAATGAAGAATATCCACCATCTTTTTTATTTTAGTCGGTTCAATCTTGAAAAATATATTGGCTACTTGGTGATATGGATTCTACTCAATTTTACGATAGATTTAATCAAAATAGCAGGTAATTATACATTTTAAATAAAAAATAAGGAGAATCATACCTAAGGAAGTAAATTCATGTTGATTTCTTGTAAGTTAAGGATGTAAAACATGGTAAAATTGCAAAATTAGTGCGTCAGCCCGTAAGCGCTGAGGAAAATAGGGGTTAACAAATATGGCGGACGGGACACGCCCACGTAACAGCTTTTAGCATTAGCCACCATACATCTACATCTACGAAATACTGTGCAAGCCACCACTGTGGTGTGTGTGGCACGGGGTGATTCCACACCAGGCATGCAGCACTCATCCCAGTTCAAATCAGAACCGCGCACATTCTTCCGAATGCCAGGCGCGGGCCAAAAGCAAGTCAGGGCAGCGTTACGCAATCAGATCAGAAACCAGGTGAGTGATATGTAGAAGAGCATACTACCATGCAGTACACTACTCTAGATATAACTTCAGTTTAATATTATTAATTCGACAAACATTTAGCACTACAAGGTACTAAGACATGCAGGAGTATACCATGCCGGAGATTGCATGCGATATTAGTGTCTACAGTTCATGTTAAGATATTTAGTACTACTAAAAAACCTATTTAACCTAGTCAGTATCCTAGAACTGATCTATCACAACTATCATATAGCCCCTCTTCATCTACCTCAACGGATAAAGTTACAAATAAGAGGATGGTGAAGAGTTTGATGTAGAGTGTAGCGTTGTATGAAATAGAGACATGGACTCTGAGAAAAGTAGACGACGCGACGTTTGACTGAAATTTGAGGTGTGGGTGACACCTACTGGGTGTCCACGGCACCATCTCTAGTTATACTACCGCGGGGTGCAGAACAGGATGCACAGGGGATCGCAGACTGAGGAAGAAAAGCGACATAGTCCGCTTGGAGAAAAGTAAAAGTTATGAAGATTTTCACTGAAGAATAATGCTCGGTATAAGTGCATCTACAACCTCATATCACCCAGCGAGTGGTCGTGTAGCCTCGTGACGGAGGTGTTTGGACACAAGCCGTGTGAATGTTTTTGGGTTTTTGGGAGGTGAAATCGTGAAGTGTATTATAGGAATGTTTTAAGGTAGTGCGAGTGAGATATTTTCCTAATATAATCCTAGTATAATCATAACAGCGACCATATTCGATATATACGTTTTAATTTCACCAACTGTGAGACACACGAATTAAATATTGCATAATTGATGGTGCAATAAAATAGTTTTACATTACATAAATATCCGGATTTTCCGTCAAGTGCTGTTCATCATTCCAACTAACGTTTCGAAAAAAAAATCTTTCAATGTTTTAAGAGACATCGAGGATCTGGAGAAGTATAACACCGTAATTTCGGAACATCAATACCCAGTGTGGAACCCGAGAAACACTCAGCTGGTTGGCCTGGATAACACCTCTTCTTTCCTGTAATAAGTCATAATTTGTCAAAAACCTTCGACTCCTATAAGGTACTTATTGAGAAAATACAAAAGCCACTAAATTTTTTCCTCTTGTCATACGGTAAATAGTTGCAAAATTGTAATCGGAAGTTTAGCGGTATCCTAGCTTAGGCGGTGGGTGCTCTAATATGAGCGTGCGATTCAACACCACTCACGCAACACCTACACCACGAAACATGGACGTGAACAGAGTGGACGAGGGAACTTAAATATGTATTAATTTCTTAACAAAACAAAATTTACCGTCGAATTTTTTTAATTTTGCCGAGCCTAGGTGTTAAGGTAGTGCGAGCGAGATAGTTCCCTAATCATAATAGAGACCATATTCATATACATACGTTTTAATTTCACCAACTGTGAGACACATGAATTAAATATTGCACAATTAATGGGGCAATAAAACAGTTTTACATGATTGGTATTGTAAGTAATCAAATGAAAATATCTTAATAAGTCTTTAACTTGACTCATTTTTGTCACGCGGTACGTTTGAAACTCCATCAAAACGGAATTTTTTTTGTGATCCCGAAGAATTTACTACGGTGACAATATGATTAATTTTCAAAAATAGTTGAGAAAACACACAGACTGCACACTTGATTTTTTGACGAGATCTAAGTGTAGAAAATATAAGGTCTCTCTGGAGTGCATACACGTACCATTTCCCATGTAAAAGGGCTGGTATTTTTTGGCAAATATCTCGGAAGGTAATGTGTTAAGGGGATGAATTTTCGGTGTCAATGGAAGGATGATATATTTTTCTTTAAAGTGAGACCAAATTCATTGAGTTCTAGGTAAAATGATATTTCGCTCAAACTGCCTTAAGTAGAGCTCTGTATGTAGTATGGTCACTTATTTCACGTAGAAAGAGCGAATTTTTGTACCCTCTGTTCGGCAAAGTATCCTTTCAATTTTACCGCTTCTATAGGACCTACAAATGTAGTGTGCCTTCAAAATGATATTCTCTGAGTCGCTTTGAAACGCACTTGTGCTGACTTTGTCAAGTAAACTAAGTCTAGCGTGCAGCCTCCGAGAGGATAGCGGTTCCCGACCTAATCCCTCTAAAAGCTAAAATTAGTCGAATACTCCAAAACAATTTACAGATACAGTAATTCCTCGATTTACTTCGAAGATGCGTGTCGAATAAGAGCATCGTAAGTCGAAACATCGCAAAAAGGATCCAGATATTCGCGACCACTTTGATCCAAAGATAAATCATGGCGTTAGTTTCAAAATTTAACCTCTATATCTATATTTATCCCTATATCCAGGGATAAACATAGATATCTATTTTAGATGGGATGACTATGTCTCAGTTGTCAAAAAGCGCAATCATATGCACATACAGTCTATTTTATTAGAATTAAGCAGGAAAAAAAATTCCCGACGACCCTTATCAGCATGGACGTAACTCCGACTCAGACGTAAATCGAAACGACGCATTCCGAGTGCTCACTGTGCTCATATTTCACGAAATCCCGTGCGTCCTTGGCATGCATATTTTATCACGATTCAACGAATGCACCACCGAGGAATAGAGAGTAACAGCGGTTGGCAAATTTTTTGGCCGCAAAACCAACGTTTCGCAGCAAAGCAGTACAATGCACATGATTGGAAAACGACACTCTTCTCTCTTGAACGAAGCATTTTCGAGAAATATTGAGATTTTATCGCACCAACGAGCGAGGATTAATTCTTGGTTCATCTCTGAAGTTTTTTACCAAAAAAAAATGAAGAGAACGAGGGGAAAAGAATCCCAGATGTAGATAAGGCGAAAGGAGGTTCAGGAGTGACCTCAGGTTATAAAGATGGGTCGACGGACGAGGGTTTTCCGGAGAACAAAGAGTCATAATTTTGACTGGTAAATAATACATTTTACGAGGCAAAGGCAAGGCTTGTGTATTATAATTTCAAACATTTTAGATTTCTCGATTAAAAAATCTCTCTCTTTCCTCAGAATTTTTCCCTCACAAGCGCGCCTCGCAAAATACGGAGAATCTCGAGCGTTATCAATTTTAGACAGCATTTTCGTGCCATCTATCGATCTTAAATTGCCTTACTGGTTTACAACAATAACTGCCCATTAATCA
Organism: Ceriagrion tenellum; assembly: GCA_963169105.1. NCBI lineage: Eukaryota > Metazoa > Arthropoda > Insecta > Odonata > Coenagrionidae > Ceriagrion > Ceriagrion tenellum. The sequence continues at coordinate 46,043,398 of OY720636.1, read as the reverse complement.
AGGACAAATTAATAGGTACTGGGAACTCTCTAGAGATTGAATTCGATAGCAAACATTTTATATTGATTTTAAAATCAGACGTCCACCGTGACTTATTCCCTCTTCTCGGACACGCCAAATCGTTCAAATTACCGTCTTCTCCTCCCGAGAGAATATGTGGGAAAACGCTGTCATTTAACCGGTTATTACACCTAAATTTATATTCCAACTTGACAAGTCTCACATCCGGTAGGCGCGACCAGGTTATTCTGAGGATAAAATCGAAAGTCGTGGAGCTTATATCGGCTAATCAACATGAGTTTTCTTGTTGAAGTTCCATGGGTTATGGAGAACTTCCTCAGAAAGGCAAAACCTGAAAGAATCATGGGTTGGAGTTTCGCGGCGATTAATACTTGTAAAAATTTCCACCTTAAAGATAAGATCCAAATGTTGGCTCAGTTTACTACTAACATTAATGGTTGAAGGCGTAACTTTATGGAACATAGCCACACACATGACGAAAAACGATCTTAGCATATTCAACACTTTAAATGTTTATTTCTGACCAAGGTTTCGACTGCACAGCAATCATTATTGATAATGATAATCTTGATTAATTGCGGTGCAGTCGAAACCTGGGTTGGCAAAAAACATTTTAGGTACGGAATATACTCAAAATAAGATATTTTTTCGTCATGTCAACTTACTAAGCCTGCAAGTTCTCACTAAACAGGATCGTTTATCCTCCCCCCAATTTACCGTTTTATTTTATTCGTTTCAAACTCAACCTCACTTCAACTGGGATATTTCTGTAAAGTAGATAACCCTCGTGTTTTTGCTAGGAGATCGTAAGGCATTAGACAATGAAGATGAGAGAAAAGTACTCCTTTAGACAGTTTAATTACATACGTCAGCATAAAAATATTATGAAGCGAAATTTGTATTTTTGTTCTTTATCAGGAAAAAGAATTAACAAGACCCAAAATGCCTCTTAGTTAGCATTAATCTTAATTGTATAGTACGTTTACGAGTGAATAAATAATAATGGGTAATAGGTGGAACTATTTTGCGTCGGCACTATACCAGACTATTTTTGGGCGGACATATAAAAAGTATAAGCGGAATGTGAGGAGAGAGCATCCTGCATCATAGAAGCTACCACTTTTTTGTTAAGTGTAGCATTTCTTATGAATTTTCACATTTTATCCACTTTAAATATTATACTAATCCTGCAAGCCTCTGGAAGGTGGAACACATTCTGGGTATTATCAAAGAGAAAACAATGGCAATATAGACTGGGGGCTTTCGATATGACAGTGGATAGAAGAAGGGAGGGAAGCTGGAAAATAATAAAGACAATCGAGGGAATGTTACAGATGGTTGGAGAGTAAAGAAAGCGACGGAGAGTCAAGGGAGACAGCACATATGGAAGGAGAATGCTTCGAGAAGTCACGTTGAAGAGGGTGACAGAGGAAGATACGGGACAAGCGCTGATGAGGATGAAAGAGAACCAGAAAATTGGACGGCATAAAACATTCAATGCTTAGAGACTCATGAGAGGAAAACAGTGTTATCAGGAAAGGTTGAAGTTGGAAAAGGTCGGAGAAAAAATGGTTAGAAACGACCCTGATATGAAATAAACTATGGGTGAGTCATTTGCAGAGCACCAAATGAATGAGACGTGAATGACTCTAGTCACATATACACATACTTCTATTGATGCACTAAAAATAAGATGGTTTTGAAACCACTGTAAATCAATATCTATTTCGGGCATTAAATTAGTAATGTTTCACCTACAGAAAAAAAGCCATCGTTTATTTGGATCAGGGATGATTTCCAGCTCTGTGTAATTCGAGGATTCTTCCATGGCTCCATGTGCAGAAGGTCTCAAACACAATATCTCATGGAGTGGCAATCTTATCGGCGGGCGAGGATGCGCAATTTTATAAGGCAATTGAACTGTGTAGAGTCGGGTACGGACAGCGGCCTGCCAAAGCAGCAACAATTAATAAATGCGAGCTAAAAGAGCTCCAGTCGTCCGAAAGGACTCCTCTCCAATATTTCCTTTCTCTTCCATTATTCTCTCCGTCTCCCCTGGGTGCCAACGGCTACAATTGCCAAAGCGTCTCCGTGCGACGCGAGAACGATACCATCGACTGCTATACAGAACACACACACACACACACACTCTGCCTCTCCGATTCTTTTTAATGTTGCCAACTCATCTTATTTGCTTCTCCATTCTCCTTCCTTCGATTCCTTTATGGCCTTCCATCGCTTTCTTTTCTTCCACTCCTCCCATTATCCAAACCCCTTCCCTTCCCACCCCCTCCGCCGGTCCTACCAGCTCCCCCCATCCCTTCCTCACAAAATCCTTCTGGTTCGGCAGTGGAGGAGGGAGGGAACAGGAGATCCTTATCTCGTATTCCCCCTCTCCCCCCTCACTCCCCTTTACAGTCCCTCGAGATCTGGGGTTCAAGGGAGTTTTGTAAGAGATCTGGATGAGAGGAAAGGGAGAATATGCAGAGCAAAGGACTGAGCTTCTTGGAAAGAACCTTGGGCAAAAAGAATTAAGGAAAGGGGATAAAGGACTAGGAGATCTTAGAAAGCACATGCCATACCTTTTTCGGAATGTTTCCACAAAGCATGATTGATTGTAAATTGAAAGATAGAAAAGAATAGAAAACTTCGAAACCTGGTCCTGGTGGAGGATGCTGACAATAAAATGGCCGGACAAAATAAGAAATGATGAAGTTTACTTAAGAGTAAAAGAGGAAAGGACCATATGGAACACCATAGAGAAAAGAAGAACAAGATGGATTGGACACATCCTGAGAGATAATGGATTTGTGAAGAACATAATTGAAGGTAAAATAGAGGGAAAAGCTCCCAGAGGAAGACCCAGGAATAAGTTCATGGACCAAATAAAGGGGAAAGTACATAGAAAGAGATACCAGGAAGTAAAGGAACTAGCATTAGATAGGGAAAGGAGGAGGGGGGCCGTCAGCGCATCCTAGGATTGATCAACCAGTGATGATTGATTGTCAGCAATATTACCTGAAAGGATGAAATAAAGGGCATTACAGACCTATTTCACATATATAGTTCTCCCTATTTTCTCCTACTGTTCCCCTATAGGGTCGATGTCAGCCCCAACTCATGTTAAACTCCTGCAACATATCACTAACTTCTTCGCACTTATTGTGAAAAACAAGGTGTCAAATCCCCGCAACCTACCCTCAGATGTTGTCTTGTCCTCAATCTCCGCTGATAAACTTGATAGTATTATCCTTAAAACTGATATTAAACTAATACATAGTACACTGAACTCAAACAATGATTGCTCCGGCCTTGTTTCCTTGATAAATTCCAGAAAACCCACCGTCACACCTGAACTCAATCATTTTTCAATATCTTTACTCCCACATTAACACTCACCGAGAGCTTCCTCGTTTTTCGCCTCTCTTATCCCGTAAATACCCTCTCTAAGAACATTGAACCCTTCACCTTACCTTCCAGCGTCTTGTCTCTCCTAGCCTTATGTTATGTCCTAAAAAAGTTATTTTTACTATCTCTTAATATTGGATCATTATTTGCTACCTTCTTCTTGTTATGTTTTTTCGTTTATATCCATTTTTGTTTGCTATACGTAAGGCATTTGTGTTTGCTATACGTATAACCATAAGTGGCTTCATGCTGTATGCGATCTTTTTGTCAAATAAATAAAATATTAGTGATGACCAATGTACACCAGTAATATAAAGTTTTAGATTATTTGGCGACATCTTTTGGCACACATTGGCTGTGTTTATAGCTTTAGTGAAGTCAAGACATCTTGTTGTCCTTCTTGACTGATGTACTCCTTCCAGTAGTCCCCACCCGGAGATCCGAGAGGGGGACTAATTTACCTCCGTAATATTTTACTGGGAAGAATGCCATCATGTCATATACATATAATGCATGGCTGCATTTCTAGGGAGACTAATTTGGTGGCTTCCTCGTTGCCCCCCAAATCGCAGTACATCGTCTGATTCTGTGAACTTCACGCTCACCCTAAGCTGTGGCTGTTGATACAGGTCCGATCTTCTTGATCCGCGCTATCAATGCCTTCTGCTGAGACTGCTCCCTCTCTAAAGACACCTTTAAGAGTTGCATTATGCATTTTCAGTAGGCATCACAAAAAAATATTTTATCAAATTCATTAACAAGTTATTGATGAAGGCTCCCGAGGAGTGGTGAAGTAGGCGTAACGAGTTTCCCGGGATGTCCTCCGCGTCGATTCATCTTCAAAGGTCACTAAACGTAATGGACCAAGTCTCCAAGAATACAACATGACAAAAATAACACAAAGACAAAAGTCCTAGTATGCGGAAGAAAGAAACTGGATGAGGCAGTCACCATGAGAGGAGAAAAATTAGAGCAAGTGGATTCCTTCACCTATCTCGGCAGAACCATCTCGTGTGACGGAAGAAGTACAACGGGCATCAATCGGAAAGCAAGCGCAAGCTAAGAAGGTGTTCATGTAAAAAAGACAACTGCACTCAACTGCAACTGCGCTCAAAGAAGATAGAACTACAAACCAGGAAACAATATATGAAAATATTCGTGTGGAACGTGGCACTCTATGGATTGGAGGCATGGACCATTGGAAAAGCTGGCCAGAAAAGACAATAAGCCTTCGAAATCTGGTGCTGAGGGAGGATGCTGAAGATAAAACGTGCAGACAAAATAAGAGATGATGAAGTTTACCAAAGAATAGAAGAGGAAAGGACCATATGGAACATAATACAGAAAAGAAGAACAAAATGGATTGGACACATCCCGAGACGCAATTGATTTGTGAAGAACACAATGGAAGGTGAAATTGAAGGAAATTTCCGCGGAGGAAACCCCAGGAAGTTCATATTAGTTGGACCAAATAAAACGTAAATAAGAAAAGATACCAGGAGATAAGGGAACTAGCATTAGATAGGGAAGGGCGTAGGGCTGCAGTCAACCAACCTTAGGAGTGATTGACCAATGATAGTAAATGTTGTGTCAGGAAGAGGAATATTGCGATAATCATTGGTGAATGTAATAGAAGGGAGACTGATGTGGAAACCTCGTTTTTCATGGCCGATTTTCCAACACTGCCGGAGATAACATTTTTATTGAGAGGGATTACTTTGAGTAGTAATTGCAGGCATTTAAAAGGGCATTGAACGTGGAGGTTAATATCCGCCCGGGGAAGAATAAAAAAAACGAATGAAACCTTGCTACTTCGAGCCTCGGTCAAACGTCGGCGAGTGTTTTGAGAGGACATAATGAAGTGTTATTCAAAGCGTGGAGTGATTAAAAACTTCGTACTAGAACTCTGGGACGTTAATGCATTTGATAATCAGTCAAGTCACCCCAGTATCCGAGGCAAATGAATCATGGAAGCATGTTTGGCGTGAAATAACGACTTCTGGCGAGTTAGAAAATCTTTCACGCACAACCGATAGTTACGGCCGGCATTCCTTGTTTCTTTTTCCTCGTATTGGAAATATTGCTTTTGAAAAGAGGAGCGAACCATTTTCCCCGCTCCCGCCGGTCATCCAAGAGGCAGAAGACTCATTTTTTTGCCGGGATAAAATATGTTTCCTCATGGATATTTGATTGCTTTTACAGTTTTTCATTCGGGCCATTAATAATACTTGAGAATCTCAGGAATTTTACAGCAGCGGCGGAAAATTACACCTAGATATGGACGGGGCCCGTCGGCTCCTCGCTCGGGGCATGAAGGTTGTGATTGTGTTTTGATGACATGAATTAAGCCGTGATTGTGGAGCGTGATTACGGCTGTCAGTAACACACCAGAAAGCAAATAGACACAACCATAACTACTGTTTGGTTGATGCCTGCGAGAAACATTTCCTTCGTTTTTATGGCATTCTAAAGTGGCCTCTATATTATCATTGCTACTATAACCACAATTCAAAATATATCGAAATGAAATTTTCAAATGAATCAGGTAGGTGTGGTTGTTAGAGTTCTGGCCAACCATCCGGGGTTCGAATAACTGCGGAAGCTGAGATTTAACAGTGGAATAGCAATGCCTACTTTAGAGCTATTTGAGGGCAGTTCTAGAAGAGTATTCAGTGGCGTAGCTAGGCGGGGGGGAGGGGTGCGGTCGGCCCCGTGCGCACTTCTAAGGGGGCAGCAGGGTGCGCACTTCTAAGGTCTGCTGTGGGTTATAACACTATAACATTTTTTATTCACAGAGGTTTTCTTTTGCTACATTGTTTTTTTTCTTAATGTTTTATTTGTCAAAAAAATGTAGAATTAGTGACATAAAGTTGTAGTTTTCGTTTCAGAAATAAAGATGGTCTTAATTTTGAACACCTTTTAACTATTTTCTCCGATAGGTTATTTTCGCTTTTTGTTTAACACAGTGACTTATACAGTGCGAGTATGTTTGGTGTGTATTTGATGCATACTATATTTGAGCATGTGAAAGAAATATCATAATGGTACACGAACTAGTTCAAATATATATAACTTAAAAAGTGTCTCACTGTGCAAAAAGTATTTTTTGTGGGGTCGGAGGCAACAAACTCAAGGGCCGCCCCGGGCAGCACACTCACTAGCTACGCCACTAACAGTATTCTGTTGGAACGGACGTTTAACCGTGGTCCCATGGTACCTATCGTTAAATAAATGTTTCCGCCAACGCCGGGTTTCTCTCCACCCTCACTGCCATCCCTAAAGATCTCCCTATACCTAATTTCCTTAACCCTCTTTAGATTCCTGCATTTCGTAGAGCAAACGGACTCTCGACGATCAGCCGCCATGAAGTTAAAATTGGCTGTTTGAAATGAAAAATCGCTTATTTCCAATATGATCTATGTTTATTTAACATTTAATGAAACTAAAACATAACTTTAGGGCCATTATAAGACAAGATCAATTAAATGGCGAAGGTTTTGGTGCATAAAATGCAAAGACTAAAATATTTGGAGCATTTATTTGAGCCCTCATTATAAATTACATAGGGATTATCTGGGTAACAAAAGTCACACATTTGAAATATTTACCTCTCCATCGTGCGCAAGGGGCATTGCGATTGCTTTCTTTCTTTTTACTCAGTTTCCCTGTCAACATGTCTTTCTGGTTGTGTACTCCGAATACTAGAAATGTGCCTTTTTGCTTTTTTTGAACGGACTTTGTTCATTCGTCCAAAATGTGTTTTTCCACCACATTTTCTGCCAATAATTCCTGGAAACGATACCGGCTGTCCAACTTATTAACATGTCAATGAAGATTTGGTTAAATTAAATTATCTACGAGTCTAAAAGATTCACAAAAACGTATACGGCCATTTTTTTCTCTTGCTAGTGTACGACTGAACCTATGGTGCATCTTATCTCTGCCACACTGAGTGGCATAATAGTTCAACATAATTTCTTATTTCCTTTGGATCTCTATCAAACTATTATCGTATGCATAGATTAAAACAATATTACTGACTTTCCCTTTTTAGAGATGCATAATACCAATGTCATTGCTTTGTTGTACTAAAAAATCAATGAGCACTTTTCACGAGAGGGATTTGGAAGAAAATTCCCCGATACAATTGTATTGCATACCTCCTCACCATTTTCGATCCATTAATTTTCAACCTCTGATCCAGCTGAAGGGCTGTAAAAAATTAACCAAAGTTAAATTATGTGTGCCCCCATGATAAGAACTACCACTGTCTATTGTGATTCTTTATCCTTAATTTGAGAGTACTCTTGCCCCGTTTACTTTGCCCAAATATGGAATGCCTTCCCTGTGGAAGAATCGTATGTCCATAAAATCTTAATTTCATTCTTATTTGGCTTAAAGCCGGTTGAAAGAACATTTTGTTATGTAATCAATACTTGTGAGATCCATAAAGCTATAGAATAAAGAAGAATAGAAAAATATTCGGGATACAGGAACACATCTATTATTTATACATAACTTACTTAGCAATAGCTAATAGATTAGAATATTCTATCTAATGTTCTACGACGCCGGATAAAGTTTATGAAAGTTTACCCTCTAAATAATTGCTGAAGCACATAATAATTAGTCATTAAGAGTAACTTAACTGATCATTTGTCTAAAAAACAACTATTTATCTTGTAATTAATTATCCAAGTGGTTCATTGCGCATATTGCATAAATTGCGCATTGCGCATCGGCTACTTACGGAACTCATAACTCTATGCCATAAGTTATGAAACTAATAAATTTAGCGACTAATTCTGCCACAATTATTGACTGGTTACCATGGCTTATGGGTTCCGTAGCTTTACATAATACACGTGTCGTCCCTGCAGCTGGCCATAAATGGCGTAAAATTCCAGACACGAAGTGAATGACCCATTGCCATGTTGAATGATTGTTTTTGTTTGGGTGTTTGGTTGTCAAGGAAAATGCGTTAAAGAAAATCGATTGAAAAAGTGAGAAACTTCATTCTTTCGGGCGTGATACTACTAATCTTAGTAGTACCATGCTTTCATGCATATGATAAATAAATTTTAACTCTCTACCTTGAGTGAAAGTAGTTTTAAAAAGGAAAAAAATAAACCGCTGCACAAAGCCCAATGCTTTGCATTCCTAATCAGCTTACCTAGAAAAATGTGCGTTTTTGCAGTTAAAAAAGCGATTTTTCAGACAATAACGAAGTGGAAAAGATATTTGATTGTAATAATTAAACGCTTATGATATTTAAAATTTGAAAATGATGTTGATAAAAAAATTCCAACCCTCTATCTTGATTGGAACTATTTTTAAAAATAAAAAAATGAAACCATTACACAAAACCCAAAACGTAGCGCAGACCAAAAAAGGGGTCATTTTTGGCACCTTTTGGGGCCCTGAGATCTATGTAAAACAGCCGAAAATTTTTCTTCTGCCTTAAACTAATAGTCATCAAATTTTCAGCACGATGGTGATAAAATTGAAGATTTGTATAAAAGACAGACACACGGACAAAAAATAATTCTTCTTAATATATGTATACAGATGGGAGGGACGATGTATTTTACTTGAAATGCTCCCCACAAAGCTGCAATGTATGTATCACACTTCCCCTGAAAATATGCGCCACAATCGGGACCATAAGATAGTTTGAGATAACATCATTCCACCTATAAACCAATGAATTTGGTCTCATTTTAATGAAAAAAATTTTATCCTTCCAATGACACCGAAAATTCAGCCGCATTCCGCATTACTTTCCGAGATATTTTCCAAAAAATGCCAGCCATTTTACATGGGAAATGGTTACGTGTATGAACTCAATAGAGAGCTGATTTAAAAAATAAGGACTTTCTAACACGTAAATCTCAACAAAAAATTAACATTGTGTGTAGTTTGAATGTTTCCTCAACTATTTTAGAAAAGTATTCGTATTACCACCGCGGTATATTCGTTTGGGTCACAAAAAACCGTGCACAAAAGTGTACTTATCCCCACTTTGTTGTGTGGTAGTGAAACATGTATGCCAGGGTAGACATAAGAGTAGAATAAACGCCGTGGGAATGAGTCATCTGAGGAGTGTTTGCAGAAAAAGTATGATGGATAGGGTCAGGAATGAGTGATTAATAAATGAGCGTGGGTTAGATGCGTAATGGACATATATGAAAGGAGTGCGCATCGTTGGTTTGGCCATGTTGAGAGATTGGATGAGAGTCGAATAACGAAGCAGATATATAAGACTGAAATGAATGGTGGGAGAAGTAGAGGTAGGCCGAGAAAGCTGCGGTTGAATGTGGTTGAGTAAATTCTTAGGAGGAGGAATATTAGGATTCTTAAAAACAGGAGGGCGCGTATGTAGCGGTGTACGGGGGTAAATGAAGCAAAAGGGGTTAGCCAGGATAGGTCAGTATGGAGGAAGTTATTGAAGCAGGGTTAGGTGTAGAAATATGTATATATGAGTGAAACTTTGTGACTGTGCCTACCCGGGAAGGGAACGGCATGATTGGTATGTATGTGTGTATGTATGTATGTATTAGGAGATTAGTTTAGTAAGCATGATGGAGGTTGGAGGGGGAGGGTAGGTGTGGGTTAAGAAGAGCCTGGGAAGTGAGGGAAACAAATGCTGAAATGCCATTCTAATCACTTTCAGATTTTGAATAAAATTTTCAGAAAACATAGAATAGTTTGCTTTAGCCCGTTGTATGCTAATAAACATGATTTGAATGAAAATGTAGAAGCAATGGTGTTTCTTCCGAATTATATCAAAGAAAAGGTAACTCTATGGCAGGAAAGGAGATAATGAGTAGATTCGGAAACCATTATTCATTTTTTTTCGAAATGTTAGGAGAGTCCTGACATTACCATGTTTCACTCCCAGAGTACCATGGGTATGTCAGGACCACGGACTTACGTCAGGACAGATATAAGAGCAGACTAAACGCCGTGGGTATGAGTTATCTGAGGAGTGTTTGCGGTAAAAGTAGGAAAGACTGGGTCAGGAATGGGTGGGTAATGAATGAATGTGGGTTAGATTCTCCAGTAATGGACGTGTATGAAAGGAGTGTGCTTCGTTGGTTTGGCCATGTTGAGAGAATGGATGAGAGTCGAATAACGAAACAGATATGTAAGAGTGAAATATGTGATGCGAGAGGTAGAGGTAGGCCGAGAAAGTTTTGGTTGAATGCTGTTGAGGAAATTCTTAGGAGGATGAATATTAGGAGTCTTAAAAACAGGAGGGCGTGTATGAAGCAGTGTATGGGGGAAAAGAAGCAAAAGGGGTTTGCAAGGATAGGACAGTATGGAGGAAATTATTGAATCGTTATTCGTTGAGGTCGCTATTTAACACGCAAGAGGGTTGAAATGTATGTGATGTGATGTATCCCCTCACAATTGTAACATTGCAGTGGAAACGGCTTAGCTATATTAACCAGGGTTGTCATTCGCCATTAAAAAAATAATTTTACTTGACCGGGATTCGAACCCGGATCTCCCAATTGCTGGTCAGGTGTGTTAGCCAGTTACAACCATGGTGTATATGCGCCCGTGCAAGTGACTTCGTACCACATCGTTTGCTAAATGCAATGATTGGAAATAATTATATCAAGTTACGACAGACGCTCGGGGTGTGCCTGCGCACGCTTTCTCGCGTTCAACTCTGATGTATTGACGACGCAATGTCGCCGAGTAAAGTTGGGTTCATATGGGTGCGGAATCTTCGGAAACGGCGGCGTGTCTGCCGAAATGCATCTAGCCAATCACAGAGGAGTGGGCGGAGTCTTTTTGCAGGCTTTGCAGGATAGCTTTCCTACATGAATTGTCTAGAAATGCCATTCAATAAAGGAGTTCTGTTGTTTTCGATTCGCGCCAGCTGATTTTTGATAAAAGCAACAAAACAAGAGCCGAGCCAAAACAAGAACATGGCCGAAAAGATTGATACAAGAACTCGTTCCTTCTGAGCACAATAAGTGACTACAATAAAATCTGAGCTCCACTAAATACACTCCTATAATACATGGCTTCATTTCACCTCCAAAAATTTTTACACGGCTTGTATCCTAACGCCCCCTGCCACGCGCTAATGCGGCGGCTCGCAGGGTACTATGTATATATAGATGAACCCCTCTCATATTTTGATACATCATTTCCCGCAGTGAATCTTATGCTCATAATTAATCTCAGAAAATTACAATTTTGGGGCTATTCAAAAATTTATTGAAATATAAACAATGGAGCGGAAACGAGCACAAAGGACCTGACAATTGTAAAAAAGCTGTTTCACTTCGCATGCTGTTACCATTGCAGAACATTAAACGATCGGTATTGCCAATGTTAGACGTCGAATACTATTTCGTATTGCACATCTTAAATACTCAGCAATAACTACTAATATGTGGCATTTTCAGGAATACTCTTTCCTCCAGAACTTACTTTCTCTCTCCCTTCTCTTGTTCACACACCATTTACTTCCCTTTGAAATAAGGATTATGTCATGAGATGTGACACCCATCCATTCTTCCAACACGCGAAGCAACAAAGCAGATTCCCTTTACTCTAGTTACCGGAACATCCAAACCACATTCTCTCGTGACTCAAAGATTTTTCACTCACTCTCCCCCTCCATTCTACATCTACATAATACCCTGCGAGCTCCGAGTAGTCTCAGAGTCTCTAGGGGCTCCCACCTAAAACCCTCTAAAAGTTGTGAAACACTTTATGTTCGCTCGTAACATTTTTTTAACGAAGCGTGCAGCTTTTCTTTGTATTTTGTTATTTTTTTGGTCAAATCTTCATGACCAGGGCCCCAAATGCACGCGGCGTATTCGAGGTGTGGCCTAATCAGACCTTAGTAGCATCTCATTTTTACTTTTTCATCCGTCCCTTACCGCAATACAATTCACAGGCACTATTTTCCACTGTATTTAACTAGCATTACACAGGTCAGTCAAGAAACCTCTACGTGCTCTACTTCACTTCTAGCGGAATTCATAGCACCAAAATCATATCTACCCTGTGGGTGAAGTAAACATAAAGTCAACTGCTTAATGGCCGGTTGCAAAAATATTAAGTTATGGAATCAATAGCTATGATATCCATGGAGTTATGGACCTCATATAAATATTCGGGTTGCATGAACACACCTACCAGTTTCATAACTTATCAATCATCAGTTAATTCATTCCAATGTTTAAAATAATATTCCTTTACTGGATAAAATGTATAGTGGTTTATCCTATGTATCATTACTAAAGCACATAATAATTATTCAGTCGGAGTAAACAAACCAGCCATTTGTCTCAAAACAACTATTTTATCAAGTAATTAAAACTCCAAACCATTCATCGCGCTTCCGCCATCTTGGGTACTTATGGAGCTCATAACTCCATTCTATAAGTTATTCAGCCATTTATGAAACCAAAAAATTTATCGAATGTTTCTGCAACGCTTATTGAATGGTTGCCATGGCTTATGGGGCCCATAAATCTATGGAATACATGTGTGTCGTTCCTGCAACTGGCCATAAGTCAAGTATCTTGTGTTTTTTTCAACTTCAGACATAACGCTCGGAACACACATGCAAAACGCATGCGGTACAGCATTAAAGAAACCAGGATTTATCAAGAGTATAATAGGAAGGTCCTCGGATGAAAAAGTGAAAGAGAGATGCTACTTCGCATTGGTTAGACCACTCCTCGAAGACGCCGCGAGCATTTGGGACCCTGGACTGACGGACTTAATTTTCACTTAAAGACACATTCTCATTCCACTTCTTTCACAAATAACTCTTATTTCCGTATTTTTCCAGGGTGCTAGGAGTGTGGGTTAGAGTTAAATATTAGTAAATTCGCCACAGTTCACTTCCTGCGAAAGTCATCACACAATTGCCATACCTATACTGTTGGAGGAGTAAACATAAAATCTTCAGATACAGTAAAATATCTTAGAATAGCATTAACTTCTGATATATTGTGAGGGACTTACATACAAAACATATATGGCACAGCATTAAAGAAACTAGGTTTTGTTAAACGTATAATAGGAAGGTCCTCGGATGAAAAAGTGAAAGAGAGATGCTACTTCGCATTGGTTAGGCCACTCCTCGAATACGCCGCGAGCATTTGGGACCCTGGACTGACAGACTTAACCCAAGAAAAACATGAAGTTCAAAAGAGAGCGACGTGCTTCGTTAAAAACTGCTACGTGCGAACATATCGTGTTTCTCAGCTTTTAGAGGGACTAAGTTGAGAGTCGCTAAAGACTCGGGAGGCTTGAGAAATTCACTACAGGTGTGTTTCGAATGGACAGAGAGAATATCATTTTGAAGCCACACTACAATTCTAGGTCCGACAGAAGCAATAAAATATGAGAGATATAATACCGAACAAATAAGGACAAAAATTCATTCTTTCTACGCGCAGTAAGTGCCCATGATAAAAGTATGCTCTACTCAGAACCCTCTAATAATATACTTCTCCATTTTACCTTTCAAAACCTTCATACGGCTGGTTTCGTTACACTCCCTGCCACATGCCGACGTGACGACTCGCAGGGAAGTATGTAGGTACATGTATCGAATATTATAATTCACTGAAATACTTAAATAATTTTTCTTTTCTCCAATATTCATGAAATTCCTGTATTTTCCGCCTCCTATTCTACGTATCCAATATTTTTAACTCCATAAATGTCTTTAAATCGATACCACTCAAACTTATCAATACCACTCAAAATATCTTCAAACTACCTCCTCTGAATTTTTACTTCGACTTCTTGCCCACTAAAAACGTTTAAAGACCCTTCGGTTGGTTTATTAATCTATCAAACTCACCCTGTTAATATTTTGGTCAAAACAAATACTCTGCCGTCTCCAAGAATCGCTCATTTTCTTTCTTCTTAAACCATCTTTCAGAACCATCTAACGTTAAACTATTTCAAAATCTTCACTTTTCTTTTCTTATCTTCCATTCCTACATCATTTAAAATCTTACTATGGTGAACGTTAAGGCAATTACTTTCCTTTTGTGCTCATTGTTAACCCAAATTCCTCTAAAATCATACATAGATGACATAAATTACCCAACGATCTATAATGTATTAACTCTTGCTTAAATACATTTCCTATTGCGTGGGAACATCATAACTTGCTTTTTCCAGTAATTACACGTCATTATGAGGTAGGCCGAGAAAGTTGAGGTTGAATGTGGTTTAGGAAATTCTTAGGATGAGGAATATTAGGAATCTTAAAAACAGGAGGGCGTGCATGAAGCAGTGTATGGGGGTAAATGAGGCGAAAGAGGTTTTTCAAGGATAGGTCAGTATGGAGGAAATTATTGAAGCAGAGTTACGTGTACAAATATGTATTAATGAGTGAAACTTGGTGACTGTGCCTACCCTGGAAGGGAACAGCGTGATTGGTTTGTATGTATGTATGTATATTCGACTGATCCTGCGATGCGATAGGCAATTAACTTCGCAAAGACCTCAAAAGGAATTCGCAAGCTAAACGATGAAGAAACACTCCTCGAAGATTAATGTAATGAAAACCAAACCATAGTGTCTAGTGAAAACGGAGAAATTAGCTTCCTTCATACCGACCTTCACACCATCGCCAAACTTCAGCATCGCAAACCTGTGCATTAGGAAATTCGATGTCGGAACTGATTTGGAAAAGATGTCAGATTTCAGATTTTGAGTCAGAGATCATTTCAGGAATTTGATTTAAAGGGAGAAAACTAAATGATTGGAATGAATCGACCGAATTCAATCATTGTTCTACTCATCATTCCTTTTCTGCCAGGTTTCCCGTATTCGTACGCAGGGACATCTGCAGTCATCTCGGCTCAATGATTAATGTCTAGTTGGGATGTATCAGGTACAAACAAAAATTGTAAACAAATTTCTAAAAACTAGTTTTAAAACTAGTTGATGATATTTCTATAACCATCACCATTTACCTTGAAGGAGGAAAACGTTTCTCAGCCATTCGAAATAATTATAATTTTCGGACATATAGGGTACATATTTGGTAAGATTTTGGATTATCATGGAAAAAGATGGGTTTATGGAAGAACCAGATGGATTGGACAAACCTTGTGACAAAATGGGTTTATGAGGAACATAAGTGAAGGTAAAATAGAGGGAAAAGTCCCCAGGGGAAGACCCAGGAAAAAGTTCATGGACAAAATAAAACGAAAGTTACTGCAAAATATTATAAGAAACAAATTTGTTTACTCCTTCTCAATATGTACCAATAAATATTCCTATTCTTAATTCATAAGAGTTTAAAAGGGAGTTTATTCCGATTGAATGTTCCAGCCATCGTTCTACACACTTGATCCAGTAACAAGTATACCTATTTCATAAAGCTGGCTGATCCAGGATCATATACGAGTCATGAGGTTCAAGACGAGTGCGATTCTCGGATTATTGACTTTTTTCTGCAAGTAGACACATGAGAAAGGAATGTTAATCCTTTAACACTTTGTTCCTTTCATTCTTCTCCCCCTGTACACCTCATCTTCTCATCGTCCGTTACCACCCTTCATCATTCTTTCCACTCCTATTTTTCCTTTCCACTCTCTATTTCGATGAAGTGAAACGGGTCGATACTCCAAAGGAAGGAATCATGGAAGTATACTCGCTTATCTACTTAAGGTTACGTGGCACTCTATGGATCAGAGGCATGGGCCATTGGAAAAGCTGACCAGAAAAGACTAGAATTCTTCGTAACATGGTGCTGGAGGAGGATGCTGAAGATGAAATGAACGGACATAATGAGAGATGGTGAAGTGTACAGAAGAGTAGAAGAGGAAAGAACCATATGGAACACCATCCAGAATAGTGGAACGAGATGGATTGGACACACCCTGAGACACAATGGGTTTGTGAAGAACATAATTGAAGCTAAAGTGGAGGGAAAAGTCCCCAAGGGAAGACCCAGGACAAAGTTCATGGACAAAATAGAGGGGGCAGTACATAGGAAGAGATAAGGGAAATGGCATTACATAGGGAAGGGTGGAGGGCTGCAGTCGACCAATCTTAGGATTGAACGACCAATGATGAATTTGGTGAGAATTTCGGTCTTAGATCTTCTTTGAAATGAGGGTTTAGTTAACGCTGGCTAAAATTTCATAGAAATATTCTGCATCTCAGGGCAGTTTAAGCATGGTATCATAAAACAAAAAATTCAAAAAATCAGCCTCATTGTTAATAAAATATGTCATCTGACTTATGTTACAACAGCATCAACATTTCACAATACTATCTAAGATGTTCACCATAAAAAAGCTGTTTTTGGCCTTATTGAGACATTATAAAATATTGAAAGGGTTTGACGCAAGGATTACGGTTTTCTGACCGTAATGTGCAGACTTCATTTATTTTTTATTGAAATAATTATTTAACCACCGCAATTCCTCTTAAGAGATCACAAAAAAATTCGTTTTTGACAAACAGGGTGTGCAATTAATAACTCACGTCGAAGTCTCGGATGTGTACCGATATGTAGTGAAATACTGAGATTTAAAACCATTCGAAACTATTTTTTTAGTGTTGATATAGTTATGACTAGGGTGAAATAAATAGTTCAAGGTTTGACTTTGTAGGATGTCTTCATTCTCACATTATTAAGCAATGATTGAATTACCTTTGATTTAATATTATTGACCCATGACTAGACTATGAGACTATGTTTAAAAATTAAAAAAAATTTGAACAAAAAAAGATCTTTTTTATGTCTAAGGCCGGAGTTTTTTCAAACTACCCTGATATATCAATAAAATTCGTTCGTTTGTTCATCAATTTCAAATCACTGAACTACGACCAAAACATTATGACATGATTTGAATTATTTAACGATTCGTCTTACATTACGCACTCAGTCTTTACTTTCCTTTGGCATTTTTGAAAAATGTTTTGTATAGCCAGATTCGGCGATTGTTTCCGAATCTGAAATTGAACATTTAATAAATCGATACGAATTAGATTTCGGAAATATTTTAGATTTTGGATTTCAAGTCAGAAACCACGTTAGTAATGTGGTATAAATAGAGATAACTAAACACTTTGAATGAATCGACCGCATAAAGAATGGCTCAATTCGTCATCCCTTTTCTGCCAGGTTTCCCATATTCGAACATAATGGCCTCAGCAGTCATCTCGGCTCGATGTCGAGTGTGATGGATTCGGAAAAATAAAAATCATAAACGAATTTCAAAAACACACGTTTCCAAAGTAGTAAATACTCTTTCTTTAACCTTAAACTGAACAACGTTCAACGGTGGATAAACATTATTGTAAATTTCCTTCCTTATAACGCGAAAATCATATCCTCGTATGCCTCATGCTTCTTACAATTGATTTAGTCTACATAAATAAAAATGAAATGCTGCTCGTTGGTAAGAGCATCACTTGAGAATGGCTGGGCCGATTTGGTTATTTTTTTATTAATGTTCGTAACAGTCCGAATAAGGTTTTTAAGGAAAGAGAAAATGGAAAAGTTGCCCGGAAAATTGGAAAATTCGGGAAAAACTAAAAGTGCTTTTTTCTATGAGAATTTTGTATGAACTCAAGGCCATAACTCACGGTTCGAACGATGGATATGCAGAATTATTTTTTGTTTTGTTCGTTATGATCCTGGAAAATTTTTCAGGAAAAAAAGATACTATGTGCGCAAATGTCGTTTGACAGCTGATTGTCAATTTGTGAATCACGCCAATCGGTTACATAGTGACGTAAAATTGATTCAGTTGTTTATTATCAGTTGAACTGTGATTCTGCTGTAAGTTCGTCGCAATCGTTTCGTGAAATGAATTAAGTTTCTTCGTTTTATCTCAAATAAATTTACAGATTTACCTACGAAATCCGGTGAGTTTTGAAATGACAAACGGTAACACAGTAAAAACAAAGTGAATCAATTTCCCATATTGTAAATCAAGCCAATCGGTTACATAGTGACGTAAAATTGATTCAGTTGTTTATTATCAGTTGAACTATAATTCTGCTGTAAGTTCGTCGCAATCGTTTCATGAAATGAATTGAGTTTTTCGTTTCATTTCAAATAAATTTACAGATTTACCTACGAAATACGGTGAGTTTTGAAATGACAAACGATAGCACAGTAACAACAAAGTGAATCAATTTCCCATATTGTGAATCAAGCCAATCGGTTACATAGCGACGTAAAATTGATTCAGCTGTTTATTATCAGTTGAACTATGATACTGCTGTAAGTTCGTCGCAATCGTTTCATGAAATGAATTGAGTTTTTCGTTTCATTTCAAATAAATTTACAGATTTACCTACGAAATACGGTGAGTTTTGAAATGACAAACGGTAACACAGTAAAAACAAAGTGAATCAATTTCCCATATTGTGAATCAAGCCAATCGGTTACATAGTGACGTAAAATTTATCCAGTTGTTTATTTTCAGCTGAATGGCAATTCTGTCAATAGCTTTTCACAAATTCACAAAACAATCGCAAACAAATTTATTGAAATTTGGACAGGACAACGTCTGTCGGGTCAGCTAGTTTTATAAAAAATTTCGAATACGGTCACAACAGTGACAACGAAAAAATCACGCTCAGACACCTTTTAATGGATTCCACCACTCACTCGGTAAATTATCCACCACATTCAATTAACTGGGACTAAAACAAATAGTCGCCACCGCGGAAGGCAGGGAGATAGAGAGAGGGGGGAGAGACATATAGACAGAGAGCTTGGCGGGAAAACGGCACGAACAATGAGGGAAAAACAATCGAAAGTATCGCAGTCCTTTTCAATAAAAGCGAGCCAAAGGGAGGGAAGGAAGGAGAGATTACTCTCCGTCGATCCAACACCGCCAACCCATTTCCTCTTCTCCTCGTCCTCCCCGTTTGACTGCAAGTCTCGAGTCAAGTGCGGAGGGCGCCAGACTCGGTAGGGGGAGGAAAAAAGTGGCGGGCCGGGCATGGGGGGGGGAGGATGAGGGTGCACGGGAGAATGCAATTCCCCTGGCGGGCAGAGGGTGAAACCCCACTATGCAGGGGGGTGAGTCTATAAATAAATCGAGAGAGAGGTACATCGTGCGGGAAGGGAACAAGGGACACCGAGGTGCAGAGAAGTGCAGAGGAGACGAAAGAAAGAGTGGGGAAGCGTGTGTGCGTGTAAGCAGGAGGAGGAGGAAAACTGGGTAAGGGAATGAGGGGGAGGCGGACACGGCAATGTATACAAGGGCGGGGGGGGGGAGGAGGCATTGGGGGGAACCTCGGGGATGGACTTTGAGCGGCTTGGGGGTTGGATGGCGTTCTCCTGGGCACGCGCTTTGACTCCTCCGTTGGCCTGCTCACCGCCTACCTACCCTCCGATCCTCTTCCCCTCCCCCCCTTACGTATGGGGGTGAAAGAAACGGGGTGGAATTGTGGGAGGGCAGAAAGGTTGGTACATACATACGTACTCGGAGAGCACCTCCCCACCACCACCGCAACCTTCCGATACCCCCAAGAGCAAAAGGAGAGTTTCAAACTAAAAAAAAGGAAAGGAAAAAAAACAACACGGCCCTCCATGTGTGTATTTTATGGTGCAATTGAATGCAAGCGCCCTTAAGGAAGGGAAGCAATACGTTTGCCATTCTCTCTGGCAAAACCTTAAATCTATTCTCCCTCCTCCGTCTTCTCGGCTCTCTCTCTCTCTCTCCACTTACTCTCACTCTCTTCCGATCTCCTCATTCTTTTCTTTTAACTCTGTCCTTCTTTCTGCCTCTCGACTCCTTTCTGTTTCCCCTTCACCTCTGGCGCCTCCATTCTTTTCTCTCTCTCTCCCCCTAAAAGAAACTTGCACGAAGTTTTCTCTCCTCAATACTATAACCTCCTTGTCTTTCACAGCCGCTCTGATTCTTATTCCCATCTCCTCTTATTAAACCCGCCACCTCTCCTGCAAATCGATCATCCTCTCGATGCTCAACCGTGAATCGAGAGAATTGACAAGATCACTCATTTTTACTAAAAAAAACTTTTAAAATTGGTTCAAGTGCGCGCAATATTTGGTATTGCATACTTTAAAAGCAATGTGACAACGGACATCAAGCGGAGAATAGGCCAAGCTAAGAAGGCATTCGTGGGAAAAGGACTGACTCAAGCTAAGAAGTCAGTCATACGAAAAATAACAACAGCTGTGCTAAAAAAATGATAGGACTACAAATCAGGAAACATTTGTGTAATTAAGACGAAGACTAAAACCTTAGTATACGGAAGAGAGAAACTGAATTTAGGAGTCACCCTGAGAAGAAAGAAATTGGAGCAAGCGGATTCCTTCACCTATCTCGGAAGTATTCACGTGGGAAGTAAGAAGTACATCAAGCGGAGAGCAGCCCAACCTAAGAAGGCGTCCATGGGAGAATGACAACTGCTGTGCTCAAAGAATATTGGACTACAAACCAGAGAACAGTATGTGAAAACATTCGCGTGGAGCGTGGCACTCTGTAGATTGGAAGCATTGGAAAAGCTGCCCAGAAATGACTAGAAGCCTTCGAAACCTGGTGCTGGAGAAGGATGCTGAAGATAAAATGGACGGAAAAAATTAGAAATGGTGAAGTTTTGATAAGAGTAGAAGAGGAAAGGACCACATGGAAAAACTATACAGAAAAGAACAAGAGGAGAGAAATTAGAGTAAGTTGATTCCTTCACCTATCTCGGAAGTGCCATCACGTGGGACGGTAAAACACAACAGACATCAAGCGGAGAATAGCCAAAGCTAAGAGGGCGTTCATGGGAAAAAGACAATTGCTGTGCTCAAAGAAGATAGGACTACAAACCAGGAAATTGTATGTGAACATCTCCGTATGGAGCGCTGCACTCTATGGATCGGAAGCATGGACAATAGGAAAAGCTGACCACAATAGACTAGAAGCCTTTAAAACCTGATGCTGTGGGAGGATACTGAAGATAAAATGGACGGAAAAAATTAGAAATGGTGACGTTTTGATTAGAGTAGAAGAGGAAAGGACCACATGGAAAAACTATACAGAAAAGAACAAGATGGACAGGACACACCCGGAGACACAATGGGTTTGTGAAGAACCTAACTGAAGGCAAAATAGAGGGAAAAGTCCCCAGAGGAATATCCAGGAATAAGTTCATGGACGAAATAAAGAGGAAAGTGCCTAGGAAGAGATACCAGGTGGTAAGGGAACAGCATTAGATAGGGAAGGGTGGAGGGCCGCAGTCAACTAATTTTAGGATTGAACAACCAATGATGATGATAAAATTTTCATCGGTTGATTTAGCGGGCCACATCACATCCATTTCATGCATCTTGCTTCAAACGCTATGAAAATGGACACCAAAAAATATACTATTATAAAATTCGCATCTTATTGAGTCACTCTGATGCTGTCTTCTTGGATAACGATACTAGTTGCCAGTATACCTCCTCAATCATGCCTCAGAATTTAAGGGGGTTTGATGATGATTCTTGTGGCAAGTTATGTTCCACTGATTCCCGCAACTTTTCGAAAACCATCGATTTTTCCATAAAAAAATTCATCAATGAGGAAGAAATTATATCGCTATAAGCAGCAAAAATGACCGAAGGCATGCACAATTCGCTATTAAAAGCACACAAAGAAGTGTTCAAGTTACGTAATCCAAAACGATATCTAAATGGTTTAACATCTATCTTTATTTGCATACTATCCCGTGAGTCACCGTATGGGCGTGTGGCAGGGGGAGTTAGGACACCAGCCGCGTAAAGACGTAAGGGATAAGGTTTTGGGAGGTGAAATGATGACGTGTGTTTTAGGAGTGTATTGAGTGGAGCTCAGTTTTTATTGTGATCACTAATTGTGCACGGAAAGATCGAGTTTTTGTGCTAATCTGTTCGACAATGTATCTCCCTTATTTTATCGCTCCTGTCAGATCTAGAAATATAGTGAGGCGTCATGACAATGTTCCATGTTTCGCTCTTAAATACACCAGTTCTGATTTACTCGAGCAAACTAAGCCTAACATCATACCTAAGAATCGCCCCTGTCCTTCTCATGAATTACAACGGCATGAATCTGCTCATAATCGTTCATCATCTTCTTCAAGGAAATATGAACGAATATTATGGCCCAATTAGGGCAGAACAGCTCAATTAAGCAAGAAAACGCGTCGTATTACTGTATTTGCTACAGTTCCGTGACGTCATCCGCCGGATTCGCCCCATTGAACGCAAAACTGTGAACATGGAAAAACTTCGTTTCATGTCCAAAATTTGGTTCTACGTTTAAGAATATGAACTTAACATGAAAATGTCTTTGAATCTCTTCATGTTTCCGTTTGAGTCAGCATTACCCTGGTTTCCCGTCGAGAGCAGTTCATCATTCCAACAAACGTTTCGAAAAAAAAATCCTTCCAAGTTTTCAGTGGCGTTGAGGATCTGGAGAAGTAACTTACCACCTAATCTATAGAATCTCAATAATTTATTTTCATTATTTCATTTATTTTTCATTTATTTTCATTTATTATCATTTTCTTGCAAAAAGTGAAGGTATGGCTTTTCTCTCGTCCTTTTGAAAGAGTGGAACAACTTTTGATGTAATAATAATTATTTGCATAGTTACTTTGTAGTCGCCATTGACAATATATAATATTTATATGCATGATATTGTTATCGGCACAACAAATTTAAAAGAATTTGTTTTCTTTTGTTTTTCAAAAATCTAATTACAATTACTAAATAATTATTCTCCAAAACTAAATGTAATTTCACATATTTTGCATCACATTCCTGTACCAATGTTCTTTGATGGTAGCTCCAAACTGGGAAACCTTTAGAGCTACCTAAAGCTAAAATGCAAAATTTATAAAATTTATATATCTTTTGTAACTGTATTTTATCTGTATTAAAGCATATAAGCAATAAATATCTACCTATCTATCTAAGTATAGCACCGAAACTTCGTAACATCATAACCCAGTGTAGGAACCCGAGAAATACTTAAATGGTTGGCCTGGATAACACCTCTTCTTTCCTCTAATAGGCCATTATCTGTCAAAACCTTAGACTCCTATGAGGTACTTATTGAGAAAAAACAAAATCCACAAGAGTTTTTCCTCTTGTCATACGAAAAATGGTTGCAAAAGAGTAATTGGATTGGGTGCTCTTATATCAGCGTGCAATTCAACACCACTCACGTAACATCTACACCACGCAACCTGGACGTGAAAAAAGTGCACATTAACACTAAAATATTAATTTCTTAATAAAACAAAAATTACCGTCGATTTTTTAAATATTGCCTAGCCTATGTATTAAGGTAGTGCGAGCGAGATAGTTCCTTAATCATAATAGAGACCATATTCGATATATACGTTTTAATTTCACCAACTGTGAGACACACGAATTAAATATTTCACAATTAACAGTGCAATAAAATAGTTTTACATGACCTAAATGTAAGTAATCAAATGAAAATATGATAATAAGTCTTTAACTTGACTCATTTTTTTCACGCGGTACGTTTGAAACTCCATCAAAACGGAAGGTTTATTGTGATCCCGAAGAATTTACTGCGGTGACAATATGATTAATTTTCAAAAATAGTTGAGAAATCACACAAAATACACACTGTTGATTTTTTGACCAGATCTAAGTGTAGGAAATGCCTTTTTTTAATACAAGGCCTCTCTAGAGTGCATACACGTACCATTTCCCATATAAAAGGGCTGGTATTTTTTGGCAACTCGGAAAGTACTGTGGTAAGGGGTTGAATTTTATGTGTCAGTAAAAGGGTGATATATATTTTTCATGGAAATGAGACCAAAATCATTAGTTCTAGGTGAAATGATATTTCGCTCAAACTACCTTAAGCCAAAAAATATTAAAAATGAGCAAAAATGATCAATGAGCAAAATCGGGGGGCACGTGTTTTAAGAAAAACACGTTTAAAGTTTGTAAATTAAAATTTATTGGACAAAAATCAAAATCAATAATACAAATAAATATGCAATATCATGAATTAATGACATCAAGCACCCTTTTAAATTTGCACTTGCGCTTTGGTATTCGTATTTTATGTTCGGAGATATCAAAGATAAACCAAACACAAGTTTACGAAAAGCTCTGTATTTCATACTCCCGTAACTAGGCAACGGATGCATGTTTTGGCAAAACATTGTCTTGGTTTTCTTATGAAGTAAAACAGAATACGCCCTTAAAATATGGTTAACATTGGAGAGGTTTAGGGCATTTTCTGTCTTTTTTTTTGGTCGTTTTGACATGGAATTACCCTTTTAAGTATTATGGGTAATATGACTGACTACAACCTACACATTTTCGTTGTACCCTGCAAGACTATTCGAGGATAATTGACTCAAGAGAGTACGTGCTTTTCACCAGCATTCACTATACTATTGCTCTAGATTTCGAGGTCTGGGTCATGCTAAGCTGCAGGGCCAAATTTCCCAGATTTAGATGATCAATTTAAGAAAATTATATTAAGTACTGATGTACAAAATGGGATGCAACTTCATGCTCATAGCTAATGAACATTATGCGTATACTTCCAGCACCATAACAAAATTTCGTCCTCTATCACATGTTGGCCTCCATCACTCCATAACCAAACATTTATCCTGAAGTTAAACAAACAGCGACTATTTTTTAAAAAGTATTCTACCGGTGAAGGTAGGTTTTAATGAAATTCAGAGACTCTCCTCCCAATTTTCTACACTTGAAGGGACCTAGCTACCTCTATTATTTTCTTTTTCGCCTCGACATACGATCTATCCTCCTTAATCCCGTCAATGAAACCTATTCTCTTTTTTCCCTTTCTCTCTTTATTCTCTTTTATCCCTTTCCTCGCTTGCCAACATCCTTCCCTTTATCACACTCTTGAGCAATCCATAACCCCATGTTACATCCTCCAGCCACTTACACTGTCTATCCCGGATTTGACTCAGAAGTTTCCCTTCCTCGCCTACCATCTCAAGCACTCTTTCGTTAGTCTTCCTTTCCGTCCACCTCAACCTCTCCATTCTTCTTCACAAGAACATCTCAAATGCCTGCAGCGACTATTTATGCTGCAGTAAAAACATGCGAGAGCTTGTCCGATTGTGAATGTTCACCAACTTTTACTTCACTGTAAATGTGTTATCAATATTATAAGAACAATGAGAATTGAAATATTTTGCAACTAATTAAACTAGACGTGGTAAAAGGACCCGCATGCTCTCATGACCACTGGAGATAACCTGGCAAGAGTAAACGTAGTTGCTCCTGGTAGGTCCACTCACACCAGATATGTCACTGGTAAGAAAGGAGAAGATTGATAGGAGCGGCGAGGCAGCCGCAAAAGACGTCTTAAGGCGGGCCAAGACTTGGTGGCACTCGACACTGGAGGATTAGAAGTCACAGAGCGTGAATCAGGTATTGGTGAGCTCGCAAATGAAGTGAAAGACTCACGGAGGAACCTTCCGGAGGGACATTCGACGCCTTTTCTCCTCCTCTTACGCATGATTTCTTTTCCTTTACGTAACGCCCTTCACAGGTGAATGTCACCAGGTTTTACTACTCCCATAACCTCAGAGAGGCGGCTTTACTAACTGATCGCATCACGTAAAAAAGATTGACATGAGAAAGAAAACCAACCTGAGACAAGCATCTCAATCATCTAGTCCAATTGTTACGGGTTTGGGTAACTTAAAAAAAATTATAACGACTCTTAATTCTGTGACAAACACAGTTCACTCCAACCTTTGTTTTCTGTTGTTTTCTCTCCAATCAAAAATCTCCCTGACAGCCACATAATTACTCCTGTGGGGTGGGAATGTTGTGGAAATGAGTGGGAATATTCATAATTTATTCTTTCATTACCGATGATTCGTTACACTATACTTGAAAATAAACACTCGTACAATTTCCACACTTATATTTTCGCCACCGACCATGGTTTCAGCACATTACGCCATTATTAGAGGGCATTACTCCAAATATCTCAGCCTTTTATATGTTTACAAAGTGGGGGTGGGGATGAGAAGGGAAAGGGAGGGTGGAAACGAGAATACAAAGCGACCGTTGGAACAGAGAAGAGAGGGGAGGAAGGGGGTGGCTTTGGCAAATGGTGCGGGGGATGTGGGTGGCGCTGGGAGAGTGTTTGGTATTGCGTGAGGGGCACAGTCCTTCTGCCACAGGCTGGGAAGTTTGAGGTTTAAGAGAGGTGAATCGGCAACAACAATATCATTACATAGTTGAGATTCGCTGTAATACATTTCAAACTGTTCAAAAAAGTATAATCTGTATAATCTGCGTCAAAATCACTAAAATAGTTAAAATTACACAAGTGCTTGGCTTGGATATTTGAATAATATACCCTGATGATGGGATAATGTGCTGAAACCATAGTCGGTGACGAAAATAAAAGTTTGGAAATTGTACTGTCGTTTATTTTCAAATATGGAAATCCATATGTTCCACAAATTCTGTGCCAGAACACTCTCTTATATCTAATTCCAGATAAAATGTACTGTTTCAATTCCGAAATGGAAAGTATTCACGTACGTAGGAACACTTAAAGTAGAGAATTTCAGTTTTTAATCACGTATATATGCTAAATACTCATGTATAGACAAACTACAGACCATCTTCAGCATTTACATACCATTGCTCGCATATTCGCGATGTAAGTGGCTCTGTAATCTGTGAATGTGAATGAAACTGAATGAATGAATGAATGAAAATCTCTGAATCTGTGAATGAAAATGATTTTTATAAAATAAAATGAAAATGTCATAAACTTCATGAAATACAACTAACCTAACAAACACAACAAGCTCTCAGTAATATACCTCCCTGTTAATACTTCACCGTATCATTTTACCTACAATGCAGGCACTTGGAAAGTAATCCTACGATTATAAATCTCCCGGAAATGGCAGTTTCTGGCATTTTTAACGACGCCAACATCGAAACAGTGAATAAATGGTAAACGCTGATGTCACTATGGAATTGAAGATAAATGCTGTGCGTGCAGCCAAATCGTATATTCCGTAGAAGTGCGAGGAAATTGGACTCAAAATCTATAAATATTATGGTGAGACATATTAGACCTTGAATAATGGCATTTATGTTGATCGTCAAGTGGTAGTAGTAAAGAGATTGGTAACCCTCACATGAACAGCAGTGTTTAACCACCCGAAACACCTAAGCGAAAGGTGACAAAATAAACAAGTAAATGTCTACTTTACGTCACCAAGTCCCTAAAGAGGTAAAACACAAGACTCACAAAGTAAAAATACATTCCAGCATCACTCTTGGGTCGATGGGTATGCAGTCCAATCGGAATGCAGAAGAAAAAAATTGAGACGGAACGGAGGAGACATGGGACCGCTGGGAAAAGAAAAAAAATCTTGTTTCTGCGCTCTCTGGAAATACGAGAGGGTGGAATTTTTATTGAGCGGTCTACGCCGTGTGCCGAGAAGTTTTATTGGCAATAAAACGATGGCAATCAATCCGAAAATAGTTGCAATTAGAGTAAAAAAATACATGGGATTGATCGTCCTCGGCGTTTCTGAGGCAAACGGATACACGATCGCCGAGAAATCCTCTAAATTTCACCTAAAAAATTCACCTAAAAAAACAAATCACTGAACGGTGGTGAAAAATTTGTTCCTCATATTGGCTGAAATGAACGGGAAAAGGGAGCTCTTCGAGACTATGCCCACTGTTTGGAGGAATGCCAATGGATTTTTAACACCAATGAACATTTCATTATTGAGTACACACCATAAAAATGTCATAACGGAGTAAATAGCTAAAGCCTTAGGAGATATATATTATAGGTCCTTATTACAAATTATATTACATAGGTAGGTCCTCTTGCGTGAAAAATTCTACCACGGTACACTTTTAAAATATCACAGATGAGAAAGCGCAGAGGAATAATTGATATTTTTACAAAACTTTTTATCGTGTTTTACCAGCATCTCTGATCAATTTAATCAGAACATATAGCACGTATATCATCTCCGTTTGCATCGGAACAGTAAGTATTGTGTCCTCAAAATCGTTGAGTTAGCATATTTCTTCAATTCAAAGTAAGTCACGCCAATATTTCCATCTGCACTGTGATTTTTTCGATCATTTTTACATTAAATTTTAATAATTTACTATTAGTTCAACTACGTTCAGGACCTTAAATAATAATCAAAAGTCGCTTAAATTCTACCCAGCGCCATATTATAATACTCTTCAAGTACTTTACTTCAAATCCCAGTGCAATGCAAGGTTAAACTAATGTCAAAAAATTAGGACTTGTTTCCACCCATGAGGAATAAAGCGAAAACTATGCGACGTATGAGATACAACCGCTATACGTGTATCGAGTCATTACTGCCTCCAGAAATATAACGGAAAGACGAGGCATTATAAGTGGGAATGACAGGAAATTATTACAGAGGAATATCTATAATGAGAAACGAAAAGAATGAAATGTGTTTAGGTGGGGAATTCATGAGGAACTAAGCGGCCAAGTGAGACGAGAATGAAGAGAGGAACAAACTAACTTTCGGGTTGATGATCAGGGATCGTGATAACTAAGATGAATATATATAAAATCTCTCTGCCAATTGGTTAAGATATTACTTTTCAAATACAAATCGTAAGGATATGTTTGCGCTGAGTTATTCTTTGCTGAAGAGAATATTTCAATTTCTCTGGACGGATTCTTATTTCACATTTTTCTGATATAGAAAACATCCAGCATAATCCATTCCTGTCTTGAAGAGTTTCCGCAACAATGAAGGCGGAATAAAATTTGAATTATGCGTGTTTCGACGAATCAATTCGTCATTTCACCTTTCTACGGATAGTTTTCGAAAATGTAGTGTTTTATTCGAAGACAAACTTGAAATTGGTAGGCTCTTCATATCAACTGGTCAAAAATTATATAATTTCGATAGGCATGAGCAGTTCAAGCGTCACCATCCTTTTCGAATCCTATCCATCTCCGCTCAGAATAGCGAACAGCCACACCAAATGCGAGTAATCTTTCCCACTGAAAAATCACAGCCACTCCTTCAAATACTCCCAGACTTTCTCTCTAGATACGATTTCCCCGATTCGTAAATTACTTACCCAACCCTTGGGACTTGCAATATCATAGCGGAAAGGGATGCGATTCACGATTTAAAAATTCACTTGACTTTATCAGGATCCAAAGATAGTTCTCCCTACTGCCAATCAGGAGTGTTACTCAGTAATTTATATGTAAAATATTAAATAGATAAAAAACCTTACGTATTATATTTAGTGAGGTTTAGCAACTATGGGACTCACCCACTCAAACCTACAAAGTACAACGATAAGATAGAGCATACAACCTCCTCCTGAGGATGTTTTTGTGCACCTATTACAAATGAAACGGATGCCCGAAGGGCGCAAAATGTATACACTTATCCCAAGACTGGCGTTATTTCCTGAGAGAATTTCGCATGTTGAAGCCATTCAAGTTGCGAAACAAGAAGAATTATTTCGCGAGTGAATCAGAGTATTCAGCAATGGTAAAGGAGGCTGAACATGTGAAAGCAACCAATAATTTACCCATATACTCCATTTATTAGGCCAATCAGGATACTTCCCATATAGAGCGAAACAGAATTACAGGTGAGCTAAACACCCGAAAAATTTTAAATGTTCAACGATATGATACATACAAATTATGCTTACAAAACACGCTTGGTTGAAAGTAATTAATTGCTGCTAAATGAGGCAAACGTTTAGTAAAATCCTCGGATTAAAGGAAGAAGAAAAAACCCACTGACAGTGGTGACTTAAGATCGCTTAGATCCAGTTTAAGTTTAAGTGAAGTTTAACTAAAAATACCCGTTTTCTCATGAAATTCAACGAGTCATAAAAAACTTACTGCAATTGTAAAAACTCTTCAAAAGATCTATTTTTTTAATATTATGCAGCAAAATTTCTGAGAGTTGCGGGTAACGCTTTGACAATATAACAGCGTTCTCTGTGCTCCACTATTCGTCTCTACCCTACTTCCCCTGTACCAACACAACTACAACCTAGAATCCGATTTATACGCCGACACGCCCTCGAGGATGGACTCATGGCCGTTTGTAAGAACATTTGGTTACGGAATCAATAGTTATGAGATCCATGAAGTTATAGATCTCATAAGAATATTCGGGTTGCAGGAACACATCTACTAGCTACAGATCTTATTTACCAATAGTCGATACCTTCGAATATTTGATCTAATCTTCTACCACTGAATAAAATTAATGACAGTCAAGCCTATGAATAATTCCTAATGCATACGATAATTAATCCGTCAGAGTAAAAAAAATGGCCATTTGTCTCAAAACAACTCTTTTATCGAGTAATTAACTCTCCAAGTGGTTCATTGCGCATCCGCCATATTGCCCACTTATGGAACTCATGACTCCATGCCAGAAGTTATGAAATCAATGAATTGATCGAATGTTTGTGCAACACTCATTGAATGGTCGCCATGGTTTATGGGTCCCATAACTTTATAGAATACGTATGTGTCGTTCTTCCAACTGGCCACCAGAGGCGCACTCAAACGCGTCACTAACGCACGCGCGTCCAGTCGAAGCACGGGCCGGGGGCATCCAACCCTCTCTAACCTCGGCAAAAGGCGGAGGAGTTGAAAAATATATATAAAAAAATAATCCTCAAACCACCACAAACCTCTCCACCTCTCTTTGGTGTGGGACGCTTTGCCTCGCTCTCGATCATCCATCATCAGATTGACACGGAGAGATATACACTCCCGTGTGACGGTGACAAGTCACGCGTTATGGCAACGGTTCTGCCCACCCCGTCCCCTCCCACTCTTCTCTTTCCCTTCTCCTCCACTCCATCCTTCCTCCTCGAGAACTCATCTCCCCGCCTTTTCTACTAACTCATGCACTTTCCCCTTCCCTTTCTACTTCTTTGCTTCACAAATCTCTCTTATTCCCGTATTTTGCCAGGGCGCTAGGAGTGGGGGTTAGAATCAAATATTAGTAAAAGCACCACAGTTCACTTCCTGCGAAAGTCATCACACAAATGCCATACCTATACTGTTAGAGGGGTAAACATAAAATCTTTAGATGCAGTAAAATATCTTGGAAGTGCCTAAACGTCTGATTTATCTTGGGGAATACAAATGCAAAACATGTGCGGCACAGCATTAAAGAAACTAGGTTTTGTTAAACGTATAATAAGGAGGTCCTCGGATGAAAAAGTCAAAGAGAGATGCTACTTCGCTCTGGTTAGGCCACACCTCGAATACGCCGCGAGAATTCGGGACCCTGGTCATAAAGATTTATCCAAAAAAATAATGATATAGAAAGAAAAGCTGCACGATTCGTTAAACGCTGCTAAAAGCGAACATTAGTATCTCAGAACTTTTAGAGGGATAGAGTTGGGAGCCCCTAGAGACTCGGTGGCTACACGCTAGGCTAAGGTTGAATGAAAAATTCGGAAAACGGGTGCGTCAGAGCGACACAGAATTTTATTATGACGCCTCACTACATCTCTAGGTCTGACAGAAGCGATACAATAGGAGATATGCATTGCCGAACAAATAGGCACAAAAACTCTGTCTTTCCGCGCACAATAGGAGATCACAATAAAAATTGAGCTCCACTAAATACACTCCAAAAATACAGGTCACCATTTCACCTCCCAAAACCTTACATCTTTACACGGCTGGTGACCTAGCACACCCTGCCTCTCGTCCATCTGGCGGCTCGCAGGGTAGTATGTAGTTGTAGCTATATTTTTCATTTTACAGCAATGCACGATAATTTACCCTTTTGTAGGGTTGTATAACACTGATTACAATGCCTGTAGCAGTGTTCGTAATTTGATCTTGGATCAACAATATAACATTAGACCAAATTCAATATGCGGAGATCATTTCACAGTTTTATTAGTACCATAGAATTATGAAAAGTTTATATCATGGCCGCCAAAACGGATTGCCATTTTTAAAATTCACTGTGACGCAGAAAGCAATGAAGAATCTTTAAATACGTTGCCAACGTTGGTAGCAGATGTTAACCTTTTTCACACATTACAGAGTTGCTCGTTTGCGGGACTGTTTTCTTAAATTGTCTTGATGCTCTCCAGAATATCCAAGTTTTACGTATATCCTAAAGGTGTTTAGCTGCCTTTAAGTATTGTTATTGCACAATACTTGTTAAACCAATCCTAGGATCGAACCAGTCAACCAATCAATCTTCGGATTGAGCAACCAATGATGATGACTTATTCAACATTGCTACCAAAAAGTTTGGATAGTCGCGTAGTAACGCCAAGACTCCAATTGATAGGTACTATAAAAAAGAGAGAACCTTGAAAGCGTAACGACGTGCCAGACATATTTTCCAACATCCTCCAGAGGGGGAACAGAAAATGTACTCGGTCATATCTTGGCTGATTATCTACCACGTGAGATAAGTTTTGAGCAAAAAAACTCACTCTTTACAAGTGACGTTATAGGTATCCACAAAGAAATGAAAAAAAACAGTTCCGTGTCTGTAAATGATTCCAAAAACGTTTGTTTTGGCTTAGCCCATGCCGTTAGAGAGTCCAGTATACATAATCTGCAACAGAAATTGAAAAGTGTTCAATTAAGAGAACTTTTAAGCCCGTTTCACATGGGGCACAAAATTGTGCAATCTGATGTATGTACGAAGGTGCATTACAAATTTCTTTGAGTAAAGTGGTGAAATGCAAGAATGCATGAACGCGAGATGGCAAAATAACCCCTGAGCTATATTCAATAATTATTGCAATTGTTGCAATTGATGAGAAAAACATTAAGTTTAAATTATGCAAGTTAATGCCCCGCGTAAAACGGGCTTTAGACACCACTTTTTTCGTGCATCCCGCTAAAACGCTAAGTTCAAATAAGAGCCATCAAAACATTCTAAGGTTCACCGCTTTTCCACAAAGAAGAATTGTTAGAGTGATCTTAAACAATAGTCGCTTTGAAAGTTCCTTTCCTATATTTTGTTGTCTTGGGTTAGTCCTCTTTCTATCAAATTAATTTATAAAATCTATTTATCTATTTATTCATAAAATTTTATGTATTTTTTTTACATTCGAAGAGGTATCACAGCGTTATTATTGTAAAATCCTTCTCCCTAAACCCGACGTAAAGCACGTATTTCCTTAACCAAGCCGAACCACAGGTTATTCGAGAGATGTTTCTTGTACACAGGACCTTAAGTGTATAATTTGTTACCAGGTTCATGTTTTAACTCAAAAATCTATAAACACAACCATGAAAAATATGCAATCTTGGTTGTTTACTAAAGAAAGTCTAGTCAAACTAGGATGTTTTCTTATAACCTTAATATTATTTGATACATGTACTGTAGTTTCAAAATGCTGTATTTATATGTGTGTACATAACCTATTCTTTAAACGATGGTAGCCATAATTCAGGTTTACCTTCAAGGCTGCCCAACGTTACTCCCCGATTTAAACAAATTTATTATGTTGAAAGCATTCTCTGTCGGAGTAATAAAACATAATTGTCATTATTTATTATTATTATTATTACATTATCATTGGAAATAAAATTAAGAGTAGGTAATATTTACGCGCGATGGTAATGGAAAAACGAACGTAAGTAAAAGAAATTGGTCGTTACAATATCCAAATCGTCAAGCTACTGTTTTCATAACATTGTTCACTAACTTAAACGTATTTCTAATTTTAAAAAACTTGGGAATGGACGTGAAGAAAACTTCATCTTCAAATATATCTCACAAATTGGAGCCCCTGAAATTTGAGATACATTCCATCGATGGAGTAGATCTGAATGAAACGCACCTATCAAAGCACAAATGAATGTAGTTCACTATCTGAAGGGCTTCAAACTAAACAATGCAGAATGGTCTTTAATTTCATTATTTATTGAATATTTGTCTTCCTATTTCCAGATCACCATAACGATGGCACCTGCTGACAAGCCTTTGGCTTATCAGGACCAAGATTTGAAAATAAAAATGCATTAAAAATTTAAAAAAAAACACATTGTAACTTTTTTTACATGTATTTTTTTCTGCTATCATTGCCAACATTGTCAATTGTTATTATTATTATTTGTCGCAAGTAACAATTTTGTTACTTTTTTGTACTTTTAATATTTCAAATACAATAAACATTATTTCATTATTATTTAGCTTATTTTAAAATAATAATTCGTGCAATGACGAAATGCGGCATTTCCAACGCAGCGGTTCGAGGTAAGGCCGAATGAGAGGAGGGAAAAAAATCTTTTTTTTCCTCCGATTGAAAGAAATCATCAATATCCTCGCGAATCTTTCAACCCTTCTCCAAAGAGAACGCCGCTGCTGAAGCGTCGTGAAGGTCACTCATAATTCGATAAAACTTGAAAGGATGTTAATGGTATCTCCATACGTCTCTGCCACTTCTCACGACGGCTGCGATTCGAGGCAACGACGTGCCTGAATGATCTCATCGATCAAGAAACCATAAACCCCAATAACTTCGTCCGAGCAAATATTTCAATGGCTTGAGTTATGGCGCGTGAGGACGCTCCAACAGACCTCCACCTCCTCCTCTTCCTCCTTCTGGCGGAAATGTGAGAGGGATGAAGTCAGCGGAATTCATTGCTAACAATAATGCGACCGATTCATATGGCAAATCAAAAGATATAGTATCTAAAAGAAAAAACAGCGGAAATATGGTAAGAAGTCCAAAATAAGATTTTTTCAATTCAGCAAACTCGACGGGAAATTTTCATTTTCTTAGTTTTATATTTTATTGTATTCACAAATAATTTTCCTTAAGTCATTTGTAATTTGCCGCACAACGACTGATTTTTGTGGATTTCTACATTGGTGTGATTTTGTTAGACAAAGAAAAGTCGTTTGTCGGATGTGGAGTCGGATGTTATCCTAAGGGGAATTTGTGTCCCTCGTTTTGAAATTTTGTAATATTTACCTTCATGTGTATGTGCTCATACGAGGAACAATTAAATAAATAAAAAATCCCTGAAATAGCGATCCTAAAACTACGGTACGCAAAAAAATGTTACTATTTAACGATATAGTAAATCCCATCCATGCTTCGAAGATGCGCTTGGTTAAAATGCTTTAATTACC
Source organism: Ceriagrion tenellum (assembly GCA_963169105.1). Taxonomy (NCBI): domain Eukaryota; kingdom Metazoa; phylum Arthropoda; class Insecta; order Odonata; family Coenagrionidae; genus Ceriagrion; species Ceriagrion tenellum. Next base: position 46,007,818 of record OY720636.1, on the reverse strand, counting down.
TCAAATTGACTCAATCGAGACACTCGCCATGTAATGAGACGAGCGGTGTAATCACAAGCGATTCCAGATTATCGGGTGTTCTATTCATTCGAGTGGATAACTTAAAGCGTCGAGTATGTGGATTCATGTTGAGTTTTCGACAGGGAATTTTTTTACTCGGTCTACAGTATCCCAACTCAATCGGGGAGGCAGCGCGAGATATTGCATGAGTGATTAAAACAGGCTCAAAGCTTCGAACCGCTCCTGATTACACCAATCACCTCCATAGTTACGTGATCGAAGTCATCTCGTACAGTTCAAACACGATCCCCACCCCGCCCCCCAGTTCCCAAGTCCTCTCACTTCAGGTGTGTCGATGACCTCTCACACCTTTCTAAGACGAGACAGCCAATATCGATTGAGCATATTTTCGATTCATTCGTGCGTATTGCTTTACACTTCAGTCCTCCAGACCACAGAGAGAGTGAGGAACTCCCACAGGCGAACATTGATTCGCGGGGTGTGATTACGATTTCACGGCGGTGACGAAATGGGCCACCGTGGTGGCGGACGCGATGGGCGAAGGAGTTCGTTCACCAGGGGCATCTCCCGCTCACAACAGTGGGACGGCCAGAAGACATTATTGTGATAAGCAGGCGGCGGCGGCGCTGTACCGAAGACACACATATGGTGGCCCGGTAGAATGCGGCAGGCTAGCGACGCGAGGCCCATCGAATGGGATGAACATTAGTGGCCGCGGCGTCGATCAAAAAAGTTCACGGGAATGCTGGCGTAAATTGCGTATTCAAGCATTGATTGCAAGGAATCCTGCGGTCATCCGAGGGGGAAGCCACGTAAAGATGACAAACAATGTACAGGATCGCGCGCAGGTCGATAGAAAGGAGTAAGGCGATCCGTCAGGCGTTATACCACCATGAAACGTTTTGACATAGCGGTAGAGGCATGAATTGCCGAAAAAAGTAATTTATCTCACCATGGAAATGGATCTCATTCAATTGAAATTTGAAGTCCCTATGATTCTTCATTCGATGCTTCCGCTACAGATAGAAGCTCGAAGAGCATTCAAGATTTACAACGAAATCCAAAGTAGTGTTGTTTAATTTGAATTCCCTATGATTCTTCATTCGATACTTCCGCAACAGAAAGAAGCTCGTAGAGCATTCAAAATTTGCAAGGAACCCGAAATTAGTGTTTCCTTTTAGATGTTTCTCGATATGAGGCTGCATTTCAAAGGCGTTTTGGCCGACAGATGTGCCGCACTGGAGACTTTCTCTTATAGAACTCACTCACTGAAACCTTGTTGATTTCAAGCCGATTAGGGCGTTTAACATTTAGTGACAATGCGGACATTTAGTAGATTTGTTACTTGAATTAATCTTCACTACGCCGTAGGTGTGATGATGCCAATGAAAGCACGAAAATAAATATCATCCACAACAGTGTACTCACTGTATAAATAGGATCTTCAAACATGCAAATACCATTATCTTCTATTTTCAACTAAATTCAGCGCAGTATTGGCAATTATTGAATCTGCGCTCGAGAGGTGAGGACAAGGAGATAAAGTTTGGCACCATCGTTCTCCATGAGCCTCACACTGTAAACGAAACATGAAGCGCTCAACTGAAGATTTTGGCTTCAGGTACCTTTACACTTCGCTAAGATTAGATCGAGCCAATTAACCTAATAGCATAGGTAATTCTTAAAGAAACTCATCATCACCAAGGCCAAAGACGAAATTCGAACCGGAGGACGTTGGATAAACAAGCCAACCACCAGAATACTTAGCGTAAGGTGATCTTAAAAGCTGACGATAACTTCTCGTCAGAACTTCATATGAAGCTCTTAAATCTATGTGCAAACTACAGTAGGAGCAATGATTTACATATTCTAAAATACATAATTACTTTTTGCATCGTTCCAAAATATTATCCTGTTCAATAGTTAGTATAAGGTCTAGGAATATCTTGTCTGTTATATATCTTATTAGACCATTGGCCAATTAAACGCACAGCTTGCACCAACTCATATCCTTCAAGATAAAAGCTCACTCTTACCGCTAAACGGGCCGGAAACCAGATCCCCAACTGACTTGACATGCGAGGCTTTGGAATGCCGTCTACGATTTTCCTCCCGATTACGGGAAAGAAAAGGCCAACCCAATTATTTCACGATTGAAATGTGTAGAGAAGAAAATTTCCAATACGACTATTCATCTTTGAGTCGCCTTCTTTCTCTCCTTTCTGGTTATAAAAAATTTTCTTTACCTTCCATCCCTCCCTTTAATCATACCTTAAAGGCCCAACCTTCTCTTGACATTCGTCCTGCCTCTTGGGCGCCCTCGACTCTTCATCCACCATTCCGAAAAGGTTTGACGCAAAAAAAAAGAACGCCGAAGCCTTTAAGACGCATGACATCGTTTCGTGAACCGCTGCACTAAAAACCCGCAGTTGTCCGGGCGACCGAGGAACATGAACAGGGTGGCCTCAAATGTTTCCCAAAAAAGCTTGTACCGAAGGATGTCGGTTAAAAAACACAGGGCTACCGTTGGACCATTTCTTACATTTAATGATCAAAAATCGATTTTATCTCTTGTCAGGATGATGATTTATGACGTGGCATTCCTTTGGGAAATGCGAAATAATTCTTCGCGTTCATTAAAGGCGCGTTTTTCTTTTTTCGTGTACGAGTCAAACCGAGGGATGGAAGGCCCTTTTTAAGATAAATTAGCCACCGTCTGTTTTTTAAGAGAATTTGAGCACCTTAGATGTAGAATCCGTCTCCATTCAAGCTTAAACATGTACTTTGACTAAAAGTTTAAGCATACAAAACAGTGGAATAGACTGATTGCTATAGTAGTGAGTTCATAGGTTCTTAAGACATGACTCTGTTTTACAGAAACTGATAACGATAGTGCCCAATCTCGAGCTTATGAAAAACAAAAGAACCTGAATTTAATGAATACTATTTTATTCCTAGAAATCAATTCCTAACTGCGAGTTTTTCATACAATTTCAGATACATAGAGCTCGAATTCCCTGAAAAATAGATACATGAATACAAGGCACACATATAAATATATTTACTCAGAATCGTTTGGCCTGCATATGGGATTTCATCGGCTGTTTTCTCTTGGCATTAATTATAAAATTAATAATAGAATATACCGGATAATATCGTGATTTTTGTTAAGGCAGCTTTACACGGTAGGTACATTTTTCTTGTACAAACGAATGCATGAACTCTTTCAGGAGGAAAATTGTTCCGCGCAAAGATGCAAATTATGAGATTGTCTGAATAACTGCAGGGGAAATTGAACCTGCTCTTCTTCCATTCCTTTTCTTGCACAATATATGGAGCATTCGTTTGTGCAATAAAATTTACCACGTAAAGAGGCCTTCAGAAATCTTAAAGGTTTTATGTTTTAAAAATCCTACCGACAGTCCCAAATGGAAAGTAAAATAGGTCACGACCGTGCGACCTTTAGATCAAGTCTAATCTTGCGACATTATGGTAAGCTAATAGTCGGACTTACATTCAGTCTGCAAAATTTAGATGCGGTACCAGAGCGAAGTTTGATCGTAGATCGCCAGGCGCGAGGTTTGTAGCTGTCGATTCACATTCACGGGAGCTAAAAAGAAAAAAAAATTTCCTTTACATTTGCATGTGGTGAAACACCATTTCCAAGAATGGATAAAAGTTTAGGATAAAACTTAAGCGGGAGAAGAGGACTTAGGTGATTAGTATGTTAACGATGTGTCTTAAGTTTAAGTATTTGGGACCCTGGTCATAAAGATTAAACCAAAAAATAATAAAATGCCAAGGAAAGTAGCGTGATTCTTTAAAAACTGCTACGAGCGTACATGTTGTGTCTCACAACTTTTAGGGGGTTTAAGGTGGGAACCCTTAGAGACTCGGAGGTTACAGGCTAGGCTTAGGTCGCTTGAGAAATTCGGAACTGGTGTGTTTCACAGCGACATAGACAATATTATTATGACGCCTCACTACATCTCTACGTCTGACAAATGAGATAAAATAAGAGAGATATATTGCCGAACAGATTGGTGCACAAACTTATTCCTTCTGCGCACAATAAACGATTACAATAAAAACTGAGCTCCACTAAATTCACTTCTATAATACATGTCACCATTGCACCTCCCAAAAACTTACATCTTTACACGGCTGGTGACCTAACACCCCCTGCCACACGCCCAGGCGGCGGCTCGCAGGTTATTTTGCAGATGTAAATGTAAAAGTTACTGTCACACTATTCTTGCACTAAACACGAGCGGTACGTGGAAGGATCTAATTTTCCTACCTATCAGGCCGGCATTATATCTCTTATTTTGACCATCCTAATAGTTCTTGAAATATAGCGCGGGTTTTGAATAGCGTCCTCCGCGTTGCTCTTAAATTCAATTAGTTGTAATCGTTAGAGTAATCTATGCATAGCACGTGTTCCCTTTGAGTCTCTAACGGTTTCCAACATATCCTTTCCAGCATCCGCGTGAAACCTTTCCTGTTATCTTCAAAATGCACAATCTGATCTTTAAAGAAACTTTCAAACGACTTTTTCATGCAAATAATATCAGCGTATTTTGATGCAGCTTGGTATTTTTACCGTAGACACTGTCGTGGAACGCCCTGCCGGCATACGATTTGGTGCGTTCCCGGCTAAATACACGAAGGAATTTTTCTCGGGCTCTCCACCGGGCTTCGATGCCCGGCACGAGTCGGTGGTCTATCTGGTTGGTGAATCTAACGCGGCTGAAGACCCTGGCGACAAGGGTTTTGCCTGAACGTGTTAGAAACAGCGTAAATTCAGGAAGCATTGACTATAATGATGAGAGAATTCAGCCATTTAGGGAATCTTGTAAATTTAACAGGATATAGCGAAAGCGCCTGACCACACATTCCGCGTGTTGATGTGTGACATCTGCCGTGGCGTTATCGCAAATAGAGGTATGTATATACTAAGGAGGAGTCGAATCCAAATGTCGATTCTCGAATCCACCGATTCTCAGGATTAGAATCGGTATCGAGAATCGATCGCCTAAAGTCGATTCCGATTCCATCGCTTCCAGATAGGTAAATATTCAAATCAAATTTCATTTATCACATCATATTTGTCTCAGTAATTTTGGGTGTAGACTATCAATTTGTATTTTTTATCTACCTCAATAAGCTGAGGATATATTTGCTATTTGTTAATAAATATACTTTTTGAGCGAATTAATTGTCTTTGTTATTTTATTTCAGCCAATACTTGAATTTAAGTAATAGTCGTACGCTTCTAGTATAACAATATCCCACCTGTTATTAGGAATAAGAATCGAGGGATGAGAGATCAAAAAATCTGCTGGATAAATGTTTCTCGGGTGTTGCACCGGGTAAGAGGGTCCACAGGTCTCGACGTTTCGGAAATCGGGTTTGATGACCCCTGAAGCCCCTGTAGATGGAGATCAGGTTGATCTCCGAAACCTCGGGATCTGTGGACCCTCTTACCCGGTGCAACACCCGAGAAACATTTATCCAAGAATCGAGGGAATCGGAATCGAGAATCGGGAAACGATTTGAAAGAATCGGAATCGAAATAAAGTAGAATGGACTCATCCCTACTATATAGACATGAAAAGGCATCAAATAGTCCTTAAAAATCCAAGGCGGACGATCATTTCAGCACGCGGTAGGAAAGGTATTCCATCGCCCGTAACAAATGGGACTCCATTCAACTTAAATAATCCATCTAACACGCACCCGTGTCTAAGATTGAATGCAGTTGTGTTGCCATAGTGGCGTGCCATTAGCTGTTCCTACCTTCCACCCCTTAGCCGGCCCCTTCTACAAGTCTTCCCCTAACTGAAGTCACGGTGTGCGCCACCGACTGCCTACAAGTTTCGCTGCCGCTATACTTTGTCAAAAGTGACATATACAGAGTAGCTTGAAAAATAAGGGGAAATAAAACTTACAATGAAATACACGAATTTGAATGATTAAAATTTAGGAATTATTTGAATGAGTAGAAAAAGTTGTTATACCAGTCTCACTAATGGCTTTGGCTTGCGGATCATTAAGTGAGAGCCGAGCGACCTCCATAATCCACGCGGATAAGATAGTTAAAGTTACCGATGTACCAAGTTTGTGAGGAGGCTGAAGTACTTTCGTCCCATCTAGAAGGACCCAGATCGAATACCGTCAGTAGCGGAGATTTTTAGAGGAATCCCAATCCCTTCTCAGGCACCGTTTGGATCCCACTTTTAGAGCAGTATTCCGTCCGTCAGACGGGGCGGGGAAAAAACTTTGTCGCCATCTGAGGAGATTCTAATGCCGACACCGTGTTTCTTGCGAGCACTGCCCCATTCCCCAATTTATCTTTCCCTTGCCGACCAAACCTCAAATTCTATACGGTGAAAAACACGTCAGCTACCACTTGCCTCCCCAAGAGGTAGGCCAGCTTTTATTGATAACGTTTGCTTTTCGGCCTGCACTGACCTGCTAAGCTAAATGACATGAACTGAATAGTTGTTGATGTATTGCTCGTTTTTGGATTCATTCATTGCCAACCATTAAATAAATTTATATTTATATTTTTTATTGCAAGTAACTGTTTTTTGATTCATTACAATCTCCCATCTGTGACGTTTTTACATACTTATTTGTTTTTGTAATACCGGAAGTTGCTTTTGAAATCAACCTTTCTCGCCATGTTGTTCCTATACGAGACAGTTGTCATCCTTTAAAGCACCAAGAAATCCCTGGTAATCGTTCTCCCGAGCAGTTATTTCAACATTTTTTACTTATACCCACCATATTTCTTGGGAAATAATTTAACATAGGTGTCACTTGACATAGGTGTCACATAGGTAACACTTTTTCTTTTAAATCTCTTATTTTATTTAAATGTTTGAAACAACTGTTATTTGGCTTAAAATTCGTAGTTACTGTTTTCTGGCCTAAAAAAAGGACAATTATGCATTATTTACGGTAAAACCAAAACATTACAGCTGGAAAACCCCTATGGGGACGGTTTTTCCAAATACTCGAAGGTAAAAATTTTGAAATCAACACTAAACTCAAAATGTAAATTTCTTGTCAACTAATGTCTTTTAGTTTAGGAGGGTGGTGTAGGTTCCGTAGGTGTTTTTCACGCTCTCTGTCGTTTATAAACAGCGGAATTCCGATATTTCACTTGTGTGCCATGTATGGTGTTGACAAAAAAGGTTGTAGTTGCGCAAAAGCAGCTTTCCATTTCCAATCTACTGGCTCCGCACGGGGGAGTATGTTAGTCTCCGTATTTGAATACCACAGTTTCAAAGTTCGTGAAACGTAATTATAAACTTAAAAATGTGTTACCTATAATTGACACCTAATAAAATGCTCCATATGGCTATTAATCCAGTTCTTTAGACGGACATCTCCGATGGTCTTCGAGCAATGTCAGCGGACTTAGACTAAACTTTCCTTGACTCGTAAACATGGTCCAGAAACCCGCTGCTGAATCCTACCCACCATCTCAAGTTAAACTCGGTTACGATAGCGGCAATGCCTGCCATATTATTTTCTCCCCTCCTCTCCAAGGCCGACCCCTTCCACATGAGCCTACCCATTGTTGACGTCAAGCTTCGCGTAGACAACTGCCCTCATGTTTCGCTATAACTATATTCACCACTTTTTCTGTACTTCTCCTCCGTTAGGACGTTAACTGTGGACTCTTGGAGTCTTTCGCTGAAATAATGGTTTTGCCGACACCAAGCTCCTCCCCATGAAGCCCAATGTCCAAATGATCCCACTCCTGCCAACCTAGCCACGATTCTCAATCAGTGGCACAAATAACCTCATCCGTCGGACATCCACCCAAATATCAAATAGCCAAGCCGAAGGTAAAAGATTCATAAAACGAGCATTGTACCAAAGCACTCATGTCCTGGTTTTGAAAATGAATTGAGTCCTATTACTATCTAAAGCTTGACATACTCACCCACTCCAGAAGCTTCATCCGAAAGAGAACTTGAAGGCGGCGCTCGTATTCGCCTCGTCGTCGAGACAGCTGCGAATTTCCGGGACGACACAGTAGAGACTGTTCCTCCTCAGCCGCTCGGTTAAACTATTGCACCGCACTTCCCAAGTTTGGCCGTCCTCGGAGTTTCGACTTCCTCGAGGCCCGCAGGTAAACCCGAGACTGAGCGAAAACTCGAATTCTAGCTCAGTTACGGCCGCGGTGCAAATCAAACGACGGATTGTCGAAGAACGGACGGAAGCCATCGGAATCCGCTGCAAAAATCAAGAAATAGCGGCGAAGCCCAAGCGAAGAAAAGAAATGAGAGAGGCTTTAAGTGCATTGTACACATCGCGTCCTGTATGGTTGACCGAGTCTGAGGGTTTTCGACTTGACTCAAGCCAGTCGCTACGTCCGCGATCTAGACTGCGAGCCAGTCCGGCTGTTCCCAGTTCTATTGCTACTGATAGGAATACGGGACTCAACTGAGGGTAGTTTTATTTACGTACGGTGCTAACCGGTTCTCGAATCTAGCGATCACCTAGAATATAAATTCAATGCACTTACGATTATATACGACGATATATATACGGCTTACGGTTCAACTTTTCACTCCTGAGCAGTCTGCCTCTCTGCGAACAATGGACTTGTTTACATCTACATCAAGTTATTACCCGACAAGTAACCACAAGGGTGTTCGGCAGGGGGTGGCTTATCAACAACATGAACTAGAGTTAAGTAATTTACTTTCACCAACATGCACCACACTATGGGTATGCTACAAATGCTACAGAAACTACTAAACTATCTATGATGTAACTATGTAAACGTGGCACAAGAATCATGCAGGGAACATGCAAAACATGGTGGTATCATTACTCGGAAGATTAAGAAACATGCGTTTAGGGGCAAATGAATTATTTTAAGTTTAATTGTTTCTCATTCAAATTAAATTATTTCAAATTAAAGTTTACTTGTCGCTATGAACGGTTGCCCGATTTTTTGTTCATTTCTATAAGTTAGGGGCATGTAAATTCCGATCCACTTCTGCTAGACTTCCGGCCCGCGTTACCACGGGTTCCCACGGATAGGATGACTTTCATTTTTCATATTTTTTAAATTTTGATCCATGTTTAGGGCCTGAATTCTCCAAAATTAATGATAAGATATGATCTTACTTTTTTTTCAAACAGCAAGAACACAGGACTGTACTTTAAGAGCATGAACTTTAATTTGTGGCACGCAACCACGGTACAGTGAAGCAACAAAAACGGAAATATGAAAATATTGCTATTAAGAATGAAAGTCATCTAGGAGCTCAGACTATAGATCTAGGAAGCAAAAGTTAATAGAAAACGCGGATTAATGTCTTTTAGTGCCGAAAATGTCATTATATTAAAAATATGATCTATAGACCGTCATTTATTCGGGGTAGAGTTCGGAGCTGCGGCGCGCCAATTAGCGCAAATTTGTGGTATCTGAATTGTCAGAACATTAACATTTATAATTATAGAAGGCTAATATTTGGAAAATCGTCATTCCTCATTGCATTCTTCCTATGTGTCAAAATTTGTGAAAGTCGGAGATGGTCGAGCCACGGCCTTGTTTGAGTTTGCGTGGAATCGCTCAGAGGTGTTCGCTCTTCCTGACAAATTTTCAGGATACCGGGTCTAGCCACGCAATACCAATGCAACAACTTGATGGAGCCATCCGAAGGTGCACTGACTAAAGCTCTCGGGGCGATATCCCGGATCCCGGTTCGAGTTCCGGCCGAAGTCTAGTAATAATCAGTTGCGACGCCCATTGTTAATTTCTCCAAGCTAAGTGGCGGCTGATACTGGCTACGCCTCTATACGCCAGCAAGTAAAACTAATCCACCCATTTGAGCATGCTACAAGTAAGTAAAGTAAGTAAATGCATTGTATTTGATGAAATATTTGTGAGAGATTATAAATTTTAGCTGACAATAAGCGAAAACTACAGTGCTTCAATACAGCAATATTAAGGTACCTATAGTTTGACTTATTCTGCTGGAAATAATTTTATTTCTCCTAGATATTACCATTTTCCTTCGGACGTAATTAGAACAAAATAGGATTTTACCTAGTACCGAAATATCCACCTCCATACTTTCTCACCTCTTGCGAAATAGAGGTAAAATGTTAACTCGTAAGATTCTCAAGAAGATTGTTTAGTCTCAGTTTGTAGTTTTTTTTGTAACTACTTGAAAAGTGCTTTTACTTAGGTACTCGCTGCGGCGCCACTGAGTTCCGAGCTACTACCGAGCTGCTGTCAATTTGCATCCGAGCATCGTTTGAATGTATAGTCATGATTGCTAGACTGTGTCCCGACCATTGAAGGTAGATGGAGAGGGAATTACGTCATCAAATTGTAGGCTGACAACCGAAATAACAACCATATTGGCCATCCCTGTTCTTTCCTTAGGATTGCACGACGGGGTGGACGAATTATTGGATGTAAGGCAATAATATCCACCGTCTGTTCTAAATATAAGGCAAGCAACCTTGGAAACAAGATGGCAGCTTAGTGCTGTAGATTTGAACTTGACTTTACCATAGTTTTCACCCGGTACGCGTATCATTATTGATTTAGATGAACTAAAACTATGTTTGATTGATTTAGATGAACTAAAACTACGTTTAAGGAGAATGTGTATTAAAGAACTTGGTGCATGCTTGTTTCTAATAAGTTACCGATGGAAAACATCGTAAATTGCAAAATAAGCGCGTCAGCCCGTAACCGAAAATCGGGGTTAACAAAGATGGTGGACAGGTAACAGCGATTTTTCCGTGGAATTTTAATAAAATGATATCTTTTTATTGCATACTAAATACATTAACAACATCAGCTTGGACATTTTTAACAATATGATGGAATATAAATACCCCCAGAGGAAAACCTGTTTCTGGGTTACCATTATGATTAATTTTACAAAGGCAGATCAGGTGCTAATTCTTGATTATAAGTTACATTATAATAAAGTGATTCAGTAATTAAATTGTTTAATGATTTTGTGCGTTCGCATCACAGAAAACACCACGTGCATAGAAATTTAATCTCACGTTACTGTTAAAAAATGATGCATACGTTCTATACACACGAAATTAAGTATGCATACGTACGCATGGATATGTAAATATTCACCTGTATAGACATAATTACGTACTTACGATATCATACTCAAACAACTCATATACCAGTTAGCATCATTTGATAGTATTTCTATGCAACCTTTTTAAGAAAAAACTCAACTTCCTCATTTCACATAAGCCATTTTATAACCACTTTATTGCATCCAAATTCCGTTTCTGCCTTGGCCACATCATTTTTGCAGAAAAGGAAATTACTTTGGCCCCAAGTATAGAATATAATAGAATAAGTTTTATTCTGCTCTGGGTTTCCCCATAAGAGTAGAAAAAGAAAATACATATAAAATTCTGCTGTGAACGAAAAAATAACAAACAAATATAAGTATATACTACCTGGCCAACATCTCACAGTGATGAAAAACGAAACATTTCACAGTCACAGATAATTAACACTAAATACAATGGAAAATATAATATATAAAAATGGAAAATATAAAATCAATCACAGAGAGATAACAAACAAACAATAATTTCTCAGATCATTTTGGAAACATACAATTCTATTACAGGATACAAATTTCAATTATTGGCATATATGCTGCAATTAAAAGTTTTTCCTTAAAAACAGACAGTGAGGAAGAATTTTATTATAGATAATGGCAAGGAATTCCAGAGATTAGAACCAGATATGAAAAATGATTTAATGTTTGTATTTGTCCGAGGTATAGAACGTAAAAGGTAGGAGGGGTTAGTTCTAGTGGTTCTAAGAACAGAGATTTGGATTTGAACATGGAAAGACTGGATATTTGTTAGAATATATAAGCATTTATTAGTATATATATATATATATATATATATATATATATATATATATATATATATATATATATATATATATATATATATATATATAAGTATGTACATGATTGCGAAAAATTTCATGTTTAGGTCTTGGTATTTCAAAATCCCACTTTTTAATTTCGTAGAATAGATTATTGGTTTGACTCTTCCGCCGCTACGGTTATAAATGAATAAGTGCCTTAATGGCAGAACGTTAAGTTTTCGCTCTTTTGGGAAACATGCGGATACATCCTTAAAGGTTTCAATAAGACTGGTCCCGGTATCCACAGAACTGATTTCAATGAGTGACCAGAATATTACAAAAATGGCACTCGAAAATCATTTTGGGGACGGAACCAAACAAACTCTATTTTTCTGGAGTCATTCCGTATTCTTCACGATGTTTATTTTCACTATTCACATAGAAAGGTTCACCCGACTCTTTCCCAACTTCTCCCCTCCACACACCTTCCTTTCCGTTCGACGTCCGCTTCTCTCTCTCCCTCCGTACCGGACGGAACTTGGCTCACTAAATTTTTACCCACTAATTCGCGCCTTCAGGGCTACCAACAGCATTAGCTATCTCACGAAGGAAAGTTAAATAACGTCATAATCTCTATGAAATCGACTCCAAAAACAATTGTATGAATTAAATAAGACCTTATAACATAAAAAAGACAGATTTTAAGCTATCCGGGACTAGCCACGGAGTTCCACTTTTACGGGGTCACCCGCAATGCACAATTGTGCGAAATTCCACAGAGAAAAAATCATCCACCTTGACCGGGATTCAAACCCGGATCCCTCGATTTCCGGCCGAGTGCTTCAGCCAGTTAAGCTACCGAGGCATCCTCCACAAGGAAATTCCACAGGGGAAGAGAACGCCTGGGTAGCTTAACTGGCACTCGGACGGAAATTGAGGGATCCGGGTTCGAATCCCGGTCAATGCGGATGATTTATTTTCTCTGTGGAATTCCGCACATAAAAAAAGACCTTCAAAAGTTCGATGCGAGCCGTAATGTAGCCACTATGCTACAAAAAAACATAGACTAAAAATCCGATGGTAAGACTAAAGTTTAATCCTACATTAGTGGTGCAAGTTCCGTGCGGTTCCCTCCGTCCATCAACGCTCCCATTCCGCCCCGTCCCCACATCACGTGATCCCTCAGCCGCGCCACACTCTTCCTCTTTCGTGCACACACCTCACTCGTGTGAGTTCGTCTCACTGTTTCCACCTCCCCTCGCGCACTCCTCTCAACCTCCGCCGCCACCTCTTACCTCAAACACGACCAAACCCTCCCTTTTCATCGTCCATTTCGTCATTTTTTTATTTCGGTGCGGGCTTCTGCCGAATGAGAATTCTTAGAGAACACCATTAATCACCCGGGGCAGCCATCATCATTTGACTCCTTCCTCTTCCAGCCACCTCCTCCTCCTCCTGACTCCTTCCTCCCGACGCCGTCTCATCTCCTTACGTCGTCCTCGCCACATGCGCCCGCTTCCATCTCCTCCAACATCTCTCCTTTTTACCTGCTCCGTCCCTCAAAAGCGTTCGTCTCGGGCAACTCTATTGCATTGCCAGCACACTAGAAGTGCCAGACTTTGCGACATGCCTATATGTAACGACGGGGGTCACTTTGATCCCCTTGAAAAAATTTGTTCTCTCCAGGACACATGACTTTTTTTATTGAAATAACATTCAAACGCCAATCATTGCATTGACAAATGATACTGTACGAAGTCATTCGCACAAAGGGCTGAAATTCGCCATGAGAAATCATTATACTTGACCGGGATTCAAACCCGGATCTTCCAATTGCCAGTTAGGTGTGATAGACTTGACTTGACTTGTATTTTATTTAGCCTGGGTTGGATGAGACGGAACCGTCCCCTCTTCCCCCAACCCAGCTGCTCTCAATACAGAGTATTCACATTTTAAATTCACATTCACATCACAAATTCACATGTAGCGTCGGCAGCGCGGAATGCCGTAGGAAGACGTAGTTTCTGCTTAGAGTACAGACGTTTATTGCGTTCCTCGTACAGAATGCCGTCAGAATGAAATCCAAGTGGCAGGAGACGCGGCTTTTATATAGGTGAGGAAGCGTCTAGATTGCCACCCCAGAACACAAGAAAATATTCTAGAATTTACCAAGAAAACCAGAAAAATAACACGAAAAATATTCGCCGGCACTGATGCTCAAACACGGGCCGCCCGCTTGCGAGGCGAGCGCGAAACCGCTTGGCCAACGCGGCATGTGTGGTGGTGTGTCGCCACAGATCATTTAAATGGATGTTTCTTCTGTCAGCATTATATAATAAATTTTGCAGATTGGATTGGCACGCAGGCAATCTAATAAGATTTTATTTTACATTTTTCTTTCTAGCTTTGAGATCCTTTAAGGTGGGTGCGCTCTGCGAGGTTTTCCTAGCGTCACATGCAGGATTTAGGAATGTGGCTCTTTTTTTCCATTTTTTGATGCAGTTATTTTCCGCCGCAGCCTGATAGAGTGCTTTAATGTAACGTTTATTGAAATAAAGTGAATTAAACATTAGTACAGGGTCATATTTACATTGATTATTTTAATCTGATCAAAAGTGATACACCACGGAAATGTGTATAAAAACGACAATTTACATAGTGATATAAGAATTTTAAACTGATGTTCTTGCGTGAAAGAAAGAAAAATAAACAGATACACCTCCAACCAATCTTCCTTCGCGACGACTTTCTAGGGGGATTTATGCGAGCTAGGTGTTCACGCCTCAAGTTTACATTTCAGCTCATGAAACGATAGTCGTAGTACAAAGCCATTGTCGCGGTGGTTAAACCCATAATTGCCGTTTATATAGTGAAGAAATTGACGAATTTGGGCAGTTGAGAGATCCTGGTCAAGTCAAATGATTTTCTCATGGTGAATTTCAACCCTTGGTGAATATTCAACTCGTTCCGATTGGAGTGGTAATTTGGGGAGGCGACCGACGGCTAAGGTCATTTGCGCCATAGGGGATAGGTAAGGGAGGAAGTGTGGATAGAAACCCGGCGTCGGCATTAGCCTGCTCTTAACGAAAAGCGCCAAGGGAACCACGGTTTAGCGTCTCATCCGACAGACGGAGAACTGTCCTTGAAGTGTCCTCCACAAGACACTCAAGTAGGGATCGGGTTTCCTCTAAAAAAACATCCGCCTCTGCAGGGATATGAACCCTGGCCGCCCGACTTGTTCTAAAAACTTATTTTATTATACCCTACACCACTACGTGGGTTAAGTATATTGATTTTGTCACAGCAGAAATGTGACGCATTGAAGGAGGCGTGGCAGGTATGGAAAAGTGTATATAGAAATGATCAGCGAGTCAATCTATCTAGGTATGTCCGTCTGTCCGTCTGTGTGTCTCTTCGCACGATAACTGTTCTAAAAATTGAGATATCGAGCTGAAATTTGGGTCATAATCCTCTATTAGTCCACATACGGCACAGTTCTCAAATGGGTTGGATCGGACCAAAACCACGTTTTGTTATTGCAAAATTGAAAGTAATGCAGGTTATTTAGGCTTCGGCAAGGCCGAAGATAATTTCTTTTCTAGTTTATTATTGAGCATTACGTGGCAAGAATAAATTTTTCATTAACGATCTATAATTTGTCATTTTAACATATAGGATGTAGAGCCTGATGATTAGGACCCGGGACTTCCATCCATGCGAAGTCTGGGTCTGTTCGCTCGTCATGAAGCGATTCACCCTTGGCCGGGGTGATGTTTGGCTGCCGAACTGCCCATAATATCTCCACGAAAGACAATGAAACCCCATTCTATTTTGACAACACTCGAATAAAACAAGGGAGAGAGAGAGCCTGGGGTCAAAATCACCCCTATGATACTAGTAGTAGAAGGTAATGTACAATAAAAAACTGCTGCTTTTATGAGGTTCTTATTTTCTCATTATATTTCCCTGCTTAAAAAAATTAATGTCAGAAGTAATATATTGTCAAAAATGAAAAGGGGTCCAACTGACCCCTGCGGTACCTCTAGTGTTAAATGTAGTTTCACCGTTTAGTGACCTTTTAGTCATTCAAATCAAGTTCTTCGTACTTATAGCAAGGAAACATGTCCTCTATCCGATGCGAGGAACAAAATTTCCTTTACACGCCATTTTCCTTGCAAATCGACCTAAAGTTTTCATGGTGCTAAATAGGTGAAGGGAAATAACGTGGGAAAAATATTATTTTTTCAATCTAATATAAATGCCAGATTCACGGAAAATCGTTTATTAGGGGAGAAAACGCTTGAAAAATTTTAAGACAACGTATTTAATTTATCCTCCAAGAATACAACATTAAAAAAAATAAAATTGGAATACGATGAAGAAAGTAGCTGGATGCAGAAAACACATTGAGAGGAGAGAAATCAGAGCAAGTGCATTCCTTAGCCTATCTCGGAAGTACCATCACGTTGAACGGAAGAAGTACAACGGACATCAAGCGAAGAATTCCTCAAGCTAAAAAGACGTTCATGCGGAAAAGATAACTGCTGACCTGAATGAGGATATGGCTGCAAATTAGGAAACAGTATTATGTGAAAACATTCGCGAGAGCGTGACAATCTACGGATCGGAAGCATGAACCATTGGAAATGCTGACCAAAATAGACTTGAATGCTTGAAACCTGGTGCTGAAGATAAATTGGACGGACAAAATAAGAAATGATGAAGTGTAAATAACGGCAGAAGAGGAGAGGACCGTATGGAAAATCATACAGAAAAAAAAGAACGAGATGATTTGAGCACTCTTTGAGGCACAATTGGTTTGTGAATAACATAATAGAAGACAGTAATAGAGTGAAAATAACCAAATGAAAGACCCAGAAATAAGTTCATGGAATAAATAAAGAGGAAAGTATATAGAAAGAGCTACCAGGAAGAAAGATATCTCGCAATGGATAGTGAAGGACGGAGGTCTGCAGTCAATCAACCTTAGAATTGAACAACCAATGATTGCATTCAATTTATAACGTTAATTTTTTGTTGATTAGCTAATTACTGCGACAATGGAATCCAAAATGTGGAAAATCCATAGAAATGGTGCCTCAGTTGATTTTTATGACTGTAAAAATGTTTGTTAAAAATCTATTTGTGGATTTATCGCTACATTTTGTGCCTAAAGTTTGGTCTACAATAACTATTGCATGTTATCAGTGTAAACAAGAATTTATGAACCATATAAAAAAATCACAAATCGAGAGTTTCTTTAAATTCACCAAGTTGCGCAAGGAATATTGTAAATTAAAGATTGTCTTACTAGGTAAAACTGAATTGTGGATCTGAAAATTCCGGACCTGGAAACCTGGAGTTATTTTTACGTATTTGCTCATTGCTGCGATGGTGAAATTCGGAATGAGAAAAATCCATAAAAATGGTGCCTCAGATCATTTCCTTGGCAAAAAACAGAGTTTATTATAAATATATTTGAGGATTGATCTACACATTTCGTTTCTTAGTTTCGGTTTTCAATAACCATTGCATATCATCATTGCGAGAAAGATTTCATGAATCATTTTTTTTTAATCTGGAATTGAAAGTTTGTTTTAACACACCAAATCGCGCGAGGAACATCGTCAATTGAATATTTTTTTAAACGACGCTTTCCACAGCGAACGGCGCACATCAAGAATATCGGTTCGGTATCAACTGCCACAGTTTCAGGCTTGAGTGAAATTCACGGAATCGGAAGGGGTACTGTAATGTTGAGGGCTACGGGAATCCACCGCATTAGTCTCCCAAAAAGATGCAGCCTTGCATTTACCAATATACAATTATGAGGTAACATCCCTCCCAGCGAGATATTCGGGAGGTAAAAAGAGTCCCACCAACGGATCTCCAGGCGAGGACAACAGGGATGGGAACATCAGTCAGAGTGGGCACCTGAACGGAGGAGGCACCCACAAATTTATCCTTTGAGTTTTTCGCAAATAACTGCAGAAATTCAAGTCATAATAGGTTTGTTCCATAAAACTGGTGCTCAGACCGTTTACCTTCAAAATATCCATTTATAAAGTATTCGTCGACCTGAAACTTCATCACTGAGCACTGAGCGATTTACTTTTGTTTTCCAACAGCTGATGTGTGTCATCAGGAAAAGCGGTATTAGCCAAGCGGCACCAATAAGACCGTGATTCATCCCAATCTTTTTGGCCATGCTGTCACGATATATCTCTATGATGCCAATTGACATTCAACTTATTGAAATCATTCCATAAAGCATCACTTCTCCTGGCCTTATCACATCAAAATTACTTCGCAGGAGACCAAATATGAATTACAAGCATTGATGAAAGTAAGCTACACAAACTCAATATAGCTGCATATTCAGTACGCATTCAGTAGATAGTCATTTAACGGTCATTCAGTAAAAGATGAGGATAAATAATGGAAATATTTAATAGCTCTTAAGTTGTAGATAATTTTAATGATATAAGCCATTCATTCAAGATCTCCGCTCTTCAAGATTACCTAGCCGACGCGTTTAAAAAAAGGGTTTTCAAGGAAATATTGAATGCTTTTTTTTTTTCTTTAAGTATATCAATCAGTTACCGCCTTGACCGGAAGTGACCCACCAGAGGATGCGAGGACGAACCAAGACTTTCTGAATTCGCGCCGAGTGCTTAGATCAATTCAGATTCCCAAACGTCCTCTTTCACAGTGAATTTCACTAGGTGTTCATGCAATGTACCATTCATATGATGCGAAAGTTCGACCGTGGTCGTGCGCATTGTCCACGAGGTCGAATTCAATAATTTAAACACTTTGGCCACGTGTGTTAGCAAGTTGCATCATCAAAACACTCTGTATCAACACGAATTTAATCTACATCTACATCTGATAATTACCCTGCAAGCCACCACAAAGGTGTTCGGCATGGGGGTGACTTATCACCAACATGAACTACAGTGAAGAAATTAACGTTCACCAACATGCACCACATAATGGGCATGCTACAAATTCTACAGAAACTACTAAAATAATCCATAATGTAACCATGAAAACGTGACACAAAATCCATGCAGGGAACATGCAAAACATTAGGCAGATTTAGAAACATGCATTAGGGGGTATATGAATTAATCAGCTACACTACCTGTCAACTAACTCACTTCAAAGTCTCAACGCAGCCATTATGGTCTCTTGTAAATCGCGGGGAAAACGACATTTTAAGCCAGTCCGTTCTACAATCTATTTCCCTCTATTTAATTCTCATGATCTGATCTACCGTAGTATGTTGGAGTTCGTATTATATTGATAACTTCTGAAAATAAATCGGTGTTGAATTTGCTTAAATGATTGAGTCTAATTATCAGTCGACATTCTGAAAGCGATTCCCATCCTAGTTTTTGCAAGAGGTCATCTACACTAACGAGACTGTCAAAACGGCTTTCACATATCTTGCTGATCTTCTCTGCACGCGTTCTAACTCTGTTTTTAAGCCTACCTCATGTGGATCCCAAACACTGGCAGCGTATTCAAAGTGGGATCTAACAAGGGAGATATATCTGATTCCTCTAACTTTACTTCCGTCGCACTTTCCATGTACTCTTTTAACAAATCCCTATTTACGATTAGCCTGACCAGCTATTTCCTGAATATGTGTGCTCCATGAGAGATTATTAGTTAAGTCGATATTATTATAGTTAATAATTTCCTCGGGAGCTAAGCTTTCATACAAAATGTGACAATTTTTATATCCTTCCCTCCTCCCCGTTGATACGAGAAGCCAATAGATGGAACCAAAAGACACAGGAGACTATTCTTGACGTTAAAATGCGCCAACGGCCGACCTGAATTATTTAGTAGTTAATGCGATGGAAACGTATCAAATTATCCAGAAAAATGTACCATAGAAATTATTTATAGAAAAAGAACTGCATCATTTATAAAAATGCATGGGCTAGCTGCGCGCGATAGCCATGTTGGGAGTATCACTTTTAGGAAACAAGCAGGCTTTCATTAGTGCCTCAAGACGCAATGTACTCTTTAATCCGATTTACATTCCCTTGTGGCCCCAAGCTATGAGTGCTAAAAATGTAGTTTAATATAATCGACTGCCGTTCTCTGCCACGGAAACGGCTATTGACGAGCTTGCACTATCAGTCTAGCTCCGGATGCCAACCTTCTCACCACGATCTTACCCTTTTTCCTCCCCGCGGAGTCCACAAAAAGGTTGCCGATCCGCTATTATTCCATTAATTTTTTGCTACGAAGGAAAATTAGGTTAGCATGCGGGTTAACGTGACGTTCCTTTTTTTATTATTACTCTGATCAAATTTAACAAAATTTAATTATTTAATTCGCTTCACTGCACATGAATGCTTTAGAATTTTTAATTTGGTGTCCAGTTTACAAATCTCAAATATCTTCAACTTATGTAAATACATAAATTGACATCAGTTATGAAATATTAAGTCCAGACGCAGGACAAAATTAAGACACCAAAGTATTTACCAGCGTCTTACTGCACGTGATCACTAATATGCAGGCGTGTTTATGTTATTAAAACTATTGTTGTCTGCTGCCCGTTGAAGGTTATTTCCAGACTTTACAACTTTGCCTAAAGGATTGGATTGGATATTTGGGGAGGCGACCGACGGCTAAGGTCATTTGCGCCATAGGGGATAGGTAAGGGAGGAACGGTGGATAGAAACCCGGCGTCGGCATTAGCCTGCTCTTAACGAAAGGCGCCAAGGGGACCACGGTTTAACGTCTCATCCGACAGACGGAGAACTGTACTTGAAGTGCCCTCCACAAGACACTCAAGTAGGGATCGGGTTCCCTCCATCATCCTCCTCTGCAGGGATTAAAACCCTGACCGTCCGCGTGGTTAGCCAGTGCTCTAGCCACCACACCAACCCGATCCCCTACTTTGCCTATCAAAATTACGAGTACCAAATATGACATATAAAAACTGGGAACAAGTACTAGCGGTGAGTACATTACAATTCTCTTCTTTCAAATATGGTCTAGGAATTTTCAGCCCTTTTCCCTCGATTTCTCATATTTCGTTCCGTCTTCAAAAGTATGTGCATAATTCCCTCCCTTCTCCAGTCCGTTTCTTCACTATCTCCATTACGTTCCCCGATTTTTGTTTTCTTTTTTTTAGTTCGCGGCCGTTCATATTCTCGATTCCTATCTTCTCCTCTCGCTTCCAGTCTCGTGTCATCTCTCCCGTGAATCGCAAAACTATTAACTTCTGCTTCCGTAAAGTCATTAATCTCTCTCTCTCTCCCCCGGCTGAGAGCGGCGAAAAATGTACGTAACCCTTTGAAGGCGAAGTTCAAATACCAGAGGCTCTCCTGTACGGAAAGCAAACTTTCGTATCTCCTGTATCATGAAACATTGAGCACTGGAAGTGAACCGTTACTCAACTGGATTGCTCGAAGAGCAAAAAATAAAACAAAGTTATAAAATTTTAAACGAAACGCGTACCAGTCGGAGCTTTCTCGGAATGAATTCTTCCTCAATTTTTATGAATGCGTTGACATCATTACCATATATGTTTTAGGAATAATTAATGAACTCCGGAACCCAACATCGGAATTAATATTCAGATTAGATCACAGCCATCCCACGAAGTGTAGACCTATTCCGAGGATCGAGACAGTGCACATAACTAAGGAACAGACAGCGGAGTTAGCTCATTTCATCCACCTCTCAGGCTCTCTCAACATTCATCATCTTCTCCTGTCTTTCAGGTTTGATAGCTTGCCGTCGAGAATCCCAACAATGGCGGAAGGGCAGTAAACTTAGACACGTCCGTGAAATTATCAGGAAACTATCAGGAAACCGGCATTTTTTTAAGAAAAAGGAAACAAAAAGGGTAAGTCATTAAAAAGAATCGCCTCAGGGGAAATACTTTTCCTCTATTCAAGAAATGAAGACCGACTTTAAAAACAAAGCTGAGAATGTATAGCTCCCATGAAAGGACGCTTCTTTGCTAGTGGATATGCTGCGTGGAATTCAGAATGTATTTGCAAAAAATACTGACTAGCTCTAAAGACAATTTTAAATCTTAGTAGATACCAAAAACATGATGTGTTATCAGACTACATTGTGTCATACCCTAGAAGAAAAAATTATCGCTTTAACGCTGGAAGTGACT
Source organism: Ceriagrion tenellum (assembly GCA_963169105.1). Lineage (NCBI taxonomy): Eukaryota > Metazoa > Arthropoda > Insecta > Odonata > Coenagrionidae > Ceriagrion > Ceriagrion tenellum. The sequence goes on along the minus strand of OY720636.1, from coordinate 45,985,724 downwards.
CTGGTTCATCACCACTGACAGCAGATTAGAACAAGGATAATAGTACTCTCCACTATTCTATTGTCATGAATCTTTCATCCTCATTTTTAATGGCTGAGTTACGCATTTATAAGTGTGAAAATTAATTCTAATGGCTACATAAAGGAAGAAAAACAGCGGGATCATATAAACATGGTCGTGCCTTGATACTCTAGTAAACAAAATGGTCGCAAAAATCTTAACTGAGCCCCGCGGATACGTTTCATGGCTTCTTTTTTCCAGTGAACCTTGAGAGGGAATCAACAATCGGTACAAACATTGCAGTGTCTCTACATGGTTACCGAGTGTGTCTACTAAACTTCTTCAAAATGATACATTCATCTCGATGAGTAATTTTTAGAATACATGTGAACATAACTGTTATTGGGTGCAAAGAGTGTCAGTAACAAAAGATTCGCTACCCTACTTCACGCCAACTAACACATAATTTAGGTAAATTTAGATGGATTCGTATTTATCTCCATTTACATCGAAAAAATGTCATAAATTTTGCTTGTAAAGGCATGCTTGTAAACATTTTTATTTAAATTTTCTAGGTCAGTCTGTGTAAAAAGCTTCCGCCAGCTGACCCAATGGCCTTCGGTTCAAATCTTGCACCATTCATGGATTTTGTTCTAACGTCTTGAGTTATTGTTGCAGCCAGCTATGAATGCAAGAGGAAAGAATATTTTTTTCGTTTCCAAAAACACCTCAATAACCCTCCCATGCGTATTAAGTATTTTAATATTCCATTATTAATGGTGAAATTAAATGCTTTTATATGACAGAAATTCTAGATAATTAAATTAAAATATCAAAATAAGCCTTCAACTTGATTCATTTTTTTCAGGCGGTTAGTTTAAAACTCCCTCACAACAGATGGTTTTCTAGCGATCCTGAAAAAAATACCGCGGTGAAAATATTATTTATTTTTACAGATAGTTGAGGAAACATACAAACTACACACAGTTAATTTTTTGACGAGATCAAGGTATTATAAATTTCACATTTTTTTAAAATAGCTCTCTCTGGAGTGCTAACAAGCACCATTTCCCATGCTAAAGGGCTGGTATTAACTGTCTAAAATCTGGGAAAGTAGTCCAATAAAATGAAACCGTGACTTCTCACCAAATTAAATATCAAAGACATCTGTAAAAATTTGTCTCATTTCATTCGATGTTATGCCAATCTATAATTTATTACGTTGCGTTACGAATAGATGTAATCCATTTACATGGGCTAAAAAAGAAACTATAGAATTCCTTCCGTAAGGAACAAAACAAGAAGTGAATTAGTTAATCTATGTCACGAGGGGAAAATTTTGCAGAGAAGCAAGTAACGCAGTCATCCGCCTCTTGGCATCTTTTTAAAAGATGGCGATCCATTAGCATATTTCACCTCTGAGATGTCTAAATACCTCTAATAATTACCAATGCGTATTACATGGGATTATACATTTGTTAGATTGCAAAGGTGGAATAAAAAAATGTCGTTATCATATTATAATGACTTTGATTCACTCCCTATGGCAACTCTGAGTAATTCATATTTATATGAATTCATTCATTTTTAGCATTCCATGATATTTGATTTACTCCAACAGCCAGTATACATAAACCGAATCTAAAGATGCATCAACTTTAAAAAGGTACTCGCAGTTGAGACGATATACACAATCTATGGAACTTAAGCGTCTTCTCCGCTTTCCAATTATGATTTGTTGCTGAACTTTATTTTCAAAACCATTATCTTGTTTTCAAGATGAATTCTCTCGCTCTCTTGTCATCTGCACTGTTGGGCGGAGAGTTAATTTCTCTTTCTCACCTATTTTAGCTGTTGTCGAAAATGAGAATATTTTTATAATGTTAATGGCATGTAATGAATCAACTGATTTTACACCCAGAAAACCGCCTGAGATAATGGATTGAAAGTTGAGGAAAGAATGCTCAGAGATCTCACGAGGACCCTTAATAACTGTAAAGAACACGGTATTGAAATTCAATCAAACTCTATTCCTCTAATTTACCGCCTTATTTGTATCCCTTGACTAAAATCAGATACCGGAATTTTGCAAGCTGGAATGCGTCGCCTAAGCAAAAGGCAAACGAAGATCACTAAAATGACAAATTGGGTCATCTTTTCACGATATGAAAACCGGTATTCTTATCTCCATGGCGATAGGTACTCCAGTCCACCGACTCGATTATTTCATGTCGGGGTTCGACCAGGTCTACGATCATTCCTCATTTTACGAAAGGATTCAGAGTCGAGATAAAATGGAAGCGTCTCCTATCTCAAGATCCCGTAATATTTCTCGTCGTAAACTCGCCAGAAGGAATGCTGCTTTATTTCGAGCGATTAACTTTTAGCAAGCCCAGAAAAAATATCCCATTCACTCATAAGAGAATGTTCAGTCTCACGAGTGGGTCTCGATTACGGTGAGCAGGATGCGCGGCCATTCATTCATTTGTTGTCGAACCCGAAGATCGGTAACTGCTGCCTTTTATTCTTCCCCATTCGATACAAACAAAAACCATAAATTCCATTCCTCACCATTTGTCTTTCGTTTGAAGGCTGGTTGCATCCCACCGTTCGACCGTATATGGACTCAATTCTCCATATCTCTTCTTTCCTCCAGTTCTTCTATCTTTTATCTGCATACTAGCTGTGCCCGGCATGCATTGCAATGCGTTGTCTCTTTTACTATCCAAGTAGACACATTTATACAAAGCAGACACGAATTTGAGACCGAGTCCAACTAATATCTCGTACCTACACAGGAATTCGCTACGCACAAATTATGGCATGTGTTTCCATTCCATGCCTATGATGCGGTTTCTAAGTAAATAACATATTTCATTGTTGAAGTAGTGCAAAGATTTAAGACTTTCCAGCTTAAAAATCCAATTTCAGGAAAAAGCCAAATACACACGAAAGTCGAATACAAGAATTCCAAAAAAATCAAACAGAGGCCACTGCACCAAATCTCATTCTACTTTCAAAAAAATAACGTTCCTGTTAACACAAATTGTGTCTTACTGATATTATTCTGAGGCACGCGATATTATTTCTCACTGATGCGATTCTGATGCACGTGATTGAGCAACTCGTAAACGAACTGCTTCGTTGCTTGCTTGTCGTTCCTCGCTTGTTTGAGAAGCTCGCGTGCCGACACTCGTTTGTTGGAACGACTCCCGCTCCACCAATTGTACAATGGACTTAATAAACCTTCGCGGGCGCGGGCGCACAATAACTCACCAAAGTTTCATCGGAATCTGATGAATGAAATTGGAACCCATAGACGACAAACAAACAAACAGTCATTTTTATGTATTAGATATGTCCCTACGCAGGACCAAACATTCTGCTATGTTATTTGCACAACCATTAAGCGCCAAGGTGTGGCCAATTTATCTGGTTCTTTCGTAGGGACGAACAAGGAATGGTTATTCTTGATATTTCATTTGCGATCACATTCTCGTCTCGCTCCATATCCGAACACACCGTCCGGTGAACTCATCACCGGCACCGACATTAAGAATTCATGAATTACAGATCGATTGGCGTCGAGTAAATTGGATCCCGATGCTTTCATCTTCCTGAACATTCGCAAACGGGTTCTTCAATATCGGCGGGATAAGGTGTGATGATTGGAAACATTGGAAACAAGTACATAATGCCTTTTCGCTCGAAACGATCGCATGAAAAATTTATGAAATCATAAAAAAGGCAGGATTTCATTAATGGGATAGGGTTCACAAATAACAGCAATTGTTTTGGTTTTGCGCGTGCAGAAAAGATTAATTTGAGTGGATTTTTCTGTAGAGAGGGTTTCAACACAGTATTAACTTAAGTAAGTTTCCCTTTTATGTTAACTAAAAGATAGTCTACCCTCTTTAAAACAATAAATTATATAATAAAAAGTACTTATTCCAATAGAAATTTCTGTGACACAAATCCATATTGAAAAATAAGTGTTTTAATAAGTACGATTTAAAAATCAATTATATGACGTCCAAAATATACATCTTATCAGTGTTTTTACTCCATTCAGTTCAAATCTGAGCGTTAAATTAGGGTGGTTAAAGCGATTTTCGTTTATGAACAGTTTTGCGTATTACCGAAAAGGATTATTGGCAAAATAATACTTTTTTTAAAACGAAGGGCACCTTGGAAAAGTACAATACTTATTGTCAGTATGGATTGGAATATAAAATAATTCGACTAAGTGATGCCTCAAAGTGTACAGTTTATTCTGTAACACAAGTTTAACTCGAAAATGTCACAGTTTTACATTTATTGTCCCCATGAAGAAGTTCCAGGAAATTGAGAAAGGAATAGTTTTAAAAAATCTATCCAAGCCAAAAGGATCCAGTTTTTTTAAATTTTCTACATAAAGACCCAACTACGCTGGATTCGACCAAGATAATCAAAACAAAAAAACTAGCAATAAGCGTGTGTAATGCTGCTCCAATTGCTAAGGATTCATTCAACATACATACATACCAATCACGCCGTTCCCTTCCGGGGTAGGCACAGTCACAAAGCTTCACTCATAAATACATATTTGTATGCCAAACTCTTATTCAAAAATTTCCTCCATACTTACATATCCTTGCAAACCTCTTTCGTCTCATTTACCCCCAAACACTGCTTCATAATACACGCCCTCCGGTTTTTAAGACTCCTAATATTCCTCCTCCTAAGAATTTTCTCAATCACAATCAACCACAACTTTCTCGGCCTACCTCTCCCTCTCACACCATTCATTTCACTCTGTATCTGTATCGTTGTTCGACTCTCATCCACTCTCTCAACATGGCCAAACCAACGAAGCAAGGATCCATTCAAAATTCTTAATTAAGGTTTTTCATCTTAGGCAACCGCCACATTACTTCCCTGCTAATCCAAAAGACTGCAACTGAGAAAATGACATATTCTGAGGTAAGAGTTGATTTTACTATTTTCAACCTCGAGGATTTCAAAAAACTTAATAAAAAACAGTATCTGTAGCGTTTGCTTTATAGCACGTTCTGTTTTCACCGTATTTACAGAATAAATGCCAGTTTCATTGGCCAGATAACAGTGACTACAAGTCATTCTCTAGGAGAATCTCATTGCCTTTGTTCCTATATGATTTACCTCCATTCCGTATTTCCCGTACTGACAATCTAAGCGTCAACTAAAGCTTGTAATCACTTCGAAGATAGACTAGATGAAGAATCGAAGATGAAAGCTTTAGCAGCAACAACTCAGAACCAACAATGATGCAGTTTCTGTCTTTTGAGCCACGACACATTACCCCATACCAGTTAATGTGTGAATGCATGAACGCGTGAATTAACGCGAAAATTCCCCGTGTAACCACAACTTGAACGAATGCATGATCGCATGAACAGGAGAATAGAACCTGCTCTATTTGGTTCATGCATTCGAACATTAACACTTACGTACGAGTGCCAGTCTTGCCGGACGTTCAACATATTTTGCTAGAGCCAAACTATTATGGTAGAAACGATCACAGGAATAAGATTAAGAAAATAGACAGCAGAACCGATATATTTAACATGTCATTTTTCCATGTATAATAAGGGACCATAATAGTTGAGATAGATCAGTTCTAGGATAATGACTAGGTTTTTTTCAGTGGTGCTAAACATCTTAACATGATTATGAGCTACTAACCTCGCATGTAATCTCCGGCATGATATACTTTCGCAGGATTTAGTATCTTGTAGTGCTATACATCTGTCGCATTAATAATAGCTGTAACCAGTAGTTTTATCTTGAGTAGTGTACTACATGGTAGCATATTCCTCTGTGCAGCGCTCTCCTAGTTTCTTATCTGACTGCGCACTGTTGTCCTGACTGCTTTTGGCCTGGGGAACGTGCGCGGTTCTGATTTGAACTGGGATGAGTGCTGCATGCCTGGTGTGGAATCACCCCGTGTCACACACCCTGGTGGTGGCTTGCGCGGTATTTATTAGATTTAGATGAGTTAATGTATCATGTAAATAGGCCTTAAGCTTAGCAGGGCTAATCAGGCAACCACTACCACACACTCTCGGGGTTGAGGTAGTGCGAGCGAGATAGTTCCCTAATCATAATAGAGACCATATTCGAATTATACGTCACAATTTCACCAACTGAGACACACGAATTATATATTACATTATTTATGGTGCAAAAATATAGTTTAACATGACAGAAATTGTAAGTAATCAAATGAAAATATCTAAATAAGTCTTTAACTTGACTCATTTTTCTCGTGCAGTACGTGTGAAACTCCCTCAAAACGGAAGGTTTATTGTGATCCCGAAGAATTTACTGCGGTGACAATATGATTAATTTTCAAAAATAGTTTAGAAATCACATAAACTACACACTGTTGGTTTTTTACGAGATCTAAGTGTTAGAAATAACTCATTTGTTAAAAAAAGGTCTCTCTGGAGAGCGTAACACGTACCATTTCCCATTTAAAAGGGCTGGTATTTTCTGGCAAATATATCGGAGAGTAATGTCATAAGGTGTTGAATGTTTTATGTCAATGAAAGGGCGATATATTTTTCTTTAAGTGAGACCAAATTCATTGATTTCTAGGTTAAAATGATTCTTCGCTCAAACTACCTTAGGACGGAATTCGAGCGCTCAACCATTGATATACTGGCTCATCGCACGGACCTGGTCACAGCGACCGGTTACTGCACTCCAAGCTGACGTGGGAGCGGGCGTTAGATGAGTTATTCACCGGATTGATTGACCGATCTAAAATATTGACATCATCGAAACCGACCCGGGACACGTGAAAATAAAAACAAAGTCTCTCCGGTAGGCGAGCGAGCTCGCTTCCGTGACCCCCATCGCTGAGAGAGCATGGGCCCGTATCGCCACGTCGTAAACGATACAATGGATGGATCCTTTGTTTTATTTTTAAGAGAGAGAGCGGTGTGGGGAGAGGCGAGAAGCTGAGAAGACGCGGTAAGAGAGTGGAAGAAGATGTGAAGAGTTTGTAATGGACGATAAGATGAGGTGTTCGAAGGAAAAAAATAAAGGAGTCTAAGGTCCGGTTTCATGAACTCTGGCGAAAATTTTCTCAGCATGATGCTGTTTCTTATACCCTCTTCCACTAATGACCCTCACGTACATAAGAGAGCGCATCGTCAACATCTTTGTGGAATCTCTTCATTGGTTTGGAGATCAGTTCTCGAGTTTCCTTCTGCGCGTTTCTCCAGCCATCTTGCTGGCGTATTCAGGTCGAAGTGGTCACAAAAAGATAACACGCGGAAGGAAGCCTGAGAACTGATCTCCAATTGCTGAAACGCCGCGGAAATCTTCATACCAACTATTCATTGGTTGTTCAATCCTAAGACTGGTTGACTGCAGCCCTCCACCCTTCCCTGTCTAATGCTAATTCCCTTACCTCCTGGTATCTCTTCCCACGTACTTTTCTCTTTATTTTGTCCATGAAATTATTCCTGGGTCTTCCTCAGGGGTCTTTTCCCACCACTTTAGCTACAATTATGTTCTTCACAAACCCATTGTGTCTCAGGGTGTGTCCAATCCATCTCGTTCCACTATTCTGGATGGTGTTCCATATGGTTCTTTCCTCTTCTACTCTTCTGTACACTTCACCATCTCTCATTACGTCCGTTCATTTCATCTTCAGCATCCTCCTCCAGCACTAGGTTTCGAAGGCTTCTATGCTATTTTGGTCAGCTTTTCCAATGACCCATGCCTCTGATCCATAGAGTGCCACGTAACCTTAAGTAAATAAGCGAGTATACTTCCATGATTCCATCGTTTGGAGTATCGACCCGTTTCACTTCATCGAAATAGAGAGTGGAAAGGAAAAATAGGAGTGGAAAGAATGATGAAGGGTGGTAACGGACGATGAGAAGATGAGGAGTACAGGGGGAGAAGAATGAAAGGAACAAACTATTAAAGGATTAACATTACTTTCTCTTGTGTCTACTTGCAGAAAAAGTTAATAATCTGAGAATCGCACTCGTCTCGAACCTCATGACTCGTAGGTATATGATCCTGGATCAGCCAGCTTTATGAAGTAGGTATACTTGTTGCTGGATCGAGTGTGTAGAACGATGGCAGGAACATTCAATCGGAATAAACTCCCTTTTAAACTCGTATGAATTAAGAATAGGAATATTAATTGGTACATATTGAGGAGTAAACAAATTTTTTTCTTATAATATTTTGCAGTAACTTTCGGTTATTTTGCTGATCAATTTGAAAAAATAAAATTAACCACTCAAAGAGCTGCTGTAAGTCGGAATTGAAAATCATGAAAATGGCTCTTAATCGTAATCCCTAATAGGTACCGACTCGGTGAAACTGGATCTCGCACCTTAAAATTCACTGCTAGGTACGGTCATCCTATATCTTGGTCAATTTGTACAATTTTTTCATAATATGTCTCCACGAATTTGTTTGATATCTTACATCCGCGCGCGTGATCTCACCACTGGTGAGGTTCCGCAATCCCATTGATCTTTTTTCTGTATTCTCAATTAATTTGGAGCAGACGGTGATTACGTTCGCGTAACATTTCGTGATACGGTCGATGGATATACAACTGAATAAGGATCCTTCTGCTGGAACGCTTCTGTGACATCATCGTTGGGAGCAGCGACCGGTCTCACCAAGTCGAAAACGACCCAATAGAGGGCATGCTTTTTGATTCCTTTCACAGGCATGGGGTGCGAAAAGAGGGAGATAGGAGGGAGGCGCGGGTGGAGAAAGAAGTTGTGAAAGGTGGTAGTGGATGATGAGATGAGAAGAGGTGTGTGAGGGAAGAATAAAAGGGAGGAAAGTGTCAAAGGGGTCGTTTTATTTTTTCCTTTCTTCTCATTCGCCCCTCTGTTCAAGGGGCCTCTCCTGAGACTCTTCTCTCGAGCTTCGGGCCGACAAGCCGCCGCCGCTGAAGCCCGCGCGTGCGAAAGGAGGACTGGTGAGGTGCCTGGGGGTGGGGGAGGGTGGAGGTAAGTTGGGGGAAGATGATGAAGAGGTGGAGAGGGTGCTCACCCAGCCGCGACCTCCGCCCTCGCCTCCCCTTCCATTCAGCCCGCCGCAGTTATTAGCACCCTTGTCCTCTCTTCCCCTCCACAGCATTCGGGGATGCTGATAAATGAAAAAAAATATACTTGGCGAAAAACAAACGAAAATAAAAGTATTCGCGAGCCCTCAACCCGTGAGGTCGTTTGCCAAATGAGAAGGAACGTGGGGTTGGAGGTGAACGTTCCTGAGAAATTAGGAACAGAGAGAAATCAATAGTGAAAATGACTTTGTAACTTATCACAGATATTTTTATTTGTACGACCGGTTTCGTTGCATAGGCAACATCTTCAGGTGAATGCATTGGAGTTATTTTCAGCATATTTTCGTTGCATAGGCAACATCTTCAGGTGAATGCATTGGAGTTATTTTCAGCATATTTTCAGTCTAATTTTCTACATGCACAATTTTAACATCTTTTTTGTTATTCTGGTTCGAATATACTTCAATTACGTTTATTCTTCGTTGATCGACTTCGAACTTTCATCTCGGCGGTTTATCTTTTATCACTTACTGCCAAAAACTTCGATCCCAGACTCCTTAATGCAATCTCCTGCATGCACTGCGTTGCATAGGCAACATCTTCAGGTGAAGATTTTGCCTATGCTACGAAACCGGTCGTACGAATAAAAATATCTGTGAAAAGTTACAGTCATTTTCATTATTGATTTCATAATGGATTTCACAAAGTTACGCCCGAAACCATCGAATTTAGGATCAGAGAGAATCAGAATAAAAAAGAAGATTATATTTTTGACCGACATGAAGAAACTTACCCCGGAAGAGGCACTATCTTAATTTGTCTGGTAAGCATAGCATGGCATTGTAGTACCTATACTCTTTCATCAAAAGTTGTTGCTCATTTCTAAATCCTTTGTTTTACAATACATTTTCTGACATTTTGTAGACCATGTAACATGTAGTGGAGTATTACATCTAATTTAAAGTCATAGAGGTAGCTGGGGCTAGCATTAATATATTTAACTCACAGCCAACGTTTCGCCGAATATATTGGCATCTTCAGGGCTTTGCAACATAGAACAAAGAGACATACAGCCAGGTAATTATACGAACATTAGTACAAAAGTTGAGGAATCGAAAGTTTACCTACCATTGAGCTTCATATTGAACAGTGACAAAGTGAATAACAACTCGAAACAATAAAAAAATATGTAAACAACCAACAATTAAATTAACATAAACCACTTACAAATTTTACAAACCTATATAAATAAATAAATAGATATGCAATTTTAAACACATTAAAAATATATAATAAAAGTTAACATTAGCATTGATATTATTCGTTTTTTATTAAAACAAAAAAATCCAAATGCATACCACACAAACATCAAATACACCATGTACTTCGTTATTCCTAACGCTTCATTAAATCCATATTACATCAGAGCGTTCGACAATACGCAGCGATCTACCTTGTGTTGAAAGCAACACGATCATCACAATCTGTATGGGCTACCTTCCCTAGCCTGACGTCACTCACCCTCTCAGTTGCCGTCTGAAATCTTCCTCCGCTGAGGGCGTATCTAGGCTCTACATGACCTAATATTCATACATTTGAAAAATATGAGATGGAGAGAGAGGAAATGGACGAGGCAAGAGACGGAGAGGAAGAGACAATGTGGGAGCAGAGTGGGAAGGGAATGATGATTGATAGATTTGTGGAGCGAAACGGACTGAATGCTTTCATACATCACGTCCACGTCTCTCGTCGATGTGCCGCGGGTTGAAAAGGTGGAAGAAGAGAGGAATATGGAGGGTGTGAGCTGAGGAATCTTGAGCTGCACGAGAGCGGAAGATGGGGAAGTGCGGTGGTTTCAATAGGGGAATGAAGAAAGAATATCGGCCGATAGAGGGAGTGAGGATGAAGGTGGAAGGATAACAGAACGTTATGGCGGTTAGAATGAATTTCAACGATCAGATTTGTGTGAATCTTTGGATACATGTTCTTAATGATTATATCCATTAGTAAAGAAAGAAATTGCATTGTACCGTTTGGTTTAGTGACAATTCAAATTTATCTTAACTCGTTACCCTCTGGAATATGACAAATGTTTCGTAATATTTCTATTTCAATTTCCTTGACAGTTTTTTCCAACACGCGATATGATACATTTCTCATATCATTATTCAGAATGTCCCGCGAATTACGATTGTTTTTTCCCATTATTTTTCCAGGTTTCCCACGTAAATAATCCCATTCTTTCATGAACTCGTTGGGCTCTGTACCTTAACACATTATAATCGAACTTCCTATAAAATTTGCATATGTTGTCGGCATGGAAAATAAATTCAGAAAACTTTTTCCGACCTTCTTCTAGTTTAAGTAGGTTGACCGAGATAGTCCGTTAGTCATAACAGAGACCATATTCGAATTATACGTTTTAATTTCACCAGCTGTACATGAATTAAATATTGCATTTTTAACGGTGAAAGAATATAGTTTTATATGACAGAAATCGTAAGAAATTAAATGACAATATCAAAATGAGACTTAATTCATTTTTTCGCGTGGTAGGTTTGAATACCCTTCAAAACGGAAAGTTTTTTTGTGATCCCGAAGAATTTACTGCGACGACAATGCGATTGATATTAAAAAATAGTTGAGAAAAAATATACAAACTACACACTATTAATTTTTGACGAGATTTAGGTGTTAGAAATTCCTTACTTTTTTTAAAATAAGCTCTCTCTGTAGTACATACACGTGCCATTTCCCATGCAATAGGACTTGTATTTATTGGCAAATATCTCGGAAAGTAAGTGGTGGTAAGTGGGGTTGAATTTTTGGCGTCATTGGAAAGGTGAAATTTGTTATTTAAAATGAGACCAAATTCAATGACTTCCGGGTGAAACGATATTTCGCACAAACTACCTTAAATATAAAAGAGAAAATAATGTGCAATAAGTAAACAACACGTTCTATTCTAAAGAACAAATAAACAAAAGAGAATATCCGGCAGTGAAATTAAGAGTCGGATGATAAAATTATTTACAATGGAATGAAATGAGCACCAAGCTGAAAAACATTTGGACGCGATAATATCCAATCACAATGTGGAACTTGATTAAACTAAATTTGATATTAAAATAACAATGTAACCATTTTTTGCTTAAGCATTTTAATAATAAACATTACAAAGTTTGAATTTTTAATGTGCGTCACTTTTTTTCGAGCTCATTTTTTACTTGTCATACCTGGTTTTATTATGCATATCATATAAAAGTTTTGAGAGGGTGTTTTAAGAGAGAAATATTTTTTTTAATTTTCACTGTAACGGCCAATCCATACCGATAGATGGAGATATTCAACATTTGCATTGCTTGCATTTTTAGCGTAAACTAACTAAGAAAATTCAAAATAAATTTAAGAAATATCGATAAATTGCAATGCAATGCATTTTTAGCGTAAACTACATAAGAAAATTCAAAATAAATTTAAAAAATATCGATAAATTCCTTAAAAAATAAAAACTTTTGAAATATCTTAAACAAAGCACGGGGCAATAATGTCCGTTGAAGATAGATCTCGTCACCTATGACGAAAATAAATTACGCCATGATTCGCCTTAATCTTGTCTTGACTATGTATTACACGTGGGAGGTTAAAAATTCAAATAACCTTAAGTACACTGAGTATATGAAATTTGAAGCTTAATGCGTGAATTTTACATCCATTGGAAAAATTCAAATTATCTCTTTTAATGCTTCCTTTTGGTCACTGCTTCTAGTTTGTTCCCATGAGTAATGCATTTAACCTTAAACATTACGAAAGGTTAACTTGAATTAGTTAATTAACCATCAAGTGAAACATTGTACTTTTAAAGGAATATTCATTTATGACGTAAACTTTGTCTAATGATGATATCTTATTCCTTTTGGTTTTATGCTATGACTAATAGATCTCTACCCTGTCCTTGTTAATTATCGCGTATGCTTATATTTTTCAATCCCCACCCATTTTCCTCCTTACTTATTGTTCGTCCCTTATTTCTCGTCTCCTTTGGTCTCTCACTTTCGCTTGTCCTCTCCTCTCCTTGTTTCCGATGTGTATGGATTTCCAGTCTTATCTCCCCGTCATATTTTCGCTACCCACTCCTCCTTTCTATCATATAAATGTGATTCCTCCTGATTTTATTTTCTTTTGTGCTCGATGAAGACAGGCCAGCAAGCCAGGAAACAGTAAGTGAAAACATTCGTGTGGAGCGTGGCTTTCTATGGATTGGAAGTATATACCATAGGAAAATCTGATCAGAAAACACTAGAAGCCTTCAAAATCTGGCGCTGGAGGAGGATGTTGAAGATAAAATGGATGGGCAAAATAATAAATGATGAAGTTTACTGAAGGATAGAAGAGGAAAGGACCATATAGAAAACCATCCAGAATAAAAGGACAAGATGGATTGGACACTTTCTGAGACACAATGGATATGTGAAGACCATACTTGAAGGTAAATTAGAGGGAAAAGTCCCCAGGGGAAGACCCAGGGATAAGTTCATGGACCAAATAAAGAGGAAGTGACATAGAAAGAAATACCAGGAATAAAGGGAACTAGCATTAGACAGGGTAGTGTGGAAGGCTGCAGTCAACCAATAATAGGATTGGAAGACCAATGATGAGAGAGAGAGAAAAACATTTCCACTGATAGTAAGAGAAAATACACGGTGGGGTATGCGTCTCTTTCAACCCAACTCCGTTTTCCCTTCTCCTCACCTCTCCAGCGGCAGAAGAAGGCCTTAAATAGGGAACGCTCTCATTACGCGACGAGCCCCGCGGCTTCTCACGGGTGCCGGAGAAGGGAACGAGGAGGAGATATATGGGACTCAAAGGCTGGGGGACGGATGGGTGAAAGTGGAGAATGGGTTGTGGAGTGGAGGCTTCTGGAAAATGGAAAGCCACGTACGGAGAAACAGGAGACCACTTCAACCAGTGAGAGTTCAACCAGTGGAACGGGAAATGGGGATGAGGAGAGTTAAGACCTTCGAAAGAACAATTACGACGAAGTCGTAGAATTTGAATACGTATCTTTCATCATTCATCATTCATTGGTCGTTCAATCCTAAGACTGGTTGACTGCAGCCCTCCACCCTTCCCTATCTAATACTAGTTCCTTTACCTCGTGGTATATCTCCCTATGTATTTCCTCTTTATTTGGTCCATGAGCTCATTCTTGGGTCTTCCTCTGGAGACTTTTCCCTCTATTTTGCCTTCAAGTACGTTCCTCACGAGCCCGTTGTGTCTCAGGGTGCGTCCAATCCATCTGGTTCTTCTCTTCTGTATGGTGTTCCATATGGAACAACGATCGCTCTTTCTTCTTGTTTTATACAAAATATACCTATGATCAGTCTTCAATTACGCCAAACGAAATTACAGAAATTTGATATAGTTATTTATGCGACACGTTTGAATCGGAATTACCACTTAAAAGGGCATTCTAGTGAACTGAGACCGAGAACCGAGAATCCCTGTGACACAAGCTGTAAGCCAGACGAACTCATTGTTGAACGTAGCTCTTAACTATCCAGGCTGTGAAGGGCACGATATGCATTGCAATATTTTCCCCATTCATTACCTTCTCACCTTCGGCTCTTGTCATACCACTTTCATTCCAATATGTCTCCCAAGATTATCCTCGCCGGATGCCTCGTGCATACGTATCGGCAACGAGAACAAGCGAGACGTAAATCTCTCCCCAAGGAGATATTGCAGTCGACAGCAGATGGCGGATGCAAAACCTTAACCTCTCGTTTAGTGGTCTTCAATGAATGTCACATAAAAAGGAAAATGGTGAGGTTTAAGAGCAAATACTCAGGATAAAATTCATGGTTGATCACACAGAAAAAATAATTCATAAACATTCATAACTACAAGAAACGTTAAAAAGAGAATTAGACAGATTTTTTAAATTAGCTTTCAGGAATTGTACGAAGGCTTCCGCGGTTTTATTTATTATAAGTAATTTTCAGGTTCTTCCCGCGTTGAACCATTTTTATGGACGACCGTTTTGCCGGCATTCCAGTCGCCTTCATCAGGTCCTATTGAACCCGATGAAGAAGATTGGAATGCCGGCGAAACGGTCGTCCATAAAAGTGGTTCAATGCGGGGAGAACCCGAAAACGACCTTTTGCAAAGCTTTCAAGAATTTGGAGCTGTCACAAAACAGTTATTAAGAGTCAAACAGCATAAGAGCTAATAATTGTTTGAGAGATACAATATAATACGAATATATTAGTTATAAATTAATAGATACTTGTGAAATAGACTTTCATAAGTCTTGTTTGATTCGAAATGCATAATACTGAGGCTGATTACTTCCCTCACTATATTTAAACGGTCCCATTGTATGATTCCTTAGGTGATTAAATGTCCTCGTCATATAAAATCCAGAAACTGCTAAAGCCGCAGGTCATCTTACTCTGTTTCAGCTATCAACCCCTCTACCATCCTCTAAAAATCTATCCACGCCAAATGAGTCCACGCAACTGCAAAATCTATCATTTATTAATACCGAAACAACTCAATAATGTTTCAAGTGTGGTCGATGCACCACAAAACCACCACAAAATCAGCGATCGCAGGCATAAAATTTGATCAGGCGTTATTTTATTTTTTTTTTGCTTTCCGGACGATTCTGTTGGCCCGTATGTCCCCGGAATCCCGATAGGCTGCTGAGCCTGTCATCAGGTTTTCCAGGGACCGGACCAACAGAACTTGACACACATCCATGCCCTGGGTGATATCGCGACCTGAAGGGTTAGCAGGCTCTGCCACCTCCGACACCTATCTAAGGCCAGCTTTTTTTTACATAACGTCATCAGTTGTCTTGTGGGGGGACAAAACGTACAGACTTTATATTGCAGTCAATATCAACATCCATAATACTTGAAATAATCAAATTTACGTCGTCATTCTCAGGTCACCAATGTCACAATACATGTGGCATTGGTCGCTGATTACAGGGACCCTGCATTTCAACACGTAAGAATAATGCCTTAAGCGTCCTACCACCGCTTAAGTATTAAGAAGGCCTCAGGCGTCCCTAGGTGGAAATTACTTCCTTCAAACATGGTTAAGAAGTAAAATACTTAGTTACAAACTATGCAATATCAATCCTGCTGATAAGATTATAGTAGCCTTGTATTACACATTAAGTGTTTACTTTTATTTTTTTCCTTTTATTTTTCCTTTTATTTTTTCTTATTTTTCCTTATATTATTATTTAAGTTTCCTTTAATTACACATTACCCCGCCAGCCCCGGTGGCGGCGGGGTAAAGTCCTCGCCTGCTAAAATGAGGGTGGCGGGTTCGAGTCTCGCCTGGGTGGGTTTTTCACCACCCAGGGCATGGACGTATATCAAGTTCTGTTGATCCGATCCCTGGAAGAAAAAAAAAGATTCGGTAAACTACTTTTCATTTCAAAAGACAAGAATTTTAAGTAACATAAACGTGGGGCGTATAAATTAATGTGTGAACATTGGGATTGTGTGTACATTGGAGAAACCGATAGGGCTTTCTTGACAAGGGTAGAAGGACACAACTACCTTTTATATATGGTGACGATTCTTCAAGTTCTGCTAAACATTTGTGTAACAACCGTCATTGGTGTGGCTTAGACCCGATCGTTTAACATTGTACTGACAAGGAGAGGTTGTTCGATTTCCTCCAGCGATTTGAAATTGTCGACACGCCAGCGCAATTTAATCTCTGTAATGACCATGCATTCAAAACCCAATCACCCCTCCAACATATTTGCCTACCACCCCTCGCTCTACCCTGCCCCTTCCCCACGAAAGCAATCTCCAAATGACGTCAAACAGTTTTGTGATTCCCTGACCTACTGTAACCCCCACTGATGTCGGTATATAAGCTTGCTCACCCGGCAAGAAGTACACCTTGAAAATGGTGCATATGCACCGAAAGATAGTTGACTTTTTGTGGATAAACTTGTGGAATCAACTAAGTATTTTAGTTCTTAACCATGTTTTAAGAGTAATGATACATAAAGTGGTGGTTTCCTACCTCAAAAGTGGGGTTGGTCATTGAAAAGAATCAGATTTTTCTAATATAACTAGTGTAATGCAGAATTAAAAGTTCACTTATGGCTCAGAAAAAATATGAAAGACCCAGGATTATGTTTTTCGAAATATTCGCTGAAAAAAACGGTCAAAATTTTTTAAAAAGTTTCCATCCAAATCTTGACTCGCCGAACTTTCTTACGGTGGCAAGTCAGCTATAATCTTCCGACTGAATCGGCAAATATTGAAAAGGAGAGAACCATTATTCCTTCGATTATATCCGTGCGTCATGCAGAAAATAAGCAGGTATGTGAGGGGGTGGGAAGGAAGGCAGAGAACAAAAGCGTAACGCAAGGCGAGATGGGACGGGGAAGAATATAAGGAAAGGAGGAAATGAAATTAAAGTAAGGTAGGAAATTGAAAATAATCGGATTTTTCTAATATACTTAAATAGTGTAATTCAGAATTAAAGTTCACTGATGGCTCAGAAAAAATATGGAAGACCGCATATCGTGTTGTTTCGAAACATGTATTCACCAAAAAAACGGTCAAAATTTTTTTAAAAGTTTCCATCCAAATCTTGACTCGCCAAACTTTCTTACGATGGAAAGCCGGCAATAATCTTCCGACCGAATCGGCGAATATTGAAAAGGAGAGTACCATTGTTCCTCGGACTATATCCGCGCGTAATGTAGAAAATGAGCAGGTATGTGAGGGGGGGGGGGGAAGGAAGGCAGAGAACAAAAGCGTAACGCAAGGCGAGATGAGGTGGTGAAAAATATAAGAGGTGTCTGTGAGAGAAACACGGAAGGCGGAGGAGAGAACTCGAGAAAATAACTCGAGGGAGAAAGAGTGTAAATGTGTGGAATTAATTAAGTATTTCACTTCTTAACCATGTTTCAAGAATAATAGTATCTACTTACCTCAAAAGTGAGGTAGGAAATTGAAAAGAATCGGATTTTTCTAACACACTTAACTAGTGTAATGCAGAATTAAAGTTCACTGATGGCTCAGAAAAAAAATGAAAGACCCCGGTTCGTGTTGTATTGAAATATTCGCCAAAAAAATGTCAATTTTTTTTCAAATGTTTCCATCCAAATCTTGACTCGCCGAACTTTCTTAAGGTCGCTTTACACGATACTTTTTATTGTACAAACAAATGTATCATAGAAAGTACAAGAAACTGAATGGAATTAGAGCAGGTTTTATTTCCCATTAATTCATTCAGACAATCATACAATTTGCCGCTTTACACGGTACAATTTCCTTCATGAAGGAATTCGTACATTCGTTTGTTCAATAAAATGTACCGTGTAAAGCGGCCTTTGCGTTGGCAAGCCAGCAAAGGTCCTGCGACCAATTCGACGAATATTGAAAAGGAGGGAACCATCATTCCTTCGACTATATCCGCGCGTCACGTAGAAAATGAGCAGGTATGCAAGGAAGGCCGAGAACAAAAGCGTAACGCAAGGCGAGATGAGACGGGGAAGAATATAAGAGTTGTCTGCGAGGGAAACACGGAAGGTGGAGGAGAGAACGGGGGAAAAATAACTCGAGGGAGAGAAAGAGTTGAACAAGGGAAGACGGGAAATGAAAGAAGAAGAGGAGGAGAGGGAATCGGGGAGAAAGAGGGGGAGGGCGAGAGAGAGGAAAAGGGGTGTGAGGGCAGCGGCAACATTGGAAGGGGCCAAGGTCCTGCAGTCGTATAAAAAATGAGCGTTTTTAGAAGCACACCCATCGAAGGAACAACCCTTCTTCCCCATAACACGAAGTTTCCCTTAACCTCACTCCACACAAACGTTCCTTGCGCCGCGCCACTCAGAGGTTCCGTTCCTTTTTTCCGGAAAAAAATGACGCGACGGGGATATCCTCACCAACATTTTCCTTCAGTTCTCATGCCACGCCACGCGGATGATTAACGATCTCCTATTGGAATATCAATGAAGGCCGAAGAAAACGTTTTTATTTGTATCCCCAGATACGAGAAGGAGGAGTCTCTCCGGCACAGGTTGTCATAGTAACAATGGCGCCAGGGGGGAGATTTGGGAGAATGGAATGGGAAGCTATGGAATGAGATGATGGCAGTGGAGTAAACGAAGAGCGAGGGTGGATAGGAAGGAGAATAAATAACTGACATATAGAAAATAGTTTGAAGGATAGTTTACAGTGCTTAGTTCAGGAATCGACAGCGTCAGGTAGGCCGTGCTGAGTTGTTTAAAAAATAATTGGCCATTCGATTAGACTTTTCTTGATGGGTAATGCCCGAATGCCCTTATTTCATACCTTCCCCTAGCAGGAGACGACATTCGAACTCTTATTAAATTAAACTCAAATCATGCATTAACTAATGAGATTGAGGAAGTGAAAGTTTGCAATCGTTCGTGGTGGACCCACGTTTTTTTCGTGCCATTTGAAAAAAAATAGATTACTGAATAATAATTTGTTCCTACTAAACATTAAACTTATTTTGGAAACGAAAATTAGAGACAATTTGGATTAAATTATACTTATGCATTTAAGTTATGGATTTACCCCAGCTTAATTATCTAAGTGTCCCAAAAATAATTTATACTAATGATAAGAACTAATTATTTCCCAGCGAATGATATGAGTACATTTTTCTCGGGTTACGCACCGCGTCAACGTTTCCATACTGGCCGACGTTTCAGCAAGCATCTCGCTCACCACCATCTGGACTGAGGACTCACCATCATATGAGGTGGCCAATTATATGTAATTTTTATAACCCTAATAATGGTGACCGAGGCGCCTACCGAAACGTTGGCAAATTTGGAGGCGTTGACCCGGTGTATAAACCGAGAAGAGTTTGCTCCTAATTGATTTTGATTGGATTGAAAAATAATCCAAGATCCCTTCAAATGATTCAAATCCACCAGAATTGAGCTTAATTATTTCAAAATATATTGATGAAAGAGGCTCACAAGTTTGCTATTCATTAAAATGTTTCCGTTGATAGCCAAACGCCGTGAATTCACTCTTCTGTCATTAACTCTCATGTAAACTTAATCAACCCTTATGTCATGAAAGGCAATCTAAGTTCCTTGGAATGACTGAAGAACGACCAACCCATTACATCGCAATTGAATATGTTTGTCTGGCACATCTCAAACTCTTAAATGTCAAGGATTTTCTTATGGTAATGTACAGCTTGTTTAATGACCGAATTGTGGTAGTATAATATGAATTAAAATTAGAACAGCAAAAACAATTAATAGAGAACCAATGGCAAACGCATTAACTTCCAGCATTCACTCAAAATATGTTTAACCAGCGATGAAATAGAGATTATTTACGCTCGACGAATCAAAGGTGAAGCATCAGGAAGCCGCAAACATGGAACGAATTCTGAGCATGTGAAGTGTAGGACTCTTATTGAATAAAAAAGAGCACTGGCGGTGAAGTCGGTTACCAGTGGCTTTCAGTGAGAAATTTCCAATAAATGCAAAGAGTATATCCATAAGACCAGGTTAACCATTCTAATCAGGAGATCGGATTGAAATGGTGCGGTTAGATTACTGGCTTAAAATCCCGAGGGCCTAGGTTCACTCCCCGATCGTGGTAGACATAATTTAGACGAATCCCCATCCATACTTGTGAGCTACGTGGGGTTACGCTACGTGGAGCTACGGGGTTAAAATCCTGAGGGCCTAGGTTCACATCCCGATCGTGGTAGAGATAATTTAGACGAATCCCCATCCATACTTGTGAGCTACGTGGATAGGGGCGCTCTCCGACCACCCTTCTCGTCGGGTTCCAAAATTCAATACTTGCCAGATTTAAAGCTATCTGGGACTAGCCACGGAGTTCCACTTTTACGGAGTCACTCGCAATGCACAATCGTGCGAAATTCCACAAGGAATCATCCGCCTTGACCGGGATACGAACCCGAATCCCTCAATTTCCGGCCGAGTGCGTCAGCCAGTTAAGCTACCGAGGCGTCCTCTTCCCCTGTGGATTTTTGTGACCTTTGCGGGACTAGATGTTCTCGACTGCCGGACATGCAATGTAACAATCAGTCGCTACTGATCGCTTAGCGCCACTGCCCACGAGGAAAGATCGAACTTTGATCATAGAGAGGCGTTCACTCTTATTTGACAAAGAAAAAAAATCATCCGCCTTGACCGTCAAATAAGAGTGAACGCCTCTCTGTGTTCAAAATTCGATCTTTCCTCGTGGGCAGTGGCGCTAAGCGCTCAGTGCGACTGGTTGTTACATTGTATGTCCGGCAGTCGAGAACATCTAGTCCCGTAAAGGTCACAAAAATCCACAGGGGAAGAGGACGCCTCGGTTGCTTAACTGGCTAAATAAACAGTTACCCTCCTCAGAGCATGAAAAAGCGTGGCTGCTGAACGTCTTTTAATAGTAATTTATGTAAAAAAAAAAATGAGATAAAAAACTAAAATATGTAAAATATATTCATGTGTGTCTAAAAAATACTTTAAACAAAAATGTATTATAAATGTATGTGTCTTTGGAGCGGATCTTTTCTTTCTTTGCCCTGTATGCTAATGAATATGATATTGTTATAAATAAAAATAAGCACTCAGCCGGAAATCGAGGGATCCGGGTTCGAATCCCGGTCAAGGAGGATGATTTTTCTCAGTGGAATTTCGTTCAATACTTGCATTTTTATGATTGGTAATCCAATACGCAACATTTCAATTGCAAATATTGGCTCTACAATATACAATATTCCAATTACATTTATAGGTTTTTCCGACCACCATTATCATTATCATATCCATTATCATTTACCATTTATCCAACACAGGATATTGGTCGTTCCAAAATTGTGATTTTGGAATCCCAATATTAAAAAATATTGAGATTGGAACCATTCTATTGGAAAACCGCCAAGCCCTATTCCCTCCATTAACATCCCGATTACCCTCAATGGCGCAAATGACCTTAGCCGTTGGTGGTCTCTTCAAATAAAGCATGAACGGACGCCAGAAGACAATGGAAAGGACCACTGAAGTGTCATTCAACCACACATGTTGGAACCTTTAAGGGGAAAATGCCCGTGAAAACTGTGCGCAGGGTTCATCATAGAAGAGTATGAGTATTCCATTTCAATAATAGATACTATGACAATTTTTTTTTTTGCTTGCCGGACGATTTTGTTGGCCCGTATGTCCCCAGAATCCCTATAGGCTGACTGAGCCTGTCTTCAGGTTTTCCAAGGACCGGACCAAACAGAACTTAACACACATCCATGCCCTGGGCGGTGAAAAACCCACCCAGTCGAGACTCGAACCCGCGACCCTCGGATTAGCAGGCGAGGACTTTACCCCGCCGCCACCGGGGCCGGATAAGTTTTTTCGAGAAGAAGAAATTTGCGAAGTGAAATCAAAAAGAGCCTAGTTCATGCGCGTATAAAGTGTCAGTACTGTATGCGCAGAGAATACCTTCACTTTCCCTCCTCTGAAATATCATTAACTACGGTGAGATTATATTTTCGTAGCAACTTATATTTTTCCTCTAGTTTCCACATCCAGCCGCCAAGTCAGAATGCACAGATGAAATCCGATTTGAGGGATCAGCATATCCTCAGCATTCTTTGTCCCTATAAAATAAGTCTTTTAATGAAATTAACTCGTAATCCTTCGTTCATTTGACGTTAATGACCAATTTTTTTATCATCTTCATCAGGATTTACTCCACCACCCAAATCCGTATATCCTGAAGTACTTCTGGTGCTTGGAATACTGCCGCACCCTGGTGGGAGTCACAAAGTTGGTCGGTATTTTTCAAAGAATATCCCGATTCTACTCGGAAGCTATGGGAAGAGCAACTTCGAAGTAATTTTCTATATGTCCGGCGATAAGCTGTGCACCCCTAAGGCGCCATTTGTTAAGAGTAAACGAATGTAGACGCCGAGTTTCCCTACGCCGTTCCTCCATTCCCCAATTATCATCACCTAACTACCCTACCCATAATGGCCTTGGAGATAAGTAACCAACCGTCCGACTTCACATTCCGCCGCTTCCATTAGGAGGGCGCCACCGAATGGATACAACGCAGAAGCCCATTAACGCCGGGAAAGACTGAGATTTTCGCCGCATGAGAGATGTCGACTAACTAAGGAGACCTGTAATAATCCAATCAACTGCGCTCCCACCAATAAAATACATTGATAATATAAAATTCATTGATTCCCGCGGCATGCTAGAAAAAAATTAAATTGTAAATCTGCATACACCAATCACGCCGTTCCCTTCCGGGGTTGGCACAGTCACAAAGTTTCACTCATAAATACATATTTGTGCACCTAACTCTGATTCAATAATTTACTCCGCACTGACCTATCCTTGCAAACCTCTTTTGCCTCATGTACCCCCATACACTGCTCCATAAACGCCCTCCTGTTTTTAAGAGTCCTAATATTCCTCCTAAGAATTTCCTCAACAGCATTCAACCACAACTTTCTCGGCCTACCTCTACCTCTCGAACCAGTCATTTCACTCTTATATATCTGTTTCGTTGTTCGACTCTCATCCATTCTCTCAACATGGCCAAACCAACGAGGCACACTCCTTTCATATATGTCCATTACTGGAGCATCTAACCCACATTCATTCATTACCCACTCATTCCTGACCCTATCCATCCTACTTTTGCCGCAAACACTCCTTTGATAATTCATACCCACAGCATTTAATAGACTCTTATGTCTATCCTGACATACCCATGTTTCACGACCATACAATTAAGTGGGGAGAAGTACACTTTTGTACACAGCGATTTTCGCCTCCTCGGACAAAATTATTAATATAAATGTCACAAATCCTAAATTAATTCATAAAAACTCAAATGCATTATATCAGTATATTTTTTATAATATTATAAGTTAATTTGCGAATTTCCACAGAGAAAAAATCATCCGCCTTGACCGGCATCCCGGTCAATGCGGATGATTTTTTTCCTGTGAAAATTCGCACATGTGTGCATTGCGGGTGACTCCGTAAAAGTGGAACTCCGTGGCTAGTCCCGGATAGCTTAAAATTTGTCATATAATTTAATTTATTTCCCTGCGAGGAGAGAAATTCAGGTATATACCGCGGGAGAGAATGAAGACCCACAAGAAAATCGGCACGATGAAATACTGGTGGTAAGGCTACCGTTGGCACATGAGTCTTCAACTACCTATCTTTTCTGTATACCAAATAGGCTAACCATTTTATCTAAAAGCCACTTTACACGGCAGATTTTATTGTAAAGAGGAATGTATCATATAATGCACAAGAAAATGAATGGAATTAGAGCAGGTTCTATTTCCCGTTCAGTCATTCAGATAATCAAACAATTTGCCGCTTTGCACGGTACAATTTTCCTCATGAAGGAATTCTTGCATTCGTTTGTACAATTAAATGTACCGTGTTAAACGGCCTTAATAGTTTTTAAATTTCAGGTTAGGCCAAAATTATTTTTCTTTTATTATAATTATTTATTATATTAATAACACAAAAATCTATCGTCAGAATGTGGAGAAATTACACTTAAGAGTAACACCACTTGCCACACGTCCGTGGCGGCTGGCAGAGTAGTATGTAGATGTGGGGACATAAAGAATTGAATTGTGAGAATTTTACAGCTCACTCCGGCAAAAGGACCATTATTTGCTGTATTTTCCACAGAGAAATCCTCAGCTGAGCAGTGAACTCCAAAGGTATTTGAAAGCCTAATAGCAAATAATGAAACTAGCTGGTGAGCGAGGAGCTATCTAGCTGTATTTTTTAATGTCTTCCCAGTTTTACCTTAACATTTGATGTATTCAAATAAATAAAATCGGGAATTCCCGAGAAATATTTCATTCTAATGCCATCATAGAATTCGTTTAAGTTTATTTGGAAAAGCGCTGAAATCTCATGCCATTTATTCATCGTTACCACGAGTAACTTGATTTATATTTCCAAAAATATGGAAAAATGCCTCCCTAATTCTAAAAGATACGCTCCTCGTAAGCATTAATAACTGACTACATGACAATTATACAAAAAAAGTATCCAATAACACCTCTTAATCGGCTATTAAGACATTGAAACGTTAAGTTGTAGAAAACTTTTAACAGTGCTTCGTAAACTGTCGATAAATTCAACAAATAACCATTTTCATGAGTACATACATTCATGAGCGCACGGACTTAGTTGAAATTGTGTTCCACACACAAAAAGATTGATCATTTACTCTTTCAAACTGATATCTGTGGCCAGGCTTTAGTCACCTGGATTATATTCATGAAATAATTTGATGCGACTCCTTCGGAGCTGAAAATTTGGTAAAGAGTACAACCGGCGATCACACTGAGTTAAATCAATGGAGTAAAATGTTTAGTTAAGATATATAAATAACATATCATAGTTCACTGACCAGATCTGCTGCAATATTTGCCTCTAATTAGATGTAAGTTGGAACAGGGAAGTCGCGTTTTGAGAAGTCATGGTCATGAATTTCTCCTACTTTTTAACAGATTCCTTACCATCGGTACGCTTGAGAGTTATCTAAAGGTACATGCTACCTTGCGAGCCGCCACATGGGCGAGTAGCAGGGGGTGTTAGGACGCCAGCGGTGTAAAGATGTAGTGGAAAAGGTTTTGGGAGGTGACATGGTGACGTGTATTATGGAAAAGTATTGAGTGGAGCTCAATTTTTACTACGGTCGCTTATTGTGCGCAGAAAGGACGATTTTTTGTACCTATTTATTTGGCGATCTATCTCTCTTATTTTATCGCTTCTGTTGTAACTAGAAGTATTGTGAGGAATCAAAACTATATTCTTTGTGTCGCTATGAAACACACCAGTTCTGAATATCTCAAGCAGCCTAAGCCTAGCGTTAAGCCTCCGAGTCTCTAGAGGCTCCCACCTTAATCCCTCTAAAAGTTGTGAAACACTATATATTCGTTCGTAGCAGTTTTTAACGAAGCGTACTGCTTTTCCTTGTAATTTATGATTTTTTTTATTAAATCTTTAAGACCAGGGTCCCAAAAAGGTGCTCGCGGCGTATTCGAGGTTTGGCCTTTAATGCTCTATGTATTTTTATGTGCGTTCCCCATGATATGTCTGGAGTTATGGTAATCCCAAGATGTTTAAATGTATATGAAGATATTACTAAGAAGATATGATTTACCTCGAATGGGTCATAAGTTGGAAAAGATCAGGTTTCGAGAATTCATGCGCAAAGAATTTCTTTTCTTACTTTTTAAGTTTCCTCCCAATCGGCACCCGTGATAGTCATTTGGCAAGGAAAGCTGATCCGATGGCAGATAACGGAGCTTACGTACAAGATATCCTCTGCCGAGTCGATTTAAGAGTGAAAAAAAATCGAATGGCAGCATTTTACGGGGAAATCAATTAGAAAAAGCCACGAACGGTAGTGTGACCAGCTGAATGCAAATGTCACATTTCCTTCCCTCGTTTTCCCTTCCCCCCCCCCCCTCTGGATTCCACGGCTTAACAAGCCTCTTGGCAGGTGGCGCCTCCACCGCAAGTTATCCTCACGATTCCATCCCGTCGCCAAATCACACCGATGGTCCAAAGGGAGATGGATGCGTATACGTTTCCTCGCAGAAGCCCGAGCGTAATTTATTCATTGGAGCCTTTAGCATACATCGCAGTGGAACGAGTGATACGGCTCCAGCTGTCTATTCCCGTTGATTCTCTGGAACCAGATGCTTATTTCTGACCTCAACCAGAAATGTTGATTGTCCTACATAAGTCCCCGAAAATACAGGTACAATTATCGGTGATACTTCACCGATAACAGGTTGGCTTTGGGCGTAAAAGTGAAAAAAAATGCTATAAACTCGTGTTTTATCCACTAATAACGAACATTCTTTATTATTTTGGTCAACTTTCTTTCCATTTCCTTCAATATACATTGGTAAATGATACATCTCTCTCATTTCTACCTAAAGGAATTTCTTAACATGTTGATGGCCGCTAAAATCCTCTTGAATCTTACTATAAATTGCTTTTTTTCAAATTCATTCCAACATCATTTCTTTTTCAATGATTCCAAATTCTCACTGTAACAGAGTTTCATCTTAAATATGACCAAAAGAAAAACAAGAATTCGGGTCTTTAATTTAATCATCTGCCATTTAGCAAATTTTATCTACATTAGGTTGCATTAAATATATTACTTGGACAATGTAAGTGTTATAACTGAAGTAATACCACTACATCGTATTTCCAGCGCGTAGGGTCGACAAAACGGAATATCACGACGGTGAGGTGCAAATTCCACCAACAAGTAAATAACGTATGCACCAATTCCTACACAGGGTAATAACATATAATGTCAGCACTTTGGCACGTGCCCAACTGTTCTGTAGAAACAAAAATGAGGTCTCAAAACCACAGGGCATCTTTTTTTCTTTGGAGCATCGCTAAGTACAGAATGACGCGTAGTCTAGTGTGACGTCGGACCTATGTTTTCTCATTTAATTCTTTATTTTCCAATGATGCAATCTTTTTAACCCAACTAATTTTGGAGCGATTACCTTTACGCCTCAGACCTCCTCCATCGAATTCTCAACAATCCCCTCACTTCCAAAATCAAACCACTCAATTATTTATAAAAAATATCAATTACATTAGTAAGAAATTTTAAATGATGAAGAAAAAATAACCACCATATCAAAATATCGTTAAATAAAATATCATGATAAATGACACAAGAAAGTATTTAACGACATATACTTGATGAAGGGAAAAATAACAATTGTTAAACTAGAAAGTAACCTGAAAACCAAGTTCGTAATACCCGACCATGCCGCAAAATTTATCGATATTCCACATTCATCGATTGCATATCGATTCAACTTGTCCTCTAAATGATCCTGTGTCGCGGATAAATAACTTCTCAGCTGAAGCATACTTGCCGGTTGTAGGAGTTCTTTTCAAAATCATTGATTGTATTATTATGATGTATACTGCTAAATTGCAAAACATGGAATTAAGTCTTCATTTAGAAATTTATTTTATAATCAGGTCAATCATATGTTGTTCAATGTGGCTTAGGTTAAAATTAGCTAGGACGATCGAAATGTTAGTGTTGGATAACTTAATCAATCAGAGACTGGTGGTTTAAAAGGCTATAATTTCATTTTTTTCATCTTCACTCAAACCGAGATTTTATAGTAAAGTACATTTTCCCTTAAAACGATAACGTCCACCAGCAACAAAATTATTTCTTCATTACTATTTTCTTATAATATAACTTCTTAATATTTTAATAATAAGCCTTCGATTATGAAAGAAAAACACCTGTCATAACTAGTTTGATGAAACACAACACATAATTATAAATAGTCTATTGGCTAGTTAGAAAAAGTTCGAATAGTTTGTAAATTACGAATATGAAATTTCGATGCAAAAACTATGAGAAGTCGCGTGAAATTATGCCCTAAGGAATGAAAATCTTAGCTGAGAGTGCATGTCAATCAAATAAAATATCTGATTTGCATTCAGTAAAGAAGTCTGAGCAAGGAAAATGGCCGTTCTCGTTCGGTAATGGCACCAACACTTCTATCGAGCACTCACGACTACTTGCGCTGGAATCATGGGAACTTACGAACATTTCCGTTATTAAATTTAGGCTCTTCCAGCGCACGAGAGAACTCGTGGGATTCTGGGCACGATCGCGAATACAGTGGATGCTGTCACTCCACGAAATGACGCACGTCACTGGTGCAATTGATTTGAGTGGCTGTTCACCGCTACCTACACGAGCGCCAGTGTCACTCGTCACTTCAAAATTCCGTATGAGATGTCTCCTGACAGGTGAGCGACGATGGGCGCCAGCATGTTTATACGTCGCTCTCTCTCTCGTCGCGCGGCGACATCGATTTGCCGGAAGAATTGGAAATGCGGAGCGGTCTCCAAATCTTTCAGAAACGGAAAATATATGTCGACGGTCTGCACGCTATTAAAATGAGAGTCAGCATGCGCAGGGAATAAGACAAATGATTGTGAGGAAGAAATTTTGTATGCGCCACATTAAAAATATAAAGGATGAGTCTACCGCTCGAGACGTACGTATGCAAGTTTGAAAAGGTTAAGTCCATCATTCCGCAAGGTTTTTAAATTCTCTGAGCATCGTTTCGTGAAATAATTCCCTAAACGGTTATATCGTGACAATCTGAGTACTGGTTCAATTCTCCATCATAAACCAAAAGAAATTATTTCACTGGGAATCAAGTTTGAGACTCATTATAAAATACTGGCAGATGCACAGAATATGGACGAAATGATAGTAGGTACGTATTCCAAAAAAAGCCTCGATCACTAAAGATTCCGGAAAATTTATGGATGTTATTCAGAGCAGAAGAGTGAAAAGAGTTTATGTTATAGCAGCCAAAAAATTGCAGATAGATAAGTCATCTCCCCTCACCCAGTCTCTCCTAAGGTAGTTGGAGCGAAATATGATTTCACCTATAAATTAATGAGTTTCCTCTAATTTTAACATAAAATGTCTCACCTTTCCAAAGATACCAAAATATCGCCCCTACCGAACTACTTTCCGAGATATTTACCACAAAAATACCAGCCATTTTACATGGGAAATGGTACGTGTATTCAATACTGAGAGACATATTTAAAAAATGAGGAATTGGTAACATAGTGATGTCGTCAAAAAACTTATAGTTTGTATGTTTTCTCAACCATTTTTGAAAATAAATCATATCGTTACCGCAGTATTTTTTCAAAATCACAAAAAAAAAACTCTTTGTGAAGGAGTTTTAAATGTACCGCGCGAAAAAAATGAGTCAAGTTAAAAACTTATATAGATATTTTTATTTAATTAATTAGAACTTCAGTCTTATAGAAGTATAATATTCCACCATTAATAATTCATTATTAATTTCATGCTTCCTACAGCGGCTGAAATTAAGACGTATAAATCGAATACGGTCTCCATAATGACTAGGGAACTATCTCGCTCTAACTACCTTAAGGCCTTACCTTGATTATATAAGTCAAGACAAATACTTAGTTACACATTTATATTTAGTCAGTTTACAAAATTCTACTTTTGCTGATGAAATGGGTAACCTATTGAAAACAAAATTAAATTGCAAAATATGCAGATAATTCCACGAATATATTTTTAATGACCGTATTTGTCAAGCCAAAGGAGCAAGGTCGCTCAATATCGACTGTATTCTTCCTTCGATACAGGTCTACGCAACGCAAACAAGTCCGCCATTAATTTGCTAATTTTAATGTATTCTCTATAAGCATAGCATAGGATGTTCAACGTTTTTGATGATTTAGGAGTGCATATGTGTTAGGAATGATGGAAGGCGTCGCATATTCACAAATTTTCTTGGGTGTGCAATGGTGGTAAAATGCTCAGTAAACACATTAAAGGAAGCCATGTGGTGGAAATGGTTGCGAAGACCCATATCGATAGAGCTATGGATATATCGAATCGAACGACACTGCCATAGGAGCCGAATTCAGCGCCACTTGCATGGAACTACCGCAATTTGACCTCGATTACGGCAGTAATTCCACAGGGGTAACCTAACGCAAGAAAGATGAAGCCACCAGCCTTGCGCATTGGACATGTTCTGACTATGAAAACGTTGCCTTCTTCCCTTTAACTCCGCGTATTTTAGCGGTGCAACTTTAGTCGAATACGGGACCCAGGAGCTAATATAACACGTGAAATGTATTCATGTATTAATATTAACCTTTGTACCTTAAAATAATGCTTGCCTTGATTCTTCAATCCACGACAGATCGTAGCAATATAGAAAATAAAATATGCTTACAACATCGTCTGCTTCGATGCCATTGGAAACCTAACACTTACAGAAAACCTCCCAGTTCACATGAAAAATAGAGTCAAGTGTCGTTGGGGAGACACCTGTGTATCAATGACAGATTTGTCTCCGTTCATCACAGATGGACGTAATGACATGTGTAAGGAATGCCTCAAATATCGTCTGCTACGATGTGGAATAAAACCAAATACCTACTGATCATGTCCGTTTCGCATTCCAAGTAGTTTCAATCGTCGTCATTGAATTTGCTGGGTGCAAATATTTGTTCATTTTCTTCAATAGTCCTCAATTAATTACATACGCGCGTAATAATGGATATCGCGTTTCCATACAATTTCGTCTTCTCCAATACTAATTGTGAGCATGGTCTGAGAAAAAGAGAGCAAGATCACGGATGGCAACTAGTTAGGAATCACAGTGGATCATATTTCATAACAAATAACTGTTTGGACCTGTGGATTACAGATTATGAATCTAATAATGAAATGCAAAAGCTGCCCAAAACATATAGTCTACTCACTGCGAAAAGTACTCCACGGCAAATGGGCAACATTTTGTTATTAGTTCGCCTTTTGCAGCTATAAACATTCATTAAAATGCACCAATTATCATTCATTTTAACGAACTCTTAACTAAAAACATAGGCGTTCAATCCCTCATGTAGCTCATCTCTACAAGGCCAAAGCTAAAAGTAGACAAACCATCGAACGCAGTCGACTGATACAGAGGATAAATACGTTCCACGCCAAGGAACTTTTGGAAAGACGATAAAATTATAAGTAATGGTAGCGGGCGTCACTTCGTGGAAATCCTTCATAGTAGGAGCCAAGTTGTAATTTCTTTATACGCTCCTACGATAAAATTAGTCTCAATAATAATATTAGTAGCTGTTCAGATATCTTATTTATTATATTTAGATACCTTATTCTTACCTAAGCTAAAAGTATGCATAAAATCGAACGCAGTTAAATGATGCAGAGGATAAATACGTTCAAAACCAAGAAACTTTGGGAAAGACAAAAATATTAGTTGTTTAGATGTCTTATTTATTTCGTTTTGGCAGCCAAATGCAGAGCACGATACCATTTTTCACGCACAGATGGCCGCTCGCGGCACTCGCTTTATTTCCCCAATTTACGATATAAAACGCGAGACTACGGCACTTGTGTTGATTTTGGAGGCAGCAACAAGCACGTTTTCTTCGCTAAAATCCTCGATAGACTCAATATATTCACAACTGAGCCACAACAAAGCCACGAAAGTCACGAGATTTCAATGGTTTTGCATATGATCACCCAATGTTTTTATAATCACAACATGGCTAAATGCGCAAAATTTGGTTCCAATTTTCCCCGCTGGAGAGAGCTTCAAGGCTACCCCTGTGAGTAATTCGATAGAAACTATTTAAAAAACTGTAAGAAGCCTATATTTTATTTGAATTCCATTTCTCAGAACTTCTCGCTTCTTATAAGCAATTACAATTAAAATCTTTATTATGCTTTTTGGCTAAAACACGTTTTTCTGCTGAATTCGGAGCACTCTTCACTAGAGCCCATGTTAAAATCTTCACTTTCGAGGATTTACTACAGTAAAACTGTCCCGGAAATCCTATTTTATTTTCATCTTAGTTTATAAAACGCACGTTAATGATGGTATATTCAAGTTTTCAGAAAATCATAAAATAAGTGACCGAGACCAGAGCCACCTTAACCTCTTACTCTATTCCCCCCACTATACCACCCACACACTCTCCCAACCCACTTCACCAAGACTCTATACAGGGATTCCCGGGAGATATGGATATTCGGAATTTCAGAGGTAGAGTAACTAGAAGAACCCAAATCACCCGGGAATGTTGCACGTTTTTTTGTAGCTTGCGAGATATTGCTACTTTTAGGTTTAAGGCAAAGATTTGCTACTGATAGGCTTAAGGAAAATATTTGCTCAATGTTTTATTTGGAGTGTTGTGCTTCATGAAGCAGACACATTGACAGTCAGGAGGAAAGAGGAGAAATACCTAGTTCATACATACATACCAATCACGACGTTCCCTTCCGGGGTAGGCACAGCCACAGAGTTTCACTCATAAATACATATTTGTACACCTCACTCTGCTTCGATAATTTCCTCCATACTGACCTATCCTTGCATACCTCTTTTGCTTCATTAACCCCCATACGCTGCTCCATACACGCCCTCCTGTTTTTAAGACTCCTCAATATTCCTCCTCCTAAGAATTGCCTCAACCACATTCAACCACAACTTTCTCGGCCTACCTCTACCTCTCGCACCATTCATTTCACTCATAAATATCTGTTTCGTCATTCGACTCTCATCCATTCTCTCAACATGGCCAAACCAACGAAGCACACTCCTTTCATTTATGTCCATTACTGGAGCATCTAACTCACATTCATTTATTGCCACCTCATTTCTGACCCAATCCATCCTACTTTTGCCGCAAACACTCCCCAGATAACTCATACTCACGGCGTTTAGTCTAACCTGATGTGTATCCTGCCATACTCATGTTTCACCACCGTACAACAAAGTGGGGAGAAGTACACTTTTGTACACGGCGATGTTCGCTTCCTTTGACAAGCACTCATTCCTTGATATGCTCCACATGCTACCTACCACTTTCTTTCCAGAATTCGCACGTCTCTTTATCTCCTCATCTATCTATGTTTATCTCATACTTAAGGGTAGTGTGGTCCAAGAATTTTTTCCACTTTCTTCAATAGCTAGCATGATGTTCAGTCAAAGACTCACGACCCGCGCTCCAACCACCTTAATTGGATGCAGGAGAATGAAGATGTGACAATACGGAGAGAACCATGGTAGATCAAAAATAATTACCTGCACATTTCTTCTGGCTAAAATGTTCTAAGAATTTGGATGAGGGTAATTTTGACCACGGAGCGTACAGGAGGGTATTGGCGCTCAAATGGTTACCGCATCATCAGAAACAGCCATCACATTCTCTCACCCACCATTCGTTTCATTCCCAGATAATCCTTATTCGTGACATCTTCCATAATTTTCTTTGAGTATCCCGAGTTTTCAGCCCGTATTTTGACTCCCTCGGTATTTTCCCCATTCATCTTTCCTTCTGGTTTTTGTTTTTACGAGACTATTGTCTCAAAATGCATCCAATATGTTTCTCTCTCCTACTTCGCTTAGTTTTCACCAGGCATCTTTTCCTCTCAGATCTTAGTGTGATTTTTTATGGTACGATTCTCTCCGTCCATTACGTCTAAGAAGACGGGATTAATTCGGGCCACTGTCTAACCATATCAATTGAAAGGTTTGAATTTTATATTACTGGGAGACGTCAGACAACTATAGACATTGGCGCGATACGTGACAGGTAAGGGAGGAAGGGTGAAGAGAAACCCGGCTTCGGCATTAGCCTGCTCTTAGCGAAAGGCGTTACTCAGAAAAAGAAACAGCTTAACGTCTAATCCGAGAGACGGAGTACCGCACTTGATGTGCCCTCCACAAGACATTCAAGTAAGGATCGGATTTCCTCTGGAAAACAACTTCCTCTGCAGGGATTTGAACCCTGACCGTCCGTATGATTAGCCAGTACTCTTAGCCACCACACCAACCCACCAACCCCTCGTGCAACGGTAAATTTAATACATACCATGCACGTCGTACGCTAAAGTATTTAGAAATAATTAATGGTAACTACTTCCCGACGACGGAGGTCTCTGAAATTTTGCCAATAAACCCACTACCGGTGACAATACAGTAATCAGTTTAAGTTACCAAAATAATTAATTAACTTTGTGTTAACTAAAACGTTTTCTTGAGTATGAGATATTTGTCTGCGTCATATCTTGTAACCAAAAGTTAACCAACGTCTCGATTAGCTTTGAAACTTTGTCCATGTCTCCACTTCCTGTCATAATATCTATTAAATACTATATTATAATAAATAATCTATTAAAACCGCCAGTGATTAATTACCCGTCTATGATCGAGGGATGATCTGTCAATTACGGCCTCTTCTCCACGAATTAATCGTTCTCCTCGATTGTTGTTCACGTTCACGGACTCATCCGTTCCAAGATCCGCTCAATAAAAGGCGTAGCGATACAAACACTCTGGAAAAAATAATCTATTTACAAGCATTAGGGTTAGACGCATTACAAAAACTACACATGTAATTTATAGTGTTTGAATTCCATTACAAGCAATAGAAAATCAATAAGTTATTAAACAATAAAATATTTTTCTTTTCTGTCTGTTATGACTGCTTATAAAAGCCTTTCTCTTCGAGAATATTCTTTAGGTCATCAGACCCTTGGCATTTTGCTTCACAGTTCGGCTTTTCCCTGCTACATCACAATTCAGTCGGCTCGTCAATTTATCAGTGCCCTTACTCATCCCCAAACACACACTCATGAGTTTTACGATTAGCCATTCATACGGTTGATTCTTAATAGTTCTGTTTCTCTCTGGAGCGTTTGAGGCTTGCTGGCTGAAACTGTACGTACTACTTTGACTGTACGCGGGAACCTACGCGAAACAATCTGAGCAGTGTTGGATTCAATAGGATGAAATAGCATTAAAGAGGTCATCATCATTGGTCGTTCAATCCTAAGATGAAATCCTAGCAGCTCTTACTATGTACTTTCCTCTTTATTTGGTACTTGAACTTATTCCTAGGTCTTCCTCTAGGGACTTTTCCCTCTATTTTACCCTCAATAATATTCTTCACAAACCCATTGTGTCGCAGGGTGTGTCCAATCCATCTTGTTCTTCATTTTGCTTTGGTGTTCCATATAATCCTCTCCTCTTCCATTCTCCTGTACACTTCGTTATTTCTTACTATGTCCGTCCATTTTATCTTCAGCATCCTCCTCCAGCTCCGTGGTTTCGCAGGCTTCTAGTCTGTTCTGGTCAGCTTTTCTTATAGTTCATGCTTCTAATTCAGAGAGTGCCTTGCTCCTCACCATTGAGGTATATGGATAGGGCACTACATCATCAAACCGAAGCCTGACAACCGAAATAACAACCATATTGTTTAACCCTTCTCTTTATCAGTACTATACTTTGGATAGCACGACGGAATGGACAAATTATCGGATGTAAAGCAAGAATATCAACTATCTGTTTGAAAGTTAAGTTAAATAACTCTCGAAACATATATTGGCTACTTAGTGCTATGGATTATATTAGATTTTACAATAATTTTTACCGGGAATACGAATAATTATTGACTTAAATAAGTAAACGAATTATGTAAGAAGATGAATATAAAAAATTATTTTTTTAAAGAGGAAGCTCATGGACGTACCATACCAGTAAAAATTACCATAGTTAATTACCTATTAATAACCACGGTATGAGAGACTACATGATTATAGCACTACATGATTCTCCAGTCTCAAGGCGTATAAACATCGATCGGTTGCTATGCCTGACGTCACATGTGCCGGCTTCATTGAGGTATATGGAGAGGATGTTATCAAACTGAAGCTTGACAACCGAAATGACTACCATATTTGTGTAAATTTCTCCGGCACGCCACCGGGTAAGATATTCATAGGCAGCCGTAGTTTCGGGTTCCGACTCGTTACCCATTCTCAAGGCTACTGATGCGAGCCTGAAAAGACTTTAATTTGGCGCTAGGTGGGGCGGGATTGGTCGAGCCCCGATTGTTGTTGTGGAGGACCGTTGACCAGCGGGGACTTAGCTCTGGCGTTCTGAATTCTTCTCAGAATTCTATTCCAAGAGCTGCTGATCGTGTAACCAGTATCCCGGTTGAAATTCTTCCTGATCCCCCCCCCACCTAGCGCCAAATTAAACAGTCTTTTCAAGTTCGCATCAGTAGCCTTGAGAATGGGTAACGAGTCAGAACCCGAAACGTCGGCTGCCTATGAATATCTTACCCGGTGGCGAGCCTGAGAAATTTACACAAATGTTATTCGCCGGGAAAGTGTTAAATCATACATAACAACCATATTGTTTAGCTCTGCTCTCTCCTTATTTTCCTTTGAATAGCACGACAGAATAGATGAATTAGCGGATGTAAAGCAGGAATATCGAAACATCTGTTTGAAATTTAAGGCAAGTAACTCTCGAAATATATATTGGCTGCTTAGTACTATGGATTATAATAGATTTTGCAATAGTTTTCAGTGGAAATGCGGATGATTTTGAGATTTAATAAATAAGCAAAATATGTAAGGAAAAATGAAAATTGAAGAAGTTAGTAAATGCTGATTTCTAGTAAGTTATCGATGGGGAGCATAATTAAATTGAAAAATTAGAGCGTTAGACCGCAAGCGCTACAGAAAAATGAGGGTCAACGACGGTGACGGACTGGCAACAGCTTCTAGAATTGGCCAACATAGCAAGTTCCCTCTACATATACCTCAGTACTTCACACGAATGTTTTCACGTACTGTTTCCTTTTTTTGTCCCATCTTCTTCTACTTATGTTTTTAAGAGGTAAATAAACCCTTTGAGTGCGGCATGACGTGATATCACGTCATGGTTGTCTCTACGCTGGTGCTGATGACGTGATACCACGTCATGGGTACCGTGAGTGTTCCAGCTATCACTAGGGGGCCTAGTGAAAGTTCACTAGTGAAAGCCGGAACACTCAGATACCCTTGACTTGACATAACTGTTGAAATGTAATGAATGTAAGCAGCGTAAGTAAGTTCACATACCCCAGTTACGCTAATGGCAATATCATCGTTCCTTTGTTTTCGGCGCGATCTTTTAAACCTTATTTTTGGTATCTAATTACAAAAAAGGAAAATGTTCGTTGTATTGTTACCAAAAAGGAATAAAGACTGTCCATTTTTTCTTGTACGTAAAGGAAGCTTTCATAATGTCATCAAAACCAGCGTAAAAACAACCATGACGTGATATCACGTCCTGCCGCACTCAAAGGGTTGATATTTTTCTAATACAAGGAGTAAGAATGTTTGTTAATGGTTGGCAAAAGGGGTAGTACACAAAATCAAGAGGATTAGATCAGTTTCCCCTTAAACTTTCATCATTTATGAGTACACTTATAGGCCCCGCTCCCTGATTGATCAACATCAACGTCTCAAAATCCTATTACTTCCGAGAAAAATCCCATTCCTCTGCTCTCTCCGCTTCTCATTCAACCACTCCAGATTTACCGATGATCTTTCTCCCTTCCAGCCCCTTTATTCCTCGTATCCCACTTTCACTTTTCCACGTAACATTTCCCCGGATCTGTCCCTCTCCTTCAATCCGCTATCCCTCTGCACAGTTTACCTTATCTTCCCCATTGGTCTACCGACTCCCGCAAAAGGAAATAGCGAGCGGTCGGGGTGAGGTGATGGAGGGAGGGATGGGGAGTGCGGTCGTTGTTCCGAACACCCGCTCTTTTGCCTATCGACTCCGTGAATCTCTCTCTGCGTCCATCTGACCGCCGGTGCATCTCCTGCGATGCATGCATCGGCCCGTGCACCACCACCACCACCACTAATCCCACCTTCCCCTTCCGCTCTCGTTACACGCACCCACAAACATCCATTCGTTGAGTGAATGTGAGGTCCTCGGATAAAAAAG
Source organism: Ceriagrion tenellum (assembly GCA_963169105.1). Lineage (NCBI taxonomy): Eukaryota > Metazoa > Arthropoda > Insecta > Odonata > Coenagrionidae > Ceriagrion > Ceriagrion tenellum. The sequence continues at coordinate 45,947,221 of OY720636.1, read as the reverse complement.
TAAAGGAGAGATGCTACTCCGCCGTGGTTGGGCCACACGTCGAATACGCCGCGAGCATTTCGGACCCTGGACAAAAAGATTTAACCAAAAAAATAAATAAAATACAGAGATAAGCAACACGCTTCGTCAAAAGCTGCTACTAGCGAACATAGAGTGTTTCACAACTTTTAGAAGGATTAGCCCATTCTTTCCCGAAGCTATTTTTTACCAATTTTAAGGCTGGTTTTGGAATATGTTGCTCCCTTTGACCCATTAGTCACTGTTTTAAAAATCTGTGCTTTGTAGTTTCTGTTGCAGAGGCGGTGTGTTTACACACACTGGGATAAAGTCCATATCAATCTAAACGAAAACGATTGAAAGGGTAGAATGACTAAAAAAATTGTAATTCATTCAAACTAATTTATTTAAACATCAAATAAGTAGTAAAATGTATTTCTTACATTGTTAATGAATACATTTGCTTTTAAGTAACTTTAAATTGAAAATTAAAATTTTTTTCTGGCAGTAAAATTAAAGATTCAACCGCGTTTTTGCATTAATTCTTTGTTAATCAGTTCAATATATTTTTTTCCAATTACATTTATACCTCATATGATATTCTTTGAAGTACACATCAGGATGAACACCAACGTTACAGTTTTTACTCTTAAACTTGGAGGTTTTACCACAGTAACCATGGGTTTTTATTTTACATAACCAGTGATCATACTCATCGTATTATCCATCTATGACTGCCTGCCTCATTGTTTTTGGTGAGAGTGATTTTGGCTGAGAATCGGTTGACAATAATCCAATTTGATCTCTCTTAAAAATCATTTGATTGCTTTTGGGGCTATTGATTCGGAAAATATGCCTTAAGTTCACAATACCGCAGTTTAGACAAAATCTGCAAAATGGCCAGTACCACTAGTTGGACCTAATACTCACACGATACACAGCACATTGTTGATCAAACAAATCCACACCTGCCACGCCATGATTATCCATTTTTACAACTTGTGTTTGGCTGGATTTTACATTTTTTTGCACTTTGAATTCCAACGGGTGCACTTACTCAGGCTGGAAACAGATTCTGACGTCATGTTAGTTGCAATGGTAACTTGCACGTTGTCATGCCAGCGAATTAGAGAAATTGAACTGTTCTTATCAGTGAGAGCTGAGAAGGCACCCCGTTCTTTTTTGCTGACATTTGCAACAGGAGCTCTGTCAACACAATCTTCTCAAATGGTTCCTATACAGTTATTATTATTTTCTTTCAACTTCTCTATCAAGGTGAGTGATTTTAAAAAATTATCAACAAATTAGTTTGAACCAGGAGAGAGAAAATTAATACTCATAGACTCTTTCACTGAGGCACCAAGAGAGACGCCTTTAGATCTATCTGTTTTTCCCGCGTAAACTAAATGTAAGAAGATAACCTCTCGATGTGGCTACACACCATATTTTATAAGCAAAACGGATAGGCTTTCCTCCAATAAACATTTTCATTGAATGTCACCCATAGTATGGTTCCATACCTTCATCAAGAAAAAATAATTGCCATTCACTCTATCATCTCGGTAAATTTGTTGTTCATTTGATCAAAAACAGGTCTAATTTTGTAAATATCATCATCTGCCTGTATCTGTGTATTATCATCAAAATGAAGAAATTTTTTTATCAAATAAAATTTATTCCAACTCACTGATCCAGCAATTAGTGAGTGGAATGTTTTGTTTCCCAACACATACGCCTAAATGGCACATTACAGTAGCCAGAAAGCAATTATATACCAACATATTTGTATGAGTCATTGCATCCTTTTTATAGAGCGTCCACTCCCAAGGGTTGTGAATTACATTTTTGCCTGGGCTTCCAAAGGTAGTGAAAAATATTTTAGCCTTTGGACTGTATCCTTTCCCCTTGTATCAAGCTACAAAGAGGTTAAAACACATTGTAGCCAAGAAATGCCCATTTTGTAACATTGAGAAGACGCCTACTGAGGTACAGGCAATAATATACTCGGCGAGAGAAATAGACGTGGATTATCCCACCGTGTGTTAAAACATACACAAAGTATATTCACTTACTGATTTGTCCCATTTGCCTCCGAGGAAAATATTTGGGGTTCGTCACATTTCCTAAACATTAAAATGCATGAATTATAGTAAAATTTTATTTTTTTATGATATGTTCACATAGAAATTAAGATTTTAACTTGAGGCAATAAATGTACAAATGCAGTGATTTACGTTTTTTACAGTGATGACCAGCATGGAGCGAGTTAGTGGCAATGTAAGAGATATGAAGCCTTGAGAGGTCCCAAAAAAAAATAAAAAAATATTTTAAAAAAGTTTATCTGTTGAAGGAAACGTCAGGAGAATTTTTTAAATTTTGACTTGCTTAGCGAGTGTTTGAACACACGCTCGTAAAATATGGGTTTAGATTGGAGCCCCTAGAGACTCAGAGGCTACACGCTAGGCTTAGTTTAATTGAGAAATTCAGAACTGCTGCTCACTACATCTCTAGATCTTGTAGAAGGGATAAAATAAGAGAGATACATTGCCGAACAGATAGGTTCGAAAACTCGTTCTTTCCGCGAACAATAAGTGACCACAACAAAAATTGAACTCCACTAAATACACTCCCATAGTACATGTCACCATTTCACCTCCAAAAATTTTACATCTTTACACGGCTGGTGACCTACCACCCCCTGCCGCACCCCTATGCGGCGGCTCGCTGGGTAGTACGTAGAAGTAGATGAAAAAATATAAAAGACTGGATCATAATAGTTCAAAATATTTTCCAAAAAATACCGTCAAAATAATTTTTAAAAAGTTTACATCCAAATCTGGACTCTGGATAAAATGACTGGATAAAAGAAGAGAGAAACGTTGCCGAACAGATAGGTACAAAAACTCGCTCTTTCCGCACACAATAAGTGAACACAATAAAAACTGCGCTCCACTATATACTCTCCCAGAATACATGTAACCATTTCACCTCCAAAAACCTTACATCTTTACACGGCTGGTGACCTAACACCCCCGCCACACGCCCATGCGGTGGTTCGCCGGGTTGTATGTAGATGACGTTTCGCGCCATCGGTGCGCGAGCCACGGCTCTTCACGCGGGCAAGACAGCCCAGACTGTACGCGCGGATGTCACCTCCTCCCTTATCCATGCTCCCCAGTAACCATTCTTCCTATTGCAGGAGAGACCCATGTTCTTCCGTCCCACGGAGAGACCATTTTCCTCGCCTTCGACGACCTTTCACATTCATTCGCTCCCCCTTATCCCTTCGTTCCCTTAATGATGCGACTCGAATTCACCAACCCATTCATTGTTTTATCGCTACCCTTAAACCTTGCCTCGCGGTGGACTGCTCTCCCTTCCTCTGTCGATGGTGATCTTTTTTGTTGAATGGGGCGACCATCAACGAACGTTAGCACGGAGCGGGCTGTTAAACGGCAGTGAGGTTTGGACGATTACAGCAGCGAATCAGGGGAGATTTGAATTCATGGAAATAGTGGCGTGTTTGGTGGGACGATGAAGCTCATACAAAGCTAGGATTAAAGAAAGATTTGACCAATGAGCCTCGCTCATGTACAAATATTTATTTAATCGCTCTGGGCACATGCCTTCCCAGAGTAAAAGTACGATAAAACATGAATTGAGTGATACTGATTTTTGAAAAAAATAATACAACTAAGCAATATTATATCCATATATATGTGTATAGATATACATATATATAAAGAGTACAAAGGTTTTCATGGAAAAAATACATGTTGGAAAAGAATTAATAGAATTAGAAAAAAATTATTACAATGTAAAGAAATCATCGCATTTTTTTCGATTTGAAATTTTCAATTGAATATAAATTTTTTTAAATTTTCGGGTAACGAGTTCACAATTTTCAAGGGGTGAATAAGAATGAATGTTTGAATGAGGTTGTACGATGACCAGGAAAATATAAAAGTGAAGGAGACTGATGAGAAGAATCTGGGGTGGCAATAAACCGACATTTGTTGGATAACATTCGTCGAATTCCAAAACAAAAATGTTGCAATTCATGAGAAAAATGGCCATAAGTATCATAATTAAACTACCAACAATATACATTGGCCTCTATATTCAACAAGTAAGGTAATACACTTTGGAATAACAATTTGACTACGAAAAATTGAAATCAGTATTACTTTTAAACTGAAAACAACATAAATCGGCAAAATACTTGTGTACACACGTAATGTTAATATATTTCTGAAGCTATCACAATAAAGCGAAATAATTTCTCCAATAAAACAACAAATATTTATCAATTTTAGGTACCAAATTTAGATATCTTTCCAATACTTATCCTGTTACCTTTTGTTTATATAGAACTCCCATTTATGATTTTTTATTCAAACGATACTATTAAGATGTATTAACCGATTTCACACATTTTCCTTTGCTTGTTAATATTCTTCGTATACTCTCTCGGGAAGTGGATGTAAATTTCAATTACAGGATTTGACCCAGCCAAACAGGTGAAACTAAATAAAACCTCTAATTAAAATGAAGTATTAATGCTGTAGAAAGGACGAGGAACATACCACTTGGACAGGAATGAGATGAGGAAACCGATTTCAAGGTTAATGATGATAAAGGTTTACCAGGTGATTCTTCCGTTTTTCGGGATTTCCGCCGCGTCGTTCCATCCTGAAGGCAATATTTCGCCGGCCATCCAGCAAGTTCCTCAGGTCTAAGATGACTTGAACCTAAGTCACTTGGACCTGAGGAAGTCAGCAGGATAGCCGGCGACATAGTGTCCTCAAGACGGAACGACGCGATGGATACCCCGAAAAACGGAAGAATCAACCTTCATCCAAGCCCCGCGGTTTAATTAATCACAAGTTTACCGTTACTGGTATTATCTTTCTGTACCATCCACATCCCACGAATGAGGATACTCTAAAGGGAATAGTCAACGGGTACTTTTCCTCCAGGACTGAACATCGATAAGAGACAAAATGTACACCCATTCATGACCCCGCGGAGATTAATGAACGAAGCCATAGGAGAAACAGTTCCGGGACGATACAGCTTTAAGGAGGTGGCTGTTTTACGGCCGCGAGGCGTAAAATGTTCTAGAGAGAAACATAAGTGCTAAGAATCAGCGATCAACAATGATCCTAGATACGGCTGGCCACTCACGGGAGAGAGTGGTTACAGATGTGCAACTGAATTGACGGTCGACAGCGAAAACATCTCCTGGGAAGTGTAGCATGGTGGGTTGAAAAAAGTTAAAGCTTTGTATAAATTTGCGTCATTCCTTGATATATGGAGGCGCGCAACTGTATCGATATCTTTGAGTTAATTTATCGGATTCAAGTAATTCCACTATCTGTGTTGATTATAAAATATGTACCCATATTTAATGTCATGAATTCAAATAATACAAAAAAGATATATGGTATTTGTGCCACCGTAATGATAATGACAGAATTTGGGGCACCATCATTTAACAGGGTCCTCCTGACCACAAAAATATCTTAACGACAGAGCCAATCCCTGCTAAACCAGCAAATAAAGAGAAATAAATTAAGGAAAACTATACTTTAATTTCCAAATCAAAATATCAATGAATATCATATCTAAACAGTAAACTTTAGCATGGAGAATATCGTTCCTTATCACGTAAACAATGACATATTTGGCACAGCAAGAAGTCAAATGAATGGCCCTTAGATTGGATCACCACTGTCCGATAATCCTGAAGAAAGACTTAACTAATATTCTATAAGTTTCCGCGAATATTGAAGATTTTAGGTCTTACATAAACATAACTGCGCCTGAATACAAGAGGAGATAGTGACTTTTGTGCAAGGCACGGAAGGAAACATGGAGAATATGCGAATGCGGAAAGATGTCAGTCGATTGATAACTGCCATTTACAAGCAGATAAAAGAAAGAAGAGACCAGTGATGTTCCTACGGCACTTATGGAAGAAATTTTAGTGTCATGGTGATTTATCTCAGTAAAGGTTCATCGAAATTACTTGTAAAAAGAACATTTGAATATTTGATTTCATCATCATTGATCGTTCAATCCAAGGATTGGTTGGCTGCAGCCCTCCATCCTTCCCTATCTAATGCTCATTCCCTCACCTCCAGTTATTTCTTCCTATGCACTTTTCTCTTTATTTGGTCCATGAACTAAATTCCTGGGTCTCCCTCTGGGGACATATCCCCTATTTCCCTCTATTCAATTATGTTCTTTACAAACCCATTGTGTCTCAGGGCGTGCCCAATCCATCTGGTTCTTCTTTTTTTGTATGGTGTTCCAAGAGGTCCAAATCTCTCCTACTCTTCTGTGCACTTAATCATTTCTCATTGTTCTTCCATTAAATTCAGCATCCTCCTCCAGCACCAGGTTTCAAAGGCTTGTAGTCTCTTATAGTTTGCTTTTTCAATGGTCCATGTTTCCGATCCATAGAGTGCCACGCTACACACGAATGTTTGTAAGCAATGTTTCCTAGTTTGTATTCCTATCTTCTTTGAACATAGCAGTTGTCATTTAATCATGAACACATTCTCATCTTGCGCTATTTTTCCCTTCACGTCTCTTGTACTTCTTCAGTCCCACGTGATGGTACTTCCGAGATAGGTGAAGGAACCCGAATATATGATTTACCTAATGGTTAAAATTACTGGGAAAAAGGGTTGACAATTATTTTAATGTTATTTTTTCTATCGAAATTTCATGCCAATAAAAGAAATACTGTACTTACTTAGAAGTATAATTTAAGGTAGTTTAAGCGAAATGTCATTTTACCTAGAAAGCGATGAATTTTGTCTCATTTTAAAGAAAATATATCACCCTTCCATTGAGATTAAAAAATTCAACCCCTTACCACATAACTTTCCGAGATATTTTCCAGAAAACACCGGCCCTTTTATATGGGAAATAGTACGTGTATGGACTCTAGAGAGACCTTATTTTAAAAATGAGGCATTTCCTACACTTAGATCTCGTCAAAAAATCAACAGTGTGTAGTTTGTGTGTTTTCTCAACTATTTTTGAAAATTAATCATATTGTCACCGCAGTAAATTCTTCGGGATCATAATAAACCTTCCGTTTTGATGGAGTTACAAACGTACCACGTGAAAAAAAATGAGTCAAGTTAAAGGCTTATTTAGATATCTTCATTTGATTACTTATAATTTATGTTATGTAAAACTATATTTAATTTTAAAATAATTTATTAATTTATTCCCACAATTTATTAATGATAGGGAATTCATTAATTTGATAAAAATTTTAGCACAATTTATCATGCAACATTTAATTCGTGTGCCTCACAACTGGTGAAATTAAAACGTATAATTCGAATATGGTCTCAATTATGATTAGGGAACTATCCCGCTCGCACTACCTTAAAATGTACTAATACCTCTTAAAATGTTTAGATGGAAATATTTAAAAGCCTCACTGAAAAAGGAAGTCCTCATTTCCAGCGAAGGAAATTAAGACGCATCCATTACAAAAATCAGCCAAACCTTTCGATTTAAGAGCAATTGATTGAGGTCGAAATTATTGACGCTGATACACAGAATTTCTGCGAGATAGAGAGAAACTCAGTTTAAATGTATCCTAAGAGGACATATATTCAGTGAATTCGTGCCTATCGTGGGGCCAAAACCACGACTCTCTACGTGGCGGGAATGCCAAAATCAACAAAGAGAATTCATTAAGTTGCTAAGCCGTGCAATCTTGGCCTTATTCCTGAGCCTCGCAGCCGCCTCGAATCCATCGTCTTGGCGACGGTGGACTTCCTTTTGCCACCTCGTGATGTACTACAATCGGTAAGTTATAATTTACCAGCGGAGAGCAGCCTTACCCGGCCGCTGTCATCTACCTCAGCGTGCACTACTCCAAGAGCCATCGCAAAGGTGCGTGCCAAGGGATGTTAGATCACCAGGCAGTATATTGAAGGGTGAGAAAAAAAGCACTGAAGGAGGAAAGATGTGACGGGAGGTTTTTTTTTAGAAATAATGGTCTCAATCTGCTTTTTCTGCAGTCTACATCTACATTCTACCCTGCAAGCCGCCGCATGGGCGTGTGGCAGGGGGTGTTATGACCATAAGCCGTGTGAAGATGTAAGGTTTTGGGTGGTGAAATGGCGACGAGTATTATGGGAGTGTATTTAGTGGAGCTCAATTTTTAATGTGATCGCTTATTGTACGCGGAAAGAACGAGTTTTAAGGCCTATATTTTCGGCAAATCATATCTCTTATTTTATCGCTTCTGCCAGACTAGGAGATGTAGTGAGGAGTCATCATAATATTCTCTGTGTCGCTCTGAAACAGCCGCAGCAGTCCTGAGTGATGAGGGGGAAAAATCGTTCATAATGATGGTACAGAAAAACTTCATCCAATCCCTCAGCGAATATCATCACGTCGAAAAATTTTCAGACATATCCCACACGCCAATTATTCCATCTACATCATCAACGGAAAGTCGAATTACGAAAAAGGAGCTTCATTTCCAGGTAATGTCGCTCTGGTTATGCCACACCTCGAATACGCCGCGAGTATTTGGGACCCTGGCCATACAGATTTATCCAAAAAAGTTAATAAAATACAAAGAAAAGCAGCAAGCTTCGTATAACGCAGCTACGAGCGAACATATAGTGTCTCACAACTTTTAGAGGGATAAAGATGGGAGCCCCTAGAGACTCGGAGGCTACACGCTAGGCTTAGCTTGCTGGAGAAATTTAGAACTGTTGTGTTTCAGAGTGGCACAGGGAATATTATCATGACGCCTCACTGCATATCTACGTCTGACAGAAGCGATACAAGAAGAGAGACACACTGCCGAAAAGATAGGCACAAAAACTCGTTCTTTCTGCACACAATAGGCGACCACATTAATAACTGAGCTCCACTAAATACACTCCCATAACACACGTCCCAAAACCTTACATCTTTACATGGCTAGTGATCTAACACCCCATGCCACACGCCCATACGGCGGCTCGCAGGGCAGTATGTAGATGCATATGTAATCACCGCGGCCAAAGACTTAGCGTTATAATGCGACAAATTTGCGGCGTTGCACAATTGAGACTAGGAATTGTCAAAACGATTAGATTCTCCAGTGAAAAAGAGACGCTAATTTTCTCTGGTTAGGCAACATATCGTACACGCCGCGAGCATTTGAGACCATTTAATGGTTGTTTTAACGTGTAAAATAAAAAAGTACAAAGGAATGCCGCACGCTTCGTTAAATACTGCCAGGAGAGAAGAGATTATGTCGCACAGCTAAGTATAGAGCAGGGATAGAAGGATTAACTTTGCAATTCCACATTGTAATTTACAACGTGGAATTGTAAAGTTAATCCTTCTATCCCTGATATCCACCGAGTGAGGTCTGAGACCATCGTTTACGTTAAAGTTAAGAGCAGTTAGAGACTCAGGGGGTACATGCTATGCTGAGATCACTTGGGAAAATTCACTTCAGGTGAATTTCACTCATACACGAAGGCTATTATTTTGACCCTGCGATATCTCTAGAACCGACGGAAGCGACAAAATATTAGCGAAGCACTGCAGAACTGATGAGTGTTCATTCTTTCTACTCTCCATTAGTAATGTCCGTGAAGACCGGAACCCAGGCCCGTTTTTAACCCATGTGACGCTATGGGCAAATTAAACAGGTGCGCCCCCGGTGCGGAGTGGCGATAGAGGCGATTACAGCAGTACGCGCGCGCCCGCTCAGCAGCTCCAAGGTCAAACTCTGTAGTGGTGGCAACTCTGTTGACGTCGCTCTACAGTACAACCTTAACGAAAATAATACACTTTGGTTTGCTGTGTGTTAACCTCTTATCGGCGTTTAATTTTTTTCTACCTCAATTTTGTCATCTGGTAATTAACTTGTTAGAGACCAATCTTCTCTTGCGCCCCCTTTACGCCCCAAAACCCTTGCGCCCCTGGGCAAGTGTCCATTTTGCCCAGTTATAGAATCAGGCCTGCCGGAACCACAGAAAAAATTGCGAGAGTTCTTCGCAAATACAACGTCATGACGAGATTCAAGTGCGTTACAAAAACGGCAGACATCCTCCTCAACTCCAAGGACCACCTCCTGGAAGACATATTTGGAGGAATATACCAAATTAAGTGTAGCAGCGGTAACTCCTACATCGGCCAGACCTCAAGAGTAATGAAATTCCGGCGACAAGAGCATAAGAGGGCTGTGAAAAATGGACAACTCCGCCAGTCGGCGGTCGGCAGACCATCAGTGGAGTGAGCCAACGCATAGCATTGATTTTGACAGCACCACATTATTGAAAAAAGAAGCCCGCTATTTCCCTAGAATCATACGGGAATCAATAGAGATAGCGAAAACACCACAAAATTTCAACCGAGAGGACGGCACCACTCTCGTCACCGCTTGGAAACGGCTCTTCAACAGTACGGACCAATCACGACACACCTCTACCCGAAGGCGCGAATACAGAATATCATACATGGACGGACCAAACCCTGCATCCACACTTCAGCGGACCTGAAGAAGCCAGCTGGAGCACTGGCGAAATGTTGTCCATCAAAAATGGATAAACGCGGAAGGAGACCCGAAAAATCATTCTCTCCATTCGTAATAATCACGAAATCGGCCGGACACTAATGCAAGACACGTCGCTTCAACGTAATTCACCTGTTTCCTCTCCCCATCCTTACTTATCCCTTTCCCCTTTCATGGCTGGTGTCCTAACATTGCCTCTTCTATTCTCATTTACTTCATAGAATGAGGATAATATGTTTCTTGCTCTTTGGTCTCTTGGTTGAAATACATTCAATTAGTCTTTGTCAACGTCTCGTCAAATATATTTGACACATAAGGGCTTAGGCTATTTAGTTAAAGCAGAAAAAGAGATTATTAAGCATTTTGCATCAGAAAATTTTCTACTGCAGAAAATTTCCTATTTCTAACACCAAGAAACATTGTCTGATTTGAAACGATTCGTAATCTCCTGTTCAACTATATAATCCATGACATTCACAGTTGAAGAGGACGCTCGGGTAGCTAAATTGATTAGAGCACCCGGCGTAAAATCGAGGCATCTGGGTTCGATTCCCAGGTCAGGCGAATGATTTTTCCGCTATGAATTTCTCATAATTTTATATGATCTAAGGCCTTATGATGTCAAAGATATTTTTCGAAATTCAAAAGAGAAAAAATCATCCGCTGATTTATTCTCTGTGGAATTTCGCACAATTGTGCATTGCGGGTGACTCCGTAAAAGTGGAACTCCGTGGCTAGTCCCGGATAGCTTCAAATCTGTCAAAGATATTTGATGAAACGTCGGCAAAGGTTGATTGATTCAAGTAACCAAGTGGCCTAAACTCAAGAAAAAAATATTCTCAACTGACAATTACCGCCACACGCTATAAACAGCGCGGCGACTTTTAGGGTAGATATTGATTTATTCGAGAACCAAATGAAGAAGGAGGGCTGAGAGCGTAAAGGAGGGAGATGGTTGGAACACTGGCTGAGGTTTTGGAGAATGGGATGGGCCGGTAACAGCATTTAACATTAGATAATTTGGTATTGACTATGATAAATTGTTTGTAACTTAAATAAAACTTTGTATACTCCACTATAGGTTTAATAACACGACCCGGGTTTCGACACTTCGTGTCATCTTCAGGTAATCTTTCGACACTTCGTGTCATCTTCAGGTAATCTTTCGACCTGAAGATGACACAAAGTGTTGGTTGTGTCGCACCCGGGTCGTGTTATTCAAACTATAGTGGAGTATACAAAGTTTTATTTAAGTTACTAGAAATTACTTCCACAAAGTCAAGCCTGGAACCATTTCCTTTATAAATTGTTTGATTTAAAACGCTTTGTAATCTTCTGCTCAACTTTAGCTAAATAATCTAAGCCCTGATAATGTCAAAGATATCTGATGAAACGCCGGCAAAGATTGATTAAGTTTATTTCAACTAAGTGACCAAAACTCAAGAAACAGAATATTATCAACTGACAATATTCTGTTTCTTGAGTTTCTTGATCATTACCGCCAGATACTTCTGCGGTCCGGCGACTCGCAGGGAAGATATTGATGTATTTGAGCACAAAATGAAGAAGGAAGGCAGAGAATGCAAAGGAAGGAGATGGGTGCGACACTGGCTAAGAATTTGAAGAATGGGATGGGCCGGCAAACAGCATTTATCATTAGTTACTTTTGTATTTACTATGATAAATTGCCAGATTTTAAATACTACGTAATCTCCCGCTCAACTGTAACTATATAATCTAAGCGCTTATGATATTGTCAAAGGTATTTGACAAGACGCCAGCAAAGATTGGTTGAATTTATTTCAATCAAGTTACCAAGCTTCAAGACACAAAATGTTCTCAACTGAAAATTACCGCCACACGCTTTAAACGGCGCGGAAACTCACTGGGTAGATATTGATGTATTTGAGCACCAAATGAAGAATGAATGGCTGAGAGCGTGAAGGAAGGAGATGGGTGCAACACTGGCTAAGGATTTGAAGAATGGGTTGGGCCGGCAAGAGAAGAAAAAACGGTAGAAGATATATCCCCGCTTTCCTTTCGCGCAGGGAGCATTAAAAAGCAAGAGTAAAGGAAGAGACTTTAAAATTGATCGCCACTTGGGGAAAAAGAGTGGGAGAGGAAACAGGACCATCTTTATATTCGCACTCGTAAGACATCAAACTCCACCTTAGCGTCTCCAAAGCTCCCCCTCTCTCTCCGCTCCTTTCATTCTGGAAGTAGGTAAGCAATTTCGCAGGTGCGTTAACTCTCTCGCGAGGGGCGGAATGCTGTATATCAAGGTGATTCATGGGAGGGACGAAAACGGCGTTTTAATGCAAAACTTTGGGCGGACTGGGATTGCGAGAGAAGGGATGGGGGAGGAGTGGGGAGGAGTTGAACTCATTCCAAAAGCACAATGGATCCAAGCCCAGTCGTAAAGATATCAGCATAGGGATTGTGACCCCCGCGCTCGCACGCTGGACAACTAATGCACTGTCTCGCGACGCTGTGCCGCCTGCATTCCACTGGGTCACTTTCAAGAACTGTGAAGGAGAGAGAAACGTTTATGGAAAAAAAGAAAGATTCCTCAAGCCCATCCGTAATCTCACACGTGAAGTCAGGATTATGTAATGCACCACGACGTCAGTTGCTAGCTGGCTTAAATTATTTTCTTATATTCTTAACTTCCTTCCATAAATAGCCTGGATCTGGTGCGATATTTCAGTGAAATTGAATATAGTGTGAGGAAGTTTGAACGAGAAGTATAACCCATCATTGGTTGTTCAATCCTAAGATTGGTTGACTGCAGCCTTCCACCCTTCTCTATTAAAAAGATAGTTCCCTTACCCCCTTGTGTCTCTTCCTATGAACGTTCATCTTTATTTCGTCCATGAACTTATTCCCGGGTCTTTCTTTGGGGACTTTTCCCTCAATTTTGCCTTCAAATATGTTCTTCACAAACCTATTGTGTCTCAGGGTGAGCCCAATCCATCCGGTAACTTTCCTCATCTACTCTTCTGTAGTTTTTATTTTCTGCATGGTGCTCCATTTGGTCCTTTCCTCTTCTTCTCTTCTGCAAACTTTACATCTTATTTTTTCCGTCCATTTTACCTTCAGCATCCTCCTCCAGCACCAGGTTTTGAAGGCTTCGAGTCTGTTCCAGTCTGCTTTTTCAATGGTCCATGCTTCCAATCCACAGAGTGTCACTCTCCATACGTATCTTTTCACGTACTGTTTCCTGATTTGTAGTCCTATCTTCTAAGAGCACAGCATTAGTCTTTTTCCCATGAACGCCTTCTTAGCTTGGGCTATTGTCAGCTTGATATTTGTTGTACTTCGACAATCTCACGAAATGGTTCCCCCAAGATAGGTGAAGGAATTCACTTGCTCTAATTTCTCTCCTCTCATGGTGAGTTCTACATTCACCTCCTCTCTTCCGCATACTAGGATTTTAGTCTTCGGCTTATTTATTTTCATGTTGTATTCTTGGAGAATTCGGTCCATTGCGCAAAGTGACATTTGAAAGTCATCGCCGTTTCCAGCTATGACTGCGATACCATCTGCGAAGCTAGGCATGTTTATTTCCTCTCCGTTTATATTTACTCCTCAGTCTAATTCCTTGTGCTTTTCTAGAAGTATGTACAATTAAAACGTGTAATTCGTTTCATTAAAAAACATTTTTAACCTTATCTTAGGCAGGCGCACATATTACTAAGAAATGTAGATATTTTGGGACTGCTTCTATTTTTTAATTTACGGAGAACTTTTTATGTGACCAGCAGCCAAGATTAATTTAGGCGAGAATTAAGGAGCTAATTAGACCAATGTAGTGAGAAATACATAGCGTCAGACCTCAAATGATCAAATATTGACCCTAGAATCGGCTGCTCGGTTCGATAAGGAATAGTACAATTTTTGCACGAAATGAACCCATTCGTTCAAGTTCAAGTTATGCGCAATAACCCATCAATTATCCCAGTGTTTAAAAACCTTGGGTCACTCACAAAGAGGTCCAAAAAACTCGATATCAAAGTCCAAGGGAATACCCGGACTTTTCGAGCATATAGCACGGAGAGGAGGTAGAAGTAGAGAGGGTGAAGGCAAACAGGGAGATTTCCTCCTTTCGAGGTAAGAGCGGAGCGAAATGAAGAGAGAGGCAGGTGGACCAAACTGTTGCGCTAAAAAGCCGCTTCGCTAAAACCGTAATGCTAATGAGACGCAAACCTATAAGAATTAAAAGCTGTCAGAGCAGCCAAGAGAATACATTTCGAGGCCACACTGCATCTCTAAGTCCAACAGAAGTGATAAATTGAAAGAGATACAGTGTCGAACAGATAGGTACAAAAATTCGTTCTTCCCGCGCACAATTAGCGGCCATTATAAAATCTGAGCTCCACTCAATACGCTGCCAAAATATACTTCACCATTTAACCTTCCAATACCTCATCCCTTCCTTCCTCTAAAAAAGGAAATCATTTCGCGTTTGTGAAACGAAGAATGAAGCATTTTCCAGTATATAAGCCGCGAAAGTGCTCTGTATGACATTATTGACAGGGAGGCAGTGTTTTGGGGCTAACGGCAAAAAATAATAATACTTTTTTGGAACATGGACATAAAGATTAAACCAAAAAAGTTAATAAAACACAAACGAAATCTGCACGCGTCATTAAAATCTGTTACGAAGGAGTATATAGTAATTCACAGCTTTTAGAGGGACACTTCTTGGTCCCACTGGAGCGATAAAATAAGAGAAGACACATACCCAACCAGAAAGGTGCAAAAATTCGTTCTTTCCACGCACAATTAGTGACCACAATAAAAACTGAGCTCCGCTCAATACACGCCCATAATAAACGTCACCATTTCATCTCCCAAAACTTTATCCCTCACACCTGAACACGGCTAGTGTCCAAACATCACCTGCCACACATCCATGCGGCGGCTCGCAGTGTTGTATGTAGATGTAGATGAAAGACATATGGTAAAAATCGTCCATTGTCTTAACCCTGCTAGGGACTCTACCTTGTGATAAGAATCGTAGAGGAGCGTAGTTACATTCGGGATGTCCACCGGATAAGAGACTGCCGACGTTATGATGGCCGAGTCGTCCATCATCTTCAGGGCAGAATTCCTTGACTTCATAGGTTCCAGAATAAATATGCCTGTTGAGCGCGTCAGGAGGCACCTTATTGGTTAGACTCACATAGATAAAGAGCGTCACCCACGACTACGCCAGCCAATGGGAGAATGCAAAAATCCTATGCTGCGCGAGCAATTACCTACTGGGAGAGACTCACGAAAGAATCTACTGAAATTAGGCTGGAGGTGAATAATTTCATCATACACACAGGATACCCTCCGAGCAACTGCTGGAAACCGGTACTCAGGAGGATCAGAGAGGCCAGGAAAAGGCGGGAAGAGTCTGACCAATCAGCTGCCTCTTGACCCACTCGACCGGGACTATATATTTCGGAACCCATGCTGCCAATGTTCAATAAAAAGCCGATCCCAAGATCCTCTGTACATCGATTCCTCGGCATCCACTTAGACGCCAAACTAACCTACGCCCACCATCTCAACGAGTGCAAACGGAAGGCGCTTTCCGCTCGAATGGCTCTAGCTTCACTGTGTCAACAGAACTCTCCGCTCTCCCACAAGGCGCGCTTAAGACTATACTCCTCCATAGTGAGACCAATTCTACTATACGGCTGTGAAATCTTTGCCTGCCGCAGGACCATCATTGACCAGCTTGAAATCTTCCAAAACAAAAGCGTCCGCGGCCTACTGAAAATAAGCAAGCTAGTCAATTTGAAAGAGGTACGTCGCTACTACTCCCTGCCGACCATCAAATCTTATATCCAAGCAATAGTCTCTAAATTTAAATACCGTCTCAAAAAAACCAACAATCCCCTTCTTTGTAACATCTGGAATTACCCCATCTACCCCACCACATATACACTGCCTCAACATATCACTCTCCTATGAGTCTTTCCTATGCCTTAAGTCTCTTGTAGGTTAAGTCTGTTAATTTTATATTCAAAAATATTTATCATTTACTGTAAAAAATACTAAAAAGATGAAATGTAAATTGCAATGCATTTTATTTTTCAAAAAAAAATAAATAAATAATAATAATAACAATATATATATATATGGAGAAAAAGAATTAAAAACAAAAAATAAAATAAAATAAAAATAATAATAAGATAAAATAAAATAAAAACCATATACTCCATTAAAAAATGAACAAAAATAAATTTCTTTCTTAATATTTAAAATATATACATAAATGCTTTGTGTTCAAAGTTGTATATATCCCCCTTTTATTGTAATCCCCCCTTAGGTTAATTCTTTATATAAAATGTCAAAAATATTGTGTACTTTCAAATTTCACGCAAACAACTCATCAAACTCCAAATAAAAATCCCCCGCCATGCACCATTTTTTCTGTTACCAAACCGGTTGTGGTGAGTTCCTCTCACCGGAACGGTGAAGCTGTCGCGCCTCCGACGAATATATTCCGCTTGGCCTGCCGAAGGCGTACAAAACTAACAATTAGCAGTAGGCTTGTGCGATGAACGAATTTTCCCATCGAGGGTCGATGAAAATAATCATCGAGATGATTCGGTTTCGATGATAGTCATCGACGACGATGAGTCGATGAATTCATCGCCGACGGAAAGATAGGGATAGGCACGGGTGGGCGACGCAACATAAATAATTATTATCTAATGGGGATGGATTCATTCACTCATCTACATCGGTGAATTCATCGACTCATTGACGTCAGTTAATTTATCAACTCATCGACGTCAGTTAATTCATCGACTCATCGACGTCAGTTCATTCGTCGACTCATCGACGATGATGAATTCATCGACGTCGATGATCGATGACATTCATTTTCATCGACGCGGTTCATCGCAACGCGATAGCTAAAATCATCGTCGATGAATTCGATGAATCGACTCATCACACAAGCCTAATTAGCAGGGTCTAGGACGCCTCCGCGCAGCCGCCTCGGCGTGGGCCGTCTCGGCGCAGGCCGTTTCGGCGCAGCCGGCTTTTTGGTAACCTCTCGGCTAGTAACGATGCTCTTATGTTTTATGACTAGTGATTGTATTATTCAATGTTTTTAAAAGATTGTCTTGGCATTTTAAATGTCTCTGCCGCAGCCTGTTTCCCCAATATATTCTCATGATGCGATATACCGCAGAATGATGGAGTTCGTAACATGCTAACAACTTCGTCTGAAAGTAAATTGGTTTTGCATTTTCAAAAAAAAAGGTCTATTTTTTAATAGTTGATCTAGAATTGATTGCCATCCCCGTTGTTGCAAAGTTTAGTAAAATGAACTAGATCATTATAACGGCCTTTTTTGTATCTTGTTCATCTTCTCTGCACGCGGTGAACCTCTATTTTAAAGTCTACCTGATGAGGCTCCCAAATACTGGCAGCGCATTCCAAGTGGAGCGGTGAAAGTTTCAAGTAGGTAAATTACATTATACTGCATGATAGTCATAACTAATCACCTACCAAATACCCTTTGAGGTGGTTCGCTGGGTAACATGAAGATGTAGATGTAGGTTATACAGAATGGTAAATCATGCCGGACATTTGAAGTGGGATTAATTTTTTTAAAAATATGGTAAGTTCCTAGTTAAAGTCTATCAAGAGACGGTCGGTTTTTCATGGAATTTCCTCATTCGAGACCGCTTTAATCCCGCGATAAATCAAGGCATTAATTTCAAAATTCGTTTTTCGCCTTTATCCAGGAAAAAATAGCTATTTAAGATAGGATGATTATATCTCAGTTATTAAAAAAACGCAGGCATATGCAAATACGGTCTATTTTATAAGTATTAAACAAGGAAAAATTTTCCGTCGGCCCTTGTCAGCATGGACGTAGCATCGAATCAGACGTAAATCGAAACTACGAATACCGAGGACTTACTGTACGTGAAGATGGAAGCAATATGTATCAAAATAAAAATATCCGTGTATGAATTGACAGAATATATGTTTATTTCAAAAATTATATTTTTCACATTATATGGTACTAAAGGGTTTATAAAAATATTTTAAAGGGTTTTTTAATTTAGTAATTTGTTCAAATTTGTAAAAATAATTGCGCCCTCTGTTAATATATATGTAAAAATCAGGGCAAGTTATGGGGAATGCCTAACGACATCACGGTGACAGTAGGAAAGCACCTAAACTGGACTAGCTTCAAACAGATGAGCGCAAATGCACAATTGGGAAGGACCCTTTAATGGCGGAGTTCAACTCGTAGTGATTGGCGGAAGTTGGTTGAATCGCGGTAGCTATGGAGCCCGTATTAATTCATATCGAATCAACAGCGCCCGCTATAACACGTATAACTTGATCGGAAATCATCGCAGCGCAAAGTTTACGCTTACGTGCTAACTTAGAAGACGACTACGCAAAGCATCCCGGATAAACGCTCTGCAACGTCCTTTGAAAATTCTCAAAAGGAGCGCTGTGAATGACATCAAGGAAATGCACACTCTTTCTCGTAAAAAAAATATGCCATGAATTATTCTGAACTTGATTTAGATGGCTGTCAGGAGAAGGAAATAAAATACGTGCGATTTATAATTCTTTTTCCGTGAGACTCCATTACAGAATAGGTACTGTGAGCGATTTTACTGCAATGCTGTCTTTATGCGCAGCGCAATAAAACGGGAACCTTAAACTTTCGCAACAAGTTCAGGGATCGCGGACGAGAATGGCCAACAATGGGAAGAGAACCTGTAAGTTAATTTTTTCATGGGCTATTATAACAACGGTTTTAATTGGAATATTTCCTGCACTCGCTGCAATCTTTCGGAGATTAATTATGTCATAAATAATATGGCGTACTCAATAGAGAAATCTTTGACGGAATGCCCACATGAGTAATTTTGTTAAATGTAATTGTGACGAATCAATCAAAGGACAGCTTTTTATTAGAATGCATGTTTAAATAATCGAAGAAAAAACTTAACTTGTAAAACCTGTGTTGAACACAGTGTATAATTTGCTTATTTAAATAGAACGTCAAGCAACGCGAATTTGTGCGAATAACTTTTGTCTAATAACCACGATAACAAAAGGAAAACTCCGCAGTTCTGATCATAAGTACTTCTCGTGGTACTATTAAAAGAGGTACATCCATAAAATAAGATCCGTTCGAAAGTTTAAAATGTATTTGCATATTGTGCGGAAAAAATTACTGTGACAAAATCATTACATCTTAAACCATTTTTCTACACGGCTCCCATCATTTTGTAGATACTCATCGCAGCGTGGCACAAGCTTTTGTATTCCCTGTACATAAAAAGGTGCCGACTTTGATGTCAACTAATGTCAACCAAGTAACAACGTGTTCTTTGATCTACTCATCATTGTTGAGCCTCTTGCCGAATTCTGAATAGCTGAATTCCAGATGCAAAAGAAAGATGGAAGTCACAAGGAGCGAGGTCCGGGTTGTATAGAGGGTGGTTGAATTGAAGAGAATGGTTTCTCGGGTCCTCTTCCGCGTTAATCCATTTTTTATGGACAGTATTTCGCCAGCGTTCCAGCTGGCTCCTTCAGGTCCGCTGAAGAGAAGTAGCCAGCTGGAACGCCTGCGTAATATTGTCCATAAAAAATGGATTAACGCGGAAGAAGGCTCGAAAAACCATTCTCTTCATTACAAAAACTACGCGGAAGCCTTCACGGAAACTTTAGGGTGGTTGAATTGATTCCAACCACAGTTCTGTATAAGATGTAGCTTCACATGCGGAGTGTGACACCGGGGGTGGGTGGCGGCAATGTCACGAATTAAAACAATAGCGCTGGTGATCGTCCCTTGGCGGCGGGGTTTTCAATTTTATTCACCATTTCAAACAAACACCACAAAGCGTGCACAAAAATCACCCTACTCGAAATGGTGTGAACTCCTCGGCGACAATTGGTCAGGGAAAGTACCGCGCATGTGCAAAACTGCGATCGTAGCGCTGCGACGGCAAGAAATACAAACGGAACTTAGTTTACGGAACATTAATTACGTGAGGCGATTTTGGCGATTTTTCGACCCCCCCCCCCTTGGTGAGATGTCGTGAGATTTGGCTCGACCCCCTTCCCATCTCCCCCTAATCTCACGTGAGATTTTTCAAAATGCGTATTTTTAGTGTAAATATGTTAATCTGTGCTTGATTGCGTTGGATTTATTTAAAAAAACATAATTTGCTTAATTATTTCTATTTCAAACTACCTAGTTAAGACTAGTATTTAAGGCTACTAAGAACGTAGTCTAGAATCACAGTGAGAAAATCGAACAATAAAATACTTAAATAGGAACAACTAAAATTCGTAAAAGAAGACTCATTCTAATTCAGTCCACGAGGACTCATGTGTGGTCTCGACTGGAACCAACATGTCCATGTGATTTTCCGTAAAATCATCCGCTCCTTTTACCTCGCTCTGATTTAGTCATTCTAAACCGTTGTCGCTTGCACACAGAAGCTCAGTAGCTCGACGTGTGACAATCCGTGAGGGTCGCACTTTGTGCGCTGGTGCACCTGGTGGACTGTGGACCGCACGCCGGTGCCCTGCAGCTCTTGTGATGGATGAAAAGTATATAGCGCATGTACTGCAGCATTTCTTTTCTAGATCACCATGTACGCTTTGGCAATAGAGGTCATAGGGCATGCTGATGAAGGCGCGCAAAGGTTGAATCGGTACGCAGCTGCGCGCAGTGGCGAATCAAGAAGGGAGCAAATGACTTTGTGGCGTTCGCATAACCGCGATAAATATTATTGTGTCGGATTTAGCCATATTTTAGTAGAGAGATACATGTTTTACTTAATTTAACCCAGTTTTCTCCCAATTTTACACTGTTTCTTGCGGAAAAGAAAATTACGGGATATTTGGCTCAACCCCCTCCCTCCCTAAACGCCTCTCGTAATTAATGGACGCCCCCTTACTTTCTGGATGTATCTCGTATATCACTTTGGGTGCGGCATGACGTGATATCACGTCATGCTTGTCTTAACGCTGATGCTAATAACGTGATATCACGTCATGGGTAATGTGAGTGTTCCAGCTTTCTCGAGGGGTCCTAGTGAAAGTTCCCTAGTGAAAGCTGGAACACTCACGGTTCCCCATGACGTGATATCACGTCATGCCGCACTCAAATGGATATTTTAGTAGTACCATTTTACTTCTATTAGAGCTTTCATTTACCCGAAATAAACCGTTTAACCACAATTCAGACTTAATACTTTTGTATGATGCTCATTTGTCCTCTTAAAATCTCATTTTGAAATAAGCATTTCGCAACTCTCGACTTCCGAGTAAAAACCTATTCCACGCAAGTAATCCAATATTAACATCTCTCTTCATCAGTAAAAATTACTATTATCATTATTACAAGGTATAAGTAACATTTTAAACCAAATATTTGCCAATTAACAACCGCGCTTCTGATTAGAACACATCTGGCTAAAAAATAAAAAAGGACGTCAAAGTGAAGAACTATTTAGAGATGAAACGGTAAATCGACCAATTTTCTGAATGAAGAGTCCTGGTAATGATGGTGATCCCCCGATTTAATTAACAAGAAATCCAAAAAATAATGACGTACGTTTCGTTTTTTACCATGTATGGAAGTATTGCCCGGAACATGGAATATGATGAGTTCAGTTTATTCGGGTTATTTCCCGCGTTGATTCATATTAGCGGACAACAGTTTCGCTAACGTTATAGCTAGCGTCGTCAGGTCCTGAAACGCTTAGGTTTACCATCTTATTTTACCTAATTGTCTTTTCTGATAAATATCATCTACACCAATTATCTCATTCTGCATGCAACTGTGGTGAGTTATGATTGACTTCCGTTTAATATGGATTAGTTTCATTACCCATATAAAACACGCCTTACGGTGATTTCCAAGGCCTTCAAGGATAAATTACAAGTGAGAAGTTTCACATTTCGAGCATTAGTTTCAGTGGGAATGTGATGCAAATTCTGGACCTGACGACACTTGCTGTAAAGTTAGCGAAACTGTTGTCCGTTTGCATGAATCAACGCGGGAAAAACCCGAAACTGAACTCAGCAAATCAGCGCGGAAGCCTCCGTACCATTGAATATGGTATATGCCTGTTATACAGAGAGATACTATTTAAAAAATTAGGAATTTTTAACTTCTAAATCTCGTAAAAAAATTAACAATGTGTGATTTGCATGTTTTCTCAACTGTTTTTAAAAATAAATCTTATAGTTGCCCTGGTAATTGTTTCATACTCACAAAACAAACTGTCCATTATACTTCCCAGTTATTCAATGTTCCGATCTTATTTATTTCAGAAAATTCAAGCAGTAAAAGGATATGAGGATGAATTGTCCAGTTTTTCCGCAGTGGCATGTGGTGTGCCTCAGGGCTCTATCCTTGGGCCTCTTCTTTTCTCAATATTTATTCCTGATTTACCCAGCTCGATCACTTTCTCAAATTATCAATTGTATGCTGACAATTTGCAAGTTTATCTGGACTGTCATCCATCAGAAATCCATAGCGCCATCGAAAAGATAAATGAAGATGTTTCCCGAATATGCAAGTGGGTGGAACATAATATGTTGGAAATCAATCCCGTTAAAACAAAATTAATAATAATTGGTACAGGTAAATTTATAAATAAACTCAATCATGATATTTTACCTAAAATCATAGTAAATGGTACCGAAATTGATTATACAAATAAGGTTGTAAACTTAGGAATAAATATAAATAATACACTAACTTGGAAGGAGCATGTTGCTTTCATTTCCAACGAAGTGTACAAGACATTAGCGCAGATGAAACAATTTAAACATTTAATTCCATTTGAGCTGCGTAAAAAACTCATCAATCATCTTTTAACTCCTCATATCAATTATTGTCTCCTTGTGTTCGTTGATTTAACTAAGGAATTACAAAATAAATTACAAATCTTGTTTGATGCCGGAGTAAGATGTATATGTAATACTAATATTTACGAACATGTAACTCCATTCTATGTTAAATGGAAGTGGATGAAACTGGAACATAGAAAAATGTTTAAATTATCTGTGTTCATCTACAAAATATTATCAACTAAAACCCCGGATAGATAATCCGCAGATGATGATCTGTATAATTATATTATTAGAAACTAGAGTGATCCAGGCAGACAAGTAAGAGGAAGAAGACGAATTAAAATTCCAAGGTGTAGAACTAATATGTATCAGTTATCCACAATAAATTCTGGCCTAAGAATATGGAATGGTAAATCAAAAAATGTACATAAATTTAAATCTGAAAAGTTATATTTCTTGTACAAAAATATAATTGTAGCGCAGTGTGAATTTTATTGTATACTTCATTTTTTGTTAGTTTCTATAAATATCCCTCTCAATCTTACTAATTGTTTACGTAATTTATTAGCTTGTACTACAATAATTGTAAATATTATTGTATAAATGAATGTATGAATGTTCATATCTTTGGGTCCACCTATTCTAAATGCTTATTGAATGTTCATATTTGTTAACTACAGTGTCCTGATAAATACTATATTTGCCACAGAGTTGCTTCAGATAAACTGTTCTTTGTTCCAAAGGATATGAAGTCCTTGAACAATAACTATATTATTATTATACAGGAGTTTTGAATGTACCGCGTGAAAAAATGTATCAAGTTAATGACTTTTGTATATATTTTTATTTAATTACTGAGAATTATGTCTCATAAAATTATATTATAGCACCATAATAAATTGAACTGATTTTGGTATTGTATTCTTTCAGAGACTAACAGAGGTGAAAAATTTAAACATCGGCTGCTCTATATCAGTCGCCAATGCCGTCAATTGCCTGAACATACAACTTTGCATTTTTTTTTCTAAAAATGTTCCCACCCATACCTCCCACCCGCTCGTACTCAACATAGAACCCCTCCCCCCGAATCGAAATCCTGTCTACGTCGACACGATTCCTACAACGGTGCATAGTGGAAACAACTTACTAAAAAAGACTCCCTTCCTCGGTAGGAGGATTCAACGGACCAGCAGGTTACTTTTGTTAAGGTGATTGGAGCGCGAATGTTGAGTCATTGACAATGAGTGCCAGATTTAATAGTTTTTAGTTAAAAAAAATTCTTGGACCACACTTTACGTAAGTACATCAATTTATGAATGGGAAATAACCACACCTGTTATAATGTAAATGGTGCAAAAATTATATTTTAAAAATTTCGTCTTAATTCAAGTAACGTTATGGCTTGTGTATATGGCGCAAAATTCGAAATTTAAGCGAATATCGTATGAAATATTCGACATGATACCTTAATATTCATTGGGGGCAATTATAATAATATAAAAACGAATGTTTCCGCGTTTAGAAGAAAATCTGTACATATGTCATCGAATTATTTCGAAATATATTACGAGTGCCATCGATTTATTTTCGTCTAACTTATTTTCATGTTGTTTTCCTGGAAAACTTGGTCCATTACGTTTAGTGACCATTAAAGATCATCGCGATTTCCAGCTATGACTGCGATATCATCTGCGAAGCGGAGCATATTTATTTCTTCTCCGTTTATCATTATTCCGCTCTATCCAATTTCTTGTGCAAATGTTTCTTGAAATTATAAGCACCTTGGAATGCATTATAACCTCAGTTATACCATATAATGAGGCAGGTATTACTTTGGATAGCCGAATTCCACGAAAGCCAGGAAAATTTTCATTTTCAGGGCAAATACTTACTTCTTTGACGGCTGGTAGCGTTTTCTTCCTCCTCGCTGGCACGATAAGCATAGTAAAAAAGTTCTATCTGATTTCCTTTTAGTAAGTAATAATACCTCAGTTAACTGTTTCCCTCACGAATGGATGACACATTTAAAATGAACATGTGTTCTAGCCAAAAATATGGACAAAAAGTTAATTTTAACTTTACATAATGATGCTAAATAAATATTCTGCATCTGAATGAATGAATAACCATTGTATAGCCATTTCAATTAAACTAATGCTTTTAACTTTTATGTTAACTGGTAGTAGATTATACACTTTTGGACCCATATGTAAGGAACATCTTTTAAGTTAAAGCTTTGTTTGGTTGTAAAAGTGTGACATAATATATATCTCTTAAATATGTGTAACTGGCTAACACACCTGACCGGCAATTGGGAGATCCGGGTTCATATCCCGGTCAAGTCAAATGATTTTTTCACAGCGAATTTCAACCCTGGTGTAAATTATAATGTATTCTTCGCAAAGGTAGACACTATTTGTTTCGTCTTCTAACATAAAATGGTATGAGTACTTTATAGATATAAAATTGTCTTAATGGTAACAAATTTAATGAAACAACTAATGATAAACATATTGCGGTGATATGTTCCTACTTGCGTTAACGAACACAATCTTTGCTCGTGACTCTCTCCATCCATTTTATCCTCATTATTTTTCAACGCCACAATGTTTGAATTGAATATAATCTTCTTTGTTCTGCTGAAGTTCTTTTAGTAGCTTTACCACCATATAATAGCATGCACCATGCCCAGAGAATAAAAGACACAACAAAAACCAAGCGTGGCATTTGCGAGGAATGTCTCAAAGAAAAACAAGATAATTTGCATTTTGTTGCGGAGCCCTTAAAAAGAAAAACGATTTTCCTCGTAAACGATCGCTTTACCGCGTGAGAAACCTTGAACGGGATTATCCTATACCGAGAAGACGCAAATGTAACATATCAAAGGCCAAATAACTATATGCGATGTATTTAACGGCGCAACTATAAAATTTTACGGTGACATTCGAAAACTCTGTATCTTTTATGACTTAAGAAAGTCCACAATTTCGAGGATTTTATAACTAAAAAAAGTCTCCGTCTCGAATATCCTGAGGAAGCATTAAAAGACTTGCCTCTGAAAAAATCCAACGTAGGTCTTAGGCTGAGGCGCTAAAATTGAGTTTATAGGGGCTTTCTTTTACCAGGAATGACATCGAAACCGGTCAGTTGATAACTTTGCCGCTATTTGCTGAGCCTCGAGCGAGTTAACCATTAGATTCGAGGGAAAAAAGGTGATTTAATGTAAAACTACATCTAGCATACGTTGTGGTAAGTTTTTCTACGTGATACACCCAGGGATGAATATATCAATTTTCAAACGTGCGATATATGGTTTAAGGTAGTTTGAGTTCCATAGTCATGATGGAGACCATATTAGAATAATACGCTTTAATTTCAGCAGCTTTATGAAGCACGAATTAAATATTACACTTTTTATGGTACAGTAATATACTTTTATGTGACTGAAATTCGAATTAATTCAATAAAAATGTCCATTCAAGTCTTTAACTTGACTCATTTTTTCGTGCGGTACATTTAAAACTCCTCCACAACGGAAGGTTTTATGTGGTCACAAAAAAAACTACTGCGGTGATTATACGATTTGCTTCAAAAATATTTAAGAAAACATACAAACTACTCACTGTGAAATTTGTGACGAGATCTAGGTTTTAGAAATTCCTCATTTTTTCCTCATTCCTCATTCCTCTGTATCTGTATTCCTCATTCCATTTTTTCTTCATTCCTCATTCCTCTGTATTGAATGAACGTACCATTCCACATGTAAAAGGGCCGGTGTTTTTCATCAAAAATCTCGGAAAGTAGTCCGGTAAGGGGCTGATATTTTGGTATCTTTGGAAGGGAAGGAATATTTTTCTTGAAAATTAGACATAATTTATTGATTTCTTGGTGAAAAGATATTTCGCTCAAACTACCTTAAAAATCTAATGTTTCCCATTAGAGGGACGAATTCGGATATAAGGCCCAGAGGAGACTTTTCAGTGGAATACCGATCCATGCAATGATAAGTGCATACTTATTTCATAAACCAAAACCTGAATTCTCATCTTAAGGTGGCTCTCGCTTGAATGCGTGAGAGAAGGAAAATACTAATTAAAACATTTTTTTTAATTCATTAAACATATCCTGCCTTCGCTTATGAAATATGTCACGGTAATAAATAAATGCTAATCAGTGCAGAAGAGTTACAATAGTTTTGGTTATGGTAGCCAAGAATTTGCGATATATATGAGTCATCTCCCCTCACCGTGCCCCATTACAGTGCTATCCCAGTATCTCTTATGGTGGCCTTGCCTTGGCTACGTACGTCATGGTTAAATCTAATTTACGCATTTTTAATTATTCAGTTTAAGAAATACAGCTTTCGCTAATGGAATGATTTATCTATTGAATATCAAAACTAAGGTTAAAAATTTGCAGAGTATTCTACGAATGTATTTTTAATGACCACATTTGTTATGCCATTGGAGCTGACTGCAGCGCCATTAGCATGGAACTGCCGAATCATGACTTAAATAACGGCAGTAATTTGCTGGTGACTTTTAACAAAATAGGTGGTAAAATGCCATTATTTTATTTTTTGTTTGAATATACCAGGACTTTCCGCTTCATTAAAACAGTTTTGATTAAAACCTTGAATATACTTTCCTGTTCATAATGAAGTTTTTTTTTACTGTTATTGGAGCAAATTCCATAAGGGCCCATGCTAATAAGTAAAACTATCCAGGAAATCCAATTTTATCTTTAACACAGTTTAAAAAACGCACTTCAAACATGGTCTATTCAAGTTTTTAGAAAATCTGCGATAAGTGACTCTGAGGTCAGGGCTACATTATGGGTCAGGGATCGAACCATAGATAAGACTATCAACTCCTATCGTATTGTATCCATTAGAATTCCGTACCAAGAATAAAAAATGTCGACAAATTCTGGGAGATCATATTCAAAGCATGAATTTGTTGGCCACTGAATATACATTCTAAATTATTAAGCCGGATAAATGCCAGATT
This sequence comes from Ceriagrion tenellum, assembly GCA_963169105.1. Lineage (NCBI taxonomy): Eukaryota > Metazoa > Arthropoda > Insecta > Odonata > Coenagrionidae > Ceriagrion > Ceriagrion tenellum. The sequence continues at coordinate 45,918,799 of OY720636.1, read as the reverse complement.
TGATAAAATTCTACTCGGCGTAATTTTATGACGAGTGAACTTACCTTTGGTAAAGCTAGTCCAACTGCCATAATAGAATATCAATATATATTATCATCATTTGTCGTTCAATCCTAAGATTGATTCACTGCAGCTCTCCAACCTTCCCTATCTAATGTTAGTTCCCTTATCTCCTGGCATCTCTTCCTATACACTTTCCACTTTATTTAGTCCATGAACTTATTCCTGGGGCTTTCCTTTTCTTCTTCATTGGTTGTTCAATCCTAGGATTAGCTGACCTCAGTCCTCCACCCTTCCTATCTAATGTTAGTTCCCTTACCTCCTGATATCTCTTCCTATGCATTTTACTCTTTATTTGGTCCATGAACTTATTCCTGGGTCTTTCTCTGGGGACTTTTCCTTCTATTTTACCTTCAATTATGTTCTTCACAAACCCATTGTATCTCAGGGTGTGTCCAATCCATCTGGTTCCACTTTTCTCTATGGTTTTCCACATGGTCCTCTCCTCTTCTACTCCTCTGTTCACTTCACCATTTCTTATTTTGCCCGTCTCATAAATAAGTATAATAAATATCTTGTACTAAAGATTGCCGGACGGGATTTTGCAGAGAACTTTATATATTATGCGATGCTAGTACAAATAAACATGGGGACAATAATAATTAATCACAGAGAACTATAAGTCGTGCGAGTTATTTATTACCTACATTTTATTTGGACCTAAAGCGGGAGGAAAACGTCTCAATCCTGGATACGTGGGATTCAAAAAATTGTTCACATTTGGAAGTCCATCGGAGAATCTGGAAGCTTTGGAAACAGTTACCGAATTTTTTTAAGGGAAATCTTGAACCCGTCCTGTTCGGAGATCACTTCAAGGGCAGTACTTAATCCGCCGATGGGAAGTGAAACCGCGAACAACACATAATATATCTCTGACAGAAGGCAAATTCTAACGATGGTCATTCCCTCCACCCACCCTATATTTCCTATATTATCATCACACTTCCCATCTTCTACAAACCCACCTACCCTTAAGATGGTTCTGGCTTGACTGCGCGAGTCAATATTCATACTACTTCAGTTCTACATTTTAATTTATTCGTCTTTCAAAATCCTGGTTACGCTGATGTAATGTCCTACCTACTGAAAACCAAAATCATGGTAAAAATATGCACATTGTTCAGCGAATGTATTTTTAATGACCACATTTCTCCTGCCACAGGAGTGGACTGCAGCGCCATTCGCATGGAACAAGCGTATTTTTCCTTTACTTACGGCAGTACTTTGACAATAACATTTTTATAATAGCGGGTAAAATGCCTGTAATTCATTTTTATTCAATTTCTCGTGACTTTATGCTTCTTATAAAGAGTTTTAAAGAAAAGCTTGAAAATGCATTCTCGTTCGAATTGAGGTTTTTCTGCTGTAATCGGAACAATCTTCATAAGAGCCCATGTTAAAATCTCCACTTTCAAGGCTGAATTACAGTAAAAGTAGCATGGTAGCACAATTTCATTTTAATCTCAGCTTATAAGATGCACTTTAAAGATGCGATATCTAAGTTTTCAAAAAACTGGAATACGTGACCCTGAGGTCAGAGCCATCTTGACGACCTCCATTGTTGGTCACCTACCATTACCACATGCACAACTTAAATGGAAAATAAGTTACCCCTCCAAAAACGATTAATTTTTATCAGGAAAAACAAGACAACCCTTCCGTCATTCCGTTAGCTAAGACAAACGAGGAATTCAAACTTTACATTTACGTTGAATCAGTGGTAAATGATGTTTTTGCCAATAATACACCAAATCTATTGATATGTTGATCTACGTAACAGATGATACCTTTTTACCCTTTCCCGCCCAAATTAAAGCCTTACATAAGAAATATTTTCTTTTTCATTTTTAAGTCTTAAATATAGCTAACAGCATAAATAAATCGATTAATACATTAATTTTTGTTGTTTGGTTCAGATTTGTTGGTGGGTCTATATGGACCCCATGGGAACCTAGGGCATAGACTATATTATGTACAGCATTTTTGATTATTCATGGAATAATACACTAAATGTATGCAGTTACGCAATTTGTCAAATCTTTTTCTTGACATTACCTCGGCAATATTCTCAATCCTGCTGTGTTGAGTCCTATATAAGCGATAGGATGGGACATTTATTACTCCACTCTTGATATGAATACCAAAAAATTGCTCTATTTCAGAAGAATTTGTTTTGATGGTATTGCCTGTTTGCAGTGTACTGTATACATTTGTCTCATTTGCGATATTCGCGATCATATTATCAGAAAACAATATTTTGAGTATTCCACCAGAGACATTTCTTCCGGAGGTTCTAAAAAAACAACGCTACACTCTGTATTAACGTTGGATAAATCAGGATTACTGCATTTTCATTTTACTTCTGCCTTCAATTTTTCATTCTGTAACATATCCAACCTTCGTGCTAATGGAACATCATCTAGATCAGCGTCGTCGTCATTTGGAGCTCTTACGGTACTTTCAGTGATATTATCCAACTCAGGTTCAAAAACATGTTCCGTTAGAAGAATAGTGGAAGGATTTTCACTCACAGTAGCAGATTTCTCAATTCTGCCTTGCCCGAATTCCACAACATGATTTTCAAATTCTTCATTATCTGAAAATTCACGTAGTGCATCGTCATCAGAGACATCGCCTTTGAGTAAAATATCTTTAATTTCATCTCTTTATAATCTGGGTATCAGTAAATTTGTTCAGTTTCATTGATTTACCAGTAATACAATGGACACCAGTCTATTTATACATATTTTATAGTGTGTAAATGTCGACGTGCTGTGTGGGCAGGTTTAGTCACTATCACCCACTGGGTCCATATGGAACCCAATACGTGTAACCACTCAGCACTAATATTAACTTAAGAATTTAAATGCTTAATGGTGATTCATGAAATAAAAGGCTTATGCTAAAAGAAGATATTTCTTCAAGTTAGAAAATCTAGAGTCTACCTTGGATTTACTGCAGAGAAGCAGGAAAAACACAAGCCACGGCGAGCAGAGCATATGTAGTTAGAAACACAATACCACAGTGCTGCATTTGAGCAAAGTCCGAATTGAGCTGCCACCCATAGGAGGGATATAGTAGGTACTAGTAGCATAATGGTGCAAATTTGGACCTAATTGCTAAGTGTCATAAGTGCTTTCGTGACCGTCTGGAAAATACCAGCTATTTGTAATAGGTCCATGTGGACCCATTGGGCTGGAAAGGGTTAAACAACGAATATGCCTGTCATATGCCTCGTCTTCACTGCAGGTGCACTTAATTATGGCTTACTTGAAAGCGGCACTTTAATGCAGACGAGATTCTACACGCAGGTATTAAATCTACCGTGGCCCCAGCTGGTGTTTATGGGGAGAACTTTGCATCACGCGAGTGTTGGTGATTTCTAAACACATGAAAGTACAAAAACTAATGAATAAGAAGAATAACTCGTACACAAATACGCAACTCCTCATAAAAATAATAAAAACACAAGTGTGATGCGTTTGACTAAAGAAACTCCTCGACCTATCGATTACGAGGGCTCGACCACCTCGACGGAACACGATCGATGTCACCCGAGTCCACTTAATTAGGGGTCCCCTAGTTCTCTTAACCCTTTGAGTGCGGTCTGACGTGATATCACGTCATGGTTGTCTTTGCGCTGGTGCTGATGACGTGATATCACGTCATGAGTACCGCGAATGTTCCAGCTTTCACTAGAAGGCCTAGTGAAAGTTTCCAAGTGAAAGCTGGAACACTGACAATACCCTTGACGTGATATAACGTCATCAGCACCAGCGTAAAGACAACCATGACGTGACATCACGTTATGCCCCACACAAAGGGTTAAGGTACTTTGAGCGAAATATCATTTAACCTAGAAATCAATGAATTTTGTCTCATTTTAAAGAAAAATATATCACCCTTCCATCGACACCAAAAATTTAACCCCTTACCACATAATTTTCCGATATATTTGTCAGAAAATACCAACACTTTTATACGAGAAACGTTACGTGTATGCACTCCTGAGAGACCTTATTTAACAAATGAGGATATTCTAACACCTAGATCTCGACAAAATAAATTAGTGCGTAGTTTGTATGTATTCTTAACTATTTTTGAAAATTTACCATATTGTTACCACAGTAAATTCTTCGAGATCACAATAAACCTTTTGTATTTATGGAGTTTCAAACGTACCGCGTGAAAAAAATGAGCCAAATTAAAGACTTGCTTAGATATTTTCATTTGATTTCTTAAAATATCTGTCATGCTTTACTATATTATTGAACCATTAATAATGCAATATTTGATTCGTGGGTCTCAAAACAGGTGGAATTAAAACGTATAATTCGAATATAGTCTCTATTATGATTAGGGAGCTATCTCGCTCGCACTACCTTAAACGGACGCGTCACTTAGTGATGAGGGGACGTCTACACGGTACACTTAAGAGAAAGGTGCGATTAGATTCTCTAAGTGGTCAGTGTAGACGCCAAAATAGACAGTTTCTCCCCCCCTAAGAGGTGATTGCGCTGCCATTCCTACCGGGCTTATGTATTTTGACTTCAAGACCCGCATTTATTAGCCAAAAATTCATAAACTAACAGTGGGTGGGGCCCTTGTTTTTTTATTTTCATTTGATGTCCCTACATTATCACCTTCTCTCGACAATTTTCCTCAGAAATGACATTAATGTTTGGTCAAATAGATAATATTTTTCTATCCGCACCATCCACTGCGACTTCCAAATGTAATAAATAGAAAAAATACATTAATTTAATCTGTCGTGACCATAATTAGGGCATTTTTTCCTATTTGTAAGCAGAACTTGACAAAAAAAGCATGTAATTCATTTTACTGAGAATCCTCCGTAATTATGACCGAACACATAGATGATTTACGACTGCGTAGAAAAAGGTCGGTCTATTTTTTACTGAGTAGGCTAATGAATAAATACACGCCTTCGTTGACCATCAGTACTATTCCCACGGTAGTGATCACGAGCCCACGGTAAACGGTTTTGTGAGCTGCCGTATCCGAGGCCCGCGCTCTGAGAAAGATGCGCTACCTACTGGGCGTATTGAGAAAAGCATGAATATTAATAATATCTGCCATACTCCCATGGCAGCCCATGGGGGGAGAAAATGAGTCTCCGGAGATCCCATAAACACCCACTCCCAATGCTTACCACCGCGCCCCTTAAAAAAAATGAATAAATGTATCGCCTGTCCCGTTCCACCCCAACGTCGGCGGCCTCCGGGATATCGAAGGAATAAGTTTGGAGGAGACAAGAGAACATCACGAAGCGGAAATACTCGTTTCGGTTCCTTTTAAAACAGCGTAAGTCTTTAGTCTCCGCACACTCCCACAACCAACTCTGCTTCATCCGTTCCTCCCAGTTCCCGCCCAAAATGCTCGTTCATTTGTTTTTTTTTAAAGGCCCCGAGGTAGTTTGGCCTTCCACAGTACGTAACACACGTCATTGATCTCTCAAACCTTCCCCTCCACCTCACCTTCTTTTTAGTTATCGATATCGTTCTGAAGGATTAACGGTTTGTAAGTCTCCTATTCTTTCATTTCCCGCCCGTGGGCTCACGGGAAGCCGGACAGCGAGTTCCTTCCTCTTCACGCCCCCTGCCTGCCTTCCCCCAAAATCGAGCCAGCTGCCCCTTAAAACCGAGAGCGTCCGGCACAAGGCGCAGGAGAAGCCCCTGCGCCCGTCTTCCCAATTCTTCGCGCCCGAGGGGACGTTCGTTCAGCGAGGACTTATGGGTCGCCGGGGCCGAACAAATGAACGCGGCGTACTGTTTTAAATGAGGGAGTAGATTGTTAATCGCCAAAGCCGTGGATCCGGGGTGAATATCCGGGGCCGTGGATCACGTGACAGCCGGCCAAACGGTCTAAAAAATTTTAAAGAGCCTAGGTATAATAGAAAATAGTTGGTCAAGCTCGGGGTTGTAATTAACTTTAGCAAGCTTAATGGAGGAACCTGCGCTTCGAAGTACTGTTTAATTAAGCTGTAGAACATTTGCTGTAATGAGCTATTTTAATGCTGCCTTGTATTTTTTTTTTAATTTCATGTAAATACTACTTCGGGTTAAAACCTTTTAGGACAAAGCGTAAAACCCTCGTCACGAAAACCAATAATTACACTCACTACGTTTAACAATCGATCTCGATCTCATATCGATCTGACCGGATCAGTAAACGCAACGGGCTGGAGGGACCGATCTGAGGAGCGGGGGCCGACTCAACCCTTTTGCTCAGCCAGTCTGAGATTTCAGATCGATCTGAAACAGCGGATTTGAGGCGCTCCTCGTAATTCATTTGGTTGTCATTTGAAGACAAAATATAATCATTATTTTTCAAGGAGTGTGTTGTAGCCAGTTGTAACAAGAGTGAAGTGACGTTGATATATCGTAGGACTTCGCATTCCTACCCCCAATTGGGTAATTTCATTCACTCGGAATGCGGCAGAAGATTTCCAATTCTGCACTTGTTTACACGCTGGGTCAATCGCGCTTCAACTGATGGATTCCGTTGTTCACTATCGATATTTTCAGTCCGTGCTGGTAAAGCAGGCGATCCGAGCCGGCTCGCTTGGAATTTTCCGATCGATTCAAGTTCAGATCGATCTGAGATCGATGGGTAAACGAGTGCCTCCAGGTAAACGTAGTGACTGACTCAAGCCTCCTCTGCTATTTCGGCTGGATTTGATATCGGATTTTTTTAAACATTTAACAATGCATATGAAATGCCTAATGTTGATGTACATTGAAAAATAGATTTGGTAAATAAAGTAAACAGTAGAAGTTTACCTTGGCAACCGTGCCACATTCATCGCAGTATATCGGCTATGTGCTCCGACGCAATCCGTAAGTCTATTATTTAAACCTAAATAGTCGTGCCAAACTATCGATGACCTAAGCGGAAAAAATATATTAGGTGTCTTAATATATAGCGCATGTTTTACAAGTTTTTGAACAATATAATTTGAGCGTAAATTGAGATAAAAAGTGATATGAAGAGATGCCATCCCACTGCCTTTTAGGCAAAGTATTTCAGCGTAAAAATTCGTGGTGTTAAACCAATATATCTTCGTTAAATGACCGAATGCGACAAGTGCGTCTCACGAGTAGCAGTGAAGCGTGTCAAAACATTCCCTAACACAACGGAGTAATATGGTACCACCTAAGTCAAAAGAGGTTTTCTCCTGATGGGCGAATCAATTTAATTCGCTCTGTATGGGACTTCGCGACGAGCATAAAAAGCGCTCCAAAACACTGGACAAAAGAGCTGAGTAGTCAGTATAGTGTATGTAAAGTGGTCGTTAAAAAATAGATACCAATCTAACTACTAGTATGGTTTATTAACTTTATAACTTTTACAGACCACAGAATAATTCACAGTTCAACAAGACTCAGATTTCGATAGTTAAGCATCGTCATCAGGTGATTAAAAAGGTATTTCATTCCCTTATATACTACCAGTAGAGGGAAAAGGGGGGACATTTGTGTGAGAGGGCAGATTTTGGAGAAGGGGAAGGTTATACAATGGCTGATAGGATAGGGGAATTGGCAGGAAGTAAACATTCATTTACAAGAGTAGAATCTGAGTCATCACATCATTTCAAAATACAAGCTGTTCTATAGAAAATATCTCACGTCGATTAACTGTTAAATGCAGCACATAAATTTTAAAATCACTATGTGGTTACAGGTTAAAAGATTAGCGCTTCGCATTTTCAGGTTCTCCATCCGCGTTCGTTGACTTTGGCCTAAAACGGTACCGATAGCCATCCTGCTACTGTCTTCAGGTCGAAGGTGGAAAGAAGCTGTTTTGGCCGATGTGCGCTTTACAAAGTCATGGTCAGTTGCAGGAAAGACACATAAGTATTTCATAGAGTTATGGGACCCATAAGCCATAGCAGCCACTCAATACGTGTTGCAGAAACATATGATAAATTTGTTGGCTTCATAAATGGCCATAGCTTATGGAATGAATTGATGAGCTCCATAAGAAGCCAAGATGGCGGAAGCGCAATTAACCACTTGGAGACTTAATTACTTGATAGTTGAGTTTTTTTAATTGTATATTAGATATAGTTTAGACGAAAGACCACTTTCTTTACTCTTACTGACTAATTTTTATGCGCATTACCTATCAAACATAGGAGAATCTTTAATAAATTTGATTCATCGGTAGAAGATTAGATCAAACATCCAAAGCAATAAACTATTAAAAAATAAATTATGAAACCGGTAAACGTGTTCCTGCAATCCAAATATCATTATGACGAACATAACTTCATGGATCTCATAGCTATTGATTCCATAACTAAATGTTCTTGCAACCAGCCATGTTACGAAAATAAAATATTTATATAGGGTTTCCTGGCTAATTTTACTATAACTTAATCTTGATAGTGAAAATTTTAACATGGGCTTTTATGGAGATTGCACGGATAACTGAAGATAAAATTCAGTTTTAGCAAGAAAGCATAATCAAGGTTTAAACTAAAACTGTTTATAAGAAGCGAAAAGTCCTGAGAAATGAAATTAAAATAAAGGCATCTTACCGCCTGTTTCTTTTATAGTTACTAGCGAATTACTGCCGTAACCGAGGTCAAAATGCTGTTGTTCCATGCAATATGCGTTGCAGTTGGCCACTATGACTGGAAAAATGGGGCCATTAAAGATATGTTCTTGGAATAATCTGTATATTTTGTACCTTAATTTTGGGTTTCAATTGATAGCCAATTTCATCAGCGAAAGCAGGGTTTTTTAAGCCGAATAATTAAAAATGTGTTATTCAGTGTATTTCTTGACTCAAATAGTCAAGCCAGAGCCACCTTAAGGTTGTGAAAGAGGGAAGGATGTTGGACAACCGGGGACGGGGATGAAGGAGAAAAGGTTTTATGGAAGGGATAAAGAGGGGTTGGGCGTACGCTGAGATGAAGAAAGAAATAATGGTAGATGAAAAAGGCCCGGAAGGAATAAAAGGGAATGAGGCCCGGCACCATCTAGAGAATTCTACTCCCTTTCATTTATGGTACTTTGAGTGAAACATCCTTTCACATAGATCTCAATGAACTTAGTCCCACAGTACCAAAGAAAAACATCTCACCCTTCCTAAAATACCAAAATATCAGCCCCTTACCAAACTACTTTCCGAAATTTTTGACGAAAAATACCAGCCCTCTTAAATGGCAAATGTTACGTGCAATCACACCAGAAAGACCATAATGAAAAAATGAGGAATATATAACACCTAATCTCGACAAAAAAATTAACAGTGTGTAGTACATATTTTTCCTCAGCTTTTTTTTAAAAGTAAATCACAATGTCACCGCAGTATTTTTTTCAGAATCATAAACTAGCCTTCCGTTGAGAGGGAGATTTAAACGTATCGCAAAAAAGAAATGAGTCAAGACTTATGTAGATATTTTTATTTAATGATTTAGAATTTCGTATATTATTTCATAATTAATATTACAATGTGTACATTATGCTTCTTACAGCGGCTAAAATTAAAGCGTAAAATTCGAATATGGTCTCCGTAATGAATAGGGAATTACCTCGCTCAAAATACCTTATACCTCCCCTAACCGAACGACTACCTGTAAAGGGCATTATTCCGCTCTCAGAATTTAACTTCTAAAACTAGGGTTTCCGTCCGGGTAAGATGCTCCATCTCCATCTTTGCCGAAGTTTCTATGAAAGGCTTTTCCATCGTCATCAGAACCGCTGATGATCAACAAACGATGGAAGAGTCTTTCATCGAAACGTCGGCAAAGAAAGAATCTTAAGATGGAGCATCTCACCCGGACGGACACCCGAGAAGAATTTCCAATTATTCGCCGGGAAATAATTAAAGTCGAAAAATAGGGTTATATGACTAATTTATTCCGAGGATCGCCCTCTACGCGCCGAGTCGTTGCAAGCAGATGAGACGGTATTATATATTAATAAGCAGCTGTTCTTGCCACACGTACTTCGGATCAGCAGCAGGAAGTGACATCAGTGACATTGGGTGAGGCAAAATTCTAGGGATAGAACAAAAGAGGAGATCCGGGCGAGCAATAAATCGTAGTCCGGCGGAGAAGTGATATTTACGTAAGAAAACCAACTGGGAAGATATCCAATTCCCTTTTGCCTAAAGGGCGAATTTGGGAACACGGCCGGAATAAAAGGGGTATCTTGAACTCCTTGACCGGGATATCTAACCGAGAGATCGGGACGAGACTCCTCAAGACCACACGCGCGCTACCTATTGCCCAAAGGTGGGTTTATTTCCTCCGGACGAATACCTTTAATTATTACCTTAGTGTCCGAGTCATTATTCAATTTGGGAACGCAGGGAATGCCCAACCACTTCTTGGCTCCTCCTGTGCAGATGTTCCGAGTGTTATAAAACACGGGAATAGGATTCAGTCGAATTATGAGAGAGCATTCATGAGACGCCGCCGATAACCGCGTTCGTGGTCCGGCGGTGAAAATATTAATGATAAATTTCGGCTTACAGTTCCAATTTTTTTATTTTTAAATTTTGAATTCAATGCTTCTGTTTTCAGAGGACTACGAATAGGGGAGGACTTGGATTTGATACCTCTCATCTCGATTGAGTTATGAAACGGGAAGGACTCGGCGTCCGTTTCATTCTGTTCCTACCCGCTTTCGGCCTATTTTCATCGGGTTTGGGATGAAAAGACGGTGGGATTTAACTGTCGAAATGTACGGTGGTACGCCTCGTCTATCCAGCTAAAACTGGTAGCATGCAGCCAATGGACTTGTGGTGATGTGGCTCTGGCTTTTCTATGTAAGCCAAGACAAATACTAGGTTACACATTTTTATTTATTGTTCAAAAATCTCCGTTCCTTTGTTTGGACTGAGAAATTTTCGTTCAAACCGTTAAAAAGCTTGTCTATTTGGTACTTGTCTCTATTCTCCGGCATCTGCCACGTATAGGTATCTCCGGCGCCGATGCTGCTCCAAGAGGATATTTGCTACCACCATGCTCCTCTCATTACCGAACTCCATTCATCTTTCTCCTTCAGCGCTTTGTATTCCAGTCCGAAATTTCCTATGCTGCAACCATCCTTTACCTCTCCTCCGTCTGTGATCTAGTCTCCCATTATGACTTCCCTTTACCCTTAACTGTTCCAAGGAACCCTCTCATTTGTTGATACACTTCTTTTATTTCTTCTTCAGTACGGCTGGGGTCAATATGTAGACCTTAAATACAGCTGTGTCCGTGAATTCTCCTTCCAGCTTTACCTTCAGAATCCTCTCTCTATATGACCAGACTATCATCATTCATGGGCCCCATTCTTTCTTCTGATGCCCACATCTGCAATCCTCCCATCCTCTGCCAAAGAAATCACTTGATATCTGTCGTGCCTGAAGTCATCTGCTCCCATGCACTTGATCATGCACACTCCCATTAGGTCAATCCTGTCTCTCCATCTTCACATTCTCCAGATTCCAACTCACCTCAAAAGAACTTACATTTGATGTCCCAATCCTACATTTGTACATTCTGACTGATGCACCCCTTCCAGCAGTCCATAACCAGGAGACCCGATTGGGAGACTATTTTACCTCCAGACTATTTTAACATGATGAATGCCATCTTGTCATATAAATTTTCAATGTGAGGCTGCATACTTTGGGGTGGACAATGCAGTGGTTTCCTATTGTCTTCACAGTACTATAGTTGATTTCATACAGTTCATTCTCACATTAAATGTGGTCTGTGCAATCAGAGCCTTCTGCTAAGAATCTACCTCTAAGTAATAGAGCCAATTGGTTTGGACAGAAAATTTCTGTCCAAACCACTGTTTTCTGTCAGGAAAATATTTTCCTTCACTGGGTTTCAAACCTGTGACCCTCAGATTGCAAGTTGAACATGATACCACTAGGACAATCCTGACCCCTTAAACTTTTGTTTATTAATGGAAATCTTTAATGAAATTAGTCTTTCATGTTTTTTAGTGGAAAATGGAAAACTTGAACAGTTCAAGGGGTGGTGATGTGGTTTGTTAAAACTCTTTGAAGAGTTGCCTTCCTCACAATCCTTTTAACTGTCCCACCAATTCCATCACAAGGACCTTTGCCCAGAGCTATGGCAAAGAAATGCTCTTCAGCTGTCAAACCATTGTCTTTTCACAGAAAAATAGTTTGAATTTTTACATTGAGCAGCAGAACCACCAGAAATATAAATTATTTTTTAAGCTAAGATAAGGGTGTTCTTGAATTACTAATGGTATATTTTCAAACTCCAAAAGTATTCTTGCGTTGGAAGTATGCAAGTAACAATCCTACGCCAATTTGAGTGATTCCACAATTTAAATTTCACTTCTGCACCACCCTTTCAAAAAAATTCCATTTTCTTCCCAGTTTTTTCTTCATTTCATTAATCCTTAGACATTGACTGTCATTCGGTTGCATGCAGAACTCTTTCTCTGTTTTCTTAACAATACAACTCAGGAGAAACTATGAGTTATCCATATCTCAATGTTTTTCAAATTTCTCAATGTTTGTCAAACAAGTTTTACATTCTGGCAAATGACATTGACCCTTGATTGACCTTTTTCTCCTCCAAATACCTTCCCTTGTTTCCCAAATCCACCCTCTGTGACTGTCCACTCTCTATTCCCACAATCCACTGTGTTTTAATTGCACTGCTTGTGACAGTAATCAGTTTCTTCATAACTTTCCTATACGTAAAGAAATTTCTTGTCACATTAATTTGTGTAAGCCTATTCCTCATTGGAGTCCAGCATAAATTTTTTGATGAAGGTCAAGACTGAATCTCTTCAACCAAGGAGAATCACAAATGACTTATTTTTATAAACCAACACCAAGGGACATTTTCATTCAATGCTTGCTTGATTTTTAAAGTCTGTTTTACAGATTTTTGGAAAAAATCATCTTTTTCAAATTTCTCAAATTTGAGGAAATTTTTATTGGTTAAGGATTTCTAATAAACATGTAAATATTCTCAACATACAATTAGGAGCAACATATAGTAAAACCTACCTATTATTCACAGTATCTCTAGGTGTTTTTTATACCAAAATATGCAAGATGTGAAAATTATTATTTTGATTTAAATCAGTAAAAAAAGAACTTACGATTGTATGAAGTTCATCTTTGACTATATGTTCTAAAAATAACACTTAAAAGCTTTCCAATCTTCTTGAACCCATGCAATGTATAATGAAAGTGCAAGGGCTCATCATAAAAGGCTCTATAAAGGAATTTTATTCACAGCTCTCGTTTCAAGAATTACATTTATCAAGGGCAACATGCATTCTTTTACACTTGAATGGCAAACTGAATTGGTCCATAAAAAGTTGGTATTATTCATCACTCGATTTCCATCAAAATTGATATTGCAACATTGATCATTTGCATATATTATATGGAGTGATTCTGCTACCTTTCTGGCAATCATATTCCCTTAGAAAAAAGTTTATTTTTCATCAATAATGTTCTTTTAATTTTAGCACAATTTAATGACTTCATCAACAATTGGCGATTCCACCATGTTATGCTGAATAGTATTCATTTTAACTTAATGATGGCTTCAAAGTTTATTGACTTGAAAATAAAGTAGTCCCTCCCATCGTGGCAAAAACATGAACAATAAAACAGTACAGGGGTTTCATCTGGACCACTTTCAGATTTAGACCTTTCTGTACACCTTATCAAGAGATGGCTACACCTAAAACCCCATTCTGCACCTGTACGTCATTCCTTCTTCTCACCTCTGACTCAACCATACCACAGTGCTCCACAAATGGTTGCACTGATGGGCAACCATCTCATACATATGACACCTAAGGTCGCCCTTTATGGATACTATGGCATAGAAAACTCAGTGCATCGTGGTAATACAGAGTATATTCATTATGTAATACTTGTATGGTGGTAGCTGGAAATCGTGATGATCTTCTAAGGTCAATAAACAAAATAGACCAAGTTCTCCAAGAACACAACATGAAAATAAATAATACAAAAGATTGAAATCCTCAAATGCAGATGAGAAAAGACGAATGAAGAAGTCACACTGAGAGAAGAGAGAAGAGAAATTAGAGCAGGTGGATGCCTTCAACTATTTTGCACATACCATCATGTGGGATGAAAGAAGTACCATGGATATCAAGCAAAGAATAGCCCAAGCTAAGAGGGAATTCATGGTTAAAAGACAACTGCTGGGCTCAAAGAAGATAGGAATACAAACTAGGAAACAGAATGCAAAAACATTTGTGTAGAGCGGGGCACTCTATGGATCGGATGCATGTACCACTGGCAAAGCTGACCAGAGCAGATATGTAATAGGCCATCAAAACCTAACAGTGGAGGAGGATGCTGAAGATGAAATGAATGGACAAAATAAGAAGAGATAGAGTTTACAGAAGACTACAAGAGAAAAGGACCATATGGATCACCAAACAGAAAAGAAGAACCAGATGGAGTGGACACTCTCCGAGGCAAAATTGGTTTATGAAGAATATAATTGAAGGCAAAATAGAGGAAAAAGTCCCCAGAGGAAGACCCAGGAATAAGTTCATGGACCAAATAAAGAGGAAAGTACATGGGAAGAGCTACTACGAAGTAAGGGACTTAGCACCAGATAGGGAAGGGTAGAGGGCTGCAGTCAACCAATCTTAGGATTGAACTACCAATGACGATTGGTATTTGGATACAACAAAAGTGTGAGGAAAAACATAAGGGAAGGGAATATTTCTGCTATCCCATTGGAACAGGCAAAACAAGTCAAGGTTTGCTCCAGACAACTTCAATGTTGAAAATAGTGAGCAGTTCAACATTCATTAGAAAATAAATTGTTGCCAGGGTTAATTCTGCTTTCAACAAGATTGGCTTCTCAAAATATGACATTATGATTATAACTGATTTAATATGTTTCATATCAGTGCTAAAGTATGCAAACATCCACTTGACTCCATTTAAAAGTATTTCAACTGGGATTCGGGCTTCCATTTAAGCAACATATGGAAGCTCATTCTTGGTACCATCCAGAAGGTTTGGAATAGCCAGCATACAAGAATGGCAACTATTGACCAATCAGTGGAGACCTGAGCTCTCAGCAGGTTACATAAGCCAGAACACCTGGCAATATAAGGCAGCCAATTTTTGTGCAATTTTACAGTCCTAATGACGGTAGGCAAGATACTTGCTGAAACATTGGCAAATATGGATTCCTTGACCCGGTAGGTAACCCAAGAAGAATTTATTCATCAACTTGACTCCATTCTGCCGTTCCAGAAAACTTACTTATCAGTGTATTCACCCATTATTCTTACGCTATTGCTCGAGTCACCTGCTGCAACTGTCATTTAGATGATGTCACGTGCAGAATGGTCATGGGAACTTCCTACGTACCATGTTTGCCTCCTGACATTTGAAATGGCTAACTCCATCATAAGAATTGATTTAGCTATCAAGATACTGAGAACTGAACTCCTGACTCTGTCGAAAACATATAAAGAATTCACTCCCCTACAGATGCCTAGCCAAGCCAAAAACTATCACAATCATTAATTCTAGCAGCCATGGATGTTGAATTTGTCATAACCTCATTGTTAATCATCCCATAAAATATTTAAATGGATTCACATTCTCGAGAAAAATCTACTCAAGATATAAATTAATGACTACAAGCAGGTTAGTTCAATCTGCAGCCCATTAACTCTTAAGAGTCACAGCCTGATAGTCATCAATAAAGCAACACAGAATGTTGGTGGGTGGCTGAGCCTCAGAAGCTGTTTCACATTATTGACTTAGGCTAAACGGTAGGAATAATGGACACATAATTCATATCCTCATTAAATGAATCACTTTTATACTTCAGCAATACATGAGTAATAAAGGGGCACCACTTAACTGATGACATTTCTCCCGATATCTTTACCAGAAGAACCACTCCAAAGGTCCAACCATGGTCATCCAGCCATAATTTGACAGCATTCTTCTAATCACAAACTATGTAATACAATTCTATGATACTTATATACACCATGAGCTGTTAGTATCTTTGTATTTGTTTTAGAACCTATCCAGGGTTACTTAATACCATGGATTATGAAACTCCAAAACTTCCAGGTTTCATAGGATAAAATTTTCACTTTTCTTGGCATAAAATACGCATTCTTTCAAAAGTATTTTGATGAAGGTGCCAGAATAGCCACACAATAGATTAAAGCATGCAAATTGAGGTTTTCCTACAAATTGAATGCTACAACTATTGCTCGAGGATAAAAGATGCTTCCTTTCTAGTAGTGGACTAGTAGCTTGGACATGACGATGGATTTCCAACTGCTTGCCAGGCCTGAGCATCATTCACACAGGTCAACAAACGAAAGTACATAGGAATAACTTGTACATAGGTACATATATTTCAAACATTATTCACCTCTCTTGTTCTCTGTCATTAGGGGCATTATTAATTGTTGAAAATCAAATAAGGGTCACTGCCTTCCGTCAACCTCTTGGAAAACAACCTGAGACAACCTCTTGGAAAACTACTTTGGATTTAGGAAGTTTAGAGGAACTACAGAGGGCATATCTGCCAGAGAGTAGTGGTAGAGAAAATGATGCATGTGAAAAAACACAGTATGTGGCACTTGTGGAACTGCTGAAAGCCTTCAACAACGGTGAGTAGAAGAAGTTTGGGAGGGAAAAAACTCGGAATGAATTAAAATGACATGAGAAAATTCCACCAGTATGCAAGAAGTCACCATACAAATGAGAGACGGAAGATGAATGGAAGCTAAATGAATAAAGGAATAAGACAAGAATACAACCTCTCACCAGCACTGTTCAACTTATATTTTATTTATTCTCACAATCCTGAAAACAGCACAACAAAGGTCTTTTACATCAGGTGATTGACATTAACAACAGACGCACAACAACACCCATGTCCTGAGTGGTGAAAAACCACCCAGGAGAGTCTTAAACCCACGATCCTTGGACTGGTAAGTGAGGACTTAACCCCAACGCCACGGGGCCGACAAAATTATTATTGGAAATATTATACTTGGAAGAGGCAATAAGATAAGCTTAAGAAATTGGATTGAAAAGAAATGATTAATAGATTAGAAGAAAGCAAGCTACACTTTGCAGAGGATATCAGTCATAGCAGAATATTGTGATGATCTTCAAAGACCTCTAAACAAAATGGACCAAGTTATCTATGAATATAACATGAAAATAAATAAGACAAAGACCTAAAACCTGTCTACATGTGAAGAGACGGTGCCTATTATTATACTCCTCACTAATTGAAAAAATTCAGATTTTGACTCGGAAAAGCAAAACTGCTGGATAATTTCTCAGTTTCCATAACTTATCCAGGTATTCCCAGCCTATAACTACCCTGCTATTTCTTCTTCTACCATGGTATGGTGACTTGATGCAGGACAATGCCATCTGCAGACTTCTGTGGCCTTCCTCTCTCCTCATCGTAGAAGTTCTCTTGTTCCACACACCAATTTCCCTTGGTTCATTTACCTTCTTCTATTTACAAAGTCATCTGGTTTTGGTGGATTTACCACAACTGCAAGCTCCTACCAGCATATGTATAGTTCTAAGGGTCACTTCTCATATCACTGGGGTTAGAGGTGGGTGAATTTCTGTAATTTTCATTTAGGGTAATTTACAGTAATTTTTGAAAAACACCAAAATTTTCAGGTAATTTTTAATTTTCTGCAATTAGTAGCTATTAAAGTACTATTTCATACTACTACTATTTCATAGGAAAGCCAATAGCAATAGCAAGGGGTTAAAGGCGTTTAAACCATTGTTATTGCTAAGTTAATGCATTAGAAATAAAGAAAATTAACAAACATGGTAGCCCACATACAATTTGGCTTTTTTTTCTTGGCATGAGAAATTTTCGTTCTAACCACTGAAAATGATATCCTCACAAATATTCCATAAGTAAAAATATTCCAAAAAAAATTAGTCGGTGTGCCTTTATAAATAACTAGCGGAAGGTACCTACCTGTTGAAATTCAACATGTGTGAAAAACACGTAAAAAAGTTTTTCTTTTTTCTACCAGATATGATGATGGATACATTTTTAAGTCCAAGGTAGGGAAGCACAGCAGGGAGTGAGAGTCTTGAATAGGCACCTTGATCATTGAGTGGATGTAAGTTAACTTCACTTTAACACTTTTAAACATTTATAGATAACTTGTAATGTTTATGATGTGGGAATTGGTCTAAAAACAGTTTACAATCGTAATGAGGCAGACGGTTCCACTGTGTAATACATCTGAGTATTAAACGAAAATAAACAAACAAAGCTGTTTGTTGTAGCAACAAAGGCATTATTACCACTACTATTCCCTGCACATAAGTATTCTTGCACATTAAATTGCATGTGTAGTCTATTTAATTCCTTTACGAGTATCGTTTACCACGTAAGTGTTCTCTCATATACATGCAGTGCCCCTATGAGAGCAACTTTGAGAATAGACATTGAAGAGTACACTTGTTGTAAACATGTATTGAATTTATCGATGCTAATCAGTGAGTTTATAGACCAAGGAGTTGCCATATTTTCCTCTTTATACTTATTTGCAATCTTACCGGCAATTCTAACTTACATAATTCATATATAAATAATATCAACATTAAGGACATATATTGATTTTTAATTAATGAAATGTTATAGTTAATTGGATTAAGCATTCACAACAAACAGTATTTCAATATTTTTGCCATATATTTCAATGGAAGTGTGTCTGTGAGTACATAGCTATGAAAAAAGTTCTAGTTTAACGACATTCAACATCCCCCGAAGCAATCTATGATGGGGCCCTTGAGACTCTGGGCCCTTTTTGTACTGATTTCCTTTCTGAATACTATCATGGGCCTGCAGAAAAACATGATATTTAAATACTTGAGGCGTATATCCTTTGAAAATCAAATCTCTGGTTGTCAAGGAAATATGCTATTGTTGATTTCAGAGGAAAATGTGAGATTTTTCAGCTATTAACATGATTTTCAGGCAAGTATGAATCAGATAAGAAAGTTGATTGAAAGAATTAGAATCTTCATTTATTCAGCCATCCGATAAAAAAAGTCCCAGCCCTCTATACTGAGTGAAAGTGCTTTTAAAAAGCAAAAAAATAAACCGCTGCACCAAAACCAATGCTTAGCATGGACAGCCAGTGGCCTTCAGGGGCCCTGAGGGCAGTTACAGCAGAGTACAGATAGTATAAAAACCTTCTCCTTGAAAAAATACATATTTGTGCCGACTTTCACGGTGATCGGTGAAAGTGTCGAAGTCTATTAACTTCGGACAGACAGACAGATGTACAAATATCCATTTTAATAAATATAAATAATTAAGATTATATTAAATGTATATAGACTCAACTTAAATATGTTTGCAATATATTGGCGTGAAAAATATCTGAGACGGAGGTGAAAGTTACTGAAAATTATGGTCATTTTCAGGAGCTGCCATAAATTAGGTAAAATACCACCATATTTTTGAAAAGTACCATGATAATTTTCAGAACAGTTAATCTCTAACTGGGGTACACTCCAGTATCTGTTATGCATACCAAATCATCACAGTGAAAAAGCTTGCATGCCCCAGGAATTGTAGAATCACCACAAAAAATTGCCACACAAAAATGTAACTTAGAATAACGCACAACTCCACCAGAAAACGCTAAGTCAGACAGCCAGAGGAGATTCAAATTTTGTTTGGACTGGAGGTTTGGACAGGCGTTCCAGCTCTCGCTGCAGGATTACAACTTCCCCCTTGGACTGGAAGCTTTCGCTTATCTCCAAGGGAAGGAAGAGGTGGGAAGGAAGGGTTGGGAAGGGAAGGTTAGCGAAACCAACAGCCCCTTCGAGGCCGACACCAATGCGGCGGATTGAGGTCAAAAGGACCTCAATTGGGCCTCCGCCCCCCGAAGTGCTTGTATTAGTTTGGTTACCCAAACAACTGAGACGAGTAGCAGTCGGTCTCGATTTTGCGAAAAACCTACCACGCATCGTTGAGAACCAGAAGATTGGGATTAGGTATATGCCTGGCTCCCTTTCAGGATTGATTCCATGCGGTCTGCCGGAGTACATCCTCAAGTCAGGGACCACCCGGTGGAATTGTTCCGAATGGACCCATGAAGGGTCAATTTGGAACAATTCTGGTCAAAGCGTAGGTACAGCCCTTCTGTCAGTAGTCATCGTCAACCCTATGGAGGTTAGGACTCTGGACCAGAGGCATTACGAATTCAGCAGAGTGCACAGGTATTGTGGATCTATTTTTAAGTCAGATGGATTGGATTTTGGGGAGGCCACCAACAGCTAAGGTTATTTGCGCCATAGGGGACAGGCAAGGGAGAAAGGGTGGATAGAAACCTGGCATCGGCATTAGTCCATTGCTCTTAATGAAAGGCGACAAGGTGACCACGGTTTAACATCTCATCTGACAGAGTAAGAACTGCACTTATTGTGCCCTCTACAAGACACTCAAATAAGGATTGGGTTTCCTCTGAAAAATATCTTCCTCTGCAGGGATTCGAACCCTGGCTGTCATATTGCTAGTCAGTACTCTAGCCACCACACCAACCTGATCCCCCCTATTTTTAAGTGCCTAATCAAAGGGAAGCCTTTTTTTCAAACAGCACCACATTGAAAAGTTAGTCAACACTTTATTAAAATAACATTTGGCATGAAAAATAAAATTAAATAAACAAATAATTTGATGCAGTGCTTAACCTAAGAGCTCAGATGTTAAGATCATTATCTGGGTCCTCCTCATCCCAATCATCCATTTCATCAGGTTGGTAATGGATAACTCCACTACCAGAAGATTCCTTTGCTGAGTCACTCCTGGAGGAAAATATACAAAATATTCAAAAAATATATTTTACTCATGGAAAGCAAAAAATAGGCTACATTAAGGACCACATAGAGACAAATAATAAAGACAGAGGGTGAAGATACTATGACAATAAGTACCAGATACTAAGTATAAAGGATTTTATCTTGAATGTACAGCACTGGAAGCAGTTTAGAAACTAGGATCAGATGGGCCTTGATTTCAATCATTCCTCTCCCATCCAATTATGTCCCCCTACAACAAGTACATTGACATAAAAATAGAAAGTGTAAAGGACAGCTGATTTTCTATCTCTTGAATGGTGGTAACAATTAAAAAATTCAAAATATCAACACAAGGCAGATCTTGCATAAAGATTCCTTCCCAGCATATGTAATGTGTGACAAGAAACAATCAAATTTATATAAATTTACAGCATTTTACTTTGAGGCAACAAAATTGTGTAGATGAAAGGTAGAGTAACTAAACTTTTTAAAAAGGGAAATTTTCACTGTTTACAGATCCTGAAATTGACAATAATCGAATTATAGACACAATGACAATCCTTTTTGGCTGTCACAGCAACTAACACAAACAATATTTACCATAAAATATTACAGCATAAATAATTATGCATGACAAACTTCTGGGGAATGTCATATACACATTTGAATAGGTTCACTTATGATTCTGCAACTACCTACCCAAGTCGCAGCTGGCAAGAATTTCAGAATTAAACTAGCTTAAGCTGCCGCCTTCGGTTGGTATTTTACTCTCGAATAAAGGTTCACTTTCTTTTCCCTTTTCATTACTACTTCGCTATTGAAATAACCAATCAATCAAAATTACATTTCATTAAAAAAGTAATTACACTCATCAAGGCATGGATATATCAACAAGGTTAAAAACTAACTGAAACAATTTCTTAGACATTGCTGATCTTGCACATAATTCATTATCAATCAATGCAGGAGCAAGTCCCATTAAACGCAGTTTCACATCATCTGGTTTTTATTATTCCAACCTAGGTTTCAACTCAAGTTCAGTCATTATCAAGGTGACAATGTTACACCATGAGCCACTTATACACAGTGTCAGGGCGTATGGGAGGATAAGTATGGGAGGGGAAGTATGGGAAAACAGCTTATTGGGCGGAGAGTGGATGACTGGTCCGAATTAGGTAGGAAGAAAAGGAGCAGGGGGAGAGAAAGGTTTGAGTTTTGATTCATAATTTTACATTTGAAAAATCAAACTTTGTGTGTGCTAAATGAAATGTTCCCTTCCCACTTTTCTTTCCTGACCTTACCTTTCTTTCCCCCCCTCTCCCATGATGTAAATCCTTAAACAATACTCAAACCTTTCTCTCCACCTGCTCCTTCCCTCCCCACCTTATTTGGACGTCATCCACTCTCCGCCCAATTAGCTGCTTTCCCATCCTCTACTTCCCCTCCCCTACTTCTCCTCCCCTCCACCCTGACAATGTATTTAAGTGGCTCGTAGTGTAACATTGTCACCTTGATAATGAATTAAGTCGAAACCTAGGTCGGAATAATACAAACCATCGCAGAATATTACAAAGTGAATTTATTTACAAACCATCACATTCCGAGTACATGTAGACATAAGCCTAACCTATGAAATCATTTCAGGCTTTACTTTGTGGAAATGCGATATATCCATGATAAAATATAACACAACAATAGTAATATCCACACTTTAATATACTACTTCAGCACCGACCATGGTTTTGACATACTATACTACTAATACTAATACGACCAACATGGTTTCGACATACACATTTCGACTACTACATCAAGACCTTGAAAATGACATAGTATGTCGAAACCATGGTCGGTGCTGAAGTAGTATATTAAAGTGTGGATATTACTATTGTTGTGTTATATTTTATCATGGATATAGGCCTAACCATTCACAGACTCCCTTAAATATAATGTAAAGGCAAGTGAGAGAGTACAAAAGGAGGAAAGCAATGTAAATGCTTCAAGTTTGGTTTAACTGATAATTTGGGATCAAACTGGGCACTGATTAGGCCACACCTCGAAAATGCCATGAGCATTTGGGACCCTAGTAAAATAGATTTAACAAAAAAAATTAATAAGATACATAGGAAAGCAGCGTGCTTTGTTAAAAACTGCTACGAGCGTGCATATAGTGTCTCACAACTTTTAGAGGGATTAAGATGGGAGCCCCTACAGACTCGGAAGCTACATGCTACGCTTAGGTTGCTTCATAAATTCAGAACTGATATTTTTCAGAGCGACATAGAGAATATTACCATGACTCCTCACTACATCTCCAGGTCTCTCAGAAGCTATAAAATAAGAGAGATACGTTGCCGAACAGAAAGGTACAAAAACTCATTCTTTCCGTGAACAATAAGCAACCAAAATAAAAACTGAGCCCCACTAAATACACTCCTATAATACATGTCACCATTTCATCTCCAAAAAATTTACTCCTTTACATGGCTGGTGACCTAACACCCCCTGTCACAAGTTCATGCAGCGGCTCACAGGGTTTTATGCATATTTTCGACAGAGAAAGTAAATATTATCGCTCTTACTCCCAGGGCCACCTACCCAAGCTGGGATTGGGCCTCACCCACAAGTGACCTCCATCTCTCTCTCTGTCTGCTGCTTCCTCCACTGTTTCCCCCTCCAATTGACATTTGATGTCACTCCATCCCACCATCTTCGACCCGGTCTTTCAGGAGGTCTTCTCCCCTCTGGTCTACCCAAGCCTACCTCCTTCAGTAGTGCACCCTGCTCACTTCTCATTGCGTGGCCCGCCCATCTCATTCTTCTCATGGTAGCGCACTTCACTATGTCATGGTCCTTGTAAAGATCTAATTATTTTCTTGTTGTGCTTCATTCTCCAAATCCCGTTTTCATTTGTGGGGTCACAGACTTACCATAGGATTTCGTTTTCAAATACGAAAAGTTTTCTTTCTTCCTTCTTATTCATTATCCATGTTTATGCGCCATACAGGACCACTGGGCGAATTATTGAGTGGTATATTCTTATTTTGGTCATGTGGGATATTGTGCTTAAAGTCTTGATGCAAGTGTACAGACTTTATCTTGATGCAAGTGTACAGACTTTATCTTGATGCAAGTGTACAGACTTTTGCTGGCTAGTTATATTTTATTGGCTATCTCCGGTTCTTTGCTGTTTTTGTTTGATAATACTGCTCCAAGGTATTTGAATTGGTCCACTTTCTCAAAACTGTGCCCATCTACAATTATCAATCCTGCTTGTTTTGTTCTTGTAATGTGCGTGTATTTGGTCTTCTCATCATTTATTTTCAATCTCACGTATTCTGCCTAGTGAAGAAAAAATTCTTGCCAGTTCTTCTAGGTCTTCTTTGCTTTCTGTCAGAAGAATTACATCATCCATAAAGGTGAGTATATTAACTTGAGCTCCTGTTCATTTTCCCAGGTTGGTTTTTCGAATAATTTTAAAAGCATCTTCCAATGCTACGTGGAAAAGCAAAGGCAATACCACATCACCTTGCCTTACTCCCGATAAAACTTCAAATGCCTCTGACAATTCTCCATCTATCCTGACTTTGCACTTAGAGCCTTCAAGTGTCAGTTTTGCCAGATTTAACATTTTTCTTAGAATACCAAACTTTTCCATCTTTCCCATATTTGTTGCCTTTTGAGACTGTCATATACTTTGGAAAACCTATAAAAAGCCCATGCAATTCTTTATTGTATTCCCTGTATTTGCTGGTTGCTTCCTTTAAAATGAAAATCTGATCTACAGTGGCATGGCCTTTGATAAATCCAGCTTTGTGGTCCTCTATTATGGTATGCATGTATTGTTCTACCCAGCTTTGAAGTATTTTCGGGAGGTCTTTATATGATATAAAGATTATCATATAATTAAATACAATAATATGGCTTCAAATTCATTATCATACATTATTTTTACACACTAAGCATTGTTATTTAAAAAGAGAGAAACATCTGACATTCCTAAACAGCTAAATTATTTATTGCAAATATTCTCATTCACCCTTATTCTTCCAAATTGTTCAGTCATGCTACATACATAAGGCTGCTAACAGCAGCATGCATAATTCTAATCAATCTACTACGATCATTCTTCAAAATGTACTCAATTCCTTTGGCATACTATAATTTTGAAATACCTGTATGCCCATAGAAGAACAATCTAACATCAAATTTCTCAAATCTTCTATGGCAGGAACATGAAGCTTTGATACCGTCACCAATTCCAAATTTTTATTCATTAGCATAATTGATTTGTAAATTTCAGGCTGGTAATAAATAAAACCATCAACATGTTTATATATATATAACAGATCTAGCAGGGAAATAAGTTGCAGATTTTAAAGGCCCACGACAAGATACAAGTGAAACTGGGAGGAAAAAAGAATTACTCCATAGTGGCACGAAAGTTTTGAGATTTGAGAGACTTCCATCATTTCCTCTCACAATATAACTCAACTAAAAAAGTAAAGATAAAAACATTCTCCATTAAAAAATTTTTCCACTAGCTCACCTCAAATATGGAAGGACCAACTGACTTCGGGCTTCCTTCTCCTTTTCCTCCAAACTCAACTTAAAGGTAGTTACATCAGCCATTGGATCAACAGGATCTGTAGGTATGTTTTTAATACTTTCTGTGTAAGGCTCTGACCAAACCCTATTGCAAGCATCAACTGAATAATGCTCCACCTGTAAAATGTAAAATGGCATACCTTGATTTGACAAGGAAATATTTTTCATATAAATCATGGCCTCAAAGAGATCATGGACTGTACTTGATTTTAAATACAGCCAGGAAGGATACTGATACCAACTTATCAGTTTGGCAGCCATTTATTAGAAATATCATTACAAAATGGCTGATGGTTCAGCATCTAACTGAGGATTTACAAGCAATACACTAGATTTTCAAAACAGAAAAAGACTGGGAGGAGCTCTCACAATTTTATCAAATTACAATTTTCTTGATTCTTTACCTTAATCTCAATTTTGGAGGAGGGCTCCTAGCATAGGAATATTCCTATTGGAGCATTTCAATGGATAATTTCCCTCGGGACTGTAGATAGTATGGCATGGTATATACATCTACAGCTCTAAGGCTGATGAGAAAGTTTAACTGGTTAAGTCTTTAAGGTTCAAGTCTGCAATCATCCAGACATCAGTCCAGTCAGAAGACTAAGAAAAATTCACTAAAATAATAAATTGGGAAAGCCTGAAACCTTTAATTATCAAACTTGTAACTAATACCTGTTGCTTATTAGAGACATACCATGTCTTCTGGCATATAAGAAGTGCTTTTTTTTCACCCTGAGAAACCTAAGGAAACCACCCTGAATTTCATAACATCAATGTCAAAGTTACATTTTGCCTGAAGACCTCCACCAATAGGCTTTCAGTGAAGTGGAGAAGATTTTCTGAAGCTTTATCTCTAGAAACATCTAGGATATGAGTATCATATGAGGCATATTTATTTATTTATTCATTTATTTAAAGTAATAAAACGACATACAATTATGTCGCCATTTTATAGTGGACATGTAACAATACACACACTTAAGGACATATACAAGCAAACTTAACAACTGGTTGCCAGCAGAAATTATGGAAATATATAAAAAAAAGAAAATGAAAATTGGGGGAATAACTACTTAGGTGAAAGATACAAAAGAGAAAGGCTTATAAAGGATTTAGATGAAAGTGCAAAAGGATCAATGTGGGAAGGGAGGGAATTCAATAGAGAGGAGAGGCGGAAGAAAAGAGAACGTTTAGTGATCGAAAGTCTAGGAATGGGCGTGTGGAGTAAAGGGTGAGAACGGGTGGGGCGGGATGGAACTTTGAAATTGATATAAGAGAGCAATTCAGGGCAGTCGATGGTGGAATTAAGAATTTTATAAATAAATTTTAAGTCTGCTGTGAGTCTATGAGTGGGGAGATTAGGGATGGAGAGATAGGATAGAATAGCCTTGGTGGACATATTACGACACTGTGGTAATCTATTCTTAACTATTTTAGCAAAGAAGTTGCAGACACAGTCCAGCGATGAAAGATTAGTTTGAGAAGAGATAGACCAGATGGGGCAGGAATAGGTAAGAATTGGAAGAATAATGGAAGAGAAAAAAGTTCTAAGCGCTCGGGGCTCATTAATTTCGGTAAAACGATAGAGGAGGCCTAAGAGGGACATTGCTTTAGACTTGATTGTTTGTATTTGTGGAGAAAAGTTCAATTTATTGTCAGTAAGAATACCAAGGTCCTTAGATGTTGAAACACGTTTTAGCGGGTGATTAGTCACAGTATAATTAAATGTTAGAGGGGCCTTCTAGAGGGGCATATGAGGTTACTGGCAATGGCAGTAACACATGCTAATAATTTTCTTTTTTTTAATTTGTTAAGTGACAGGTAAGTAACACAGGCACTAAGATGTTCTGGATATCCTCATTTCACCTTATTTGTTTCTGTGATTGTCAAAACATCACTCCTCCCTTAAACCATGAAGAAGGGTATCAAAGAGATTTTTTTTCTATTGTGCCCAAAAGAAGGATTCGTCTCACATGCTCTTACATTTCTCATGCTGGAAAAAACATGTACCTACAAAAAGGTTCAGGTATCTTTCCCAATCCAATGTTACATGAGGATTGTGTGTCAATGATCAATTGGCAGAAAATTTTACACAGACATCTAGTACCAACACAGATGTAAGATGGCAAACACTGATGAGGGGTGCTACATCACCCTCTACAAGCCTAATCCTTCATTTTTACTCATTACTCAATGGCTAAGAACAAAGATTACACCTCATTTAATTAGCATAGTATAGCAAAGATAACCCCTCACTCAATCAAATAGCATTTAATTAATTGTCCAGCCCCTTAATTTTTCTAGTGTACTGCATATACACTAGAAAAAAGTCCTATACCACAGGATTCACTCCATGGAAAACATGCTCATGCATAATTTCATCCAATGACTGCACCTCAATGAGAGTTGCAGATGCATTACTCTCTGGAAACTCAGATTTTTCAAGGAAGGCATCCATGCAAAGTTGTGTCACTCCACAGCTATAAGCTTTTTCATCAAGGCCTTTTCAGTCAAAATTAATAGGTGTGTTAAGCATACTTTTCCATGGACATATAATATTACCTACAATGAGTATCCCTCATAAATTAGCAAAAAAGAAAAACTTCAGTTCAAAAGACAGAATTGGATGTCTTTTCCGATGAACAGAAATGAACAGTAATGGTAAATTTAATGTAACCTATTTTATAACTCTTGCCGATGCCCAAAGGCCTTAGACACCAAAATAATCGAACGGTGGGTATCTAAAGAGGGCTACAAGAAAAAATTAAAGGCATGAAAAATTTAATGCAACACACAACATACTTCAAGTAAGGTAAACCTTACTCCAGGTGAATAAGGGCCATAATGGAAATGTTGTGAGAAAAAGAATCTCAAAAGTTGAAATTTAATGAGTAATGATCAATAATTATTAATGACAGTTCATAGTTACAAAATTGACCCATTTTTTACACCCATACATCCTTGTACATTCAATATAACCAGTGATGGGTCAAATTGAAAATGTATCAACTCTGAATCTGGAATCCAAATATCAAATTCTTTGACAAATCCTGAATCTTGCTATTACCAAAGTAAGAATCTCAGTTCCTTATCATTAGCAATACATAAAAATTGGTGTAATTATTTACCTAAAACAAAGACATAACACAGAACAGAAAGTTTGTTCACAATGAAATCTACACATTCCTAAACAAAGAAGAGGAGGAGCAAAGAAAGCTAAGTGAACATAGGTAAGTACCTGATTAGTTTTTACTGATGGAATGGTTCATTCTAGGTTACTTTCCAATGAGAAGTTTTGAAATCTTTCCTTATTTTTTTTGGTAAAATTGCAGGCTATCGATGTTGCTTGGGATAAAATTGCAAGTGTTTTAATCATGTACATTTACTTAATATATTTCCACTGTGCATTAATGGCTATGGAGACACAACCAAGGATACTATCAGGATCTAGCACGCAAGGATGCAATGAAGTATCAAACTGTGACTCCAGTTTAGGCAGATTTAATGGACAGGTTTTGAATGTAGTGACCTTCACATGATAAGTACAGAACTGCCTTCTTCTGGAATGAGAAAGCACTTTCATAAATCCTGATAATGGACCAGGCTAAATTTTGCCAGGCAATCATGATGCATAAAATGCTTCCCTAATATTTGCTTACCCTACACATATTTTTGGTGCAGCAAAAGAGAAATGACCAGAGACTATAAACTTAATGCTGGTATACATATTAATGACAAAAATGAGGGTCCATACATACCACCACACTTTTGTGGCACACAACAGCATTGAGTCAATGATTGCCGAGGACAGTTTTCCAGCTATTTAACAACAAAAAATCAGCTGCAACAAACCACATAAGCCACCCGCACAACTGGGGTTTGAATCGTTCTTGGAAGAGTTTGATGCAATCTTGGCTCCATGGATTCAATCAAATCCTGGCCACATCACTAATCACAACCAAAGTACTATCATAGACACATTTAATCTGCAGTTAAATGAAAAATTTTTGCTCTCTTCTTTTTATAACCCATTTCACGGTAGCCATAGAAAAGCAAATGGGTACAAAAAAGTGAAATGTGTAGATTATTCAGACTAAAGCAGCATATGTAGGAGCTGAGTTTTTAAGCCACATTTCTTTTGATGAACCTAGGTAATGCCTTTTTACACACAGTGAAACCAGTATTAAGCGACCACGAATAGTTCCACTGAAAAATCGTCGTTAAGAGGGGTGGTCATTCGACAGGGGTTGTTTCTTGGAGTACATATTATGCAAATCAATGGGCAACTGATTCAAAAAAATTGGAAAAACCCTTAAAGCGACAGTTTTCTTTAAACCTACACAGAGAGTGTTTATTTCCTCATAATTTAGTTACTCCAGGGAAATTTCAATGCATATTAATTAGATGTGCACATACAGTGAAACCTGAATTCAGTGACCACTGACGAATCAGCTGAAAAATGGTTCTTGAGAGGGGTGGTCACTTGATTGGAGTGGGTTTTAAGGGGGTTTTCACGGTAACTGACTATCGCATCTTGCTCACCACTTCAGAAAGAAATAAAGAGTACAAAGAAATGAAGAATTAACACAATTCAGAAAATATTGGTAGAACACTGTTAAAATACAAAATTTTAGTTTACTACCACAATTGCCCATTCCTTGTGCAAGTGGAGAATAGGAAATTAATGCATATATTAAATAAAGTGTACACAATAAGTGCTATCTGTCTAAATAGTGGCAACAGAAGCTAGTAGATAAAATCATATGAATTAACTCTGATTCAGGAGTTTTCCCATACCTTACCTAACTTCTGATGTCCTTTTCCAGCATTGCCCTTGCCTCTATACAAAATAGACCATTGTCATTGTTAACACTCAGGGAGGAAGAACAACGGCCATTTGGTTGGCTGATACATATTGATGAATTACATGGCATGGATGGCAGATGCTCTGAGCCCAATGGGAGTCCTAGGAGATTGGTCAGGGATTTGCGGGTCATGCACTATCACAGTCCAAAAAGGGGAAGTCTTGCATTGTCACAGACCAGCAAGGCTAGGTGAGGACTGAGTCAGGGAAAGTACTGGTGATATCAATCAGTCCTCCTGCATTTATATGACATAAAAGGGGTCAAAATGGCAAATTGAAGCATCAGAAAGGAGGCTAAGAGGAGAGATGAGAGCACGAGTGGATGGGATGACCTCACTAGAGGTACTGTTACTGCTCTCGTATCACCCCCTAACGACACCATGTAATTACAGTAAGGATTAAAATAAATGCAGCATGAGGTTACAGGTTGGCTTGTATGAAGAATGGAGGAAGGACGTGTGTAAACCATAAATCATCGTTAACCTACTCATCAATCATATGAGGAGGCACCAAGGGTCCACAGTTAAATATACCATCGCAGGGATAGAACAGAAACCCGTGGGCTACAAATGATGTACACTGGCACACAAGTAAACATCACAAATCCACTAAAAATCTCCACCATTGACACCCTATGAATCTAGGCCCTTCTGGTAGGAAACCAGTACACACTCAAGCCACCACAAAGATGACACAGTACTTTTCTTTAAATAGCTTCAACAGCTAGGGTCAATGTTCACTTACTATAAAATCATAAAAAAATTGATTACTTTCAACTTCTTTGAAAGCCAAGTCAGTATGTTTCACCTGCTCTATTATCTTGAGCAGACTTTACGTTATGACTTCAGAGGGAGTTTTGGTACTTTGACAATGTTCCAGGAGGACAATTTTCACAGATATTCCTAGTTTTTGCCTCATCAATGTTAATTAGAGAAGGGGATCATGACATGCAAAGCATATTTTCATTGGCCTTTCCAAACTATTCATAATCTGTAAGACACATTTAATAACTCTTCTCTCAAAAACTCCTAGCATAAATTTATTTCAATCATTCTGCAATTACAAGAAGCCAGCCAGGGTCATTGACTGAGAAGAGAAAGACTATTTTCAAGATAAAAGGTTACCTCTGAGTAAAATAATGACGCAATGTATACAGAAAATCCTTACGGTACTCACATTGACAACTCTTAAACCTTGGTGTTAAATTCTGCATTGTTTTAATATTAAAACAATCCATCTACCACCATTTAAATTAAGGGACCAGTTGGTTAAGGCAAAAGATCCCACCGGCTTGAAGACACGAGGGGTATATCAGATTCTGTGTGTGTGTGTGTATATAAATATATGTGCGGGAGACCAGCCAAACAATTGAAACCAGGCTTAAAGACCATCGTAGGCACTTCAGATTGCCGCCACCAGAGAAGTTGACAGTGGCGGAACAAAGCATCAACGAAGACCATACCATTAAATAGGCCAATGCAAAAATCCTTTGCCACGCACATCGTTACTGGGACCGCATTATCAAAGAGGCCATTGAGATACGATTACATCCGAATAATTTTAATAGAGGCACTGGATTCCAACTAAGCAACACCTGGAGGCCTGTAATCAAATGTATTAAAAAGATGGGAAAATAATTCTACGGTCAGTGGGACACATCAGCCGTACGGATTATAACCTTCTTGGTTGGGGAATCAACGGCCAGTTTAAAATCAGTGTTATAGCGGACACAATGGAAATAACACACACCTTGAAAATGGAAGACAAGTCGTTTTCCGAAACGTCGGCAAAATTTTAAAATGTTACCCAGTGCGAAGCCCAAGAAAGATATTTAAACTCTTAAACCATCTATTCTTTACACAAAAGGTCGACCAGCTAGTCATGTGTTGCTCTCTTTGCATAGTACCTATAAATGGCAATACAGAGCCCATCATATTGCCTCAGATGTCTAAGGAAATTCTAGTACTGACAGTCATGAATGGCTTGGATGGGGCAGATGATGTCAATGTGCAAGGAGCATTAATAATACATACCCGCCTGCGATGATTTCCTTTAAGTATTTTCATTTTCACCCAACAAAGTGGTCTACCATGGGAGTTAGGTTTAGGTGGGTGGACCCTTAACACGATGCCAGCCAAGTGGCAAATGTCGGCAACCTCAAACTCATCAACCATATCTCGGTGAAGTAACCCAACCACTCTAGATCCTAGAAAAATAAAATTTCTAAATATCGTACAAGGAAATTAGAACACTATAAGTAGGGACCGACATTACACAGGGTTCCACACTACACAGCTTAGTATTCACACAAGGAGCGCTCAACATGAGCTATTAGCTACTTTTCTAACCTCAAGATGTCACCTCCTCTACATAGGTAAGGATGTTAGTGCAGACTGGTGTATTTTAATACTAATGTCACTAGATAGTAAATATTCCTAACTCAATTGATGGTTTCAAGAATCTAAATCAATACCTGTTGTTTTACAGGAAATAACAATTCGTTGAATAAGTGCGTACACAGCAGCTGAGTTTGAATTGTTGATCATTGATGCCAGAGAATCAATTACAAGAACATGACCCGCTTTCAAAGACGAGAAAACTTTTTCTAGTTCACACTGATATCCATTCGTGTCCTTTTCACCAAGCCACCCTTTTTGATCAGTGAAAAGATCATGGTATGTGACACTCTTATCTACTGTTACTAGTAGTGAGTCTTTGATATGGGACACTGGATTTTCTAGACAAATAGTATCAACCGCACACTTTCTATCAATCAAGCTTTGAGTTATTGCGATCAGAAGTGAATATCCATCGGCTTCATAGGTATCTGAAATACATATATACCCATTCAGGACTATCATTTCTCCAGGAATAATTATCAAAAACAGTATGTATACAAATAATGGCTTTCAGGAAAAAAATTTAACAAAAAAATTACGAACCTGTAATTAGCAGAAACGAAGAATTTCGTTTCCCCATAACTATTTCATTCAGAGACATTCTTGCTTTAAAATAAGAGCGATTGGCACAGAGACATTCCACTACGATATCATCGTGAAGTCACATGAACAAGGATAATATCTTTATAGTCCGCGCACATGAATTTCATACATTTACTTCGGAACTCACCGCCTAAGTTGAATGCGCGCTCCGATGTTCAAGTGATGAGACCAATAAATATATTATTTGAATAGTTTGTTTATATTACGCATAAGGTTTGACGAACAATGATAAGCATTTGACCAAGGAATTTTTAATATTTTCCTATAATCAGTGTCTATTGTCTTTTAAAATTTGAGAAGAATAGTAAGCTTACTGACGACAACAAAATTTTATAAATATATTTCGCAATTAAAAATAAAAACATTTGACTGTGCTGGAGCGACTTGTCAGAATGTGCTTCGAAAGTGATAAGAAAGTACTAGGATCTATCTCCGGTGTGAAAGTATTTCAGTGTCCATGATGCGGTAAACAAAAGTGTTTGTAACGTTCATTAATGTAGCCATTAATGATGATGATAGTTGGTGAAACTTTAATTATTTTGTCAGTGGTAAAGTTTGAATGTCTCTCATGATGGAGAACAACAACAAAGAAGCTTACAATCTCTTGGGAACATCTGGTAGTTACAGTGAATCAGGCTCCGAAATTCGGGACTTTGTCCACCCGCCTAAGAAAAAGAAATTGAAGAGGTTGGTTTTCCATAAGTATTATTGCTACTGGAAGTTAAATGTATGTTCTACGGTGCTTCTATTTCTGGCCTTGGTAATAGTTTTTAAATTACTTTGTGTTAAGACCATCTAACTTCGTTAATGCATGATTATGAGCCGTATAGATATGCACTGTGGTAACACTTTGGAAGAATGAGAGAGGTCGTGTTCCATCATCCACCGAACACTTGCCTCAAGGTTCATCCTTAAGAATATATTGTGTTGGCCGTTTTCGATCGTTGCTGATGTGTTTTGAAGCCTATAAGCGCATTATGTGACACCTTTTGTTACAGACGTTTGCGAGTTAGCCATGGTAGAAGCCCTAGCGACGATGACTCACAGCGAGGCAGAAATGGACACGCCTGCATTGCATGTCGGATTGGGCGTACAGTCAGTATTTGGATTGCCATTGCCCTTCTCCTGTTGTGGCTTTTATTGCTGGCTTGGCTAGGACTTCGATTGCATGGTCAGCTGTCCAGGCTCAACTCGGACGTTGAACAAGGTACATACCTATTTTCCTTTGCATTTCATTTGTTGTTTCACCTGGGGAACTACGATAATTTCCTGAGCCCTAAACTGGCCAAGTTTACTACCAATGTTACCAAAACACTCGAGAAGTGCAAATACCCATGTGTAATTGGAGCTTGAGCAAGGTTTGCCTTTGGAATGGATGACTCGCTGATGGAAGCAGTATTCATCAACTTTTACTTAATAACGTTTTCAGTATAAACATCAATGTGTCTTACAAAGCCCCTCATTTTTTTGTATTAAATTTTCTGCTGATGAATGCAGAGTTTTTCAGAAGCTAATGCCTGATTACAATATCCTGCGCGGAATTATTAATTGATATGCCTGCAAATAGACCTGGATTAACCACTTAGTAAGTAGCGTTGCTTCATTCCAGCTTCAACGGAGCGAAATTTAGATCTTGTTAAGTTTTGGATAATGACTGGCACCTGCTGGTAGCAATTTATTTAACTACTATTATTTTTAGGTTATGTCATCGGTTTCAAAAATCCCCGAAATCCACCCTGTTCATGCAGTTTTACGTGATGAGCTTATTGTTTGAGTCAATTGGTCAGCCCCGAGTCAGTGATATTTTCATTTCATGAACTGCAAGTGTTTCGTCCATCTATTTACATGAAAGTGCGAACGCTAATAAGGCCCGCGCCGTGGAATTTACTCACGCGCTTCGTCGCACCATAATTTATAAAGATCACTTTCTATTAATTTTTCAAGCAATTGATGTGGTGGACCTCATGAGCACTGAGAATTGCTGTAAGTGGCTCGTTCAGCTTTTGCTAGCCCACCGTTCCCTACCAGCTAGAGGTATAATCAAGCGTCTTTAATGTTGCACCCTGGAGGATCGATTTCCAGCTTCTCACCCCAGTCGCTTCACGTCGCCACCTACGCTGAAAGTCGCCAAACCCGTCCTTCCTCCTGCATTAATGATTCGAACTGTGACTGAAATTCGAGCCCGTGTATTTCATTTATATCACGTGATGCCGTATTGAATCCACGGTTGAACGTGAGATTCAATTCTCTCCATTCGAGTGCCGGATAATCGCCCATCAGCCATGGGCGAGTGTCAGCCAACGTTTTGAGATACCAGTGGCATCTTAGCTCACCAGGCATAATGGAAGCGACCACTCCGACGGCGAAGAGCAAACGTAGACTGCGGAGAAAGCGAAGGGAGCTGGACGCTCTCGTCGTGGGGGTCGCTGCAAATGGCAGACCGTCCAGGCGCGGGAACCGTACGTCGTCGTCCTCGGATTCGTCGTCTTGCGGCGGCGATGACCCTGAAGCGGGACTGTGCCCTCCCAGAGCCTCCTCTTCTTCCTCCGGTGGTGGATGCCGACGCAGGGACGAGGCGAGGAGACGCTGCGGACGGAGGCATTCGCGGTGTCCTGGGGGGCGTGGCACCAAAGGATCAGGTCGCCGTTGCTTGTCCTCGAGGCCGAGGGGCACCCTGCCCTTGGCGGTCCGCGGCGTAGGAGCGTGCATGGCTGTGGCCTGCCTATTGGGGGCGGCCACTGCCCTCGCTTGGCTGTTCCTAGACGCACGCCACCAAACTGATTCCCTCCGTGTACACCTGGATGCAGGCGAGTCATTTTCGTTTAGGCGTCCCAGTCGAATTTCGCTAATAATCAGCAATGAGTCTTAGCTGATATGTCTAGGTGTGTTGTTTTTGCCGGAATGGAAATAAAGAGATCAGGAAAGATGCTGTGCATTTATTTTATTCTGATTTAAAGTGAAGGGAGTATGATATTGCCCCATTATTTTTTGTATGTAAAACATATATTATTGTTTTAGAGTCAACGTCAGTTTAATTCTTAGCCTGTAACATTCTGTACCTGATGATAATGCCTAGGCATTGAAACATGTAGCTTGTAAAACAATTTTAACTTTTAAACTCATGTTTATCTTTAATTTTCTGTTGTTGTTATTCTTCTTTTGAGTCTTCAGGAGTTTGAGTCTTATGACTATCATCATTACTACTTCTCATTGTCATGTTACTTCTCCATCATATTTTGCTACAGATAACCTTTCTTTGTGAGTAGCGCATACATTTTTATAACACATTTATTTTTGCCGTGTAAATTGTTATTTTTCTCTTTGGTGAATGACTCTTGGTTCTACTTGGAGTTACAAAAAACTCATACCTAGCTTTTGGACATTAAAAAAGACAATGGAGTGGAAAAGATGATTCCCTATTTACAATTTAGTGTTATTCACGGGGCTATGATTCAGTAAAATATTATGATGCAGTGTGCCAATGAGGTCACAGACTGTGGTCAACCATATTCATTCATGAGGCTTACTTACATTTTCCTGCCAGCTATGTGCAAAATCAACTCAAAATACATTATGCAATATTCCAGGAGACT
Source organism: Ceriagrion tenellum (assembly GCA_963169105.1). Lineage (NCBI taxonomy): Eukaryota > Metazoa > Arthropoda > Insecta > Odonata > Coenagrionidae > Ceriagrion > Ceriagrion tenellum. The sequence continues at coordinate 45,881,807 of OY720636.1, read as the reverse complement.
TTTTATTCATACATGTTAGTTTGCCCATTGGTCATGGCTGTGGCATGTCTTCTGGAAGTTAGGAAACCTAAAACACTCACAAATTATGAAGAGGAGTTTAGTATAACCAAGTAGTGATAAGCTGATTACTGAATGCTATGAATTTATCCTTAAAATCTTTCATGTTTTTGTGTCTGGAAAGTTCAGGAAAAATAAGATCACTCAGCAATATTTTGTTTGAATGTCAATATAATGAAGGGGATTGGGTTGGTGTGGTGGCTAGTGTACTCGCCTGGCTATTGTACTCGCTAATGGCTAGTGTACTCACTAGTGAACTGGTGGGGGTGATGGTGGTGGCTAGTGTACTCGCCTACCACACAGACGGCCAGGGTTCAAATCCCTGCAGAGGTGGATGTTTTTCAGAGGAACCCGATCGCTACTTGAATATCTTGTGGAGGGCACTTCAAGTAGAGTACTTCATCTTTTGGATGAGACGTTAAACCATGGTCCCCTTGGTGCCTTTCGTTAAGAGCAGGCTAATGCCGACGCCAGGTTTCTATCCACCCTTCCTCCCTTACCTATCCCCTATGGCGCAAATGAGCTTTACCTCCCCAAATATCCATTCCAATATAATGAATTGTCCAAAATAGAAAACAAAACCATGTTGTATATTTTCATGGTTTTCTATTATTATTTTGATTTTCACTTTGCTATTTTTGAGTGCACATTAGCCTCCCGACAATTTATTTTTATGGTGCGTAAGTGGCTATATTTTTATTTTATTTATTTTCTATTTTTTATCATCAGTGATGACCATGGACTGTGTTTTCACTGGGTTACCTTTTTATCACATTTTGGTTATACATTCTTTGAATTAAAGCATGCCTGTTGCTGGAGTTGTCACGTATTACCATATAATGCCAGGAGTGACAGCTGAGGGAAATCAGGAAGATTTAATGGAAACTTAATAATTCTAAGTGCTGATAGCTATAATAATACTGTTACTTGTAAAAACATCTAGTAATCCATAAGAAGGGATTATTACATCCAACATACTGAGAATGTGAGCACTTAAAAAACTGGAAAGTTTCTGAAAATGCTACTTTCCTCATTCAGCTATTGCAGTATAATGTCCCAGTCTATCATATTTCCTGTTTGTATGTACATATTTGCTTTGTTTTATGATATAATGGTTGCATAACTTACGGTGTAAGGCAGTTTTTCATAGCTGTGTTTAACTTGATTATATTCTATTACAGTTGTGGCTGGTAGCAAGGGTGTGCCTGATGCATTACAAAAGTGCCACTCCATGTCCAAAGAGCTTCAGCATAACCAAACTATACTCTTGGCCCAGTTGATGACACTGTCATCACAAGTTGCTAACTTTAGCATTCAGGTAGGGGTGTTCATAATCAATTGTTCTGTAAAGGGTCAGCTACCTATCCCATTAACTAATGCAAAGATGTCTTTATTTTCTTTTGTTTGTTTGTTATATTTAGAATTGCTGGTATAGTGGTATTTAGTTTTGCATTATGCATGCATGTTCTTATGTATTGTGATTGTTTGTATGAATTAATACTTTATTTGTGCTCTGGGTTAACCCATTAGAGCCAAAAACTGTTTAACAATTTCACATTCTGCTTGTTTCAGGTGAAAGAGGTACATAATGGCCTATCTGAAGTTGAAGATCGTCTTAAAGGAGCTCCAGAGTTAGTCAGAGTACCACAAGAGCTAGCTCAGCTGTCTGGTAGTGTTGGGCAGTTAGGAAGCAGCGTGGGAGGCCTTGATGCTTCTGTAGCGAGTTTGAAGTCAAGTAATATCCTCCTGCGAAATGAGACTGACACACTTCACCAAGATGTAGCCAACTTGAAGGTATGTTTGCTTGATAATTTTTTTATGGGATTATTAAATGGTGGAGTTTTCTGTTATATATTCTAAGGCTCTATTGGATGATTGTGCCATCCACCTTATTGAAAGAATTTGTGCTGTGTAAGTTCCTCACTTTTCATTTCCAGTCATGACTTTGACAATCTTTGTCACTGTCAAGGTGTAAATGAACTGTGAATGCAAGCTTTGTACAATTACTAGTACATAGTAATAGCTACCTTGAGAATGACATTGAATGTTAAAACCATGAATATACGTAATGAATTCTCGCCTCATCGCCAAAAACTGTTGCCTAGAATTCCGTAAACAAATAATTTTTCGATTGAGTCGCCGTCTAGTGATGAAAGATGGCAGTACAAATGTAAATACAGTCTACAGATAGTTAATAATCACATCTTACCGGTTTTACTTACCAGTAATCATAATGCAGTAGATAGAAAAGTAGTACTACACGTGGGACGTAATTACACTCTTTTTTAATATTGTCCGGTCGACAGATATACTTAATTCCTCTCCAAATTTAATGACACAAATGCACAATTAACTTCTTAGCACTTCGTGAATATTGTTCTATGGCAATTTAATAATAATAGGAGGTGAAAAAAGTTGAATGAATTCGAAGACGGATACCAGTGCTATAAGGATTTCAAAACCAAATTCATCTATGGATGAGAAATTGCGTCAATAGCTATCATTTTAATAACAAATGAAGGAGAGATTGTTGAACCTACTCTGAGGCCACACATGAATAGTAGGTTACACATAAACATCCAGATCAATCTATCTAGATCATACCTTCTGATTCCTAAGGCTCTCAACTGGTAATAAACCCTAAAAATGTAGCTGTAAATTAACAGTAAAGAATCCACACAGCAGAGAAAAGGCTCATGATGGAAGTTTCATACGTCTCTTACACACTTCCTGTAGGAAATATTTCCTCTCTAGAATTTACAAAGTAACTATTAGGTCTCAAAAATAGTCAGTTATTATTCACAGCATCAAGTAGTTCATATCTCTTCAATCGTTATTGAATATGCACCACAGTCTCACGTTTACAAAAATTAACAATGATTATTTACGATTCAACTGAGAAAACTTTTTTCTAAGTGGTGCCAAGGACTGAGTGAATTAAATGTGGAAATTGAGGCAACACATTACCTAGGCAATGATTCCAAACATTTAAATCTGTAATATATATTGGTTGTATTTGTATATGTTTGTTTCATTTCTCTCCAAAAACGCCCTTTAAACAAATTCTCTCCAAAAATACAAGTGAGATAAAAGTAGAAACTTAGAAACAAACAAGTTTATTGAATAAACCACCAATAAGTAAATTTTGCCAGCTTAAGAATTAAAAACCAAATATTGCAAGGGTCAGTCTACCTCTGTTCTGACGTTGAAAGCTCAATAATCAAGCACTAATTTTAACGAAGTGCCAAAATGCCAGGCAAACAGCTGAGTTATGTGCACTCCACGGCATGCCCAGTAAAAGAGAGTGAGCAGTCAGGTGTGCCGTGGGAGGGGGGATTTTTGGCATGTTTGAGGGTTGAATGGGTGAGCTATAGAATGGAGGTGATTAGTAGTCTTCACTAGGGATTTGCTGATGGTGTGAAAGATTGATAACAAATGCGTGTTGTTACCCCAAGCAATGCAATGTATTTTGTTACATCTGGTCAAGCCGGATGAAGGGAAAATGTTGCACTTCACCTAGTAAGTTTTGTCATAAATTTAACATTTTTATATTAATGGTTTTGAAACAGGAGGCTCTACTGCAGTTGTCAAATGCATCAGCGAATGCAGGAAGTGCTAATATGGAGGGAGGAGGTTCAGCTGATCTGAAAAGTGACGATGATCTTGAGAAGCTATTAACCACTCTCAGGCAAGAAGTGTTGGAGCTGAAAACTAATGTGAGCAGAATGAATGACACAATCCAACAGAAGCTTCTTAGAGAAGACAAAGAAAATGCACATCAAGTAAGATTTTGTCTTGTTTACTTCCCTTATCTTGGGTTCTATATAGTGGTTTCATGACCTGTATTTTGACCATGATTTCAATGCCCATTTTTTTATTTTGCCAGCAGTTACATACTATCCCTGGAGGAAGGCTCATCTTTGAGTCTATTTTATGTTTTAAATTTAAATCCTGCCCTTAATCACTAAGTATTTGCTTGTGTTGTTTTAGCCTTTGAAAAGTATAATGGCATATCATACACATTGAATAAGTTAGTGTGAGAAGTGTGTATCCCCATCGAACCTGACATTTCTTTTTAATATCTCTCTTTTGATCTTACTAAAAAAAAATTACCACCTTTTCAGTGTTAAAGATTTTCAAATAAATGGAACCTTCATGTTGGCATACATGTTAAGGATGTATACCAAATAATATTTATAGTAACAAAGTTAATTTGTTGCAAAATATGCTGTGTACAGTCGTAGAACAATTGGCAAAATGTAAATGAACGAAACGTGTAATGTATTTAAAATTGAGTTGTATACATGCACCTTAAATTTCAAACTAGTCCAAGAAAAAGTGTTATAGCTGACTTTCTTTGGCCTCTGATTGTATTTATTCAGCAATTGTTGTATCAACCAAAACAATCATATAAAATGGTAGCTGAAATAGTCAAATTGTCTTTTGAATCAGTTAATTCAAGAACTAAATTTTCATTTTCTCATGGAGGATGTTGTGAGTTGTATTCTGATGTTGGAAATATTTCATAGCTGTTAAATTTCAGTGGAAGATAAACTTCTATGGTAGAGATGTAAGTTATTGCTAAGAGGAAAAGACACAAAATTATACATGATGTAAGTTATGAATTTAAATTTGTTATTCATAGCTGTTTGCCTCTTAATGATTTCTGGTTAATATTTTCAGGGGGAAATGTCAGCAATGCTGTCTAACATGACTACTCGAGTGGGCACATTGGAGAATTTAGTATCCAAAAATTTTAATGAACTTTCCGACTCCATCAACTCAATTTCCACTCAGGTATGTTTAAAGTATGAGCTCCGCTTGAAATTTAAATTTAAGCAGGAATTTTTGAGTGTTCGGAGAGACTATCACTGCTGATGGAAGATCTAGGTTGGAAGTTGCTGAGAGCTCAGAATTCATGCGCTAAGCTTGAGATTGAGATTACATGAGAGTGATGTATCATATTTGATGGCATACAAGATTCAATGTTTTGCCAAAATTAGAGCTAAAAAAATATCTGCCGGGTGTAATATGTGAATGCAAGGCCATCCACAGGCTAATGCTCTCTTAAACATAAACGTTTTGCCCAAAATGATTAGTACTACCTATTCTGAGTGTTATATTTATATAATTTATATTAATTTATATCTAGTTTTTATTACCGCAATTTTTCGCTTATAGTACACACCCACTATAAGACGAACGCAATGTAAGAATTTATCACCATGTATAACACGCAGTCGGCTTTTAGAGAACGGCATTCTGCTCCATTGTCCGCTGCACCGTTAAGCGCCCGAAAGATCACTGCGCAAGTGGTAATGCTGCCTATGGATGGCTTTTCCCCTTGCTCTTACATACCCCTTTGGTTTCTCAATATAATGATCTAATTGTAATAGGTTCTTCCCCTCCAAAACTTCCATGCTTGCCTATGGAAATATTTGTCGAAAAATGATAGAATTGCTACACTGTCGCTAAAAAGTACCTACCTATGTCTGTATTCAATTTGCCTCACTTTATGTCCATTCGTGTGAGATTCCGTCCAATCTACTCGCGGAAGATATGTTACTCTGTTATTTGAAGATTTTACATTTCTGTGTAACATTTGAAAGAAAAACTCTCCCTAAGAATGGTATATGGCTGCTGAATATGCTTGTATGCGCAAATAAAAAGGCTGGATGGATCAAAATTCAACCAAAGAATGGCTGCGAAATGTGTGGTTCAAAGATGTGGTTTGTAGACATCGTGTGTTGGTTCTGGATGCAATTAGATGCCATCGAATGCCATGCATCAAGAATATATTGTACGAGAATGACACAGAACTCATTATTATTCCTGGAGGGATGACAAGTCAGTTGCAGGTGATGGATGTCAGTTGCAACCGCCCATTTAAGACACAGATTCGTAAAAAGTGGAATGAGTGGCTTTATTCCGGACCACATTCTTTGACAACTTCAGGGAAGTCAAAGAAATGGAAGTTATCACTAATTAATCAGTGGATTAAAGAGTCCTGGGATGCCATTGATTCATCTGTGATCAAGCAAGGTTTTAAAAAATGTTGCCTCACGAATGCAATAGATGGGTCTGACGACGATTTAATGCATAGTGGATGGTGAGGAGGACAAATATGATGTCCTTGGCGATGCAATGTATGCTGCCAGTAAGCATGATGTCAATGCTTCGCACGTACTGTTCGAAACAAGCGAGGATAGAGATTTTGAATTTGAAGGATTCAGTGCTAACAGTGTTAAAGACGAGAGGGATTGCGTATAAAATTTTGTTTTAATAAATAAATTAAATTGATTCATTATTTTATTAAAAATTGTAAAATCGAATACCTAAAAGTACATTGAGATTACTTCAAATGTGATCTACAGCCCGAAGAAAAATGCGATAAGTTTTTAACCATGTATAAAATGCACCCTACTTTTTTGACGAATTTTCATGGAAAAAATGTGTACTATAAACAGAAAATTATGGCGCTTACTTGCAGGATCTTGTTGTCAGAGATGCTCCCAAAGTTTTTCTCAAACTGAAATGGTGATGCATCTTTCATGCTGGTGCATCTTATAGGCCATCAAATATTGTATGTCTGTTCGTAACTTTGTAGCATGTAACTCATCTTCATGAAGAGTCCACTGTTGAACTAAATTGAAATATTTTGTAATTGATTAACTGTTGCCAGATAAGAATTCAACATTCAGTGCTGCTTAATATTAGTTGTGCTCAGTCATGCAGTAAGTTTTTCATTAAATCTTAAGCAACAATGATGGCCCATGGTAATGTCCATTTAGTTTCAAATGGTTGTATGCATTCAACTCTTCTATGTGTACATACTGATCTTTGAGACTACTCTCGGACATGCGGCAGGGGATGTTAGGGTACCAGCCATGTTCGATGGAATTAGTCAAAAGATTTGGAAGAGAGAAATAGGAGAAGTGAGATGTGCCATAACATATTAGTGTCTTGCTCTGTTTTTGTTGTAATAATTAATAGTTAGTAGGCAGAAGGTATTATATACCTATCTTAATAGCACTAAGCATGTCTCTGTACTGCCACATTAATGAAACCTAAGGGTAACATAATTATATGTCGGAGTGGAATTATAATACGATTAAGCTTGGTTACAACTAGCAGAATAAAAAAACTCATCAAATTAAATTTTAAGTTCCATTTATGGAGCTGGAGCCTTTTGACATGCTATTTTATTGCTGGAAATGTGTTTTTACTTCGCCTACTGCTTTAATTTTTTAATTTTCCATCTTTTTTTAATGGTAGACTTTATTCACCTGTGAATCAATTTTTAAGATTGAATGCAGTTCTCTATGAATAGAACAGGAGTTGTTTCACAAATGCTGGTATCAGAATGACGAGAACATGATCAGAGATAATTACTCCATAATCACTGTCATATCCTCCCATTACTATTTTTAGCTATTTTATCAGTTGTGCCAAATGCCATAAATAAGCTCATTTTGCAGAGAATATTTTTGTAGTACATTGTGTTAAGTTTTAATCCTCTATGTTCTTTTTATAGGTCAATGACACTTTGCATCAAATAGAATCTCGGATTGCTGTACTTAATGAACGAACAAGTGAAAAGCCTTCTAAGAATTCAATCATTAATGAAAGAGGCTCGTTGTCCACATCAACTTCAAAACCAACTACTGATGTGCATCTTTTAAATAATAGCACAGCCTCTGTCATTTCAGACAAATCATCTTCCATTTCTGCAGATAAAACTCAAAATATAACCATTGCACCTCAAATTCCAGGTAAGTTTCTGGGAAGTGTCACCTCTTGTTTTTGAAGAGCATGCAATACAGAAATATTTAAGGGAACTTTGTTCACCTGTAAACTAGATAATAAATCTGGGGTATAAACTGTCCTCACAGTCTTTCATGTTTAATTTGCTATAAATAAATAAATTACTCCTGCCTGTACAACCAGCATGTGGGTGGTGCATGCTTTCTTTGGGAGGAAGTATGTATGCCTTGCATAGATGCTATAATGGAGTGCACTGATGGGTGTAGATTTGGATTTGTCAACTGATCATACAAAATCCCGCTATGATTTGAACCCACATCTGGAAATTGCAGTAGACCCTTTATAATCCAGATCTGGATAATCTTGACTCCTTCATAATTGACACTGGACTCCAGTCTGTGGTTACATGACCGTGTCACGTGGTGTCATACATTACATTAAATGTCATACATATTCCATAGTTATCATATGTTGATTGATAGCAATTAATGAAATTTGAACAGTCAAGTCCATTAACCCTCTCAGTGCTGACTCCTGCCAGTGGTTCTAGAGAGAAATGTGGAGGGGAACTTAATGAAATGTATCACTCCAGGAAAATAAATGTTATAAAGTTGTTTAAAATATCCGTATGCAGTTTTTCTTATTGTGTTTGCATTGAATTAGGTAATAATCAAAAAAGACTTATACATCATACAAAAAATAATTGTAATTATATTTGTGTGCTAAAGTTAAACAATTTTTTGCCTATGAGCCTATATATTGGCCCACAGCACTTTTCGCCCGAGATGCCAAAGCTGATATATCGGCCTGCCGCACTAAGAGGGTTAAATAGAATTGTCTATGAATTTTCCTGAAAACTGTCAGACTAAATTTTTTGCTGTACCTCTAGGAGTTCACAAATGGAATAAAAACCTATGAAACAATTTTTCAATTTAACATCACAATTGATAAATTTGGAAGCTGAAGCTGTTTTATTGAGAAAACTATGTCATCCTTTGAATGAATTCCTAGTGGACCAAAATTTTGAATCATAGTAGTTTGTCTTCATTGTATGTATTTTTGACTTGTCTTATTTGGAGTGCATTGGTGGCATGGGATCAATTAAATATTTTAATTCTGGAAAGCCAATTGTCTCCCAGAAGGTTTTAGCTGTGATTACTTATCATAAATGAAAGTGGCTTTGTTATACATTTTAGTGATAATCTTTTGCATGTATTCATCATCATTTTTTCAGCAAATGTTACAACTGCCAATGGATTGGCTCCTGCAAAAGAAACAACAGGAAAAACTGAGAAAATGGAGTGATGCTCACGGGCCAAATGCACCATCCAAGGAAATGTATCCTCAAAAGATCAAGGCTAAGCTTCAAACTAACACGAGGTGTTTGTGAAGCTTATCTTGAGAAGAAGCCATGATCTCTTCTAATATGGGGAATTTCTGCTACAAACCATCTAGTTTTCTATCATCTTTGGAACTCTTCTTGCTGTGTCCATCTTTTATGTGATTTTTTAAATCCTTCATAAAACAACTTGTAAACTTTTTTAAAGGACATAATATTACCTAAGTCATGATTTTTTTCCTTCCAGAGAAAAAAATTTTTGGGTCCATTGTCTCGCTACATGCAAGACAGTGATAATGCAGTGCCATGAGGGAGAAATGCCAAAAGAATTCTCTTAGTCAATGTCATGGCACTTAATTTTATTTACTCTTGATAATGTTTCTTGTAAATATGAAAAAAACTACATTTCATGGTCAATACTATGAAACCACTGCAATGGAATGCATGATATCTGTTATTTAACAAACCGTTTCAATGAAACACTTCAATATTCTGTTCATAATTCGGCCTTTTTCTGGATCCATCTATCTCTATTCATATTCTTCATACAGTATTATGAAATTGCTTGTAATACAAGTAATATTTTAAGGGGTGCTCTGCTTTTATTTTGTACGTAAGGATTAAGGTTTTTAGCAGCAGAGCTAGGTTGAGTATGACACCTACTAGAACATCATTTTATAAGTATTTGTAAATTAAGACAAAACATTCCATTGAGTGTAGCATTGTCATCCCATGTACTCGACAGATGTATTTTTGAAACACTTTGTTTCATGAGTCATTTTAATTCCATTACTATGTAGTCTAATGAGAATAAACTACGTCTAGCTTGTTGAAAGTGACACTTTTGAAAACATTGATAGATGACAGATATCATTTACTAAGCATTCACTCCTTGTGTTTACTATAAGGATTACTTGTTGTGAAATAATTTACTGTTGAAATAAATTATTGTTACTAAGCCTTTTACTTTTCTTGAATTCTTTTAAAAAAATTTTGTACTCTACATCACTTTTTCTTCCTGGGAAGCAATTAATTCTTACCCTTGTGTTCACTAAAAATCATGGAATAATTTGGACCGAAGTCTGCAGACTTCAGTTGTAATGGTTCACTCGTGAGGTTCATTACTCCGATCCATGTGTTCATTTGCAAGGTATTGTTCTGTCTTAGAGCAGCAAATAATGACATAATCGGTGCAGGACTTGCTGCACATGTTTCCTACATGATGTCATCTGTGAATTATATAATGCATAGAATTCATTTCTTAAGGAACTTGTCAACTACAACCTGTTGCTCTCAATAATTAGTTTCCGGAAACTATTTAGTTGCAATTGGTTAAAATGGTTGGTACCTAATAGGAATATTTTTAGCTAATGCTAGCAAATGCATTTGATCTAACTTATAATTGGATACTACTGAAGTGGAATAAATCCATAAATGATATAGAATAGAACATAGTGCAGAATGTTAACTCTCTGAGCCTAAAAAACATAAGTGAATTTCTGGCCTGTGCCTACACCGGGCAGGAAAATAATGGTCAGTAATGGATTACAGTAGCAGTACTTATCAGATATGTTATAATGGGTCCATGAAAATTAAAAATTCTGGTTCACGACATGCCCATTGTAGCTACAAGTGTCGTATGAGGAAAAAATCATCTTAGCACACAGTCACATGGGCATGTAGCATAGCCCTAGGAATTTATTTGGTTGCACAACATGTTCCATGCACATCATTTATGTATGCATATGACTTTTTGTAAGATGATGGTGGTTATGCTCTTTTTCTGCATCTTTCTGTTGGAGGTACATGGGGTTCGATGATTGTTTTATGTAAGACTTCAGTAGTGCATAAGATCATATTTGTTACTCAATTTGAGTAAACATGACTTATTGAAATATTAACATTGACTGTGTTCTAGTGCAACGATTAAGTTCCATTAAAAATAGAGTGCGGTCGCTGGTATGATAACATGATTCCTCATTAGATCTTCCCAATATTTTTTGAGAAACCTGTTGGCTAAACTTTCCTTGGTATTACTCAGAAGCCTAAGGGCTCATATTTTAATCAGACCCACAGTTACGGATCCAGATAAGACAGTTGCCGACTCCTTGGTTAGCAACGAAGGACAAATACGGTAAATATAAATCTAAGTTTAATCTGAAATTAAAAAAATGGCTGCATCTGCCCCTGAAAAATGTGAGGCTGCAAATGTTCATGAAAGGCCTTACATCTATAGAGTGCAATTCTAACATTTTAGTATACAGTGAGAAAACCAATCAATTGCGGAGCTCGATCCCGTTTTTTTCCCACGCGAATATCATTGATTCCAAAAACTGAATACAAGATCTCCCCCCCTCAGGTCATTGTCAAGACTTGGCCACGGACTAAAGAGAATAACATTTCTAGTAGACTAGACGTTGATGGCAACGCGGGGAAATTTCCATAGCAGCACAGTCCCCTTCCCGTAATCATTCTCCCTACTCCCCAGCTTATTTGGGCAATTAGGGACCTGTCGTCGCCTCTTCCCCTCCTTCTGAGCTGCAGGGTCTTCCACCTTCAAGCGGTTCTGCCATGTCGGACAGCTTTTTTTCCACCGGCGCAATTAGTAGTGTTTTGTTTTCATACTATCATATTGGCACCAATGAGGCGTAAAGCGGTGTCCAAATTTTGACATACTTGCGTTCGTCTATCGTTAATGTTTACTTTGTTGTTTATGCAGAATTTTAAGTAACGGATTGCAAACAATTACGTCAAGCACAGAATGTCTAGACTTACCTGTGGATTAGCCAAATTTTCGCGTGAGTGTATATTATAGAACGGTTATATTTTAAGTGGGATGCATATTCTCATCGGCAGTACCTTATTTATGAATATTTGAGCTAAATCAGGAATTCTCGTAATTTTACGGTTTCTTTTTTGCTGTCGATTAACTTTTAGTGGAGAGGGTTGGGAGTTCCAAGGTCGCCACCCGTGGAAACGCAACCCTAGTGTCCAGGTAAAGCTGCATATTTTTATCTACATTTAGGCTTAGTTATAGTTAAATCATAAATGTAACTCAGGGTTACCGTTCCAGATATTTTTCTCCTAATTCATCAACATTTTCTCATGGTTTTAGATGCCGAGATGACTATGTACCCGTTCTCGGTAGATTCAAAGATACACGAACATATGCGACGGCGGTGGCCTCCAAAGCTTTGCAAGACCTCAACGATCGCTTCAGAAACGAGTTAAATACCATAACAGGCGCTGGGCTCTATAAAAAGGAAAGGATTATAACATCACCTCAGAGTGTTCATGTTAGTGTGGAGGGATATGGGTCAGATATGTTGAATTTTTGCGCCAACAACTACCTTGGCCTATCAGTAAGTTCTATATTTAGCTAAGTAAGCATGTCAACGTTGTTTTATTTGTCAGTTTGGTGGTATTTATTTATATTGATTGAATACTGGGAAGTGCGAAGGTTTCCCTTTTTTTAATTTAGTCACTCCTAATATTCTCTCTAGTCATTTGATCATCAAATTTTCAGTCGCTTCTCTCCATGCAAGTTTATTAATCATTATTTGTCTCAGAGTAAACAGTACTTACTATTCTCATGACTGTTTTCTTTTGACCTTATCTAGAACCATCCTGAAGTTGTTAAAGCTGGGAAGACCGGCTTGGATCGGTTTGGTGCTGGACTCAGTTCTGTACGTTTCATATGTGGCACACAGTCCTTGCACAAGGTAATTAATTTTGGAAAAAAAAATTCTTAATGCTTTTACTTGCCCACCTAGCTGTTCCCTCTTTGGGATGATCATAGTCAATTAGGTTTGGTAAATCTGGTGGAATTTGCACTCTTCTAATGACTTGGTTGTTCTCAGGTAAGCTTTACGACCTCTTTCCCTCTTACCTACCTTTGTATTTTACATAATGGTATAAAATCAAAGAATTCATTTTCTGCATTGTATGAAATGGCTGAGAAATTAGCAGAGTTTGCACCTATGGAGTGCGAATATGATAAAATTTCTTTTCATTCCATATCTGGTTCTTTTATGTATGGAGTTCCATATGGTCCTTTTCTCCTCTACTCTTCTGTAAACTCATCATTTTTTATTTTGTCCATCCATTTCATCTTCAGAATCCTCGAATCCATATTGAAAATAAGCCTTGTACTTTTTCATAGTTATTTATTGTAAAAGTACAACACATTTTGCAGCTTGATGTATCTTCACGTAGTATTGTTTTCTTTTATTAATTGATTGTTACAATAGTAACCTAATGCTAAGAATTTAGTCCTTAGTTTTACCAGAGTACCTATTCATTTTCTGGTTCATTTTCCAGCTGCTCACTGTGAGAGGGTTAGGGGTTTGTGAGAAGGGAAATTTTTTTGGTAAGGAGTGGGGAGGGTTGCAGAAAAAGTAGCTCGTCGCAATGGTTGCTTGACTCTCTGATAATTTCCACCTGTTCCAAAGCATCAATCTTTAAGCCTTTTGGTAGAACATGTAAAATTTTGGGGATAAAATCACTTATGTGAGTATTATCCAGCTGATGCTTGGCAAATTGAGAGGTGATATCCATATTCAAGTAACTTCTTGAGTGTTCTATGATGTGTGTCGTGAAATTTCATCCAGTTTGACAAGAAAAACTTGTTCTTTCCACGCACAATAAGCGACCACGATAAAAACTGAGTTCCTCCAAATACACTCTCATAGGACATGTCACCATTTCACCTCCAAAACTTTGACATCTTTTCACGGCTGGTGACCTACCACCCCCTGCCACGCACCCAAGCGGCGGCTCGCGGGGTAGTATGTAGATGTAGATGTAAGCTATATTACAACTATTGCAATTAATTTTGTATATGCCAGACCTGAATTATCTATCCACTTTGTCTTTTCCATTTAATAAAAATTTTGAAACGGTTAGGGGAGTGTCGAATGCTACCTACCTTTATGGGATTTTGGAAGGCAGTTTGAAATCCTACAATAAATTTTGCCTGGAAAAGGAATAGAGCACCACTAGGCATTTGAGAGTCATACTGTTTGTGCGTGGGAAATTTGTTTTGTAGATAAGGTTTTTTAGGAAGAATTTTGTCCACTAAATTTGGATTTTAGCCATTGCTAGTTGCTAAATAATTGTAAAAAAGTACAATGCTTATTTTCAATGTAGATTGGAGTATGAAATACTTCCACGAAGTGACGCCTGAAAAGGTAAAGTTTATTCAGCATCCTCCTCCAGCCCTAGGTTTCGAAGGCATCTTGTCTGTTCTGGTCAGCTTTTCCAATAGTCCATGCTTCTGATCCATAGAGTGCCACACTCCACAGTGTTTTTAAAATTCAGACAAACTCGTCATTGTGTTCAAATTTTAGCTTTAACCTCCCAGACTGTGGGGACTTGCACGTGCATAGGACTGCTAATTACATTATATGTCTGGCAGTCATGGACATCTAGCTCCTTTAAAGCTCACAAAAATCCTCTTATGAGGATGGTGCATTTATAGCTTAAAACGTTCACTGCCCATAACTTGCCTGGCAGAGTTTTTTATGCCTGTTAAGTAGTGCCCTAAATGCACCACACACAATCACTCAAATTCATTACACTATCATCTTCTGTGGAGCAGGGTTTTTAGCTTATCTGTTTTTCAGATTAAGGGGCTCAGAGGAGAGAAATACCTAGTGAGGAAAGCTTTTTAATAAAATTCTGTAAATATGTTGTCGTAAATATTAATAACTGCATCATAGTAGATGTTTTATAGGCCATTAAAAAAATATTTCATCTGCAAACCTACAGGCAAGGCCTTAGTTTTACCTGAGTAATCATTTGCAAGTTCATTTTGAAGCTGCTCGCTCTCAAAGTATGGATATTTCCATATCAATGCACTCAAATTAAGTAATAGAAACACTGATTCATAAACAGGTACTGTTTTTCATTCAAGTAAAACAACAAAATGAAAATTTTCAAGATCTTTATTCTAGCTCTGTCACCATGGTATAAATTGTTTCAAAAGCTATGGCTTTTAACCCTTTGAGTGCCATGCGACGATATATCGTCGTTTGCAGAATGTGCCAGAAGTGCCAACGACGATATATCGTTGTCTATGAGGAGACCTGTTTAAACAATGAGTCATTGCTAAAAAATTTAGTTTTTTCGTATTCAATAGCAAAAATGCATCCTCTTTCAAATACAGAAATGATCATGTAAAAATGGTCAAAAATAATAATTAATTCGCCGTAATAAACAAATAATAATTTTACGAATAAAGGCCTGCAAATATATCAGAATATCCATGGCACTTCTGGGGGTGCCCACCAAAAAATTGATGGCACTCAAAGGGTTAATGTCATAAATGATGCTGTTTGTGTTCAGTGCCTTGGCATATCAGATATACTCCTCAACAATTTTCTGGTTTCTCAAATATTTTCATTTGTTACTGTTAATTTTTCTCTGTGATTGCAAATGCTGATATTTGAGGTATACTTTGTCTGCCAAGCACTGTGTACAGACCAGAATTTTGTGTTCGGCAAACTGGGTACTTGCACTGAGTGCAACTTTAGGGTGGCTTTACCCAGAAGTCTTTTACAGTTAGCAGGTGTTTGTAGTTATTATTTAAGATATTATACTTAACAAACCAAGTTAGAATGAGTCATCGCCGCCATTGTGTACCATCAACTGTTGAACTCTTAAATCAACTTCACGGTGCTCCCAACCCAAACTCAGAGATCTCTATTTTTCAAATATCAAACAATAGCATCCAATGACTGATGTCACTCTTCTCTTATCACTTCAAAGTTATTGATGGTTTTAGCTCTGATTTGGTCGAGTCACATCCGGTGTTCCTCAAGGAAGCGTGATTGGCCCTCTTTTATTCATTATTTATATTAATGACCTAAGTTCTCGAATTAGCAGTAAATGTAGATTATTTGCAGAGATACAGTAATCTACCATGAAATAAGCGAAGACGCGGACTTTGAACTTCTGTCATTGGGCCTTAACAACATTTGAGTTCAGTTTATTCGGGTCTTTCCCACGTTGCTTCATTTTAACGGACAATAGTTTCAGTAAAGTTACAGCTAGCGTCATCAGGTCCTGAATGAGCTGCAGAGATTCATGTTCCTTTATATACCTAATGCCTGAGATAGTGAGGCGCACGTTGATTGGCCGGCTGGACCTTTGAATCCAATTGTCGTAAAAGATATTTGAACGTAGATGAGAGAGGATAACAGTCTTCCCTGTTGAAATTTTCTTGGTGTTTGGCTATTTCAATCGCCTCTCGTATTAGCCGAGGGAAATATTTATTTTCTCAGGTGATGATCTTACATTTTTCAAAGTTAATGACGTGGCCGGGTTCTGACCAGGCGTGCTTTGCCACAGCAGAATGGCGAAAATTTTTCTTCTTGGTCACCCTTTGCTGTTCCTCCATTCTACATTTTAGGGATCTCGATGTTTGGCCAATGTATGATTTCCTGCAGCTACACGTAACCTCGTACACTCCTTCGTAAATATCAGATGGGTATCGATCTTTTTCGGTTCGAAGGAGATCAGTGGTCTTTCTATCGCTTTTGAATCTCGCCAAGCACGACATCTTGGCGAGAACTCTTGCGATTCTCTGTAAAGTCCCGGTGACATATGGTAAGAGAGAGTATGCCTTTGCCTTCTCCTGTATTTCGGCTTCCCCAGTTCTCTTCATGGGCACATTACTCACATTACTTTTCTGTCTTCAGCTTCAAAAAATAAATCTAGCCTGGCAGTGTGTACAAATATTTTGTGATAAAGACACCAAAATATGAAGTTTGGGATCTTCTAACCTTCTTTACAATCAACCGCACCATTATGGTAATCTCCGTCCATGTCTTCATCATTGTCAGGATGTAATATAAGATGTCACTCTTCTCAGTTCCTGAAAATGAGCAGTTATAGTTGCCGTAGCTGTAGAGTGGTAGTTCCAGTATGTAGTGCTTGCCTGAGGGTGTATGAAACCTGCCTCTTTTCAAGACTGTCATGTCATATTTCAGAGAGACAAACTTTCTTAATTGCCTTGGCTCTGTTTAAAGTACCGGATTAAATCTGAGTGAAGCAGTGAATTAGGACACTGCTGTTTAATTATTGTATGAACACCATCACAAGAACCTGCTACACTGAAGCACCAAGTTTTGAGGATAAGCTGCTTATCTTCTTTGCTGTATTTCATCTCCATTAAGATAATAGTAGCTAAACCTTTGGCGGTTTTGTCTTAATATATGTACATTAAGAAACCCTAAAAACAG
Source organism: Ceriagrion tenellum (assembly GCA_963169105.1). Lineage (NCBI taxonomy): Eukaryota > Metazoa > Arthropoda > Insecta > Odonata > Coenagrionidae > Ceriagrion > Ceriagrion tenellum. The sequence continues at coordinate 45,864,404 of OY720636.1, read as the reverse complement.
TTTTTGTAGAGAATTGTTCACTCAGTGGCAATACATTTCTGATCTGTGATTTACATGATGGACCTTGTGTTTCATCTACCAGAGCTGATACCACCAAGTCTTATTCCTCCTGTATTGTTTCCTTTTCTACTAACTTTGCCCATTCAAGTAATGCATCTTGGGTGTCACTTGAAGTCAAGCTCTATTAAGGATTCCAACTTTTCTCTCTCAGCTCCTCTTGTACAAGTATGTCCACTACTTCATGGTAATTGTCTTTATTTTCTGACTGATAACTTTCATTGTATCTAGAAAAAGTTAGCTCTTACTTTCCTATTTCCGAGAGTATGACTTGAATCAGTCAGCTTAGATATTGCGTGTTTGCAACTCACCATTTCATTATGCTCAAGACTCAAGAGCTGTGCTGCTTCTGAGAGAGCATACTCTATTCTGTGTTGTCCAGGGAGATTATATCATTTGCAATGAAGAGTATGTTTCTGAAATATTTTATGCTTTCATGCTTTACAATGAAAATTTTCAACACCTACAATGCCAGCTCTACTCTACTCTTATACCAAAGCATCATGCCAGTCTTTACATTTACTGGTAATGATTCATATGACTCCAACCACTGGGAATTGAGCATATTTTACTGATGTTTATCATGCGGTACAATATTTAGATGAGGTTTTGGTCTTCTCCCTTTCACTGTACATTTCTCTTCATAGGAAGATCAAGGAAATGGTCTTGTTTGTAAATACACCATTATATTGCTATGCTGATCCATGTATTTAAATTAATAAACAAATTCACTCTGCATGGCTCATGTCATAATTCCCAACACACTGACATTTTTGAACCTTAAAGACCTTTACCAGCACCCAAGAGCTCTTTCCTGAGCTCTTGGGTGCTGGTAATGCACTCAAAGACTCCATGTAGCTTTGGCATACTTGTCTTCTCTGCTTGCTTTAGCTAGCCTAATTTCAAGCAGCTTCAGTCAGGCCCTGGGTCCCATGTAGAGAAGCTCTCATCAATCCCTCTGTAACTCCATAACCAAAAATGAGAGATTTCTTTTACCTATACCAATGATACAGTAAAATATCTTGGAATTACCTTAAGGTCTGATATATCGTGGGGATTACTCATACAGAACATATCTGGTGCAGCATTAAAGAAACTAGGTTTTGTTAAACATATAATAGGAAGGTCCTCGGATGAAAAAGTCAAAGAGAGATGCTACTTCCCTGTGGTTAGGCCACACCTCAAATAAGCCACGAGCATTTGGGACCCTGGTCAAATAGATTTAACCAAAAAAATTAATAAGATACAAAGGAAAGCAGCGCACTTCAGTAAAAACTGCTACGAGCGTACATATAGTGTATCACAACTTTTAGAGGGATTAAGGTGGGAGCCCCTAGAGACTCGGAGGCTATATGCTAAGCTTAGATTGCTTGATAAATTCAGAACTGATATTTTTCAGAGCGACATAGAGAATATTATCATGACTCCTCACTACATCTCTAGGTATGACAGATGCGATAAAATGAGAGAGAGACACTGCTGAACAGATAGGTACAAAAACTCATTTTTCCTGTGAACAATAAGGGACCGCAATAAAAATTGAGCTCCACTAAATACACTTCTATAATACATGTCACCGTTTCATCTACAGAAAACTTACACCTTTACACAGCTGATGACCTGACACTCCCTGCCACATGCCCATGTGGTGGCTGGCAGGGTATTATGTAGATATGGATGATGAATAGTAAAATGTTAATGTGTTTTTTCATGGAAAATGCAATGTGCATTCTTTGTCTCGCAGATTTCTCTTCAGCCTCACCTCTGGTCTTAAGAAAACTGTATATTTGAAATTAGTGAATACTTAAATTTAGCTTATATTCCTTGGATTTTATATAAATCCTCATTTCCAGGAACTGATCTATTAAATACACTCAATTTTTGCAGAGTAGCTTCTCCTGATTTCAAATTTACTCTGCGTAATTACTGTGATGGGATTCATTTGAACTTGAAAAAAATGTTTGAGAAATTCTTTGCTTTCAGTGTTTTGAAGGTGTTACATTTTTGAAGCTTTTGCATTTTACCAGTCCTGCTTACTGTAAATCATTAAATCTCAAACAGTACCACTAATATAGCTAAATTCAGAATTCATATTATTTTGAGTTTCTAAATTGCCTTGGGTTTTTAAAAAAAAATTAATCTTAGAAGTGTGGTCAGTTTTTGTGCACTTTAGCATGGAAGAATTCGTATGTTAATCTCTGTCTGCATGGATGTATCAAGCATATAATAGGAAGGTCCTCAGAATAATGAGTAAAAGAGAGGTGCTACTTTCTGTGGTGAGGCCACACCTCAAATATGCCATGAGCATTTGGGATCTTGCACTGAAAGATTTAACACAAAAATAAATGAAATACCAAGGAAAGCTACATGATTCATTAATAACTGGCTAGGAGCGAGCATATAGAATTTAACACCTTTTAGAGGGATTAGATTGGCATCCGCCAGATACCCAGAAGATACAGGCCAGGCTAAGTTTGCATGGGAAATTCAGAACATATTTGTTTCAGAGTGACACAGAGAATATCCTCTTCACCACACACTACATCTCTATGTCCGACAATAATAGAGATACAGCGCTGAATTGATAGGTACCAAAATTTATTTTTCCATGCACCAAAGTGACTATGGTAAAAGCTGAGCTCCATTCCAAACACTCCCGTTATACACTTCACCATTCATCTCCCAGAACCTTATTCTCGACACCTTTGCATGGCTGGTGTCCAAACACCCCTTGCCACACGCCCGTGAGAAGGCTTGCAGGGTAGTATGTAGATGTAGGTTCCAAAAACATGTGGCAGCTTTGATAAGGCTGGGGATGTGTCAAAAAGTGGCCAAAATCACGTTTGTAATAATTGAATAGCCTCTACGCCTTTGAGCCCCCCTTAATTGACTTATCGCGTCATAATTAATGCATTTTTTCTTGATGTTTGCTGTGGACCAAGGCCAATTTATCAAATTTAAGAAATAGTTTGGAATGATTGTATTTTTTAAACAATTTACTATTGTTAAATTGAGCTGCGAACTCATACTCTTAAAATACATTATTGATTCCTTCTGCCACTACATTGGTTGTTTTGAGGCAGCTGTGGTTCTCCTACATTAGAAATTTTTCTTATTACCTTGGTTAAACATTTGATTTTGCAGGTAATACTGATAATAATGAAGACTCTGGCTGGTAAGACAATCCTTAAATGCATGCTGCTACTTAGCCAAAGGCAGCAGAATGTACTAGATCATGCCAGCAATTCAGAATATATATTTTTTATCATCTGTTTCCATCAATTCTTTTGCTATAAATGTTTATGTTATATATCTGTTCTTCTGAAGGACTTGGAAAAAAAACTTTCGGAATTCCATGGTCGTGAGGATACAATATTATATGCTAGCTGTTTTGATGCCAATGCTGGGCTTTTTGAGGTTATATGCTCCTCCCCAGATGATGCCATTATCTCTGATGAGCTCAATCATGCATCAATCATTGATGGAATTCGTCTTACCAAAACAAAAAAGTTCCGGTATGCTCACCGGGATATGAAAGGTATTTATCCATCTATGAGAGAATAGTCTTTTTTCATTATTCTCTGAATAAATTTGACTCGTGGGTTCTATGTATCAATTTAATACTTACCCTGCCCCAGGGCTTCTAATCACCTTTGATGCCTGTGCAAAAACTTCCGTTAGTGGATATATCACCAGCATTCTTTCGCCTAAAAAATGGATTTCTTATGGCAGTGAAGGCTTTTTGGGCTCTCTTCCACTTATTTTTATTGCCGTAGATGACAGTTTTGATATCATTGCAGCTATCTTCTTCAGGTCTGAAGTGATAGACCTGAAGAAGATAGCTGCAATTCTATTGAAACTGTCGTCTGCTACAATGGAAATACAAGGAAGAGAGCCCAATAAGCCTTCACTGCTGTCTCAGCAACTCCGCAGAAGCCTTTGAGTTCATAATGATTTTACTGGTTTTCATTTCCTTCTAAAAGAAATCTGAAGTCCTCAAATGTATATCTAATCTTTGAAAAATTAATTAACCAGTAATAAAAGTTAGTTATGGAAACATAATCTTCATGCCTGCTATCCTACTCTTAAGCCTCCTAATGTTCCTCCACTTAAGTCACTCATCCTCCACATTTACCCATGACTTATGTTGTCAATCCCTCCCGTTGACACCAATCACTCTCATATCATGTCCCTGGTTTGTCATTCAACTCTCATTCATTCTCTCAACGTGCCAACAAAGCACACTTCCTTGGTTTATGACCATTGCTGGGGCTTCTGACCCAAATTATGTCATGATCCACTCATTGCTAACCCTATCCATGCTTATTTTTGCTGCAAGCAATTCCTGGCACCCCATTCCCACTGCATTTACCCTACCCTTATGCATACTATTGTGACATAATCAGGATCAGCTGCCTTACAATAATGTCAGAAGCAGAATGCTCTCATACGTTTAGATTTTTACTTTCCTAGGCTAACATTCATTCCTTGAAATCCTCGACATACCACCGATGACTCTCCTTCTGGCATTGGCACATCTTTTCTATATCTGTCCATTCTCCTTTTGCAAACCTTCAGCCAAGACACATAAAATCATCCATTTTATTAATTTATTCATTACTCACCCTCCTCTTTCCTTCTTATTTAATTCTGAATTATTCTCCTCACTCCCTCCCTGTCAAAAACAGCTCCATACTTTGATCTTAGATGTATTTATCCTCAAATCCATATACCCTGTTGTTTGACAAATGGTATACAGGACCCCTTGTCTACATCACCCCCTGCCAAACATCCTTGAGGTGGCTTGCAAGATATTATATGCTAATAAATGTCATTTCTATGGGCTCTCAGCCTGTTCCACAGCTTTGTACAGTATAACAACCCCTATGAAACATTGTAGTTTGCAAATCATGTATCCCAAGTGAATTAGTACTCAATAGGTCTATGTAAAATAAAATATGTACACACAACCTATTCTGCAGCAAATTTTCGAATGTCAGCTGTTCAAGTCTCATATTTGTGTACCATGTGAAGTGTTCCTTGTGAAGTGTACCTCGTGTGTGTACAGTGTTACTGATTTTGGCTAGATAGTACTATAGTTAGATAAAGAGGTGGCATTTTATCAAAGACTCAGCTAACAAGCATCCCCCTTACTAGATTATGTATAGCTGTGCATACATTGTAACTTTATTATATTTTGTTCGCCATTTATGAATGCATCACAACTTACCTTCTTGATTTTTGAATACAGGATTCTTGTTTATCATCACAATTAAATAATCGATGATGGAAGTTCCTATTGACACTGAATGGAGTGGAGGAGTAGATATTGATCATTGTTGTTGCATGTCAGATATCTTTCTGTTAAAGGCTGTCTGCCATCTTAGTACTTCAGTTTGCTTCAAGTTGCACAGGTGATATGCAATTGAAATGGATGATTTATTAGTATGCTTTACAGCAGGGGTGGCCAACTCGTGGCCCGCGGGTCTAGTAAAGCATACTAATAACCTTGAACTTAAACCTAATAGCCTTGAACATTTTTCTTGCCTGCGAGATTCATCACATTTTAATACAATAACTTTAACACAATGATAATAACTCATTATGTTTAAATTTTTCACTCCAAAAAATGTCTGTAGTGGGTCTAAATCTAATATGGGAATATATAATTTTATATGAGGCCCGTGGAGTTATGATGCATTACCAAAGTGGCCCGCAAGATCATTTTGGTTGGCCACCCCTGCTTTACAGTATCCTTTCATAGTCCTTAGTTATTCTTGGTGAGTTAATTTTTTTCCATGTTTTATTGATCTTTGGTAAAGGTATTTATGCACTCAAAAGAAGGTTAAATAAATGGGAGGTCCAAATAGTTGTATCCTTCGAGTTAGGCTGTGATTACTACGTGAAAATGTGTGGGTTGCCTGCATACAGAGAATGGTTGGTCAGAAAAAGAGCACCTTGGGGGAACTTTGGGATCCTGAGGCCTCTCTTATATAGCCTATGGCCATCCAAGTGCATTCAAGTACCTGAGAGCAACATTTTAAAATAATCTGTGCCCTAGTTTTCCTTTTAAAAGCAGACAAAGAGTATAATAGGCAGAAAATGTGTAATTATTTTTAGCAATGGAGGATGTCAAGTTGGGGTTGAACACTGGGTTACAATATAAGTAATCGCTACCTACTGCATTCAGAATATTTTCTGGTGCTCCAAAACTCAATTTAGATGCCTGGGGAATACAGCCATGCGAGGACTTTGCTAAACTACGTATTACAAAAAATATATTCTCATAACTAACTGTATGACTACACGCTAACATATAGAGATTCATGTAGAGAGTATAAGTCTAAAAGTCTTAAAACTACTCTCACTACTGTGTGATTAGATGCCCATTGTCTATTATTGTATGCATTTTTTTTTGCTTTTGAGTAAAAAATCTATTATGAATAACACTGGCAATCCTAAGTTTCAACAAACCTTCATTATTCACAGTTGCATCTTTTAATAGTCTCCCAGCCCCTACTAAGCTTATATGTAATATTTACTTCCACATCTCGTTCCTTAGTTTGAAATCAAATCAAGGATGCTCATGTACCTTTGAGGATTCCTCATCTCTATCAAATCTTTCCAATTGCAAAAGTTACTCACATTCACTCATTAAGTTAAACCACTCGGTTGGAATATGGAATCATGGAAGATAGATATACAGACTTCCAATTAACTTCTTCCCATTTGGACAAGGACAGAGTTATAAAGACATTACAGCTATTTTCTAAGTTTTACACCACTTTGAGTGCTACCAGAGGAACAAATGGCTGTCTTTAAAAATTGTACCCCTTAGGGTCCCACAGCTATTTGTAAAAAAGGACCATATGCATAATTTGCAGCAGATTGTTGGGTGAAATGTTAACCTGATAAAAGACTCCTCACTGAATAATGTGGCTGTAAGTCAAAGGCAGCATTGCATTGTTTTACAGCAGTTGGAACTTCCATTTCATCATTATTTCTACAGTAAAGCAACATTTTTTCTGGCAAACATGATTCATATTTTTCCCCAATGATAATGTTGAGTTTACTGAATACTAATTTATTAAACGTTTGATTGAAAGTAATGTCAATGACACTGTTTTGATAAAAAGTTATCTGCTGAAAGTAATAAAACCAGTCCTTTCTCATGGAATGCATCTTCTACTCGTGCTTGTGTCATTGTTGTGTGCAAGCACAATTTGTGGACACTAATAATCTCTATCTGCTTGAAACATGTCACATGTGTTTGAAGTTTTACAGGGAAATATCTCAAATCTTAAAAATTTTGTTGTATTATTTCATGGTGAAGACTTAGAAAAAAAATTGAAAGAAGCTGAAAATTCAAGAACAAAAATTATTGTTACTGATGGTGTCTTTTCAATGGACGGAAATGTGGCCCCACTGCCTGAAATAATTGAACTTGGTAAAAAATATGGCGCTCTTACTTTTATAGATGAATGCCATGCTACGGGTTTCTTTGGTGCTACTGGGAGGTAAGATCAAAGATAGAAAAACACTGTTGGTGAAACATAAAACTTAAGGCAGAGCAAACTAGAGCCAATAGATTATTTATGAGGTACCTATTTTCAAATTCTGGTCTGGATCTTTTTTTCTGCTTGTCTTCTTAGATTTTTCTTTCTGTCTCCGAAGGTCTTGAAGTTTTGCTCTCATCTTGTATTGTATGAATTTTCCTTTTAATTGCAGTGAATGCACTAACCATATTCTTCAATTAGTCATTTAGTCTGGTACAATGTTAAGTCCTGAACACCATCCGTTGGAAACTGGTCATGAAGCTAATTAGTTTTCCCCTTTTGATTTAATACATATGTCATCAATCTTGACCAAAGCCATGACTAATCTTATACTTGCTGTAGAAATACATTGAGTATTTAGTTAGTTTGGGTTTAGTCAAGTGATCTTGTAGTGTGTATTATTAATTGTAAGCATTAAATTATATTCCCACTGTATCTACAGGGGAACAGAAGAATATTTTGAATTACCTCTTGGTTCAGTGGACATCATAAATTCTACATTGGGGAAGGCTTTGGGAGGAGCTGCTGGAGGATATACAACTGCTAGCAAGGAGATTTGTGACATGCTAAGGCAGAGATCACGTCCTTATTTGTTTTCAAATTCTCTCCCTCCTCCTGTTGTTTCATCTGGTGCTAAGGTTTGTAAATTTTTTGTGAAATAAAATTATTGAAGTCTTGTGGAAGATTTGAAATTTTTTTTTTAGAATTCTCTTGAATTGAATCAATGGTGATGTCTTTCAAAGGTTGCATGTATTGAGAATTCTTGATCCATGATGATAAGAATAAAATAATGATAGTAATCTCCACAGTTTTTAATGAAAACCATGATTGGTTTTTATGAAAAACAGTGTGGATATTACTATTTATGTCATTATCAAGAACCTTGATTGTGACAAAGTGGTGATTCAGGCTTCCGTGGGGCTTGGAAAGAGATTGAGTCTTCGGTTTTCTGGGATTTCTGCCATGTTGTTTCATCTTGAGGATGATATTTGCCAGCTATCCTGCAAGCTTCTTCAGGTCCAAGTAACACTTAACTAGAAATTCATTCCTCTGGTCCAAGTTGACACTTTGCTAGCAAGTCAAGTGACCAAGGTCACTTAGACATTAGGAAGCCTGCAGGATAGCCAGTGAAATCTTGTGAAATAGATGAAACAATGCAAAAAATATAGATGAAACAATGCAAAAAATATAGATGAAACAACGCATCAGGAAGCCAAAGAATCAACCTCTAATGGCAATAAGTTGCAAAACCATGGTCTGTTTTCATTAAAAACAGTGTGGAAATTCCTATTGTTATTTTATTCTTACCATCATGGATAAAGAATATTTCCTCAAAGTTACGCCTGAAACTATTTCATATGTGAATTTTTGTTATTTTTTATCTTTAATTTCTCTCATTCAGTAAGGTAATGATTTATAAATTCTCTCCTTTTAGGTTATTGACATGCTCATGGCAAGTCCAGACTTAGTCAAAAAGGTTCATGCAGGAACCAAACAATTCCGTGATGGAATGAAGAAGCTGGGCTTCAATGTTATTGGTGATCCATCTCATCCCATTTGCCCTGTCATGCTCGGAGATGCTAAGTTGACTTCTGATTTTGCAAGTAAAATGCAAGGTGAGTCCATTGTCTACCAAGAGACAGTTTGTTGTCACCATTATGGCAAGTCCTTGAATCAGTTATGTATGAGTGCAATTTGCTTACTCTCCTGTAAACTTCCACAAGAGTTTGTTGAAGGGAGTGATGAGACACCAGTCTTGTAGGGTTGAGGGAATTTGGAAAAGGATTTGAAGGGCAAAGGGTGGAAACTGAAAGTTTGAACCCCCATCAGGATAGCAAGAACTACCATTTATATTATCCAGTTTGGAGCCTTGTGGTATAATTTGATGGATTTATCTTGGTTGATGCCTAAATGGCTAGCAAACAATCAAATTTTGCTGCTAACTCTGAAGTTGAAATACAGTGAATCCTCACTTTTACATTCCCAGAATTTATGTTTTCCCTTGATTTACATTTTCTTGAGGGATTAAGAACTTTTGTACCCTTGCTGCATACTTACTTTTGTTTCAATTGCTGTGAGATTTAAATGCAGCATTTTCTCCACATTTGTAATTATTTTGTGAAAGTTTCGATTTCTTAACTTTTTTGTTAATAGGTGTTGTTCCTTTGGTAAAGCAATTTAACCTTTAAACGCCGGATTTAAATACCCCTTGAAGTCCCTCCCTGCCGGATTTAAATTGGCCCTTTAAGGTTTTCCTCCGGTGTCTCAGGAAAAAAACCTCTATCTTTTGAACTACTTGTCAGAATTTGTTCAAATAAAAACCGTTTTAAAGTAAACACATAATAAAAAATGAATATCTGATTGCAATAGGGACATAGAGGGAAAAAGTAATTGAAAAAATAAACTGTAATAGAAGTTAGTGAATACAAAGTTATTGTATTTATGTATCCTATTACATGGAACTAAAAATATCTTGGTAGGGAATTATTATTTCGTGTGAAATTCCTCAAAACATTGAAGAATGCATAGTCCAACGTCACAAATTTTACACTTTGTTTGCATTCTCATGTATTTCCCTTTTTGAACGCACACACGGCATCGGACACAACCTCTTCACTGGTCAATGCTTACACTCTCTTGCCTCTAAACGGCGCAGCTCAGTTCCCCTCATGCTTGGTCCCCTCTGCGTAGTTATTGAGGGAAGTGCTGACGTGCCTTTCTCTGTCAGTTGCCTCACGAGAACGAGGCGAACAGGCGATACCGCCTCTGAGTCATCTGTCCCCCCCGCATGAGGCCAAGGTCACACAGCTGTTCAGCACTGTCATATTCAGGAGATGAAAGAAGAGCTTCGTCCACTTCCACGTTCGACGGCTTATACCATAGGTCGTAGCCATACAGTCTCCCTTATCCACATATCCCATGTGTCGAATGTAGTCTTCGACAATGGCTGGCTTGCTTGCCTTTCCAAGTTCATTACAGAAGATCCCTTCCTTTGGTGGACTATGCATATTCGTCAGAATGAACACTTCTCGTTTGTCTTTCCAGGCTAACACAGTCAAGTGATTTCTCACTGAAACACGCAAGTCACCGTGCTTCATTCTTAGCGTCTACGTCTACGTAATACCCTGCGAGCCACCACGAGGGTGTGTGGCAGGGGTAGAAGATCACCAAACATGCACTATTGAGTGTCTTGCGGTCAAAGCCTGGTGGCATGCCCTTTTGATTTGGCCGGACGGTGCCGCATGAGTAAATATTCCTCCTCTGGAGATCGTTGAAGAGAGATGGGGAAGAGCAAAAATTGTCCATGAACAATTTATGTCCAACTCCTTCTACTCTCCTTGTCAGCTCTCGAACAGTGGCGTGCGTTGCTGTCATTTCCGTAGCCGCACCGAGTCGATCTTTTCCTATGTATACTTTCATATCATACGTGTATCCGGTCTCGTCACACAATTTGTAAATTTTTATTCCAAAGCGTATGTGTTTATAAAAAATATATTGCCAAAAAACTACCCTTCCTTTGAATAAAACTATAACTTCGTCCACTGCCAAGTGCTCCGTGGGAAAGTAAAACTTGGCGTAATTTTCGATGAGCATGTCAAGTGGAGTCCTTATTTTCCAAAGTCTGTCGTACTGTACGTAGTTTCTATTAGGTCCGTTACTGTTGTCCGTGAAATGAAGAAAGCGGAAGATATGAATAAATCTGTCTCTCCTCATCATATTGCTGTAGAATGGAGTATGAAACTGATCCAAAAGTGACCAATAGTCTCTTAGAGAATCCCTTACATCATGTCCCATTTGCGATACTATGACTAAAAAAGGGAACATTTCACTCTCTGTCACATCAGGCTGGGGAGATGGTCTCTCATCCTTTCTGTCTATGTACTGGTGGTAGTATCTATTTGTTTCATCCACCAAGAAATGAATAACTTGCGCTAAATAGATAAGAAAAACACTCACAGGCCACGAATCAGCATGTATTCCGGGATTCTCGCTAAGATTGAATCCCGGAGTTCGGCCGGAAAACGGTTTGACGTGAGGAATATTCCTGGGTTTTCTATCCGGAGATTTCCATTCGGCTCCTGATGAAGAGCTAGATCTCTGAGGACCTTCGTCTTCTGACTCTGACCCTCCTTCCTCAGATGCACTTTCAGGCTCGTAAGCCTCCGAGTCTGAGTTGACGAAAAGTTCGTTCTCGATATCGACATCAGTCATTTTGCGCTTAGGTGCCATTCCTAAAAAATTAGTACACCAGGGAATACAGTAAAAATTCGTCATTGCAATGTATGCGTTTAGGAAGATATGGAAGTACTTACCTAGCGAAATGTTGCCAAGTATCAGAGGGAAGAAAAAAAAAGCTGGAAACGCACCGTCAGAATTCACAGACCAAAGGTTCGGAAGAAAGTGACTACTCATGACAAATCATACACCGAAGACTGGGTGCGAAAAAAAATAACAGTATAAGAAAGCGTCTTCCTCTGCACGTGCAAATTTTATGGCACCTCCTCGGAAGAGGGTTAGGGATTAGGATAGAGCGCGGTTGGGGCGCGGTGGCGGGCAGACCCTTTTCCCGGCCCTCGGGGTTTCCCAGTATTCATATTCTTACTATTCCGTCCCCTCTGTAGTAATGTGCTTCATCGCTCATATTTCGAGGGATAAGAAGAACAAGATGATTGACACCAAGTTTTACTCCAATAGGAAGCATAATAAACTGTTAAGAGGACTTCAAAATGAACGGGCCAAAATTGGCACTTTCGGCAGTGAGAAGCACCAAACGGCGGGCCAATATTGGCACTTTCGGCGTTTAAGGGTTAATTTTCATTTTAATGGTTGTAGAGGCCTGATCGTGACACTGTTGCCTTCATCTTGAATTCATTATTATGATCTTATACTTATGAAAAATGAAGCCAGTGAAATAATTTTAAGTGGTTTTTATTAATATCACAGTATAGAGAGGATTGTGTCCTTGGCAATTAAGCAGTTTACTGGTTTGTTGAGTTTTTTTTAAGAAAAGGCACTTCATGCAGCAGCAAGATTAGGTATTGATGACTTCAAAGCATCTCATGGCTGGACAGACCATTGCAAAATTCAATGTAATTTTATCTGAAACAGTATATGTTTGAATCTGAAAGAGTAGTTCCTGAAACAATTTCTAACGAGAAGTGCCCAACTTAGCATAATCATGTTGATGGCTATATGTTCTAAAAGACTATTTGATGTGTAGACTTTGTAGTATCTTTTTTGAGATGCACTGTCACACAAGACCTGAGACTTCAAATGGAATCCTTGCTACAGGGAAAATACAGCAAAGGTTGCCTCATTATTTTTAGGAGCTACATAATGTCTATGACAACGTGAGATTGAAGCTCTTTAAGGAAATCGAGAAATCCATATTTAAACAATTAAAAAACATTAGGACCTTCCCTAAAACCTATGCAGCTAACACAAAGGCATATATGGCAGCTAGTATTTTTTAAGGACAAATGCAAAGACTTGGGGTCAAAATGGAATAATCCTTTTGTTAGTGTGCAGTGCCCTGCAAACCCTGTTAACTTGACACTAAGGGCAAATAAAGTGCATACATATTTCTCTTCCAATTGCACCAGCTGGCTGCAGCTACTAGATTTAGGTTTAATCCTTTCAAATTAAATAAATTATGAAACATTTGGATATGATTTTGCTTCAATACCCTGCGTAGACAATTTCCCTCTATTTACATCTTCCTGCAATTAACACGTTTTTCCACTGTCCTCCTCAAAAGTGTAATAGAGGGGATTCACTGTGGCTGGTAAAAATGAGTAAAGCCTATGAATTAACCTTGTAGGTTAACAGCTGTCCATATACTCCTGAGGATATTTGTGGTGGAGGACGCCTCTGTAGCTTAAGCTAGTTGGAGCGAAATATCATTTCACCTAGAAATCAATTAACTTGGTCTCACCTTAAAGTTACTTATATATTGCCTTACCAAGAATGCCAAAATATCTGCCCCTTACTGACCTACTTCCCGAGATTTTTAACGAAAAATATCAGCCTTCTTACTTGGGAAATGGTACGTGTGTGGACTCCAGAGAGACCTTACTTACAAAATGATGAATTTCTAACACCTAGATCTCATAAAAAAAATTAAAATAACATATATTTTTTTAAATCTCAATTATTTTTTTTTTAATCACATTGTCACCGCAGTTATTTCTTCAGGATCACAAAAAACCTTCCGGTGTGAAGTCTTAAATGTGCCACATGGAAAAATGTGTCAAGTTAAAGACTTATATACATATTTTTATTTTATTATGTTGAATATGTCATAAAAAGTATATTATTGCACCTTTAAGAATATTTGATATGTGATTCTTACAGTTGCTTAACTTAAACGTTAATTAGAATATGGTCTCTATTATGACAAGGAAACCAAACCTCTCAAACCTTTGTAGTACAGTGGCGGAAGAAATTAACGCAAAATTTTTCGCGTGCCAGAATGCGGCATTCTTCGGAACTTCTCGGAGCAGCACACACTTCAGAAGACTGGCTACACTGAGGAAAACATCATCTACCGCAAATATTTGAAATACGCAATGGAACTCACATTTGCCGGAACCTAGAACTTAGTCATCAATTGCCTCATTTGCGAGCTTTCTTCTCATTATATTAGTGCATTCAGTCATGGTGTATCGATGTGTTTATTTTAGTATGTTTCTTACGTCGAATAATGTCATTTATACAGAAAGACTGATTATAAAAAATATTGATTATCCCACCCAACTCAGAATATATGTTGAAATCTTCATCTGCTACCACCAAGGGATATAAATTGTGGTTGACTCTCCGAAGCTCTTTTTGAATGACGCGTCCTGTGTCTCTTTCACTGAAATGACATAAATCAAGATTTATTCGCACAAATGTCGATACAAAAGAGATTTAATTAAAATAAGTATAGTCTACATGATGTATTTTTTCATGATTTTCCTGTTGTAGATTGATGAAGTTCCTCAAACAGATATTTATTAATGAATCGTTCATGACTCAATATAAATCTGTCTTTAGTTCGTCAGGATGGGATTGAACTATGAAAACATACGTAAATGTATAATTTCATGAATTAAACATATATTTGTATGCATCGATACCGAATAATCTAGGCATATTTTCCCGACATTTCTTTCACCTTATCACAGGAATCCTGGTGACGAGCTGTCCACTGTGAAGCTTAATCTAGTAAATGCAGGATATATGAATAAACATTCGGAAAAGTTTACCCAAATTAGGTGTAGTTATGGATAAACAACTCTTTGACATTGTACTGCGTAATATGTACCTATATGTTCAGCTATAAATTCACGGCACGTATAAAATTTACAAAAAAGCCTTTTAAAAGACTTCAGTTTGGAGTCAATTGTCATTAATGAAATAAATTAATAGGTAATGGTTAATATTGTAGCTGTCAGACGTATTTGGCCAGCTAAAGAGTGGTCTGTGTTCGATTTTTAATGAATGCAAATGACTTTTTATATAAATTTTCTCATATTGGCGATATGGATAAATGTAATGTGTAGCTGCAATGACTGGCTGATAATATGAATTTGTTTAAATAAATGAGACATAAAATTTGCCAAATAAAAATAATTTTACTTGATGAGAAATTGAATGAAAAACTCAAAAAAGTCTCGACCAGGGGTGAGATTACGGTTCTTTTCTTCTCATGGTCGTTATCATCATCCAAAAGGCAAGCCGCATTGGTAGGGCAATGCTCAAGGTCCTGGGAGAGCACTCCATTGCTATGAAGCACCTGATCTTTCTTGATAACGATCATGTTTTCGAAATCTTGAGTGTAATTGAACAATAATATTATGAAGAACCATGATCGTGATTCAGGTTTGCAACCCAGTAACAACTACCAAGCTTTGTTATGTCAAGACAAATTTCAGATGATGTTACGTATCCTTTCGGTGAATTTATTTGTGTCCATATGCATTACTGTGAACTAAGTTACTTTTAAAATGAGTGGTGGTATTGTCTGCGAACCTTTAATTGAACTACAAGGAGAGTATATTACTGTCCCAGGAATACAAACAGGAAGAAGTAGTTCTCGGATTTCACCTCATCAGTCCAGACCATTCCAATCAAACGCCATTAGTTCCCATCATGCATGGGTTTGGAGGCCATGTGACTTAAGTCTGACTTAAAGCAACGAGTAATCTTGGAGGACTCTCGAGGATCCCTAGAGGTTTCCCCGTGTCGATACAAAGCTCTGCCAATACTAATCCATTCAAAATCAGAATGTATGAAGGGCGCATTATATTGATTTGGGAAATAGTATGTCTTTAATAAGAGCTTACTTTCCCCTTGTGTTGCGGGTGATACCTTTTCTGCCAAAGACAATGTTTCGGACACCAGTCGCTTAACCCACAGGAAAGAGGTGGTATTTGACTTCTCTCACGCCATTAAAAGTATTCGACAGGTGCCTCCATATTTTTCAAAGCACAAGAAGCCTTTTCTTTCTGGTGCAGCAAGTATTTGAAACCTGTGCGTCATTCACAACAACAAACCACCCCGACCATCACCACCCGGAACTTGAGTTAGGTTTACTGATGACTACTTCATTGAGACGAGCGGCGATAGATGGACAAGCAGAGAAAACAGTGCTAGCAGAGATATTTTTCAAAGTTTTAGCGGCCTCTTCGTAAATTCTTGGAGGATAAAAAGATCTTATTAGCCTTTAAGTATGCCTCATCTTTCTTCCAGGAGGAGGAATCGGATAGTAGGTTTGCAAAAGGCAAAAACATCCATCGAAAAATTACCCAAAGAGGTGTTGCGCCTTCGACTTTCACCCACTTAACTTTTATTTGGTGTTTAAATGTAAAACAACCCTATTTGTCTTTACTATCAAATGAAATTCATTAAATTCATGTGCGCTATAATAAGAACTATGTTTATTCATATGTTTTTCAATATTCATTTTTCATCCGCAACTAGGAATACTTGCAGGTTCACAAATGTCAAAATTCTAGCAGATGGTTCCAAACAAATCATGTAACTTAGACGGAGCGGGCTGCACGGAGCCCAGCGTTCATTATGAGGAAAATGCGAGAAATAAATGTTTTTCGACCCCGTCTAACGAAAAAACCCCAAATTAAGATTCAATGTGGAAAATCGTGGAGGAAGAATTGGAAATGAACCCAGTAAGATGATGCCAAAATGTGTATAACTCCATGTCACAAAGACTTGGTCAGGAAATCGAGAATAGAGGGGGATGGATTAATTATTAGGCTAATAAACATTCACATTCTTTATGTAAATACCAGCATATTTCTTGATGATCAATTACTGTGATCAATTGCACATATAACTTAAATTGAGAGAATTACACACACATTTTAACCTTTTCCACTCGTTCTAAATAAAGCATTATAGTGTCCCTTTTCAAAATCCGTTAAAATACATTACCTTTAAGAGATAACACTTATTACCCTGTAAAAGTTTGTTAATAGTTTCACGTGGGGCACTCACAACTTCAACCATTATTAAAGAAATAATATTACAACACATTTGAAGAGGAATAGATTCTTTAGGGATGTAGCAATCGTATTATGGTGCACATTCCTAATTTTTACTCCATTGACTAGTCAGCGGATTTGAGGAGTATACAAATGACCATAGGGAAAATATCTAATTACTGCTTAGCCGCTACATGGAAAAGATGATATTTAGTATTTTATCACTTTCACAAGGGAAGATACGAGATGCATTTTTGTTGGAGTATTACTTACGGATGAGAACAAAAATGATCCTCATAAAATTTAACTGCGTAATTTTAGCAAAAAATTTTTCACTGCGAACATGTCAAAAGGTATTTAAGTGATTCATTAATTTACCTTATCCTTTAAGAATTAATCTCCATCCCATTAGTTGAACTGTTGAACTACACGGTTAATGTATTGCTCATAGCTAACCTAGAAAACAATGCTGGGAAAGCTTCAAAAACGGTTTTAATGATATTTTCTTGAAAATTCCACACATATTCGGTCTCTCACTCAGATAAGAAATTGGTATTTACAAATTTGGCACATAGAACCAAACTTTAATTCCTAATAAAAATAATTGCCCTCTTTACTAAATCATTTCCAAGTAATTCAAAGTTGAATGTAGCATCAGGTAAGTTCACTAAATCGAGTAACTGACACAATCAGAGATCCGGTCAATACCCTCCTTCATGAATAGTGTTTCATTGATTGATAAATTTGGCAAGTGAGTGGATATGAACATCAGACGACAGACAGGACGTAGAAGTCAAGTGGGGCCAAGTACCCAAGAATGGGAAGTAAACATCACATTTGGCATTCAAGGAGACTGCTCTGTTTCTTTACAAAGCCCGAATATGTGTAAAACTCACACTCATGGTTGAGGTCAATATCCATTCCCTGGGCCTTCCGCGGATTCCTGCGAAGTTTTGGCTGCAATAAAGTAACATCGCGTAGATTAATTATAAGGGCACTAAAAGAGGCCAGCGTCAGGATTTGAACCCCAGGCATTCTTGGCCGCAGACGGACGCTCTCCCTCTAGGCTACTTCATCAATCAAGAGAAGTTCACATCCAGTGGTTCATACTATACAACGAAAAAAGGGAATTCTAATGTTTCCTTTAAAAACTGGACCAAATAAGATGTTCTGGACTTTTGAAAGTAGTTTTTAGAAAGTAAATAATATTTCGTTAGGAGTAATCGTCAGAATGCACGAGGGCGGAAACTTACGTAGGGCATTAAGGTATTGGAAATACTTGTAAAGAAAAATTTCCTCCACATGGAAACTATTCTATTCTACCAGATTTCCTATTATTGTAAGTGAATTTTAGTTGGAGAATAAAAACATTTTGTGTCCCAATAAATAATTCTTTCATCGTATCATTTCTTAAGTTCGTGAAAAATTTTTTAAAGGGTCCAAAGCTCTAAAGAAAATATGGTAAGTATAACTACATAAATAAGGAATTATTTTGAAATGTTGGTATATATGAATTTTTTCTTGTTCTACATGTAACAATGTATGGTTGTGTTTCAAATTGATGGTAACCTAAACACAGGTTTGCCTAATAGGTTACCTAAAGCCCCACTAAATATTTTAATATTGTATATATCTTAATAATCAAGTACGACTTTGGAACCTCGACTGGCTGCGAGTCGAAGCAAACTCTTCACGTTTACAACTCATAGACGATCTCGCAAACGTGAACCTTATTAGTATGGCTATTTACATGATGCGTAAAATCGATATCCATTCATAGAGAGTTTGCGTATTCCAGGCATCCATTGGCTGTCTCATTGTTGTCAAGTTTTGTAAGGAAAAGCGATTTCAATTAGTACCCGTGTATGCCACATTCAGACACCAGTGATTTTTGCATTGATTTTTTCCGCCACTGTACATTTTTATAGAGAAATGGCCACTGTGGTTACCGTATCATATATTCTTGCACTAACGAACGATTTTCTTCTGTGCCCCTTAACACTTGTTTCTTCTTAAGTTGAAATATTTGCGGCAGCTTTTCTTGGCTAGATTCAGCTACCTGTCTTCTGCTTCTGTAATCCACATGATGTCATGTGCAGAACTGGCCCATTTTGGTCACGGGGATGGCCTACCTTGTATTCAAACTGCCATGTCTCAAACTACCTTAACTGGTTGGAGCACTCGGTGCAACATGGAATAATATGGGCCTGAGTCCTGGTCAAAGCAAACGATCTTTCTTCTGTCAAGTTTTGCACTTCTGTTCTGTTGCTGTTGACTCAGTAAAGGTAACATTGTGGCCAGTCCTGGTATCCTCAAAATTTTACCTAAGAGGTTGACTAATGTGATTTTTCTATCAGGGGGTAACCAAACTCGTCCCCCATTTGAGTTTTTGCTTGGGTCACCAACGTTAAAAAATTTCACCAAAAAACAGTGGTAATGGTGTGAAATCTATTAAAGTTACAAACCATGTTTGCACTCAGGACAATTTATATAATTAATATTGTATAGCATTTTTAACTTCTTACTGTGCCTTCTTAATTTTTTGTCAAAGTAGATTGTTGGTTTGTCATTTTTCAAGTCCGTTTTACAAGGGACACAAACTTGCATAATTTTAAACTGCATTTTTTCCTCATCCTGTCGTACAATAACAATTAAAGATAGAGCAGGAGCTACTTTTCCATCTCCCATTTGTGCAATTGCATGCCCCGTGTAAAACAGGCTTCACATTTACTGTGTAGGGCAGTTACCATGTCCTGAATTGATTCACAAGACTATTATTTATATTTTATTTTGTTCCAGAAAAAGGCATTTATGTGGTGGGATTCAGCTACCCAGTTGTCCCTAAAGAAAAAGCCAGGATTCGGGTACAGATTTCCGCTGCACACTCAAAGGAGGACATAAACCGGGCATTAAAAGAATTTGAATCGATTGGGAAAGAATTGGGAGTCATATAAATTTGTTAAATATATCAGGTATCAAAACCAAGAGTACAGAGATGGTGGTGATATGAAAGATAAATGGAAAATATGTGAAAAAATACCTGATATGCACAATTCTTGTCTAGATTAAATATTTGTGTTGAGGCTATCTGTCGTGGACTATCAGAACTGTTCAGGCTCTCTAAATGTATGTACCTGATGCTTGCAAACAATCTTAGTCTTATTTTTGGCCTTCAGTGTTTTTTTTTTGCTTTTATCTCTTGCTCTTGATCTAAAGATAGATCTGAATTATGTGGAGTATACCTTGCTTTGAGTTTTAAACAAATTATGTTTTTTCTGTTATGTTTAAGTTGATATAGTGCTCTCTAAATATTTTAAGTTGTGAGTCAAGTGAAAAATTGTGATATTGACTGCATACCTGATCTAAAACCTGATGTTCTCAATTTCTGTTTTTTTTGTGATGTTATTTTTATTGTTGAAAGTCTCAAATTCATGCAATGCTATTGTGTGTACCAGGACATAAGTAGAATTTTGATGGTCATGGAAAGCAGCTTCAGATTACCTAAAGAATGCTACAAATTAAAATACCTCATTCCATTAAGAATTATAATTGCTTTTTTGTCAACTGTATCACCTTGACAATTATTTAGAGTGCCAGATCCAGAATATTTTTTTACTGTCTGTATTCCATTAAACACTTGCAAATTTTCTAATGAAATATTATCAGGTACTGTCTCTGGCACATCAGGTTCTCTTGTTCTTGCCTGTATGCATTGTCATGTATGTACTTTAGGCTGTGAAAATAAAAATTTTGATTTGGCTCTATGTGAGCCCTTTTTTCTATTCCAAATGACCCATGGAACAAGTCGGTAACTTAATTTGGTTGCAGTCGACAAACATCTACCCAAGTATCTATCGATATTGATGAGAGTATAGGCTTCATATTTCATGATTGTGAACATTAATTGCTATTTAGAATTAATTTGTCAACTTCCTTGTTGCCACGTAAGAGACTTTGGCCACTTATTTTACTAACCAAAGTTACATAAATAATTGGTGCTCAGGTAGAGGACAACTTGCTTCTTTATCTTAAAAAATAAAACTGCAATCACTTAAAATTGCGTATTTCTCACAGTGCAACCATGGGGACCAAAAAAAGAATTAAGTTCCTTTAGTAAGCCCACAGGAACACATGACTAGGAAAAGAATGATAGGTGGAAGAAACTAATCAAGTTATAAGTGCAATATGGCCAGGTGATCATAAGCACACTTTTGGCATAGAGCAGCTAAGAAGATTATTGGTGAGAACTACTGCACCTTTGATGTTTATGTAGTTCATTATTTGGTTATGAGGAAATGATAGCTTAAAAAAACTAAGAATATATAGAAAGATTGGAGGTAATGGAATGCTCTATCTAATAACTCAAGAAAAACTTGTAGATGAAAGAAATAGTACAGGAACAATAATAGATCTGGCAAGGAGTTCATCAATCAGGAGAAGAAAATAAAAAATATATCCCTTTGGATAAATCTCAGGATATCAGCTGGGATGTGTGAATTTTTGCCTGAAATTGATGCATAAAGTGTAGCAATCGTGCAATATTTTTTAATGTGATGCAATCTATACTGTTTTTATTTTGCCTCTGGAATTTTTGTGGATAATGAATGCTTCATGGTTGAAAAAGCCCCACCTTCAATATCACCTCTGCAGCTGGCCATATCATTGGGATGATTTTATGGATGCAGGTCATTATAAACTATATTCTAACCATGTTCAACCTCAGACAGTCAAATGGCCACTCAACAGTGTACAGAGTCGAGGGAATGGGGAGGTCAAATGGCTTCAGGATGCAACCTACCAGGAGTTGCATGTCAGTTTATCTATGATGGCATTGAAATATGCCAGAAGAATCAACATTTTCATTCGGGAGTGATTCTCAATTGGTGTGATTACAATATGGTTTCTTATGTCTGGCCGAGTGCTTTAGCCAGTTAAGCTACCGAGACATCCTCTTTCCCTGTGGATTTTTGTGACCTTTATGGGACCAGATGTTCTCGACTGCCAGCCATACAATGTAACAATCAGTCGCTACTGAGCACTTAGCGCCACTGCCCACGAGAAAAGATCGTACTATGAACACAGAGAGGCGTTCTCTCTTTTTGACAGATTTTAAGCTATCCGGGACTAGCTACGGAGTTACACATTTACAGAGTCACCCGCAATCCACAGGGAAAGAGGACGCCTCAGTAGCTTAACTGGCTGAAGCACTCTGCTGGAAATCGAGGGATTCAGGTTTGAATCCCGGTTAATGCGGATGATTTTTCCTCTGTGGAATTTTGCATATTTGTAATAGTTAATCTACATCTAAAATTGATGGTTTGTTACCTACTTTGGAAAAATACTAATGTTTTATCAATGTGGCAAATATGTACAACTTTTTCTATTTTTGAAATAAAGGGGTTTAAATATTTTTATGCCAAAGTAAAATAGAGATTTAAATTTTGCATCATACCACATATCCTATAAGAAGAAGAACTATGCTTTAATGTAATACAAAAAACAATCCAATAACACATGTGGAATATAACTGACAGATTTCCGAAATTATGGAAAAATGGCCCACCAGGATCAAAGGCACCTCTTTAAAACAGGCCACCCTCAAAGTGTTAAGGCTGTATATATTAGGTAAGTCATTTTTATTTCATCAGATGAAATTGTTCTCGTGGTAGAACTACTAGCAATATGCATTATTTCGTGAAAAAAATTCTCCAGTTCATTTTCCATATATGTTCATTGAATACTTATAGATTGTGAAACATACTAGCACGTATTCTCTTGTATTTCATCCTACTAGATAAATGTTCCCCTGTGCCACGTAAAAACCATTCAATATATCCCAGGTTAAAGATTTTCATGGCTTTGCTACTGTGTATTCCCTAGCAGCATAGCTTTTTTTTAAATAATGGGTAGAACTCACCATATTTTTTTGCATGAAAAGAACACATTGATACAAATAAATCCCTGAGGGTTCATGTTTGTTTGCAGTAGCTTCAAAATGTGCTTAACCAATTTGAATGAAACTTTAGGGGGATACATTTCGTTCCATAAGGATATGATAAAAAGAATCAAAGTTGCAAAAATATTAAATTCCCTCTCTAATGCCCATTTCTTCCCAATAATGTCAGGCATTATTTAAAGTTAATGTGGCAATCCATCAAAGGTATACTGGAAAAAGCTTAGAGATAACTTCTGTAAAACTGCTTTAAGAATGTACTCAAACAATAGGGAACAAAGCAATTTTTTTCAGATAGATTTTTCACTCAGCACGTAATAATAATTAATTGGAGATACAACTTAGTGGCGCATAAAAGAAATCAGTATGTAGTAACAAGAAAAAGACATCTTCCTATTATACTTGTGTAGAGTATGTCAATGTTATAAATTATAAAGTCCAAATAGGTCCCAAATCAAATAGCGTCCCAGGCCCCCAAACATATTGATATGCCTCTGATCTTACATGCTGGAAAATAAAGAATATACATTTAGAACTTATGGCTATGTATTGATTACATTACACGAATTGTGTTCTTCTTGAGTCGAGAGTATGACTAAAGCAGATTTGGCGCTGAGGATATTGTACTGAGGTGAAGCTTTAAGTCCTGAGAAAGATTTATGTTCTTTTTTCATGCTAAGATTCATAATCTCAAAAGTATAACTTGCACTCAGTTGATTTCAGTACAAATGGTTTAAGCCCATACAAGGATATGCATACTGTATGATTCACATTTTCTAGTGAAATCGGTTAAAGATGGTCAGGTAAGTGAGCCAAATGATACCATCAAACTTTGTCTTTGATCCTAAAATTATACTAAGTCACCCTTATAATATTCTGTATTTCTTTCTGCATAAGTTCTCAATACTGCTAAAGCAATTGAGAGTGAACTATGAACATTCATCAAAAATAATTAGAAATAATGACAGGGCTCTTGTAATGTTCAGGAATGTTCATATATGTATGTGCCTTAGCAAGGAATTTGGAGGATAGAACTGAGCAGTAACTGACTATGGCAATCAATGGTACTAAGGTCTTTACAATGGGGAAGTTGATGAAACTAATGCTGATTCCATGACAAGGATGTAACATTTGTTGTCCAGTTTATTGACAAAATCTAAAAAAATGAGATAAAAACTTTACATTTTATTCAACAAACAATAAAGGATAGGTACTCGTAATACAGAAAACCACATCAATATTTTCTTTCATGTCCTGTTCTATGGAAGATCGATGAACTTCAAAGAAAATATAACACCATACACAGGTGTGAACTAACAGCAGAACACAAAACAATAATTAAAAATTAATATTGTGACGAGGAACACAGTGAAGAAAATGCTTTTAGGGCTACCTAGCTGACCCATTTGACTGCCTCCGGAGAAGGTGTGAGGAGCGGCTTCCTGAATGAAGGAGAATGTTCGGGAGCAATGCCCACAGAGGTATGAAGGGACGGCGAGGTTGTGACGGAAGCAGTGAATGACATACTCAGCTAGTGAGCAGACAGCAGTACCTTAAGAGGTGTCATGGGAGAAGAGACAGCAGGAGTGGAGATAGTGGAGAAGAGACAGCGGGACTGGAGAAAAGACAGCAGGAGCAGAGGTAGCGGAGAAGAGACAGTGGGACTGAAGATCGCAGAGAAGAGAGAGAGGCAGATGCCGCGGGGAAGAGAGAGAGAGATAAAAAATTATTTGTACAAGTAGGCCAATAAAGGCTTCTTGTTGGTGATGGCCCGCACACGATTGTTAAAAAACAGAACGACCTGGTGTACTGGATACAGCGAGGTCCAAAAGCAAAAGTGAAGGTGGCGTACGTCAACCGGTTGGCTCCATACCATGGTGAGAGGCAGTGATTCAGTTTGGAGCAAACTGTTCATTAGGAAAGGGGCAGTGTGATGAGGAATGGGGCTACCTAGCGGACCCATTCGACTGCTTCTGGAGAAGGTGCGAGCAGCTGCTTCCCAAATGAAGGAGAATGTTTGGGAGCAATGAGCCTTGAGGTATAAAGGGATGGCGAGGTCGTGAGGGAAGCAGTGAACGACAGACTCAGCTATTGAGCAGACAGCAGTGCCTTATGAGACTTCGCAGGAGAAGAGACAGTGGGAGCAGAGGTAGTGGAAAAGAGACAGCGGGAGCAGAGATAGTGGAGAAGAGAGAGAGGCAGACGGACAGACGGAGGCAGACAGAGGAGAAGAGAGAGAAAAGAAATTATTTGTTCAAGTAGGCCAATGAAGGCTCCTTGTTGGTGATTTTTAAGAGCACCTGTTTTCCTTCCAATCGTGCCGATCCTTGTGAATCCGCCAAATGTATAATAATACAAATAAAGACACATTGTGTTAAATATTTTCACATTCTTTCCTGTGATTTACTAAAAAGGCTGTCATCTCAAAAGAAGAGAACTTGATTACATGTTTAGGATAACACCAGCACGTTAAAAAGAGGACAGATAGTGATAACACCAAATATCAACATTTTATATTTTTAGGAAGACAGCTGGGCACATTTTTTAATAATTTCCTCATCCGATTTTGTAAGGTTAATTTACAAAAGTAAAAATGTAACTTTAATTTTGTAGCTTTTAGTGCCAAAATGCTGAATAAATTAATGGAACCATTTACACATGGTAAGGACCATTGAGAAAACATAATTGCCATATGAAATATAAAATAAAGTAAGTGGACATGTTAACTTCAATTGTATTCCATTACTCACTCGTGTTTAAGCTTTAAAAATGGCAATGAGGCATGGAATGAAGTTGTACACAAATCCATTATAACCCTTTAATCTCCATATGGCTTGAGAAGATGATCAGAGAATTTCTTCACCTGCTCCACACCCCTCACTTCTTGCTCCAATAAAGGCAACTTAGTTATGTGGAAGTCTTCATACAGATCTGCAATCTGGAGGAACAAAGGCAGAAAATGAAGTGATTTATAATTTAATTACTGCATAACCTGGGAAAATGTGATCGGAATCACATATAAATATAACACCTTTCAAGCAAAATAAAAATATTTTCACCGATGGAGATAACTATGTAATGTGAGACACCAATGTTAATTTAGCTTAGAAAGGCAGCTGACCACAGCAGTGACAAAATTTCATAGCAGTTACCAGAACAAAGCATCACATCATAAGAAGAAAAGGGGGAATAATATAAAACTTCGTGTAGTCCACAAAAACAATTTCACTGAATTTGCTGACCAAGTTTCCATTTGAACATTAAACGTTAGTAATCTACGAAACCCCAGTCATGAAACACAAGGTCTGCCCTATTCCCCCTGCAGAGATAGTCTGGTGGCAATGGACCATCCCACTGAAAAGAGTCCTCTGAGTAACTGTCACCGTGTATTGTCACCACATTATATTTCTCAAATACAGTAAAACTCACTTAAAAACTAATTTTAGCGGACTAGCCTTTCATTTTTTTAATAAATGGAATTTGGTAACATCAAAATTTCAACACTTCTTGCAGAGCACATAGTAGGATTCAGGCTTCATGTCATTTATCATCTGACTTAAGCACAGCATATCCCTGGTAATTGATCACCACACCATTCCAAAGCAAATTTTTTATCCTCATACTGCTTACACATATGTAATGAAATTTATTGATCCTAGTTCATCATTCATAAAACACCTCACTAACCTGTCTCAAGCTATAATTCTTAATGAATAAACATAGGTAATACCATCTATGTCTTTTGGATTAAGAGCGCTTTGTTATGATCAGCTTAGAAATAGACATTCATATACGCTTCTAAATTGACTCACAATATATCAACAGCAAACGTCATTAGCTTTTCACACATGTGAACTCTGACATTAGAAACTCATTTATGAGGTTTTCAGGCTCTGTATGTTTAAAAATTTTCAGTGCGAAAATGTAACAATAATTGAAAAAAATATCATAACACACCATATCAATTTTTTACATGCACACTGAAAGACAGCACACAAAATTTGATTTAGAGTTCAATGCATCGTGATGAAATCTGTTGTGTAGCAAAATTCTGTGCCATGTACATGATAAATGAATGTTTAGATTTTTTAACTTCATTTTTTTAAGAGCTGTTGTTAATTTTACAGAACAACTTAATTCCCATTTGTACAGGTTGTAGGGACCAGATCGAATGCCTTCATCTTGAATTCAGTATTGTGATTTCAAAACTTCTATGAGCATAAAGCCAACGGAATATTTGATAGTGATTTTTATTTGTATCATATTTTATCTGGGATTGTGAGCATGCTCTGCAGTGTGTGCTTAGCCAGTCCATGGCATACTGATTAAATTTAATTTCCTTAATAGAAAAGGCACTTAATGTGTAACGTGAGATTTTCTAACTCGCCTAAATCAAGGCTGGCTGGAGGCAAAGGAGCACTTTTTGTTGTCAATTTGTTTTTTTAATGAATGTATTATGGCATTAATTATTTTATCAAGGCAGAAGAGCATGGTTTTCTTTTTATTGTCTTTGTATCACACTTAAATTTGATGGCAGAGGATTACCAGGTCCACCCCATATTTTGTTTTATTAATTTATTATCTTTGTTGTGTGTCCTCCTTAGTCACGTATTTTGTATGAAGGAGTATATGTGAGAAGACGAGGTGAGAGAAATGTTCCAGCGACATCAAGGGACTCCACGGGTGATTTGGGCAAGGGCTGGTCACCCCTGCCTAAGAACCTTCATTTTCCCCGTGCCTACGGCCCTTGGCTGACCACCTTTCCCGAAGGACGGGTGATTAGTGGACCGGCCTAGCAACCGCTGCCCTATGAAACTCCCGCCACGTGGCGGAATCTGCGCCTGCAGGAGTGCAGACAGCAGGCGTCGTCTGATAGAAGCAAGATGGCAACATCATAGAGCGGAGTCGAGAAGGACTGTCTCGTGAGCTCGCTCTCTTTGCCTCCAGCCTGCGATGGACAACCATCTCTCTCTCTCTCTTGGAACTCAGTTGGTTTTCCCCAGTATAAGGGGTTGTGTGTGGGTGTTAGTGCTTCTGTGTTAAGGTATGTGGCTAAGGCAGGCTCAGGGAGAAGTTTAATTTTATATTGATGTCTTTTTCTTTTCGTTTGGGTTTCTTTGTGAGGCGAACCCGTTTAACTAAATTTGGATTGTTCAATGTTCTGTCTCCCCTTCATTTGCATTGTGTAGGTTCTGCCCTCGTGGCCGAATTGCTTGATCAAATAACCATGGGGGTTGATGTGGTAATTCCACCAGTACTTTATTGTACGACTACCCTCTCTCTTTTTCCCACTATCTCTTAACGTGCCATTACACCATATTGTATGCAATAGTGCTTGACTGGCTACGCTTTTTGAATGTTTGTAAAATCAAGGATAATAACCAATTTTGTACTTTGAAATCAAATTTTTATGGGATGACATGTAATTTCAATGCCGTTGCTCGCCACTCTAAATTCAATTCCGTGTATTAATGAACCAAGTATATTAAAGCGTTTGATTTTTTTGTTTTACCTATAGTAATTTCTTTTATTCCAAACCCTATTTCTCCACTGGGCGTTACCCGCAGGCTAAACAGTAGCGCGGTAGAGTGTGTGATAAATGCAGCAACAAGATTATGTAGTGATGACTTCAAAGTATCACATGGCTGGATAGACAGTATTGAAATTCAGTGCAGCACTGTCTAAAACACTTCCTCACTGAAGTGTCCAACCTTACACATTTATATTGATGGCCATATATTCTTAGAGGCACTTTTACTGTGGGCAAAAAGGTCTTTTTTAACACTAGAAGCACCGGAGCGGTCATTTTGACCGTTTTTGAATTTCAAATGGTCCCCTTTTTCTTCACGATGGTTAAAATTTGTTGATATTTCGTGACTTTAAATGAATTTATATCCTACGCCCACACGCCAAAAATTTTTATTCCAGTCTGTATAATTTACGAAATAATTGTTGATATGCCTAAAAGTGCCAAAGCTGTCATTTTGACCAGTATTATAATTTTTGTTCTTTCAACTAAGATGTTTTTTCTGGTATGATGAGTACCAGTCACGTTAACGGATTGAATTCAGAACTAATTTTTGGCAAATTTCTATGGAATTTTCTTTTTTTAATTATTTTGCAATTAAATTTCAAAATTATTGCATAGACCATCTCAGAATTTTTTCAAGGAATACACATAAAACCACCAGGAAATAGGTCCAGATTTCTGTTTTATTCTAAGGGATGCGAGATGTGCTCTTTTCCACCACAAAATTCATCCCATTTTTTATACGTACATGGTCAGTCGAGCTTTGACCGACCATTGAGTCGGAGCAAAACCTCGACACTCTGACATGTCTCGGCGATGCAGTCTTACTTCAGAAGAATTTGTGCAAAGTTTGCAAGACTTATCAGAAAACGATGCTGATATTAACGTACCAAACCCAGTGAATTCTGATTCGGATGATGGAATAACTTTCTTCTCTGACACTTTAACTGACATTGCTGAGAGCGGTAGTTCAGACGACTATGTCTCGACACAAGCATCTCTGCAAAATCATCTGACAAAAGCAGCCTTTCCTGACTCTGGAGAGTTATCTTTCGATATAACTACGATCCTGTATATTAGAATGTGGGTGTACGCACATGGAAATCATAGCAAAATCATTCACTGTCTTTCCTTTCCAAATTTTGGGACTTTTTGCATATATTTCCTCACTTGTCCTAAGGCATCAGTCACGATGGTGCTCAGGGAGCAAGGTTTGGTAGAGGGGGAAGAAGATGAGAGAGATGAGGGCAACGCAGAGGTTGGGAAAGAGAAAGTGCAATAGATTGCAGAGTAAGACCACTGCTGAGGCAATTTAAGGGAATCTCCAACTACACAGTGATTCTGTCCTCGAAAATGCTTTCGGTGAGGGTTGCCTCCCTTCAAGAAGCACAGGTCGGGAAGGGGGACAGTAGGATCAAGGACGTGAGAAAAAAGACGTCAAAGGCTAAGTTGTACGATTCCACAGTCCTAAAATATGAATATATTACAATGACAATATACCAAGGTAGAAAAAACAAAAATGTAATGATATTGAGTACCATGCATCCCAGCATTGAAATAGATAGTTCAGAAAAAAGATTACTAGAGTCAGTCAGTTTCTACGACTCCATAAAGGATGGAGTAGATATACTGGACCAAATGGCAAGGAAATACACCATGCGCGCTAAATATCGCTGATAGCCTGTGTAAGTATTATATAATATCCTAGATTTTGCTGCCATTAACGCATGGGTGATATAAAAGGAGGTTACTTCACAAAATATCAGCCGCCATAAATTCATTTTGACGCCAGCTGAAGATCTACGTAGTGAGTATATAAAGTCACATCCAGGGCCAGCACCTTCCATTTCAGGTACCCAAATTAGAAAAAAAAAACATCAGTGCCAGGTAAAAGCATGTAAAGGGAGTAAAACTAGGATCAAATGTTCAAGATGCCAAAAATATACTTGCAGAAAATGCACAGTTAGAAGTGAAAAACTTATTCCATATTCTATGTGTCACGAAAATTAAAGTCTGGGACAGTAGAACCAATAGCATTGGATCAATGCTGTTACTTACATTACATCACTACTCTCTGATTGTAAATAATGTACTTATATTTACTCTGCAAAATGTTTATACACTAAACTACCATAATCTATGATTGTATGTTGCACAATTGGTGGTACATCTGTGGATCCAAAAGTTTGTGTTAAAGTTGAAAAAGTAAATGCTTTATAAATCTTATTCATTACTTTAAAATAATGCAAATTTGAGTTAAAATAAAGAATTATTTATTTAAAATAGAACATCGGCGTGAAATTATCCATACACACCACCCAAACACGATAAAACGCCTACCGGTCAAAATGACCACTGCCGGCGCTTTTAGGTATGGGGAAATTACGGCGCTTCTAGTGTTGACTACATACTGCCACGCAAGACCCTGGACTTCAAAGCATATTCTTATCATGGGGACAAACACTGCAAAGCTCTGCTCTTTGTTTTGTTAGGAGCCCATGAAGATAGCAGTGAGAGGCTGAAGCCTTTTTGTTTGATAAGAAACATTCAAAATACGCATTTAAAAAAACATTAGGCCCTTACTGCCTACAACTTAGCCAGCCAATATGAAGGTATGGATGACTTCCAGGATTTTTGAAGAATAATTCGTGCAAAGACTGGGGGCACAAACAAATATCCTTTGTTATTGGATCAGAGCTGCAATAACATGGCTGAGATTCCTGTATCAGTTTATTATCTGAAGATGATAACAGAATGGTAAGCAAAACCGTATTCAAATAATAACAAAAACGTTGAAGTACCTGAGGAAGTCCAAGATCTTTAAATATGCTTAAATTTACGTACAATGGATAAGAATTTGTTACAACAATGGATTAGACAGAGCTCACATTTCTTACTTTGAAAGGGAATAGCCTAAATTGCACTGTGATAATTCTAAGTAGAGAAAAATGCTTGAATCAAAACTGGAACACCATATTTTACCTGTCACATAATTGGAGCACCAATTCATAAAATAACAAATCTCAAACAAAGAAAATAATCTCTAATATTTTGCAACAAGAGGAACCCAATGTGATGGTGGCAGAGTGCTATACATCATTAACTAACATATATGCTGACCCAGTAAATGGGGAAATGGCATGTATCCTATTCATAGAATAAATTACATGCTTTGGAATATAGCTCATTTTTTAAAGAGGCAAAAATAATTACACAATGACCTGGATAAAATGAATTCTACCATATCAACAAAATCTAATTTGTAACAAATTTTTGTAACAAATTTTCATAACAAATTTAAAAAATGGTTACATTTAAAAATGAAAGAGAAATAAATATTTTCACCAACTGGTGGAATTAATTTAAAAAAGGTAAGATTTGAGCATTCAAAACATTATATCAGATCATTAAAATAACAATGTTAAAATTAGAGGAATTATCAACTAAACTTAACGGTAAATACACACCACATAATAATAGATTAGGTACCTTTCACCACCTAGCATTTGAATATGAAAAGCATAAACCAACCTGATCTAAGTATTTCTCCTGGGTTCTATATCGAGCAGCACACATTCGACAAGGTCCTTTATCTCCGGAAGATTTTAGATACAATAATAACTGGTTAACAACAATATTACAGGTGTCAATGCCATTCCGAGAAAGTTCCTGCACCAGTCGTTCAGTTTCGTACAAGGACAGGAATTCCGCAATACACACACATACAAAGGTGGTCTGCTCCTGATGTTCAGGAAAGAATAAAATACTTTTCAGCAAGCAGTGGCTAAACACATAAAATAAGAATAGGAGTTGCATATAAAATAGGACTAATAACACCAATGGGAAAGGGTATGAGAGCACCAAAAGTTTAAGTTGACATGACACTAACAACAGCATAGGTTTCCCAGTCAGTTTCATCGATAGCAATGACAATATATGTAGCAGAAAAATTTAGGATGAAAACAGAAAATGCCATCAGCTTGCCTAAGCAACAGTCAAAAATAGTAATGAAATTATGCATTATGTAATGTACATTGAATATGTACATGTAGATTTCTCAAACCATCATCAAATTATAAGTAAATTAGTTAAACTTACAATGAATCAAGGGGTAAAAAATTTCCAGAATGAAATTAGAGCTAGAATTCTAGCAAACTTCACATTCCAACTTCCTATACAACAAAAGATACACAAATACACTGACGTATATAAATAAAATTAGTACACACAAATAGATAATCCAGGGTAATCGGAGAATTGCTATGGACTGGAGTCTTAAAGAATTTGGCACGAAATAATTTACACGCCTGGAGTGTAGGACTCATCACTGGCATAATAAAATCAGGAGTTTACACAAAGATATTTTGCTAAAGAAATCAGGTCATCAACCACATATGTCCCCACCTTTCCTCCACCACTGAGGAGGGGAGTCAACCAACACATGAGAAGGGTAAGTAGAAAGGTAACAGGACTTAAAAAATATGGAGAGATCCTGGCATCGGCCTCTGAATATTCCAGTCATATTATCCCAAGGGTTCACAGAAATCAACTTCCCATCCAAAGTATTGAATACAGCCCATGAAGTTCTCGCTGTTTAGCAACCTGATGAGGCACCCCCTTTGCATTATAATAATGCAAACAGAAGATAAGGAAGCTATTTACTTGCTTAGCTTCACCTTTCACATACTCCAAGTTACTAGCACTCATGGTCCACATGGAAAATTCTTTAAATTTACTTGCATCAATTCAATACCATGACTAATTGAAACAAATTCTTAGAGCACAATAAGTCATCACAAAATTTTTAAGCATACACTGAAGTTTGAATTTTATCTTCAATTCATTAAAGTCAACACAAAAAATAAAGCTACAGTGATCTTGGCACATGAATGTATAACAACAATGATTTAAAGGGTGTTTCAGGAGGAAAGTTTGAAACTCCTGCAGGAGGCAGGGGAGGTAATTATAAGCATTTTTTGTCCAATCAACATGGGGTTGCAACTCCTTAGCTACCAAGCTATGGCAATGCAAACATTTTTTCAGAAGTATTCTGCAATCACAATGAAAACACCAGATTTCAATGACTAGTATCAAGTGATGTGATTTTAAACTTTTCATAGTGGGGCATACGATATGTATTGTTTTTGTTCTGTTATCATCAGTGGTAACGGTATCTTATTTTCAAGATGGCTCTCTAATATTTGTCGAAATTTATTTCCTTAAAAACAAATAATGTACAATAGCACTCTTAATTGCAGAGATATCAAAACATGTGTAAGAATAAAACTTATAGTAAATTTATTTGTCAATTCATTGCAGCAAAAATTACATCTCTTTCTTTTAAAATAAGGAAGATATGGTAACTTTACTGATGTTATTACAATGAGGCAACAAATGTTCTTTTGGGTAAGAGCTTTAATTAGCTTAGAAAACCTCAGCAATTAGTGACACTAATCAAAACTTTCCTTTGAGAAAAAGACCAGAGGTGAATATGCAACCAAGGTCATGGTCTGGTTGCTACAAGTTACAAAGTTAACAGTCACAAAGACAACAAAGACTTTGAGGCGGAGTTAACAATATGACTGTAAAGTTCCTACCAATTCCAGAATCATTGTTAGACTCCCTCACTACTTTGACATAATGCTTTAATTCTATCATTATCGTAATGAAGAATCGATAACTTTATTTACAAAATTTAAACAAATACCTGCTGTCTGATCACATCAGTTGCTTAAAATGCCCACTACTGACGCTGAGATTTGAGCATGTCTCAGCACAGAATTCATTCCATCCTGCAACATCTGTTGGTCATTACTAATTTACTCTGCAGCAGTGATTATTCTTTCTGAAAGTTCATGCTCATAATTGGCCTCATATGCGTACACTAGAGCCTTCATGTGGCCCAAAAGAAATTAGTCAAGTGGATTTAAATCTGGAGACCAAGTGGGCCATGAATGAGGACCTCCACTCTCCATGCATGGGTTGGGATAATATTCATTCAAATGATCTGTCATAGTGCGATGGAAATGAACTGTGGCTCCGTCGTGAATTCTTAAAATGCTTGAACATACATTTGGGCTCATATAGCTAAGAGTATGTCTTCTAAGAGGAGCGATAAGTGATCCCTAAGGAACTGTAAGTTAGTTCTCACCATAAGACAATCATTGTATACATGGGATCCAATTACATAGTTGGCTACCCAGGATTCCACACCAAATGTTCAACAAAAACTGATGTCCGAATTTGGTTTTGATTGTTGCATGGGGATTTTGTGCAGACCAGTGGTGGCTATTATGTGAATTATTCAGGCCATCTCTCATGAATGCTGCTTCATCAGTGAACAAAATGCGAGCAGAAAGTTTGTTGTTGGTGATGAACCACTGGCGAAAATTTATTCTCTTAATTTAATCACCTCCTGTAAGAAGTTGCACAGGTCAAGGGTGGTAGCAATAGAAGCCTTCAGAATGAAAAGCAATCCATAGCCTTATGTGAGGGACACCCAGGCCCACAGATAGTCTCTCTGCACTCGTTCCAGGACTGCGTTGAATTGTATTAACAAGACCTTCAAGAAGATCCTATTGGCGTGCAGATTTCAGGGTGAAGGAGCCAGTTTCGCAAAGCTAATGATGGAAACTGGTAAACACTTTCTCACTCGCAACTCTACGGATCAGAAAACACCGATGGTAATCATGGACAGCAACTGAAGCATTTTCATTGCACCCACAAATGAAATGGATGCCTGCATATTCCTCATTTGTGAACATAGATGGCATTTTTTTCTTATTGCAACAACACAAAAATTAATTCACAGGAAAATAGGTGATAGTAACTGATTCACTGTGACTACAACTCAACATCTGCGTCCAAACTGTGTATGCATTTAACTAAGCATGTAAAACTTAGCTACAGAGGCACTCGGTGGCTTAAACAGGAAAGCTCATCTGTATTTAACTGGACAGGACTTCCAGTTGATGAGCACATCAGTTAATTTTGAATACAAAGGAATTGTTAAACATATAAAGTCATTCAAGTTGAGTGGAAAAATTACCAATTATCAATGTGTCAAACCATGATTCTTGAATTGGCAGAAGCTTTTTGTTCATATTGTTAACTCCACCCTTAAGTCTTTGGGACTGTTAACTGT
The DNA here is from genome assembly GCA_963169105.1 of Ceriagrion tenellum. Classification (NCBI taxonomy): domain Eukaryota; kingdom Metazoa; phylum Arthropoda; class Insecta; order Odonata; family Coenagrionidae; genus Ceriagrion; species Ceriagrion tenellum. Next base: position 45,828,676 of record OY720636.1, on the reverse strand, counting down.
GTAACTCTCAGCAACCAGACCTTGGTTGCATATTCTCCTCTGGTCTTTTTCTCAAAGGCAAGTTTTGATTAGTGTCACTAATTGCTAAGCTAATTAAAGCTCTTACCCAAAAGAACATTTGTTGCCTCGTTGTAATAACATCAGTAAAGTTACTACATCTTCCTTCTTTTAAAAGATAGAGATGTGATTTGTGCTGCAATGAATTGACAAATAAATTTACTTTAAGTTTTATTCTTACACATGTTTTGATATCTCTGCAATTAAGAGTGCTATCGTGCATTATTTATTTTTGAGGAATTAAATTTCGATGAATATTTGAGAGCCATCTTGAAAATAAGATACCCTTATCATTGATGATAGTAGAACAAAAACAATACATATCTTATGCACCACTATGAAAAGTTTAAAGTCTCCTCAATCGATACTAGTCATTGAACTTTGGTGTTTTCATTGTGATTTCAGAATACTTCTGAAAAAATGTTTGCATTGCCATAGCTTGGTAGCTAAGGAGTTGCAACCCCATGTTGATTGGACAAAAAATGCTTAAAATCACCTCCCCTACATCCTCCAGTAGTTTTTAACTTTCCTTCTGAAACACTCTGTATATTCCAAACATACACTTAGTATTTTTCATGAAAATCCTCAGACTCTTCCTCTTCTTTTTCTCAACTTTCCCAATGGAGTGGACAACTTGGGCGTCATTGACCTCAATGTTGCTTGCTGAAGTCAATTACACTCCAAACAAGCAACTGCCTGACTAAATATAAAATTATCGAGCCAAATAAAGTTGGAGCTGATGTTCCTAGCCAGTCTCAACAATTGAGAGGTTTAAACTGCATTCAAGCATAAGAATATGAAATTACCCTGGGTAGGACCTTCCTCCATGCCACTTACTAATATCTGCGTTATGCTTACTTACCTAACAACAGACAAACATATTCCACATTGGTTTCAAATTAGGGCAAAACATTAACACAAATAGTAGCAGCACATACGCCTTCACCAAATGAACCATAATAACTTTTCATGTGTACATCTTCCCACCAAATACTCAGAATCTTCTTCAATAAACTAGGCATCTACTTCACAAGACATTCCCTTATATTCTATGACCTAACAGTCCAAGAAAAATTATAGCACTCTATTGCAGTGAGTAGATATGTGCAGAATATTTAAATTAATAGTTTAACACATAATCGTACTCACAGGATCGTGGAATTGCTCATTGACTTGACGAATCACTCCCAATAAATCTTCCATTTTTGATGCGAATGTCTCAGGATTGAAATCATCCAGGGACAGCAAAGAGCTTATCTGTGGAATAATGACAGGACCACAGAAAAATGTGTATTAATCCAAAATAACGAGCTCACAATTGCTTCTGGTAAACACTGAAACAAATGAGATGATTTTTAAAACTAATGATGGAGGAGAAGAATAGAGCCAAATGTAAAGTTAAGGATACACCTGTATATTAATAGCATATTGAGGTTATAAAATATATTGATTATATTCTGGTATATATGTGCATAATTTCCCAGGATAATTATACCAATAAAAAATCAATTTTAATGATATTAAATCAAATAAACTTGACTGTGCGAGTTGGTACGGAGGCTTCCAAGGTGATTTGTTAAGTTCAGTTTATTCAGGTTTTTCCCGCGTTGATCCATATTAACAGACAACAGTTCTGCTAGCTGGAATGTTAGCGAAACAATTGTCCGTTATTATGAATCAACGTGGGAAGAACCATAATAAAATGAACTTGACTGTGGTAGGTCTCGCTTAGTAAGAGTATTTGATACACTGATCCACAGTGAAGACACATTATGAAGACACCTAGGTACGTTAGTATGTAATTTTCAACAAAATTTTATCCATATAATGCATTCTGTGCCTGGTGCTGTAAAAAGGTGAAACCCATCATACGAATAAAATTTCATAGAAAAGTACTAAGCCTTTGCCTTTTTGATGGGTACATACACAATTAATCAGTTAAAATCAGAGATAAAAATGAACGTGGAATACATATTCAGATAGATGCCCCATAATATAAGCAAGAGTAAAATGAAAAAGGCTGTTTTTCTTCCAAGACTAACAATAGGGAAGGTTATGAGGGGCGAGAAAAACATGCCTGTGGCAGTAGAGATATTTCCCTCAAATAGAAGAAGTTTGTTTCTCAAGTGAGTAGTGAGGATCAGAAAGGGAAGAACCTTAACAAAGGACAATTATGAATGAACATAATGGAGCCCCTCCAAAATTTGAAATGGTGTTTCTGAGTAGACAATTGAACAATCCATCAACTCGATCCTTTGCCTCATGGTCAGAGATGTCACTGCGGTCACCAAAATCAACTGGGGAACTATGCACCTCATTCTCACACTAGAATTTGCACAAAGAGACCTGATTTGTGGCAGGACCAGCCATGTGAAATTCAATAAAACAAGACACCCTCTCACACAGCCATCATCATCAAACAGTTTTTAGCCAAAATCACCACTGTCCTTGAACACCTACCCTACTCTCCAGATTAGTCCCCGAGATTTTTTTATTTCCAAAAATTAAAGAAAAATTGAAAGGGCACCATTTTCTGACACTGGAGGCTATTTAACACACACAATGCTAAAAAAAATTGCGAAACTTCCTGCCTCCAGGAAATTTTTTTTCCATTATTAATACTTCATTGGACATTTAATATCATATACATATTTAACAATGTATTGAATAATCAGCCATTTAAAAAAATTCTGAGTTGCTGAGAAGAAAGAAGTCTAGCCGACAAAGAGGGAATAGATCACAGGCCGAGAAACATAATGGCACTGATGCCTTAGAATTCAAGGCATCCGCATGATGTGTGTTAAGAGCCAAAGTAAGACGTAACATACTAGCAATTTCTTGAGTGCTTCCAGGGCTAGAAGAGGGGAATGAATAAGTGCATAATAGCTCAGGGAGAGAAACATTTAATGATAACTTTTACTTAACCACAAAAAACACACATATAAACAAGACTCTGGTTTCAATACATAAATATCATCTTCAGGTGCATAACAAGTTCAGGAACTCTCTTATGTATGGGGGAAAAAGGAAAGAAGGGGGAGGTGATGATGGGGGCGGGCTGGAAGAAAGGAGAAAAAACAATTATGAAAATAAAAGTAACTTTGCCAAACATCTATTGTGTAATAGTCACAGCAGTGCATTAGAAACCTAAATCCTACATTGCAATAACAATTCATGCGAGCTCTATGCCCTCGAGCAATTAGAAATTCTGAGAAAAATTAATGACCCTGATGTGTGTGTTGTCAATGAATGCTTGTTCCCTTCCCCCTCGTCTATCCTAGAAGCAGATGCACACATTGATACCTGCCACCTCTCTCTCTCTCTCCCCTTACCCTTTTTCTCCTTTCTTCCAACCCCCCACCCCCAATCATCACCTCCCCCTTCTTTCCTTTTCCCCCAATATATAAGAGAATTCCCAAACTTGTTATGCACCTGAAGATGATACTTATGTATAGAAACCTGGGTTGTGTTTTTTGTGGTTAAGTAAAAGTTTTCATTAAAAATGTCTATTAAAACATACCACCAAGTTAACAAAGGTAGTTTTATTTTACTCATGGAGAGTACTTTGAAGGGTGCAACACTTAATTATATTACTTTTCAAGTGAACTCCACTTAATTCACACATGCAGAAAAATTTCTCTGCAAAACTCCTATTTGTGACGAAAATGGCAACGATACCGAGAGGTAATGCAATGAATGTGCATTTAGCAAATGCTAAAAACTCTCCCAATACATACGTGGTTTCTGAGGAAACTGCATTAGAAAATGACCAATTTCACTATTTGTTCATAATATTTCAATGCCATTTTTCAAGGTTTACCCATGCTTTTATAGAGGCATTCCCACTAATTTCAATTTTTCTAAAATATAGCCTCATCTTTCCCACCATACAAGGTCACGGGCCTGACAGGGGCACTGGGGTGGAATGGTACACAGTTACAAAACAGCCATTTCCAATTGAATAAACAGATTTTCTGTTAAGTGAATTGTCGCCAACTGTAATTTTAGGAAATCAAAATCAATGGAATGAACATTTGTGAATGCTGATAATGTATTTTAAGGAATGAAGTGCTTGCAGTGGGCCAAGTAGGGCTAAGGGCTACTTTAATTACCTAATTTTATCGGATGAGGCATAAAATTGTCCGCCCTTTGTCACATCTTTTAAGAATAAGAGTGATGAAATACCTATTTCATCAATCATATGAGCATGCAAATTAAATTCAAGGCAATTACAGAGATAGTTGAAGCATTTTAAGATGAAGAGGGCACATGGAAACAGAGGTAGCTCACTGTAATAAAGAGTTGAAATATCTATTTAACACTAGAAGGACGGGATGGGTCATTTTGACCCATAACGAATGTTCAAAATGAAATTTAACTACCTACTTCTGAATGGATTCTTTTAAAATTTTGTGACTTTGTGTATTCCTACTTATATTTTACTAATATGGAAAGAAAATTTCTTATTTGTCGCTGCCTAATTTTTTAAATGATGATATACCTAAAAGGATGGCTATGGGTCATTTTGACCCATAAATTCTCTTTTTATTGGAGTCAAGTTCTCTCTTCGTTTTCTTCTCCTATTGATCACTTATGTTAATTTATATCAACTAAAATATATCAGTGCACATTTAACTCAGTATATGAAGCCTTTATATTTTATTTGAATGCCATTTGCTGATTGCGGAGCTCTCCTGCTTGCGGCTTATCAAAATCACGCAATTTTTTTTCACATTGTCCAAGAATTTGACTTACACTTGAAATCGCCAAAGGAATAGGATTGTAAATATATCTCTCACATTCTGCCGATGTACTTATGGTAACTACATCCACTTTTTAAATTTTTAGCGTTAAATATGATCGCTAGATGATAGGATTATGAGCAGCAATGTTCTCATTCCCAGAATGAGAGGTGACAGTTATCAGTGATGCGGCAATGGGAAAGGATAGTCCTGACCATCGCTCACCGAACTACTTTGAGCTCTCACTAAAAATACGAACCATTGTAAAGACCTATTTAGTCACCGAAGTGTCGGCACACCACTTATCAAAGCCGTCTACAGGAAGTGCCCTGCTCAAGTTGTAAAATCATTTCTCAATCCCCTACTTTTCTGCTGAAAAGTAAAATCACTCCGTGGATGCAAAATGGAGAAGGAAAGAGTTTTGGTTCGTGTGAGAATGGAACAGCTTGATAATTTTGTCCCTTCTAGGTTTTGGGTTAGTTGATTTACTTTCTCACGCTGAAAACCTCAAATTTTCGAGTACTAGATCCCCACCATAAAGGCTGGCGGCGAGCGTCATTCATGAACTCCCAGGACCGGAGGGTTTTCCCAGAAAGTAGTGTGGCTACCATGCGGCACCCCGTCACCTCCTCTATGGTTTTTCCAAGGCGAGGATGCAAGGACAAAGGGAGGAGTTTATGGCCTCTGACACCCTGGCAGTGGGATTTTGCCAAAAGAGCAAGAAATATGGCAGTTGTACTATAGCCCCCTGGAAGCAAATGTGATTTTCTTACAAATGGAACTATTTCTCTATCGCGGACTGACGCTACGCGTACCATCAGTGCAAGCATTATCTTTAGTTGTGTTCCGGACATCAAGTGGGAAGCATTTCTTGGACATGGCGTCCAGGCGACTCCGTTCATCTGAGGAGGTTTTTGCAGCTTTGCAGGAGCAGGAGGAAGACCATTCTAAAAGTGAACTGGATACTTCAACCCATGACCTTCACAGCTCTTCAGTGATAAAAGTGATGGTTCCAAAATCCTGGACAGCGATGATGAATCAGAAAGTGACTCTAGTGTTTGCAGTACTTATTCTCTTCTGTAAGTTATTTTTTCCTTTTTGTATGTTGTTCTTTTTCTTTGTATATTTGTGAAACTATTGGTAAATATTTCTTGAAAATTTTGATGCTTAGTTCAGGTATTTCTTTTTCAAATCCGACAATTTTTAATGTAGTCCGTAGGAAGTATCTATTATTTATCCAGTTTAATATTACAATATGCGTGAGCAATGCAAGCGAAAGCTTTGGCGGTTATTTCATTTATTTTCTGTTTCTTCCACCGTATTATTAGTATTGTATTTTTCTATTTGCAATTTATTGGGAAGTTAATTGAATAAAAATCATCGAAAATAATTAGAAATTATATCATCCATATTATTTGGCAGTTATCGTCAAGTCCCGACTGCATCGCTGGAGGTAGCACCTGATGGAACTGAGTGGTTCGAGATATTGCCTGACCAATCGACGACAGGGAGACATTCAAAGCAGAATGTTTTACATCTACCACCAGGCCCAACCCCTTATGCTAAAAGAAATATGATGGAGAGATCGGTATTAAGTGCCTTCAAGTTACTGTTGAGTGATTTGCTGTTAGACAATATTGTGAAATATACTGTGGAACACAGTAGGCTTGAGTTACCCAACTAGTGCAGATCAAAAGAGGAGCTTCTAAAATTTATTATGTTGGTGTGCACTAGAGGTATGTTAGGACAGCGGCACTTACAAATAAAAAGTTGTTGGTATGAAACCTGGTGATCCCACATATTTTCTAACACGATACCTAGAGACCGCTTCTTAGATGTAAAGAAACATTTGAGAATTGACTCAAGAGCATCTCGCATTCAACGGTTACGTGAGGATAAATTTGCTCTGGCTTCTAAGCCATGGAATATATTCATTTCCTATTGCCAGATGTGCTATAATCCAGGTGATAGTGTTACGGCGATGAGCAACTTTACCTGATGAAATCAAGATGCCTATTTATTCAGTACACGCCCAATAAACCGGACGAATTCAGCATAAAGTTCTGGGTGTTAGCCGATGCCAAAGCATAATATTGTTTGTATGCAATCCCGTACTGTGGGAAAACTGAAGACAGGCCCGCTAATCAGGCATTTGGAAAATATGTAGCACTAGGTTTCCTAGACCCTTACATGAACTCTGGATTTAACAACACGTGCAATATTTACTTCTCATCTGAAGAAATTGCCATGAGAAAAATTCGGCCTGGACCGGGAATCAAACCACGGACCTTTGGTTTGCCGGACCAATGCGCAGACCACTACGCCATCCAGGCTTCCTAATTCCCATGGCAATTTTGGTGGATACAAAGGTCCGTGGTTCGATTCCTGGTCCAGGCCAAATTTTCTCATGGCAATTTCTTCAAAAAATTCACCCGACATGTTTGAATTACTGCTCATCTGTTCAGCTTGCTGATAAGTTAAAAAATGCTTGGATATCTCTGGTTGGTATAGTAAGAAAAAATAGGCGAGATTTACCACCCAGCATCCATGTTAACAATGAGATGTATACCACTTAAGTGTATCGGAACAAACTTTGACAGAAGCTGACAAACTATCAAGCAAAAAATGTCCTCCAATTAAGCACAATGCACTCAGATATGATTATTTTAGAAACAAGTAAAAGGAAACCTGAGACAGTGTTATTTTATAACAAAAATAAAGTAGTAGTTGATATCCTGGACAGTATATGTAGAAAGTACTCCACTTGCTCAGCGACAAGGAGATGGCCAATCCATGTTTTTTTCAACATTTTGAACCTGGCTTGCATTAACAGTTGGGTGTACAAAGAAGTGACAAATGGCAAAATAAGTTGAAAGAAGTTTATTCAAAGACTGGTAGAAGAAGAAGTGAGAATGCCAATTGAAACGAAACCCTCATCTTCTCGGGAAAGGCATAGGACTACACTAAGGGGTCAGAAAAGAAAACATTGCCAAACTTTGAAAAATTGCAACAATAAAACTGCTAATGTATGTCCTTAATGAAATATAAGTGTTTGTGTTAACTTTACTGAAAAAATAACTGCATGTGTTTGTTGTGCAAAAAAGTGATCTCCAATTTTTCTAAATTTATGTACATGTTCATGTTTACGTATGAAATGGTTTATATGCATACTTTTTTCCGAAAAAGTTTTATAAAGTTAATATATAATAAATAATAGGATATTTATCTGAATATACATAATTTTCTGCCAGGTGTCTTCATTTTTTATTCTTATTACCCTTGATATTAGCTTCGGGTGAGCAACGCTGAAGAGGATATTTGAAATTATTTTTATAAGCAACAATTAATTAGAAAAAATAATATTTTTGCCAGTAATTGGTAGATAAAACCTTATTAAGGTCATTCATTAAGGACACAGGAGGAGGGTATAATGTGAGGCATTCTAAAAATGCTCATTACCTGACGAACAAATGGGTTGATTTTCATTTTCAGTTGAAGTAAGTTCCCCAAACCTTTTTCCACAACTTGAGGAAATGTTAATAGGCGAAGGGTATGCCCGGTGGGTGCAGTATCAAATACCACCACAGAAAAGTTCATTCCTTTCACCAACCTATTAGAACAAGAATCATCATCAGTGTCATTACAAACTACCGACACATGAGATAGAATTGTACAACATAATACCTTTATCTCAAGTTAGCAAGTGTACTAATAAGAACATACACCTAGTAAGAATACACCACAGCTTCAAGGATTGATGCGACTTAATATGAACTCACTTCATAACCTCGGCATAACTCATTGCTTCGTCGATTCCTGGGAATGCTCCAATTATTTCTTGCAGCACACTTTTGCTTAATTTCATGGCTTCATTTTCACTCTCAAAATACTCTTCTGGAAGTTCGTTAAACCCAGCATTCGGGTCAATTTCCTGACAAAAAAAATACATAATGTGAAACATTTTCCAGAGAGTGCGCCATCAAGATTTCTGAGAAGTGATACTCACCATGGCAAATAAATTATCAAAACCTTTGACTTTGGTGGGAACTTTGGAGAATTTTTGATCGAACGCATCAGAAATATTGTGGGCAGGATCAGTGGAAATGATTAGAACATTCTTCCTAACTTTAGCCAATTGAACAGCAAGACTACAGCTGAAAATAAATAGAATGGCAAAGTTTACTATAACGTGGTTTGTTTCCGTTGTCAATACTCAAAGAATAATTCCACCTCTAACCTGCAAGTTGTCTTTCCCACTCCACCTTTCCCCCCAACGAAAATCCACCTTAATGTTTTTTTATCGATCACATTTTTCAAGGTAGGCTCTAAGACCACATCCGTATCCATCATCTGGGACGACGATGAACTCGCCATTCTTGCGGCTTAAAGTAGCTAACTTCACGACGATATTTGAACGAGAATACCTTGAACGAAACAGACATATAACAGTACCATCAAATTTAACATTCTATGGGCCACACCACAGTTAAAATAGTCCCTCAAGACAGTACTACTATTAGAATCCATACCTAATGTTTATTTATTTTAGGATCAGATTGAGCAGGTCTCAAACCATTTTCCTTGATAAAGTAGAAAAGGAGAGGCCAGGATAGCTAAGGCAGATTAATAACAGCAACAATAGATATAATTACTTATGAATTCTTTGAAGGAATGTCACTAACTGTCGAGAATTGCTCCACGGCAACGAATTCCCTTCCAAATGTACGACGCAGATTTCGTGCGTCATTTATTACTCCGAGGAGCGAAAAGGTTGGAACAGGCCGAAAGTTCAAATCTGAGTTCTCGCCGGCACCTTCATATGCATCGTTAAAATTCAAAGGTTATCACACTCTTTTTATAATAACGTGAGGCTAAAGTGAATAAATTACTTCAGAATACATAATTTATAAGTAATATATCGCTTGCGGCATCATGAGGAATAAGGCAAGATCTTAGAAGGATTGACCATATGTAGGTATGTACCAGTGTTCTTGGTATGTACCATGCGCTAAGGCTTCAACATGAGGTTTGTTGGAAATTATTGAGTAATTTTACAACTTATGGGTATTTCAATTTTTAAAAATGTTACATAGAGGCAATTAACAGTCAGCACTTACTTTTTACGTCATTATGGCAGGAAGATCAGTTGATGCCTATTATTATTGCAGCCCGAAACTTTTCTCAAGAACTACTCCTCGTAAACACCTTTCCTTTTGAAGAACTCATTACATAGAACCGTCAACCGAATCCGTGATTATGAGGTCTAATGCCCTATTTTGCGGCGATCACCGTAAACTATGCTAAATATATTTGCTTATACTATGGCCAGGATAGCTAAGGCACAGAGTATACTCTGTGGCTAAAGCGTTATGGTAGTGACGGCCGAGGGGAGCGTTTCAGGCTTCATTTTCACTCTACCCGTGTTTACATATCACTCAACTAGGGGGTAACTATTACAGACATTGACTTCGGGTTTTCTTTATTTGGTTTGAATGATATCATTCCAAAAGACGATGAGAAAGAAAATTTTGTATCCCTCTGGGTTTGTGAGGAAACTTACCTGAACTTTGGCTAACAAAAACTCACTTCTCAGCCAGAAATTTGAAAATTGAAGAAGGTCAACCTCTGGCGACATATTTCTTCTATACGACACGTAAAGTATATCTATCATTATTCGTTTTTGAGGTCGTAATCGTTAAAACGGTGGACCCTTGCTCGCTAAAAATCTAACTATTTTCCGACACTATGGACGCAAACCATGCCGTGACGAATTTCTTTCCCCTCTGAGGAACCCCTTCCGCTCCCTCTCAGGCAACGTTGGGTCACCCTTCTTTCGCAATTCTAATATAATGTTTCAACCTGCCCCTCCTCTTCCTAAGAGAATGTAAGATGTTCCCACCCCCATCCCCCAAAAACGCCTTACGTAATATACTTGAATTAAAATACTTGAATGGCCCCTTAAAAGTCCGACTGGAATGATCTAGGGAGTAGATAACAAAGTGTCCGTGTGCATAAGACGGATAAGCCCTCACACCCTCACCCTCCTACGACTTTGTCGCAGGGGTAGTGGAAGGGGAAACAAATTCGTTCCATTTTCATTTTACCAGTATTCGTTTACCTCATAAAATTCTTTTGATTTTATAATTTTAAAAAAATGTTACAAACGATTGGTTTTTTCCTTTGAGTCCAGTCATTCATTTCAATCTCAATCACTTAGTTCACTTGACTCAATGTGAACGAGATCGAAATGATCGACTCAGATGATGGAATCATCCAAGTGACTTGAATCATAAAGATCGAATCCTTTAAAAGAACGAATTTGCCCATCTCTAGTATATACCCTTGCTTCGGCTATCCGTCTCCTCATTCCGGTGTTGTTGTTGACGATATTTTCATTTACGTCCAACGATTATATTTCACTTTTCGTAAGTTTATTCCAATATTTTAAATATAAATTTTTTTATAAGAACGCTACAACCGCCATGACGTCGGATACAACGATTTATAACCGCCAGCTAGGGCTCCAGAACGTAAACAAACTTCGGCCATGTAGAAAATATAGGCAGTCGGAGTTATAAAGGCAGGTCCTCGGGCCGTGGTGAAACACCGACCCCTTGGCGTGGCGTGACACCGCCGGAGGCCCGTTCGTTATCGCATCGGCCGATGAAAGAGCTGCGACACCGCATGGGGTGAGCGGTTCGTGATAGTCCACAAAGAATCCTTTTCAAATATCCGCGGAGCCAGGCTTTCCCAATGAGCCAGGTTTGGAATGTTACAAAGAGGCGGTCTTTCGTTCCCATTCGCATACAAAGCCGAACCGAAAGTAGGAACAAAAATCTCGGAAAGAAAATATTTTGAACGAAAGAGGAACCGTTCAGATTTCGGTTCGGTCTAGGAAAGGTTTCGTTCCCACCTTCCCCCCTATGGTTCCGGCTTTCGTTCCGAGGAATTTTAAAAGTGTACATTGAATTTTCGGAATGACCTGCCGTCATGTCTTGTACTTCACATGTCATTGTCATTCCACTTTCGGCATAGTTTGGGGTGTTAGTCAAGGTGTTTTATCATGTTTGGTAAAAATGGAATAAAATTGAAAAAAAACACCATTTTTTATGCAATAAATGGCAAAAAATTTTAGCTTAAGGAGGAGTTGTAGGTTATAATGTGTTCTGAACAGAACAATACAATCTCTCAAACGGTATGGAGGGGATGTACAACGGCTCGCTCGGGGTTGATCTCAGGGAATCTTTGACGAATATTCCTTCACGTACTCGCACAGCAACAGCGTAAACGATGGAAATCCTTATGGTATGCCAGCAGATTAATCTTGAAATCAGCGGAAAAATGAAACTCTCGGATATCTGAACAGCTAACATTCTCCGTGTCCCAGCATGTGTCCGGTGGAAATGCGGCGGCGGCGCCTACCATAAGCCACTGCACCGCCACCTCCCACGCCCCCTCCAGCGCGATCTTGACAGTCCCTCACCGTCAAGATCGCGTCCTAAGGATCACCAGGGGAAATTCAGAGGTTATCAAGTACACACATGCGGACGGAATATTTGTAAAAGACTTCATGCAAAGCAAAAGACAAGGAGAGAAGAATAGGGGATGGGAATTTTTGTTTTCCCATCACTGTATGAGAGCCCGGCCGGTAGTCTATTGGGCACCCTTGTCCTCCTCCTTGGCTGATGCATATCGGATTAACAGTTTACAAAGGGTCACGGTTTTTCCCGTCTCCCCTCCTTCGTCGGAAGAGACATCCATCCCTGTGCACCAGTAGTCACCATTGAGTTCTCAAACTCTGTATCTGCGCCGTGACCACTTTTCCCCCATTTTGTTTTATAACCCTTCCGCCATAAAACCTTCTTAACCGCTTCAATAAGGTCAGTGCCCTGTGTCCTTAGAACACGGCTCATCCGCCGGGGAAAATCCCTCACGCTTTCGCTAACCCAACAAGGCTGACCCAAGCCCCTGCCAGGGAATCCCAGCCGGTGGGGGGGTGGGGGTGAGAAGGCGATCCACTTTTTCCTTTTCCACCCCCATAACTGGGGGAAGGAGAGAAGGTGGGGAGGGTTAGGGGGTGGGAAGAGTGTCCGGTGGGCCTGCGGCGCCTACCTTTAGCCACTGCGCCGCCTCCCCCCCCACCCCGCCCCTTAACTGTCAAGACGCAAACTAAGTTAACAAACTTAAGACGCTGTATTAAAACATTATCGGGGATCAATCTCTTTTCACCCATAATAAGTAGGTGTTTCTAAGCAAAATAATTTCCAAACAGTATTCACTTTTTTATGCGGATAATACTAAAATTTTCTAAGTCTGCCCGACACAAGTGGGCGGAGAGCGCACGTTTTTACATTAGAAGTAGATGTTAAACGAATTACAAAGCAGACTAGATATGTGATTGACGGATATCTTGAAATCGTGAGATTATTAATAGAATTAATGATTTTCAGGAAAGATATTATTTTAAAGTATCCTGTTATTCTCCGATCGCAAAAAAATTAAATTTCAAATATTACACTCGTTGCCATTTCTGAAATTATTATATTTTACATTGTTTCTAACTGTTACAAGTTTCTGATGTTGCCGTAAGCAAGTAATGTGTTTTTGAGACGCGTAAGATGATCGCTGTTGTGGTATTCCAATGGTTCCATTGTTGCGCTGTTTCCAAGCCTACTTAGTAGGTGTACCATAAGGATTCCCATCATTTACCTACACTGTTGCTGTGCGAGTAACGACGACAATACCTTGATAAGCCCGATTGGGCCCAGAACCATGAGTGTGAACCGAAAGTCCAACCGCCACTTCACTTGAAATGAAACTATTCAAAAGAAGGAACGGTTCCGGAACGTTTGCGCTCAAAATTCTACTTTCGTTCCGTTAATGAAACTTAAAGCCAAGCTGTACATAAAGTTTCATTCCAAACCGAAACTATAGTCAAAAAGGAAGTCTATCGTCAAAAAGGAAGTAGTTTCGTTCCGGAACGAAACTATGTGCTTGGTTCCGGTTTCGTTTAACATCCCCTCTTAATACTCTGTCGGTCGACAGGGACGTGAAGCCAGTCGACCCCACGGCGCTTTTAGGTACGTTAAAAGTTGGTTTGTCGATTTTCAGTCCACCCTTTCCTTTTGGATAGCTCAATGCCATACGGATTCAAGCGCCATTACGGCTCATTTAGAGTTGTTGATTGTAGCGATCAAAAAATGTCGCATGGATATATTATCGTTAATATGCCATAGACGACTGTCATCTCTCCTTGACTGAAAAATACTGCCACTGTCGAGGTTGAATTTGAAAGCTGCTATATTTTCCAATTTGTTGTTGACTACGTGCTTCGAGCTTGTACTACCATGTATCCGATGATGCTGCCTGTCCACACAGCCGCGAAGAAAAGAGCACCTTTTCCAGCGTCACTAGGTAGTGTTCAGTCTCGTTCGTCAAAAAATGGAACCACGCGTTGATTCAGCGTTTTTTGTAGTTAAAAATGGGGGGCAGGTAGAGTAAAGACAGAACGTGGCGGTAAAAACAGTATTTCATGCGAGATGAAAAAAAGGGTGATTTGAAATAAGCCCGATGCCGGAAACATACTCTCGATCGACGGCCAAAAGCTTTAATGAACTTCGACTGGTTGACCTCTTAAAGGAATGAAAATACCTACCTTCATAGTAGGTGGTTCTACCAAAGTGGTCATCTGTACTAAGGTTGTCAAACTCGAGAGGATCAATGGAACTACCAATTCTAATTTGTCGCCAAAATCTTATCTCTGTTGCACGAAATACATTCACGCAGTTCGATGTTTTTTCACTGTGAGCTGGAAACACGGCAACAGCAATATCCTTTGATTTTTATCACCAGTGATTTTTCTTTGAACCCAGACACTCCACCAACATCATTGGGCAACATCGCGCGTCAACATGTTGCCGGCGATGATCGCTCTGTGTGGACTAAGCTCTTGATAAACTACGTGAGGTCACCGGTAGCACAGAACCGTCTGCATCATTTTATCCTTACCAACTTACCGCGCCGTCAAATGCCTAAATGGCGCTAACGGCCTAAGCTCCCGGTCGTCTCCCTAAGCAAATAATTAACGACAGCGCTGAAATAAGACGATCACCACAGAAGATACCTTTCTCGGAGTATAGAAAAACCATCTCGACTTTGAGAAACTTCCAAGGAACGATGATGGAGCAACAGGCCCGAGAGCTCCACTTACAATTAGATTAAAATTTTGAGGGCCTTTTACCAAGAAACTGAGGCCTACTTCTCCAGTGAAGGCTGCGATCTCCCGGTATAATGACTCACTTCCGCACACCTGTAACCTTCATTCTGCAAATGCCTTTAGATGTTAATGAGAATATTAACTTCGTATTTCCTACCGGCAAAATATAAAACGAAAATACAATTCAAATCTTCAGTGATCTCACGTTTTCATCGAGGATAGATACGTTGGATTCTCATTTTTCCTCCTAGCACGGCAGGTAAACACCAGGGTTTCCATTATATTCATGTCATCAAATTTAAAGTACGTATTAGATATCAGGAAATACTAAATGTCAGAACACCACTACATACTACCTCACCGTTAGACCAGACTCTTTCGTGTCCACCATTCCCGCACCTGATAAATTTTCAGTTATCGATACTTTTCGAATGACAGATGAACTGACGATTGCATCCGCTCAAGCGCAGATCTCGGAATCATTGTGATGATGCGTCAAGGGAAGTGCTCTCGATATCGACTGCCCCTTATCTTATCTGATTCCCGAATGTGTCGGAATTCTTCTCTGTCACTTAATCGCCCTGGAGCACGAGATAAATCTCAGACGCGTAGACTCACTTTCAAGTTTAATTCGACAAAATCTTCGAAACTTTGAAAAAATATATTTAGCCCAATAGCGAACTACGACCGAGTTTCTGGTTTGACGGATGTGCTTTAAAGTTCTCTAGGAAGAATATTGGCCAAGGAGTGAGTGGCACATCACTGTCATTACGTCTAACATCGCTGTATTTCATTTGAACAGCTGTCATTCTCGGATTCGATATACTGTCGCCGAAATCCTCCGACAGAAGCCTGAAGTAGTAGCGCCGAGGGCTACCCCATCCGCGGGGCCATGCATGAAGAGAATGCCAGTTGATACAACACTTTATAGACATCCGAACCGATGGGAATGCTTCGTAACGTGAGATTCACTCGCACTATCGCAGTGCTTATTCTCTTCTGTCTCGTCTGTAAACACACATCAACCGCAACAGGATATGGAACCGACACACCGGGCCCAGAGGGACGTATTGGAATTATTACGGGGCCGGTGGCCCGAGGAACTTCGAAAGAAGGCATTTACAACGAAACGATCGCGGAGACGGGCACGACGGCGTCGGGCTCCGAGGCGGAATCTACAACAATCGGAATGCTAAATCGTTGGGTAGAAGGGATCAATCCTTGGACAGATGCCCCCGACTGCTGCATCGGCTTCGAATACAAGGACTGCACCAAAGAATGCGATATGGTAACACATCCGTGTGATCTGGAGTGCGGCTTCCTCATCTGGCCCAAAACGCCTACCCAGGTGAGCATCTATTTGAATCCAGCGCTCCACATTTGCCACGAATTACTTGACTTTGCCTTTCCGCGCGGTCATAGACGAAATTCGGGGGTGGCACTTGCCACCCCCGAATTGCCGACCCTTGAGAATACAAATTTTACGAGCACCTTCACTGTTACTCTGCTTTATTCAGCTCATTAGAAGTTATTACATGAAAGTGATTTACATTAAACATTAAAGGGAAAATGAAGAATAATGACAATAATTTTGTGGTCGCAAATTGTTCTCTAAAGGCCAACCATTGTACAAAAGCCGACCAATGACCTGCCCGTTTATTTCTTATTTTTTTCATTTTTCCTATTGGTCTAGGGGAAATTCCATACCCCCAGACTCCCTGATAACCCTAAATCCCCCTTCCCCAATCAAAGTGCCAAAATTACACCAATGCCTGGTGGGTAACGGGGTCGATGTTAGAGGGTTACCAACTGGGGTATTTTGACCAGGAGCCTCTGGGTGAAGTAGTTTCTCAAGACTCAGGGTTTCTGATCAATTTCTCTGTGGCAGTGTCAGGTGCAAGAAGCAAACATTTCACTAATGCATATTCCATCAAGCTTGGAAGATTCTCTCATTAAATGTTTACTACAGAAAATAAATCGGTTAAAGGTAGTCATGCAGGGCCAGTCTGTTGGGAGGGGCTGAGCTCACCAACATCCCTAACCCACAATACTTCCAACCCTCTTCTGAGAACCTCCAAGCATGGGCCTCCCATTCCACAATTGGCCATTCACATTATAATTTAAACTTAAATATTTATGGCTCATAGCAACAAATCAATATCTTCATCATGCTCCTGGCAATTAGATGTCTTGTGATCAAGGTCATATGATGAAAAATAACGAATTCATTAATAATGCCAATAATTCCAGGTTTGTTGACTGCAGGAATGGCAGCATTGCAGGGAGATGGGGGTGGGTATGGAGTGTTTGAATGAGTTACGGGTAGTTTTTGGCCCTACACTTGCTCAATGTAAGTAAATGTGAAAGGATGAAGGAATGGGTAGACCAATGTCTTCTAAACCATTGCTATTGCTACATAAATGTATTAGAATTTGAGAGAACGTCATAAGAAATGCAACAGACCAAAAAAATTTTGTGTTCTTTTGTTGGAATGAGAAATTTTGGTTCAAACTGTATAAAAAATAGCCCCACAAATACATATTCCACAAATGAGTTGTATATACAACTCATTTGTGTCATATGTGCCTTAATTTATAACTAAGACTATAAGACAAAAAATATATATTGGCGTGGCTTAAAATAATATATCTGATATATATATCAGTATGAAAAATATCTGAGACAAGGGAATACGATAAAAAATTACGGTAACTTTCAGGAGCTGCAGTAAATTATGATAAATTCCATGGTAATTCGGTAATTTTCAGAATGGCTCATGTATAGTCACATAGTTTTCTGCAGCTTTTGAATGACTACTTTTTATCACCTTTCCCACTATGTTAGATGAGTGGCTATCTATTGTGACTGAAAGTGACTTATGCAAAATGCTGACTCTTTTGTAATATACAACCACCAAATATGATGCTTTGAGTTGATCATCTCCATGTGATAACATTTAAAATTCCCTGCATGAAACAGAAGGGTGTCTCTCCCAGCTGGTGGGATCTTGTGACCATAGTAGGGGATGATATCAGTCTCCTGTGGTACCTGCCAAAAAGGCAAGTGCTAAAGTAAAAATGATTAGAGAAACGATGTACATATGTACAATACTGAGTCTGGCGGGCTCCTTAGCTCAGAGAGACAGGTCGTAATGATAACCTCAGAGCTAAGGAGATGGCATGAGGATACTGATGTGAGTAGCCCTTGCTATCTCTAGATGTTTCATTTTATTCAGCTAGGTGGCAGGGTGCATGTTTATTTAGCTTCTAGGCCATATTGAATAGTTGTTAGCCGCAAGTAATGAGCCACTGGTAGAACTTTGTTTTCTTTAGCTCACTATACACTAACATTGTTTATTAAATTGAAGTTCCTACCTATTGTTATTGCCGTCACAAATAGAGATCGGTAAATTACCACAATTTTTATTTGAGGTAAATTACTGTAATTTTTAATTTTCTGTTATTAATAGCTAGAAGAGGACTTAATAGGTAAGCCAATAGCAAATGCAAGGGGTTAACGGTTTCTAAACCTTATAATGATAACACTTAACTTTGTTATTCCACACATCTTTATTTTCTATGACCCAGGTTTTGACGTTCGACGTCTTCAAGTAAAGATGAAATGGTGACATGTATTATGGGAGTGTATTAAGTAGAGCTCAATTTGTATTGTGGGTTCTTATTGTACACGGAAATAATTAGTTTTTGTGCCTATCTGTTCGGCAGTGTTTTTCTCTTATTTTATCGCATCTGTCAAACCTAAAGATATAGTGCGTAGTCATGATAATATTCTCTATGTCACACTGAAAAATATCAGTTCTGAATTTCTCAAGCAACCTGAGCCTAGCATATAGCCTCCAAGTCTCTAGGGGCTCCCACCTTAATCCCTCTAAAAGTTGTGAGACACTATATGTATGCTTGTAGCAGTTTTCAACGAAGCGCACCGCTTTCCTTAGTAATTTATTAATAGTTTTGGTTAAATCTATTAGACCAGGGTCCCAAATGCTTGTGGCGTATTCAAGGTGTGGCATAACCAGAGCGAAGTAGCATCACTCTTTTTCATCTGAGGACCTTCCTATGATATGTTTAACAAACCTAGTTTTTTTCAATGTTGTGCCACATATGTTTTGTATGTGTAATCCATACGATATATCAGAAGTCAAGATATTTGACTGTACCTGAAGCTTTTATGTTTACTCCATCCACAGTATAGGTATGGCATTTTTGTGATGACTTTCGCAAGAAGTGAACTGTGGTACGTTTGCTGATATTTAATTCTAAATCCCACTCCAGAACCACACATGAACGTAGCTAAGGTCCATTGACAGAGCTTCAAAGTCCGCGTCTTCACTCATTTCACAGTAGATAACTGTCTTCTGCAAATGATCTTAATTTACTGCTAACTCTAGAACTTAGGTAATTTATATAAATAATGAATAAAAGAGGGCCGATCACACTTCCTTGAGGAACACCGGACGTGACTCCGACCATGTCTGAGCTAAATCCATCAATAACTACTTTCTGTTTTTGATCACTGAGAAAGTCAATTATCCAATTCACTATTTTTCTATTAACTATGCATGATTGCAATTTATACATTAGTTTCTGGTGAGGAACCTTCTCAAATGCCTCCCTGAAATCAAGGAATATTGTGTTGACTTACTGAATCGATTCACCAGATTTTAGAGTACATATCATAAAGGAATAGCACAAGCTGTTTTTCGCAGGACCTGCCTTTGTGGAAGCCGTGCTGATTGCTATGCAAGAAGTTGCGATTATTCAGGATGTTGTAATATTAATAACAACAATGAGACATGAGACAATTGATGATCATTCAGCTAACTACTGGCAGCCAATGCATGTTGAACTCTGGTGGCCAAAAGGCAGGCTACCAGGGATTAATGCCAGCCAATTGAAACAATACAGACATAAATAAAATATTGCCCAGGACCATAGTTGGGAAAGTTACCAAAAAAAAAGAACTAATTCAAGTTAATCTCTGCAAAAAGTAACTCGTTAAAGGTAAAAGTTTCTCTTCGGAAAAAGTAACTGATTAAATTTAATATTTTAAAAAGTAACTTTACGGTTAAAAGTTACTTTTAAGAAACTTTTAAAAAATAACTTCTAAAAGCTATTTTTTGCAATTGGAATAAAGTAAATACAAACTTCAAATTCAAGAAAAATTTATCAATTTTTACTTGAAAAGTCATTAAACTTAAATAACATTCTCATTTCAAAATTAGTATCGGACATCCATCCTCTCCTGTCTGAAAAAAGAAGCCCACTGCAGAGCTAAAGATCCTTTCACATTGCGCTGATGATGGAAGGCCAGTGTTGTACTTGATTAAAAGATTTCTCACAGCGCTTGAGAGTTCATTAACAATTCTGCACTTATGAAAATATCTCACTGCTTCCACATCGGTGATGAAAAGTGCCTCCTGAGAGATATACTTTGAATGAACCCATCCCCCTCGTTACCCATCATAGATTTTTTGGTGACTCCCTTTCTTGTGTTCAACTATGTAGTATGTATGTAGTATGACACAATGTCACTAAGTAAAGCATTCGTGCCCTCGCGAACATGGTCTTAGAGTAGTCTCATGATTTCTCGTCTGAGGGTGCATTCCTAAACCTTGGCGGTCACTACACTCAACCCTGGTTTTGTTTGGATGTATTCATCTGGGCCTATTCATTGCATTATTCACAACTACCCAACTATATTGCATTCTTGCAACATTTGCTATTTTGAACAGGTCGACATTCACCAAAAATTAACGAAAAAAATTAACTGAAGTAAGTTTTGAATCAGTTAATTTTAATGATGAACAGTTAAAAGTTACTTAAAGCAGTCTCATGTTTTCTCATCCCTAAAATTTGGTGATCACTCCACTCAACCCGTTTTGTTTGGATGTATTCATCTGGGCCTATTCATTGCATTATTACACAACTACCCAGCTATATTCCATTCTTGCAATATTTGTTGAACAGGTCGACATTCACCTAAAATTAATGAAAAAATTAATTGAAGTAAGTTTTGTATACAGTTAATGTATAATTTTAATGATAAAAAGTTAACTCTTCTAAAAACTAATGGTTAAGTTAAATAGTTAACTATATTTAAAACGATTAATTTTAATCATTAATTTTAAAAATCATTTATCTCAACTATGCACAGGACAGTTAGTAATGTATAATCACATCTGTCAGCTGCCTCCCATTCACTTGACAAACTTCCCATGTCTTCTTCTAATATTTTCTCCACTTAAATTAAAATATAAAACAGTGTAGATGATATAATATGCATGAAGGTGTCCATCTGTTTCTTTCCCAAAGGGAGAAAAGTTGACTACACAACTTCAGGGCAAAACTGGATACCGAGTGACTTTGACGGTGCCAATGGAAAGCTTGAAGTTAGGAGACAACATATATGTGTCCAATAAGGAAGGGGGTGAACCAGAGGAGACCATAACATGTGGTTCATTCACTCCTGATCAAACGAGTATATATCTAGTTTCTGATGCAAACACTTTTTTTGTCACCTATGAGTCCACATCACCTGAAGTGGTGGGCTGTGGTGGAGATGAAGTTGGCAATGATCCAGCACAATTTGATACAATAAAGAAAGGTGAGCCAAGTCCTGACTAACAGCCCCCTACTTGTTGTAATTAGAGGAGAGACACCAGTATTTTATTACCTTTTTTTTATTAACTTGCTTTCTTGTCAGTCTGTCTGGTTCAAATTTTGCAACCAATTTTAAACTAACTTCTCGATGAGCTAAAGGCTTAGACTTTAAACATGGCTCAGATCTGGATGACAATGCAATAATATGCAATGTATATAATATAATACTAAATAATGATAATACTAAAATAATGATACAAATTAGCTCCAAGAGAAAAAGTGGAGCACATAATAGAAAAGCTTGTGTCATCAAATACAATACTATTGATGAATTCATTCATATTATCCACTAAACTGTACAATTCTATTAGTAGATAGGTATAACAATTTTCCATTTCAGATATGATCACACAAGACTAAAATGCAGAAAACAATGGTTTGAATAAAATTTTTTTAAAAAGAAACCACGTTTTAAAAATAGACTAAGAAGTATAAAATAATTTCTCCTAATCTCATACAGATTCATAACCCCGTATGGATTGCCCTGAAAATTTGTGATTCTGAATTTTAATAGCTATGAAAATACTTGCAAGATTTAAAACAAAAAATTTGGGGCATATGCAATATAGATAATATAGTAAGGAGTAGCTGTTGTAGAGAAAACTCTCACAACAGTTCATATCATTTGCAATACAATAAAATTGTTCGTGACTTAGGTGAACATTTCATGCATCAGTTATCTATTTCTTGCACCCCATGTTTTTTGTTTTAAATCTTACAAGTAGCTATTAACATCCACAGTCACAAATTTTCAGGACAATCTGTACTGGGTCATAAATCTGTATTGGGCTAGGAGAAATTATTTTATACTTCTTAGTCCATTTTAAAAACATGGTTGTTTAAAATTTTTTTATTTAAATAATTATTTTAACTTATAGAGTCCAAACTTACTGTATTTGCCCAATATAGCCTCACACCAAGTATAAATGGAGATGAAAAGTTGGAAACACTTTATTTCAACCATGAGTAATCCCTTTATTACAAAAACATTATGAAACAAATGTAGAAAACACCAAGTCACTTCCATTGCACATGGATTTTTTTGAGTAGATGAGCAAATTATTAGAATATCCAGCATCCACTAAACACTTATGACCAAGTAGAAATATTTGGCTTGTAATTCTACTGAAACTGGCCTGGAACTTGGGTCAATACAGAGGCCTACAACTGGTCTGTATCTGGGAAGAAATTGAAACAGAGCCAGAGACCAGTTTCATTTTGAAATAGCCTAAACAACAATGGAAAACCTCCACATCTCATGGCGTGAATATGCTTAAAGTAGGCATTCAATGAAATCCCAAATAAAATCGTAAAGATCAACCCTGTACTTTCTCAAACTTACATCAACTCATCTGAGATAAGTCTTTCTATTAAATAATAAAAATGAACCAATTTCTTTAGGCATTCCTAAGAATTTCATGCAGTTGACCTAAATCTAACAGTTGGCTCCTTGAAATAAGCCATCAATATTTGTGAGTACCCACAGAATTCTACAGAACAATGGAAACCAAATACATATTGAGATATTAATGTACATAGAATTCATTATTTTACCAGTATTTAAGTATCACTTCCATGAAATTTTTCCTAGGTAATCATTCATTACAATCACAAAAAATCATGCATATTTCCTCAGTGTTAAGTATAGTGAGATGATGCATTAAGATGCAGAATCTGAGGGTCACAAATTTACATAAAATTGACCCAAAAATTGAAATACACTTTTCTATTGATAGGAACTCCAATGGGAATAAATAAGACTCAAATATTGAAAATGAATTTCCATATTGAGTGGAAGGCATTTACTCAATCACTTGCTTTTTTACAGTTGAATGCAATTCGGAGATTTCAGAGGATGAAAATGGAGACTTGTATGGTGATATTGTATCTCCTGGATATCCATTTTCTCCCTACCCTCCACTCAGAGATTGCACGTGGACTATCAAAACTCCTTCCCCAGGATATGGCATAGAACTCCAAGTCAAGGAGTTTGATCTTGATGCAAGCAATGGAGACTTCATTCGAGTAAATGCAGGCCGTAAGTAGATAATTGCACACCAGAGAAATACAGTTGACCCTCACTAATGTGGCATTTTTTGAGCAAATCCCCCAATTTTTTTTCTTTCAATTTCCCCCTATTTGGACAGTTTCCCCTCAGCGGACAGTTTACCCTTTGGACATAGCCAAAGGATTTGCCTGAGGCACACACGAGATGCTCGCTCCGATACTGTACTGCTAACCATATTGGGCGAACAAATGATATCGAGACATCCATTGCATCTCCTGCCAGCAACTTCTTCCGCAACCATCCCCTCACCAAGTCCTCTCTAACTTAAATAGCAGTTGGCGCCGGAAGACTACGAGGACATTTTAAGGCAGAAAATCATGGCACAAAGGCAAAATCCTGCATTCCACGATTGGAGATGAAAAACAGTTCTCTAAGCTCCAATTTCAATCATACACAGCATATGTGTACTCATTTCACTACCTTCCTCCCCACGAAGGCTACATATTGCCTGTTTTCCATAAACCCCCAAGCCAAATTCCACTCTTTGACCTAACTGAAACCTCCCCTCTGAGCCTACCAATTGCTTCTATTTCATATCTCACCCATTCCACCTTCCAACTTTCGGGAAACCTTCCCTCCTACAGCACATCTGACTCATTGCTGTCTTTCACTGGTGATTGCCGTGGTGTGCACATTGTTAAGCTGTTTGCCTGGCACTTTGTCAAAATTGGTGAATGATTGTTGAGCTTAAGAAATCAGAACACAGGTTGGCTGACCCTAGCAATATTTTGTTTGTTATTCTTAAGCTCGTGAAACATACTCATTTCATTTGTGGTTCACTCAATATACTTGTTTCTTCCAGAGTACCTCCTGTTTCTCACTTGTATTTTTGGAGAGAATTTGTTTTCAGGGCATTTTGGCATGGAGAGATACCTCAACCCCTCTCCCATTGATGCTTCACTAATCCTGAAAATAATGGGCAAAGAGTTGTCAGGATTAAGCCAAGTTCAGAGCATTTGGGGATTTCACTAAAAGAAAATTAATTGAGTTTTCTTTAGAAAACCCTGTCACCAAACACTATCCCTTGCCAAGGGTGAAATGGTGGCTCATATAAAACTATTGGATGTAAAGAAATCATATTACATGATACAGCCAATTATTAAAGCAAATATTGAATTTCAAACATATTGTAATAAGACAATGATAATGAGTTCCATCTATTGTAAATGTGGTATGTCTCTACCTCCTGTTACTGGTAGGATTAAAAGTAATTTTCTCAGGAAAACTTTCATTATAGCCTATTCCTTACAGTTGAAAATGTTTTGGTAGCTATCAAGTGAATCCTCAAAGCAATACTAATGCAGTACCCATGTAAATGCATCTACATTACTCAACTTCAGAATTTTCTTTCCAAATTTCAAACTTATTTTTGCAGCAACTTTGCTTCGGTGAATAGCAAACTCATACCTCACATCCTTCCAAATCCTAAGATTTTATGTGCGCATCAATTTCAACACTTTAAGAGTGCCTTTAGGACCTTCAGAATAAATTAAATAAACTTACAACTGATTCTGCAAGTAGATCTTGGACCAGCAATTTTAAAATACGCTTCATTGCTGTGGGCATAGCCAGGATTTATGCTATGGGTGGAGAGGGGGGAGGGGAGGTAGGACACCCACCTGTAGCTGTAGATTTATATTAGGGAGGGGTGGGTGCAGGACATCATCCCGTCTGGTTCCATAAAGCAGATTTGGAATGAAACCTCTTGTTCAGGGGGTAGCAGCCCATTGAATAATTGTTCGCCCTTGGAATATTTACATAAATCCTTAAACTTAGCTTTGTACTTCCTACTTAAAAGTGATATTACAAATTATCATAAAAAACACTCTAGCCTTGATTTAAAAAAAAGTGGAGATCTAAAGAAAAATACTTACTCTACATTGTATCGCCACAATTTGACACTGAAGAAACAAATTTTTAAGCCACATTGTCAACCACAACCAAATTAGCTGCTTTTTATATCACCTTAAATAACTCTGGGGCTCACATCTGCAAGTTGATGCCATTAACCCACACTTGGCTGAACCTGAACCATTACTCCACAACGTATGCCTTATTGGCATTCATGGACCTCTTTTAAGCTGGATACAAAGCTGACTATTAAAATAGAAGCAATGTATTAAATTAAAAAATATTGTCCACCAAGATTATCCCATGATCTCTGAATTTTTTAGGAATCCACACAATCGTCCTGTTATTTCCAGTCTTTTATTTCTTAAATGCTCTAAAAAAAATTATGTTACTTCATTCCTCATCTAATGTATCCTGATGATGACATCAAAATATACCATTTCATTTTTACCTAATCCAAAAACAATGACCATACACTTTTAAGTGAATGCATCTTATGAAAGTCAAGAGTAATGTGTAAGAACACTTTTGACAGTAAATGCATTGCCATCTCCTTTAACAGTAAAAATGAATAGTTTAAACATCTTATTCCATAATTAAGGCACTCCCAGATACACTCTTGTGATGAATATAGGGGTTCAATTTAACAATTTCCTTAAATTTAATACTCACATTCAATATGATCGTGAATATTCATGAATGTATTATCTTAAGCATATTCTATGGTTGACTCAATCAAACTGTTATTGCCTATAAAAATATTCCTCAGTAGAAAGTAATACACTCCTGTTTTGAAACAAATATAAGCTCACAAAAATTGTACTCATGCACATAAATAATGGCATAAATGGGGTTGAAACCTAGGTCGGTGTGGAGGAATAAATTTGCTTGGAAATTTGACAAAGTATTTTTTATTTTGTGATCAAGTTAACTTTGATTGTGTCTTGAATCAAATTTATGTGATTGAGAATCAGAAAGGTAAGAACATAGAAACATTCTTCACTTCCTTTGGCACAAAAACTGCATTTCATGGGCTGGTATCCATTACATAAAGTGGCAGACACATTGGTCCAGAAATCTAAACACCTGCAGTTCTATTCTCATTTTGGTAAACATAGGCAATCCCAGACTGATTGAGCCTTCCTTGAAGCACATGATAACACCTTAAATTTTTTCAAAATTGCAATTTTTTACAGCAATGTCCACCAGGAGTCGAGGGTACCTTCTGACATGGTCGGATACAAAAACTCATGTTTTCAAAATTATGTCCGGAGGTTCAGCCACTGTCTACTTTCATAGTGGGCTAAATGCAGCTTCAACTGGTAGAAAAGGATTCCACATCATATACAAACATTTAGGTGAGTACTTCATTTTTAAAATCTGGAACTGGCTACTTAGATAATCTCTCTAAGCCAAGTTTGCAAGGACTATCATATGGAGTAAAAGCCCAATGCTAATGTTAGTTATGTCAAGACATTGGGTTAACTAATTAAATAGGACTTCTTGTATTAATGTTCTAAGCTTATGTTCCTTTGCATTACTTCTAAAAGGTTCACACAATTAAAAATGCTCAGAATGCAGAAATATCTAAATACTTGAGATATTGGGGGAAAAAGAAAACTCTTTATGTGAAATCAATGGTCGAGGGTGGCAAATATTTTTCAAAATTAAGGAAAATCTTTACCTCCTCTAAAACTGACAGAGATTTAGAGTGAATTTGTACGTAACACTCCCTATACTACTAGTAATCATAAACCCGAGCTCTAAGGGCCCCAAATACATCAAAAGTAAATACAGTAAAACATCAAGTTTACACACCTTGATTTTATGTACCTACTTTGCGATTTTGCAAGGTGACAGTGATGTCCAACCGGAAATTAGAGGAAATTTCAATGGTGAATACTTGATTTTATGCAGAACCACTCCAGTCCCATTTTGCTAAATATTCTTGATATTACATACATAGAATGAGGGCAATAAAAATATTTTATGCACACCTGATTACACATGCTAAAAGCACTTACAATGATAGAAAATTAATGCAATCGAAATGTAAATCTAAAGAGGTCTGGAAAATAATACAAAATCACCGGGCTTGTGATAATACTCGGCATTCTCAGTTGCCAAAGCTTGTAGGCAAGCTTGGTGGGTCTACTCATGAGGGGCATAATTTAGCTACCATCTTTAATGATCACTTTAGCCAAAACTCTATGGCTCAACATAATGTAAGCTTGGTAGAAAGGGACAGTCCACCATGTGGTAATTCCTTTTTCCTCCATCCTTACACAGAAACTGAGTTGAAACATATCCTTTTAAATCTGGGGACTAAACATACAGCTGACCCTGATGAGGTACCAAGATGCCTATTAAGACTGGCATGTGATATAATTCTTCACCCCTCTTATACCTGATTAATTTATCTTTTAGTCAAAGTGTTTATCCATCCTCCTTGAAAGTTTCAAAAGTCATTCCACTATACAAGAATAAAGGTGATTTGAATGATCTTAGCTCATACAGACCCATCGCCATTCAAAATCAGATTAGGATAATCTTTGAGAAAGCTTTCTATGGCAGATTAATGTCTTACCTGGAGAAATATCAACTGATTTCAAAGTACCAACATGGTTTTGTTCGTAATAAGTCAACAGCAACAGCTTGTCACCAAGCGATGAATAGAATACTCTTATCAGTTGAGGCAAAGCTAGAGACAGTAGGTTTGTTTTTTGACTTCTCAAATGCTTTCACGACTGTCAACCATAAAATCCTATGCAGTAAGCTAAATAGTTTCAGTATTAGGGGCATACCTAAAAATTGGTTATGTTCTTATCTGGACCATAGGACACAAATGTCAGTGCCAACAAGGATAATATTACATTGAACTCTACTTGCAGAATTGTGAAAAGTGGTGTCCCACAGGGTTAGGTGTTGGGACCTACTTTATTTTTATTATTTATAAATAACCAGCCTGAACTCTCCTCCAGTATACAGAGTGTTTATCCTATAGTCTATGCTGATGATACTAATTTCAGCTTTTAGCAGGATGCAGTGATACAGGCAGGAGAGCAGGTAATAGTCAATCTGACTAAATGGAGTGTAAATAATTGCCTAAATCTGAATATAAGTAAATCTCAATTATTATGTTCCTCTAATATTAATAAACCAAAGAGGGAATATAGCTTTATGGTGAACAATGTGGCACTAAAAGAGGTGGACATAGTTGAATTGCTTGGCCTGCATATTGAGAGCCATCTGTCTTGGGAAACACATAGGCAAGTTAGCTAATAAATTAAGTTCTCTCCATTTTCCTGTTAGAATTATAAGGTCTACTGTATCCATCAGTGTCTTATTGACCATGTATTATGGTGAGTTTTACTCTAGGATAAGGCCTGATATTATATTTTTGGGGTCCTCCAGTCATGCTACTAAGATATTCATATTCCAGAAAAGGATTGTCCAGCTAATCGCTAAAGAGCGATATCGGGCTCATTGTCGCCCAATATTTAAGAAATTGGGAATTCTTCCTCTTCCATGCTTGTATATCTTATCAGTAGTCACCTGGGTCAAGTGTAGTTATTTTGATGCTGTAAAGAACTCAGATATGCATAGTTATGATACCAGAGGTAATAGGAATTTCCACATCTCATATGTTAGGACTAAAGGAGCTTCAATGGCACCCAAAACCATGGGGTTGAGAATTTTCAACAAGCTGCCTGATGACCTTAAAGTAATTATTTCAAAATCTGTAATTGTGAAGAGTGTGCAGGCTTTCCTGCGTGAAAAGCTTTTTTATTCTGTGAATGAATTTTTTAATACTACTTGACTCGTGTCATTCTTTGAATTCTTGCCTTGTAACTCTGCTGTACTATATGATTCTATATTTTGACGTGCCTTATATCATGCAATTTTATTGTAAAGGATCATAGGGGCAAAAAAATATTATTAATATTATTAGAATTTGCAGCATTTGAATGTGTATCACTCACAGAACTTTGGAACTGGAGAGCCAACTCCATCACATAAACAAACGCATTTGGCGCAACAAATGCATTTCTCTGCCACCTGGAAGCCAAATACAGCACTTAATGTCTGATTTTGACAGGAGGCTTATTCCAGGGTAAGGCTATTGTATATGAAAAATCCCAGTCAGCATTGGCATGGTCACGGAGCCCCTTCAAATTCTCGTGAAAAAAATAATAATATTGGGTGTCATTCTTTCATCAGTTAGTTTATGATAGATAGGGATCTTTCTACTCAAGGGATTTGAACAGAGATGCTTTCCAGTGCTTCTAAGGCAATCATTATTACCACTTTGTTAACCATGTGTCCATAAGAACCCCTCTGGAACCATAACATTTAGAGTTCCAGTAGAGCTGAATCAGAAATGCTAAATAAGACTTTGAAGGGTGACCTAATGACCTACAGATAATGGGCAACACTCATGGTGTAGCAAAAAAAGAGGCTACAATTTATTAAGACATGATGTAAAAGAGAGAAGTTATTCCAGTCCAGATAGGGTACATCTCAAGTACTGTATACACCCAGGTACTTCACGTACCATTTCCAAAAAAATTGTAGAAAAAGAGGGCGGGCGAGTTCATTTTTATTTCTCTCTGCCTTTCCCGGAAACCCCTTGGGCAACTGGGCCCATTGGACCTCTGCATGAATCAGTTTGGGGAGTGTACTGTTTGCTTGCATGCTGCACTTGCCATTAATGGTCCTCACCAGTTCCCACCCAACTCAACACTCCCTAGAACACCCTTCCACCAGCACATCATGGGTGTGATTTTTTTGTAACGTTCATTTTCTGATTTTGATGTTGAAACTTTCATTTTTATGGGGCTTGCGCAGAAAAAAATGAGTGTCCTGTTATGGCATTCCACAAGAATTACACTCAAGAATTAACTCTGTATAAGCTTCTGCATTTTATTTAGATTTGAATTCGATTTGTATGCAAATTTTTTAGGGTGATTTGATTTGCTACCAAATTTTAAAAAAATTAGTTTCGATTTGATTCAAAATTTTTTGGGGAGATTCGATTTGGTTCGATTCGAAATGAAAATCCCTGATTTGCACAGCACTAGCTAAAGATAAATACTGTTTGAAAGAGCAACATTAGCTGTATTCTCTGTAGCTGGATGTCACTGATAGGGGTAGCATAAGACTAATAGATTGACATCAAACTTGCGGTATGGGGAATTAGACTCACAGATTCGGGGCTTGGAGTGCCAGTCTGCACTCACTCACAAAGTAAACATTGCAGAGAGGTCTGGTTTGTTTTATTTTGATGGGGATTCGTCACATTAATCAAATTACTGTGGGGGAAAAATGCAAGAAACAAATGAAGAAGAACAAGGGGAAAGCGGTCCACAGAGAGAATTCAGAGAGTAAACTAATCGTGGACCCGCACAAAATGTTTACTTTAAAAAAATATATTTATTTATATTCTCTGGCCAGGCTTACTGGAAAATCTGACCAGATTTTGTTAGATCAGGGGAGAGGCATACCTATTATAATATCACCCTGTGGAGAACACTCAGTGGTCACAGTTTAACTCAACAGCAGAAGAGAAGTGCAGCATGCAGGGAGACATGCAATAGGAAAAATAGTGGTTATAAGATATCCCACACCCCACAGACCTCGTGAGATAAACAATCTGCCCCCAAAACAACAGCATTAATCCACCCCTGTAGTAGCACAATAACATTCTGATATGCCCAAGGTTAACCTACAAGTACTTCTATCACAACTTCAAATAACATTGCCAATTCCTACAATACTGATTACCACCATAAATTGCTCCATACAGATTAATGTAATCCAAAGATGTGAAAAATGTGATTTAAATACATGCCATGTAAAGCCCTGAGAGATAATTGATTCTGATAATTACAGTGGAACGTTGATTAGCACCAAATACTCATTTTTTTGGATGCTTCTGATAGTTGTGTGCAAATAAGTTTCTTGAAGCCATTTTTGTTACAACAAATTTAGCAAATCCTGTATAAATTCACAGGAAATGGTTCACTGCCTGCCACAACAACAACTCCAGGACCTGAACTACCCACACCACCAGCAGGATATAATGCCAATTACACTCTGTATGCAGCAGGAAAGACACCAGAAGAGGTAAGACAATTTTAATCTAAACTTCACACCTGTAAATCTCAATTTGTAAATTATAAAGGTGAACTATGGCAACACATTCCAAATCATCCAAAGGAATAACAATGCTGGAAGATCTATTTTGATGTGTAATTGAAGGAAAATGGTATTGCCAGTGCCTCCTTCAAAAGACAAACTTAATTTTGAACCTCTAGTGCTCTTTGATTGGTTTTTGTCCATTCTCACATTATCTGTGGAGGCTGCATGCAAGGCTGAGACAACTTGAAACACTTTGTGCTCGGAAAACTAATGTACATTTCAGAATGATAGGGAGGATATTGTTTATTTCTGGCACTGCGTATCCACACCTGATATAAGTGACAAAGTAAGAGAGTTACACTGTGGAACAGACAGGTGCACTAACATTGGCCATTCAGTCAAATATACTTATCAAATTACTCTTCCTCTCTCACTTCCAATTCCTATCCTCAATTCCCCCCCTTCTTCATGCTCCTTGTCCTAACATCTCCTCTCCAATACCCTTACGGTGGCTTACAGTGTCTTAAGCAGCTGCACAGAAAGAATTTATGTCTAAAGCAAATAAAATACAAACACTTCAATAAAAACTGCTATAAATGAACACCAAGTGTTACACAGCTGATTGAAGGACTAGGCTATTCCATTTTGAAAGGTACTGTTAGCCTTGCTCCCCTTGTTCACTTGGTAAATGCTTCTTTAACAACTGGGACTTAAGACTTTAAAAACAGCTAAAGTTGTGCCAATTTTTAAAGGAGGAAACAAACAGGAAATGAACAACTACAGGCCTATATCCATTATCTCCCTATTCTCAAAAGTACTTGAGGGTGTTATGTACCAAAGATTAACATCATATCTGAAGAGGTTTCAAATTATCTGTAGATCACAATAAGGTTGCCTTAAAGGAAAAAGCACTGAGATGGCTATTTACAAGTTTGTGGACTTTGTCTTACATGCTCTGGATGATCACAGTTACACCATTGGGATCTTCTATGATCTAAGGAAGGCCTTTGATTGTGTTGACCACAGCATCTTGCTGGATAAATTAAAAAGTTATGGAATTGCTGGTATTGCTAATCAATGGGTTAAATCCTATCTAAGCGAACGCTCCCAAGTGGTAAAAATAATGGCCATGTCAGATCAACAGGTATTCTCAATAGGAGTTCCTCAAGGCTCGATCTTGGGCCCCATACTTTTCCTCCTCTATATAAATGATCTTCCATCTTATCTCAATAATGGTGACCTTACTATGTATGCTAATGATACAAATCACTTCATGAAATATACTCATGACACTGTCAACACCCTCCAACAAGGCGTAGATTGCACAGTAAGGTGAAGCACTGAAAACAGAGTAGTCATCAATGAAGACAAGTCTACATTTGTTCGGTTTCACCCATATCAAAAGAAAATTCTATTTTGCCCTCTACTTAAATTGAATGGACAAGTTCTCTCTTGCGTATAGAATTTGTAATTCTTATGGGTGGAAATGGATGAATCCATGTAATGGGGGACACACATTAATGGTCTTTGCTCTAAAATTGCCCCAAGGCAATTTTAGAGCAAATCCTCCTCCTCCTAAGAGTTACCTCCTAAGACAAATATTGCCAATATCAAATCTGTCAACTGCTAAATTAGTCTATTATGCAGATATTTACAGTCAACTTAAATATGGTGTAGTAGCCTGGGGTCACTCCCACCACACAATAAGGCTTTTTAAACTACAAAAGTAGGCAGCGAGAATACTGGCAAGAGTAAGAAAAAATTATAGCTGCAGGTCCCTTTTTAAGGATCTCAAGCTTCTAACATTCCCCTCATTTATATATTCTTTTCAATTTTGTATATTAAAGTACATTATTCTGCACTAGAACTAATAACTAATATGGATGTGCATAAGCATGACACAAGAAGGAAAAATGACTTTAGAACTGTTACTCATAATCTAAAGCTATATGCTTAAAGCCCGCTCTACACAGGAGTGATGTTCAATAACTCCCTACCTATTAAAATTAAAAGCATCAAATCTATCTCACTCTTTAAGGTAGAACTAAAAGAGTATCTGATAAAAAATGCATTTTATTCGGTGGATGAATTTCTTATCTCTATGTAATTGAGTTAACTGTATGCTATGTATTTTTGTATTCAATCTGTGTATATTTTTTATTTCTATACTGGTATACTTATTATATACATATACATTTTTAATTTGTCTATGGACCTGTCCCATACATGTAAACATTGGTCCCGGGATTAATAAAGAATTTGAATAGGAGCTGTAAGAGACTCATAGGCCACACACTAAGCTTAGGTTAATTTAAAAATTCATAATAGGCAAGTTTCATCATTACCAAAAAAGTTAACTGATTGAAGTTAAATTAATCTCTGTAAAAAGTAACTAGTTAAAGTTAAAGTAACGGTCAAATTAAATAGTTAACTACATTTTTGATGATTAATTTTAATCATGATGCTCATCGACTATGATGCGATGTGATGCATTCATAGTTGGAAAAGTTACTAAATTAGTTAAATAAACTGATAATAATAATAATAATAATAATAATGATTTTATTTCTGTTGGTTACAAGGTAACATAGAAATCGTAAAAAAAAATGATGCATTAAGATAGTAAACAACATTGAGCGAACGCTAATTAAATGCTGATTAAAGTTAACTATAAAGAGTAACTAGTTTATGTTAAAAGTTGACTCTTCTAAAAGGTAATAGCTACGTTAAATGGTTAACTACATTTTTAATGATTCATTTAAATTGTTAATCCTAACTATGACCATCTGAGATAATGGAGTGGTAATAATAGTGACACTAAGATGAGACACACAGTTAACATAAAATCCACCTGTCTTCTCCTCCCTCCTTTTCCTTATTTCCTCCCATTTCATGGCAGGTGTCTTAACGGCCCCTGCCCCCATGCCAATACTGAGGTACTGGGTAAGTGTGAAAGGGATTGATACATATTTCTGGCTCTAAGAGGTATTTTAAGTGAGTTATATCCCTTTTTTACGAAGAACTATACAATGAATGAAATGGTAGGATGGATCCTCTTTATTCTGCATAAGCAATCCACACTAAAATCTACAAAACAGTCTTAAGATGAGCTGAGACATACAGTTGCTAGAAATGGATATAACAATGAAATGCATGAAATTTTCGAAAGAAAAATACATATACAAATTTTTGGACTGTCATGGCTGAAATAAGGTGATTTGAGAATTATGAGATACATATGCACGGTTAAATGGACTGATAAAGGAAGATATTATAGCCCAGTAAAAAAAATCGCAAAGAATCCATTCTTTAGGTCATATAATACATATCACACTTACAAGATTGACAAAGATAATTTATGAATGGACATCAGATAGAAATAGGCCCAGAGGAAGACGGAGGAAAAGATAGAGAGCTGTTGTCTCAAACGATTTACAAGTAATGAACGAATTCATAATAAGCTGCTTTGAAATTCCCAGGACAAATTAAACAAATTTCTGAGCCATGAGCCATCTCAAAATCTGATAGAAAAACTGATGTCCCACAGATTAACGGTTTACTTCCAAAATTCACAGCTA
This sequence comes from Ceriagrion tenellum, assembly GCA_963169105.1. NCBI lineage: Eukaryota > Metazoa > Arthropoda > Insecta > Odonata > Coenagrionidae > Ceriagrion > Ceriagrion tenellum. Next base: position 45,793,343 of record OY720636.1, on the reverse strand, counting down.
ATTCACCGTTTAGAGGCCACCCTCTTTTATATGAAGTAAATTGTAATTATCATCAATGTAAAAACTTTGTCAAAGTAAAAAAGAGATTATTAACATCTAGAAACACTCAATGATGGAAAGTGCACAATCAGCCTGCTTCCACAATGCAATATAAGGTGGAAGCAGGATCAATGTAAAAATGTAATGCATCAATGTAAAAACTTTGTCAAAGTAAAAAAGAGATTATTAACATCTAGAAACACTCAATGATGGAAAGTGCACAATCAGCCTGCTTCCACAATGCAATATAAGGTGGAAGCAGGAAAATAAGCAGCTTAGATGGCAAAATGAAATTCGATGAAGGCGAACGTAGCTATGCCCTCAACCAATCAGAGGAAAGCCAATTTTAGATTGCATTTTCAAGTTGGAAAAGTGCATCTAATACACAAAGAAATGTAGCTTTACAAATTTTATTTATATGTATAATCCTGTCTCACACAAGATGCCAAAGTTCATTGACTCCTCATAATCTGTTTCTTCACTGTACCAAACTTTTCTTTTTCAGTTAGACCATGACAAGAATGCTTTCAAGGAATCATTGATGGCAATAGCCAACAAATACTGCCAAGTACAACATATTTACCTCACGGATCCAATCAGGTATGAGGACTATTAAGCTGATGCAATAAGTAGGAATGAGTTAGTTTTCAAGTTTTAAAGCGACCCATGCAACAGATTATGGGGAAATGCAATCATTACAACTACCTAAGTATATATATGGAGTGAAAACAATGGAGCCACTTTCCCTTCTCTCAATTAAATCAATGTCAAAATGTATCCTATAGGCATGTGTTAATGATGTTTTTTTAAAACACAGCCAATGACTCATAACTATTGGTTAGAATATCTCATAAAAGAATCAGGAAAGATATTCAAATAATACCGCAAATGAGACAGAATAATCAGCAGGGGAATCTGAAATTTTTTTGATCCAATTAAAATAAAACAACATCTTTTTCCAATAGCTTACAAAATTTTCATTTATTAAAGAAAAATTTAGAAAAATCTCATTTTTTATCAATTCAGTTACAATGCCAAGAGGTGATTTAGGTGAAATAATGCAAGATTCAAAAACTGATCTAAGACTTTTACCTACAGACCATTTCCAACTTGGCTACATAGTTGAAGGGGCCACTGTAATAATGAAAGTACAATCACTTTATTTTGGCAGAGTTATTTAAGTTGATCCCTTCTTGAAAGAAAAACTCCACTGTAGTCAAGAGCTATGATCCCAGAAATGTCCTGTGAGAGACACTCATTAATTACTGTCAATAAACCCACCCATCTTGAGCCCAAGGGAAAACATAGTTGACTGTCAATCAGGAGTTCCAGGTTCCAACTTGTTCAATAAAAATAATTTTTCTCGGCCAATTTCCACATTCTACAGAACTCTGGGCATTCTACATTTCTCTGGGGTTCTATATTTCACACTCAATGGCATGTAAATTTGTCCATTTCATATTATGAATTAATGCCCAGATTGATGCCCTAATTGCCATTTTAATGTGTAATCATTCATTAGCTTGCAGGATGTTATCATTCATTCAATAAGCCATTGCCCTCCAACCTGGCCATACAGTCAGACATGTGCAGAAGTGACAATACAAATAGCAGCTAAAACAGTAAATGGAGACTATGAGCTGACAGACATCAATATACAGAAAATGTGGGACCAATATGGATGGGACAGGAATGTGACCCGCACAGGAATAACGGTTTGACCATTTACCACTTGACTTTATTCATGTATTTTGCATTTCAGCATTTGACCCTTTCTCCTCAGGTGTCAGGGCAGCCCGAACATCATCCTTTTCCCATTCAACTTTACTTTCAAAAGATCCCAATAAGCCATTTAATTTTCATTATATACAGTATTTAAAATTAACGGAACTATTATTGTTTATTAGCATAAAATTATTTCCCCAATTGTAAACTAAAAATGTAACATTAATACAAAATGAATCTATCATCAAGTAAAATTCAAAATAGACTTAAAAAAAAGAAAGTGAGTTTGAGGTGAAAGGGTTAAATTACATTTAGCCAATTAATGAGCACTTCTTTCAGTGTGAAAAAAATGGTAGAAATATTTTTGGGAGGTGAGCAATGGTTAGCATTCTTGGAGCACATATCATCTAAAAATGATGTCATGTAAACTGCTGAGGAAGGAGGGATTAGGCAAACCATTATTTTAAGTTTGTGACTTAAAACATAAAAAAACTCAACATAATCACTTGAGTTTTTCCATTAATTCTATACTCCTACCACAGAACTTACTATTTTCCATTTGACGTAATAACAAGCAAGACCTCGGAGAAAAAGGGCAGTAATTTTCTGGAATTGTCATTGCCTGTGGAAACTAATTGTCACCATTATCTGTACCTTAAAGAACTATTGGGTAGGATTACATGAGGGAATGGAGGAAGAATATTTTACGTGACAATAGTGAATGTTTTAGTGTAAAAAAAGGATATTATTTTAGCTATACTAATGAAAAATAATGGTTGATTGTCAATGTGGTACGTGCCTCTGTGAATATTGAGAGATTTCTTCATCAACTCTGATATTGCCAAGTTAAGTAGGATGGATAGGGTCAGGAATGACTGGGTCATGAATGAATGTGGATTAAATGCTCCAGTAATGGACGTGTATAAGTGTGAGGAGTGTGCTTTGTTGGTTTGGCCATGTTGAGAGAATGAATGAGAGTCGAATAACGAAACAGATATATGAGAGTAGAATGAATGGTTCAAGAGGTAGAGGTAGGCCGAGAAAGTTGTGGTTGAATGTGGTTGAGGAAATTCTTAGGAGGAGGAATATTAGGAGTTTTAAAAACAGGAGGGCGTGCATGAAACAGTGTATGGGGGTAAATGAGGCAAAAGAGGTTTGCAAGGATAGGTCAGTATGGAGGAAATTATTGAAGCAGAGTTAGGTGAACAATTATGTATCAATGATTGAAACATTTTGACTGTGCCTACCCCGGAAGGGAATGGCGTGATGGGTATGTATGAATAGCATCCAGTCAACAGAAACATTCACCTAGTTTCCCTAAGAGTATACAATACTGAAAAGACACTCAAATTGAACCAGTGATTCAGGTGTTACTGGATGCCTTTCCTGTACACTCAAGGAGCGGATACAGAAAGGTGTGGGAAAAAACTGGTAATGGTATTAGCCTACTCTTCATGTGATGTACCCAGGAGTTCACAATTAAAAGTTTCTTGGTTATTCTTGGAGGAAATCAACAGCTAAGGTCATTTGCCCGACTAAGTATGGTTGGGTAGGTTAGGTCAAAGGATTATCTAGAGATTAGAGGGGGTTTGAAGAGAAATCCAGCATTGACATCACACAATTCCCGATAAAATTTCAATGGACCACATTTAAATGCTTCACCTCTTAGAGAAGAATATTGATCAAGAAATACTCTCCACACAGCACCCAAGAAGGGATTTGGATACCATAGTAAAATAGCATTAAAAAATAGTAAAAGATATTTTTCCTTTGTGATATATATCGGAGGTTAAATTTCTTATCCTACATGATGGTGTGTGATAATGTAGGCAGTGGGGGTTTGAAATGCAAAAAAACAGCACAGAATCATTCACAGATGGTACCTATAAAGGAACTAAAAGTTGGTACCAGTAAAATTCATAAATAACACGTGTGCCATTTTCAGTGTTCAAGAGTGACGGTGCTGAGACCACTGATAAAAATTTTTCTTCTATTTGAAAGCCATACGAAAGAAATCCTGGAATTGTCATTTGGTGGTTGATTGGAGCCGTGGCAGTTTTGGTGATCTTTATAGTGATTCTACTCATTGCATGGTACTTCCAGTCAAATCCTCACCATTCAAGGTAAGAGATCTATCAAAACATGAATGCTAAGATGAATTAAATGTCCTCAACTTTCAAAACTAACTGATTGATCTTGTTGACTGGCTCACAAAATTAAAGAGACATGCCGAAACTTGATGGCAGTCAGCTACTCAAAATGAGATCCCAGATAAAGGAACGTGAGAGTAGATTAAGTAGCACATTGAGAGATCTACATCTACATACTACGCTGCGAGCCGCCACGTGGGCATGTGGCAGGGGGTGTTAGGACACCAGTCATTTCAAGATGTAAGGAATGAGGTTTTGGGAGGTGAAATGCTGACATGTATTATGGGAGTGTATTTAGTGGAGCTCAGTTTTTATTGTGGTCGCTTATGGTGTGGAAAGAATGATTTTTTGTACCTATCTACCTATTCAGCCAAGTATCTCTCTTATTTTATCGCTTCTGTCAGACCTAGAGATGTAGTGAGGCATCATGATAATATTCTTAGTGTCGCTCTGAAACACACCAGTTCTGAATTTCTCAAGCAACCTGAGCCTAGCGTGTAGCCTCAGAGTCCCTAGGGGCACCCACCATAATCCCTCTGAAAGTTGTGAGACACTACATGTTCACCCGTAGTAGTTTTTAACAAAACGTGCTACTCTTCTTTGTATTTTATTGATTTTTTTGGTTAAATCTTTGACTAGGGCCCAAAATGCTCGCAGCGTATTCAAGGTGTGGCCTAACAAGAGCGAAGTATCATATCCCTTTTACTTTTTCATCTGATGACCTTCCTATTCTACACTTAACAAAACCTAGTTTCTTTTTATGGTTTGCTGCATATGTTTTGTATGTGTGTTCCCCACAATATATCAAAAGTTAAGGAAATTACAAGATATTTTGCTGGATTTGAAGATTTTATGTTTACTGATGAGCCATTTCCAAAATTACTGCAGTAATTAATGTAAATTACCATAGTATTTTACATAATTTACCGCAGCTCCTGAAAATTACCATATTTATTGGTAATATTCACCTCTCCCTCAGTTATTTTTCATTCCGATATATTCCAAATGTATAATTGTAAGTAAGTATTATGTATTTATTACAATCTTTTTTGTAAATAAAGGCACATACAACTACTTTGTGGAATATTTTTGGGGCTATTGCTTAAAGGGTTTGAAGGAAAATTTTTCATACCACCAAAAAAACAATGACTTGCATGTGGGCTGCCTAATTCATTTTTTATTTCTAAAAAATCTTTTTTTGCATATTTTCTTCATTTCTAATACATCAATGATGCATTAGTAATGGTTTTAATGCCATTAACCCCTTGCTATTGGCTTTCCTATTAAATCCTAAATTAGCAATTAATTGCAGAAAATAAAAAAAATACCGGGAAATTATTATAACTTTAGAAAATTATCGTAAACTACCTGAAATGAAAATCACAGAAATTTACCCATCTCAAAGTACATTGGATGAAGAGCATATGACAGGTAATGCTGACTAAATGATTTCAGGGAAGCTTGGGTAGAGAAGGGTATTTTACTGTAATTGTCATTTGAGGTAAATAACCATGGTAAATTATGGTAATTTACGGTCATTACTGTAATTTTCCCATAATTTATTATTTTCTAGTTTTTTATAAGCTTCTTGAATCACTAAGCGATGCCAATGATGATGATTTAGGAATACATCCGATGCAAAACCAGTCCAGGTCCAGTTCAGAGACATAGTTTAAAAATGTTTTTCTTTGGTTTGGCGGACTTTTAATGATGATGGAAACCAAATTACTGCAGATTATATGCAGATGGCTGATGTTCACTTTGAAGTTACAATCACCACATACACTAGCAGTCGCCATGTTGGAAGGGTGAATGAAACGTATAAATAAATGAAGGAAGACCGTTTTAATTATGACACTACACCATAGGACAAAGCAGTGGAGATTTACCAATCATAGTTATAAATGATAGAGTTTGCACCTCCAATTTTTAACTGTTGCCTGTTTTAACCTTTAGGAGCCGAATATAAATGTCCAACATTCGACCTTCACTGCCGGATTTAATTTTGGCTCTTAAAATTTTTCTTGTTCTTGACATGAAAAACGTCAATATCTTGACAACTATTCACAATAAATTGTTCAAATAAAAAGCGCATTTAGTTAAATGTTTTATTAATCTATAAATTAATTTTCTTTGTCGTGCTCAAATGATAAATGATTTAATAAATTCTTTTTTCTTGGAACAAAGTTGAAGTAAGAGAGACTTTTATTCAGAGCTGTATATAGTGGCAAGATACGATAGGAAATATATTTTGGAAATATTTTCAATGCATCATGCTAGTTTATAAAATTATAAATATACATATTAGTATGATGCTCCTGGAGTCAGTTATAGGTGCTTAGTACTACTTTGCACACTCCACTCTTCGTGATGGTACGCGTGTACAATCCCTTCTCAGCACACACCCCACCTTAGGCGGTTTCCTTTCACTGGCCTGTGCATTTTCCTTTGCCTCCATGTGACGCAGTCATCTTCCAACCATGCTACTGGGCCTCCTCCTCCGTAAGCTTTGAGAGGGAAGGGCTAGGGCCTCAAACCTTTTCCTTATCAGAAAAAGCCGAAGCTGCCGATGAATCACCTGGCCCCCGCAAGACGTAAACAACACATGGCCTTTTAGAAAGGTTACGTTCAATAGGTGTGTGAAGATCTTTTTCATCCACTTCCAGCTACGATGACTATTAGCTAAGCCTATCCTAAGGATACTACTACTACCAATAGTACCGTAGCTCGTTCCCATTCTATCCCCTTTGTCTGCGTAGCCCATTTCACTGTAGTCTTCTGCGATGGCCGGCTTCAAACAGTTTCCTGGTTCATTGCAGAAATTACCCTCTCCTGATGAACAGTGAATGTTTATCAGCATGGATACCTCCCTTTTGTCTTTCCATACTATGGCTGTCAAGTCATTTCTCATGCACACCCGTAAATATCCCTGCTTCATTTTAGCTCTCTGACAGTGAAAATTTGAGCAGTGCGTGGAAAAGTCTCCATCTCATCCTCCAGTGCAGGAGGATCTGCATCCTCGTCTTCCGAAGAGGTCCATCTGTGTCTGACTCTACGACTTCGGCTATGGGATCCGAAAAAAAACTTCCTGGTCTCTTTCTTTATCTCGGATGATTTCTGCTTAGGAGCCATGGCTATGAACAATAACTCGCTAAAATGAATAAATATATATGAGCATCTATACACAAACATTATGCAATAAAGGACATATAGACTTGATATCAGAGGCGAATGAGTTCTTTTAAAAAAATTCACAATTCCCCTAAAAAATTCTATATCTCCTAGTAAATAGAGCGGATGAACGGACAAGAAAGCACACTGACAGAAAACTGAGATGGAATGAAGTTTAGTTTGAGTTCACTCGAAATATGGTAGAGGAACATAATGGAACTTAGAAGGGGCGTATCTTGTCACTTCCTTTATTGCACACGTACAGGCAGTGCCCGGCAGCCAAGAGAGCGAGAAGGTTCTTGGTTTTCCCAAATCCACCCTGGCCCGGAATGGGGGCTTCAGCCTTCGAAGGCCCTGCTGCCCTTACAAAAGGAAAGTCTTTTCTCATAATCTGAATTCAAAATTTCGATACTGCCCCTGTGGGAAGGCATTTTCTAGGGGAGGAAATGAGGTCACAGTGAGCCATCAACACTTGGGCCACCGCATTTGTTTATGAAGGTTTGACCGCTTAAAACCAAACACAAGACTTGCTATATTATTTATTTATTACCCATATACGTAAAAAAAATTAAAAGTAATAGTTGAAATGTGCAATGTGAATAACAGATGGAGAGCGCAAAGGTGATTTGCCGCAATGTTTTGTTGTGAGAAAAATTAGCATCGCGCGAGATCAGTTACAAATCAAAATCGTAACAAAATGTTGTTTTTAAAAATTTAAAAACAACAATATTTTATTAAAAAGACATCTGTCTACAATCCTAGAAAATTTTGCTCCACTAAATTGAAAATCATTTAAGTTAGAGCCGATCAAAGTTAGCGGGCCCGTATGGGCACGCTCGGCACCGAGTAGGCACGCCAGGCGTTTAAAGGTTAACCATGAAAATTTTTCTCCTAAGTTGTTTTCTTTCAACACACAACATGTCTAATAATGGCTGTAATTTTCAGGACAAAACAACAAGAAAACAAAACAACGGCAACTGACGAAAAGACTGGTGATGTGCACACATCAGGATACAATAAAGCTCCATTCATTGAAATTGAAAATGACGATGAAATTGATGATGATGACGCCTCATACACCAGCGACCAGTGGGACAGCTACTATGATGACGGTTGGCTATAAACTTTTTGTATTGGCTAATATATGGTCTCACTCAGTATTTTCAGGGACTGTGGAAGGAATTTGGTACAATGACAGGCCTGTCGTTTTATTCATCAAACGAACAAATGTAACATTTCAAAATGAGTCAATGGCTGATGTCATGTGGTTATATTTGTAATTTGTTCCTGTTGTTGGGTTGTTAAGTCAAGACTCAAAAATTTCCAGGTAAAAAAGATCTATGCATAAAATATGTCAGAGGCTCCATAGACAGATACTAGAAGGCACAAATAGAAAATCAGAAAGAATGAAGGCTTGATATTTACCAATGAATGGTCAATTCTCAGGTCATTACAATGGGCTGAGCACCAAAGGTTGCCTTCAGCTCCATGGTATCCATTTCAAATCACTCAGCAAGGTTCTTATAGGCATGATTATGTCACACTTTTTGAAAAATTGTACCCAAAAACAGATAAATGACGGAAGGGTAGCCGATAATTTTATTTAAACTCGTGAGAAAATTCATCCGTTACATGTGTAATTTTACCAGCAACTGGTAAGAAAATCTGATCAGTATTTTTAATCACTTATGAATCATGAATTTTAATATCTCTACAGTATAAAATACTTACCCATGACCTACGATTTAGCATAACATGATTTTCTTGATTTCTTACATTTCAGCACATTAAGCAGCCATGTCAAGTCATTATATGCATACTTAATGGTTTTTCTAGGAAGTACAACCTACTCCAATTACAATGATTCAACAATATCTATGGGAAAAATAAATCCAGCTTATATTAATGAAGATGGGGAAGCCCTGTATGAAATCAATCTTGGGGCAGAAGACTTCAAATTTCAATTCGTCGACAATGGAATAAACAAAAGGTAACTAAAACAAGTATTTAACTCTTAGGCCATAAACAGACAAATCCACTCATTGACTACATAATGATGAACAAAAAAAAGTAGATTTACTCCAAATATGTTTGATAATAAAATGAAAAGAAATTCTTTCATAGATTCAAATTAATTTTCCCACAGATCTGGGAACAACCCCCATGCTTCAGCTCCCGAAGGAATCCTCAAAATGCAGACAAATGCACAAGGAGAAAATAGTGAAACAAAAATCTAAAGACATCCACCAAAACATTGCCCAAGGTGCATTGTTCTTCACAAAATGAATACTCGTGCATATCGTAAAGGATACACATGAGAGAATAACATTTACATCCTATTGTATTTGATTGTCCTCCACGTCTTCCCATAAAAACAACAGTTACTCTGAGATTACTGAACAATTGTTTTGACCTGCAGGACATATCCTTTAGCGCACCATAGCTGTAACATCGAAGTTGTACAGAGAGAATTCCACAGTTATGATGAACATAAAGAATTGTTTTAATTAATTAGATATAAGTAATTATTCTTTAATATGCAATTACGATGCTCATCATAAACATAATTACTCATATTTTGTACTAGATTCATCCAAAATGCAATAAATTATTTTTACCATAAACACGGATGATATTTTATGGACCATTAGTAATTGGGATTTAAAAATACTCAAAATGGTATGACTGGACAGCTGAGATTTTTTCACTCTTGAACTTATATTATTAAACATATAACATGAAATTGGTACCTTTTAATTCCCACGTTCTTAGGGTGCTCCACTTGATGACAGTCAATGATGGACAGCTTTCACCAGAAAAATAATATTTGGGTCAATCTTTACGAATCATTGATTCAATTGAAACACCATAAAATATTTGCTTTTCAGCTGCAAACACCCAAATTCAGCTGTGAAAACCATGATTATTTTAGGGTTTTCATAAAAGTTTTGTCAACCAGGCATTAGAGCAACATGCATGTAGTAAAAAATACTTTATTAGCTTGAATATGTAAAAACAAAATCTTAAATAAAAAATAAAAAGTATCAAAATCAAAGTGAGTTTATGTTTGATGTTGGAACTTGGCTATATGAAGTTCAGGAAAATAAACTCTAATCACTTCAGGCCACTCTGACTGTAGCCATTCTCCATTGGGAATAACATTAGGTGGGCTACTTTTCCAATCCCAAGTAGAGATGGGTATCCTCCAATCACGGCCATAGTTGGCCAAAATGTAGTCCAGCGTGTTGCAAGGTACACGAACTTTCAAAGCCAAGAATTCAGTCCAACACAAAGTTATGGGAGGAAATATGTACCTGTAGAAAAAAAGATGGGTCATCATATATTAATTAATAAAAAGTATAGCTTGGTATTTTCCATGCTACAATATATTACTGAAAATTCTATGCAATAAATTTACCTTGATAATGACAATGCATTTCTCAAACCATGGTAGGCACTAAATTTCAGTTCTGATAACACTAAGCTACTGTCTTCATAATTTTAGACTTGGTCCCACAAAGTTAGGCCAGATATCCATTGCTTAAGCATTGCTTGGAATTAACATATTAGTGGCAATTACACTTCATATTGTAAAAGCATATGCTGAAAGGTATTTTTACGTTCAAAGAAAGATATTTATGTTTCTTTAAAACTATCTTGAAAACAGTATCAAGGTCCTTCCACACCATGGATTGTAATGGGCAACAATAGACCAGATAAATGTTATGTAGGTGACTTTGTGCGACAATATCTCAAAGGTGGGAAGGATGCACGGAGAAGGGGAGAAATTATTCTACAGCAAATCCTAAGTATTAAAGGTTCATATATATTCCTAATAAAATAATATATTTAATAATAATATCAATATCATTTATAATAATTTAATAAAACGGTCTCAGGAGACAAGACGAAGGGAAAGGCTTCCATGATTTTCAATGAAACAGCACTTGACCATGAAACAATATTGATAAGTTTTACAGTTTTTCAAGGAAAAGAACCTTTTCATTAAAAAAACAATAAATCAATATCTATATGTTTTATTTATACTATGATAATTTGTATACCTTACTGTTTGTCATACATTAATCATTGCTAGAGCACAGAAATTGACCCGGAGAGAAAATTTCCTTGAGCCACCCCATTTCTACTCTATAAGTTAATTGAGAGGCACACCATGGCATACTGCCTAATGCCAGATTAACTGAAACCTTATCTTAGCTCATCTGATATATAAGGAAGTATCAGGTAACAGCTTGTCACATTCAAAACACCAGATTCCACTTAGGTTGGTTAATTATTTAGGAAGGTGATGCACAACTAAGTTCATTTGCACCATGACGAACAAGTGGGATGGTTTCTGAGGGAAGGATTATATAGGAATGGAGGAGAAAAACCTGGTGTCAACATGTTCTCAACAAAGGATACCAAGGAGTCCATGTTTTAACATCCCATCCAATGGATGGACAGCTGTACTTGAAGCGCCCTTCACATGACACCAAAGTACGGATCGGGTTTTCACAGAAATATCTCTGCCACTCACAGAATTTGAACCCAGGCCCTCATGATGGGATGCCAACCTCTTGCTACCACACCAAACTGATCCTTGTTCCCACTTAATCCCCAAATTTAAGCATCATTGGGTTCATCTCAAATTTGAAAGGGATCTTCCCTGAGTGCTACTTCCCCTGTGTGTAATCGGGGATGACATTACGAGCAAAATGAAGTGAACTGAAGCTTGTTGAACTTATAACCTACTACCAATGAATAATTGGCATAAATGTATAAATGAAAATTGTTAGGATGAAGTGGAGAATTTTAGGATTTCTAGGCCCATGTGCAGACTAATGCTACTGAAGGATTTTGGGTTTGGCAGGCAAAGGAAGAATTTATCCTTCTATTTCATAGAGTTCAACTGAAAACAGCTGATGCTTGCGACAGCTATTCACTGAAAAAGACACACATGATGGCAAGAGCATTGTTGCTTCTATTTTCCTCAAATTTGGCCAGCTCTTGAAGTGTCCTTGAACTTGATATTCAAGAAAGATTGGTTTGGGGACAACCAAGGTCATTTGTGATGTTGTGGAGAGGTTAGTAAGGGAAGGAAATGAAAAATTAATTGGTGAACTCAACAATATGAATGTCAATGAAATTACCTGGGCTTTGACACATTGTCATATTCAGGGAAAGACATCCTGAAGATGACATTAAGTGGTAAAACCTGCATTTTTGTAAACAAATTCATAGAGCAAAGTTCAGTTATTTTTCTCTTCCTCTATTATACATATGGTTCACAAAATAATCGGTTCTTAATAAGAGCTTCTTCTTTCGGGATGCAGCCGTGTCATTTTGTTTCCAACAATGTTTCTCCCCCTATCCTGGAGGTGTCTTCAGTTCGAAGATGTCAATGCTCTTTTTGATCCAGTTAATACAGTATACATCAAATAATGTATATCACTATATAAACCCCACTAAAAAGAGTGCTGACACAATCGACCTGAAGCTGCTTCCATGATAGGAGGAGAAATGTTGTTGGAAAAACAAAGATGCAGACTCACACAGAAAGAACAAATGGAAGCAATGCCTGCTTGCCACGGAAATCTTAGACAAAAAATCCACAAAATAATGACTAAAACCTTTTTCTCTGGAGCTTAGAGGAAGGTTAGAGTGAAACCAAGCATTAACCCTCTTAGTGCTGCCTCCTTCCAGAGGTACTAGCGAGAAATGCAGAGGGTAATTCAATGAAATGTATCATCCAAGAAAAAAAAGTATTATGAAGTTATTGTTTAAGATATCCATATGCATTAATTTTTTATTATATATAAATTGAATTAGCTCATCATTATAAAAGTATTGTACATCATCTAAAATATAATTGTAAGTACACATATATTAGAGTACTAAAGTTGCACAATATTTGTGCATGAGCCGATATTTCGGCCAGTTGCACTTTTTGCCCGAGATGCAAAAGCCAATATGTTGGCCTGCTGACTTAGAGGGTTAACATTGGCCTCCTATAAACAAAAGACACCAAAAAGACCACAGTTCTACACCCCACCCTGCAAACGGAGTATATATTAAACATAAATCGCTCTCCCCAAGAAGATATTATATTCCTACAAAAATCTGCAATATTCAGGATTCGAACCTGAATCCTCAGAATGGGAATGCAATACTCTACGTACCCCATCTACCCTATTCCCTAGATCAGGGGTCGCAAACCTTATGGTGACTGAGTGCTAAAGTTTATGAAATAAGAGTATACTAGCTCGACTCACATGCCAACCCATCGAGTGAAATAGAGGTATCCCTTAGCGCTCTCCCAGCTACACGTGCTGAAATAATTGCTCCGCGTGCACTTTGGGCATACCTGCCATATCTTCGCCACCCCCACCCTAGATGCTTATAACTTGAACTTGAAACTACACTAGAACATGAAAGATCTTAGATTTTTCCGGTGTATCTTCTGGTTAAATATCTCTCGGGTATTCCACCGGGTAGGCAGGTCCATGCCTCCCGACGTTTCGAGAACGATCCTCAGGGGTCCTGAACAACTTGTTCTCATCCTCAAGGTTCAGAATTCCTGAGCATGGAGAACAACCCGTTCTTGTAAACATAGGGAGACATGGACCTGCTTACATCTACATACTATCCTGTGAGCCACCGCATGGGCGTGTGGCAGGAGGTGTTAGGACACCAGCTGTGTAAAGATGTAAGGAATGAGGTTTTGGGAGGTGAAATGGTGACGTGTATCATGGGAGTGTATTTAGTGGAGCTCAGTTTTTATTGTGGTTGCTTATTGTGGAGAGGACAAGTTTTTGTACCTATCTGTTCAGCAGTTTATCTCTCTTATTTTATTGCTTCTGTCAGACCTGGAGATGCAGTGAGGCACCATGATTATATTCCCTGTGTCGCTCTGAAACACACCAGTTCTGGATTTTTCAAGCCAGCAAAGCCTAGCGTGTAGTCTCTGAGTCTCTAGGGGCTCCCACCTTAATCCCTCTAAAAGTTGTGTGACACTAAGTGTTCGATCATAGCATTTTCAACGGAGCATGTTGCTTTTCTTTGTATCTTATTAATTTTTTGGTTAAATCTGTATCTGTTTACCTGGTGGAATACCTGAGAGTCATTTATACACTTGCAAATAGTATGGTTGTCCAGAGATAATTTCAAAGTGTACAAGATTACATCAAAAATTAACTAAAAGTATTGCAGGAAAAGCCAACCGCATATCAGAGGAAATATACATAAGTATGTTGAAATGTTTACAACCGATGGAATATCCATATTTACCCATCATCAGCATACTGGAATTGAAATGGCAGCATTGGAATATAATTGAGAGCCAAAATATTGAAATCAGATTTCACTTGAAAAACTGTCATTTGGATATCCCCAACACATTCAACTTACTTGAACTTTTTCCCAGTCTTTGCTTGAGTTCCTCCATTCCATATAATTTTGTTTCCATGCACACTTGATGAATCCATCTTCATCAAATGGTGTTCTGCTGCTTTCCCTTCATAGAAAAAGAACAGATCTAATTTGACCCCTGACGAGAGGTCCATGAAAGAAAGCTCCAAACTGTCATTCAAACGACCAAAATGATGCTTGAGTGCCATTCCCCTAGCAACAAATGCAGGCACAATTTGTTTCTTAAAATCTTTAGCAAAAATACCTATGTCCACATCTTTTGCATGAGGTATTATATCACACTGACGAAAATATCCTGTATTGGAAGCAAACAAAAGCCTTGAGAAAAAAGTCGGCATAAATAATGTTCTAAAGTCAAGTTTCAATTATTGAGCAAAGGCAAAAGGTACAGGGAGGATGAATTACAGAAATAAGTGGTTGTTTCGAGTTCTCATCAAATTGAAAGCTGGACTAAGGAGAACTATTTGTTACTTACCTAAGCATGTGCCACTGCTTATCCAAAAAGGGACATCTAGGCCATCAAGAATAGTTTTGGCTCTATCAAGCAATTTCCAGGCTCGATGTGCAAACCATCTCCCCTCAGGAGTTTTTCTTGTCGACCCATATTTTTTTTCATACTGAAGTGCTTGATGCCAGTTGCATTCTTTAAAATGAGACTGGCGATATTCACGAAAGAATGAATGTATATTAGATGGTGTGGTAATGGGAGACGGAAATCCAGGAAATTGGTGAGTAGTAACTTCAAATCTTGATCCATAAAAGAAGATATGTATTCATTAGTTAAAAAGAAAATTCCATCAATACATTATGGGAGCGAAAAACTAATCAGGCAACCAGTAATAATAATGCTTTATTCCACACACATTAGATTCATAAAACTCAATTACCTCATGCTGTGAAGCAATTATTAATTAAAATTACATAATATTTTGAACGTTGCGGCTCCAGAAAACAATCATTCGTACCAATTTGTACACCATTACTTACTTGTCAAGTGCTCCTTCACGTTCTAAAGTCGTTAGCTCCTTTGGAGCTAATCCCAGAGTCTGCAGCTTGAGCTCGGCTTCCGGATCACTGTACACCTGTCCATGCCACCAAAAGTTGCCCTTATAATTTAAAAAAGGATACATTAAGGAAGTCATCAGGGAAACGGACATACTTACTGAAAAAGATTCACTCACCTCTCGCTCATGAAAGACATTGATAACGAAAGGCATACGTCTTTTACAAACATAAGCAATTGGCAATTGCTCTAGACTGGGGACAACTTCTAGTGGTGATCTGTTATACAAAACAACGACGGAAAAATCGAACTCTGCCATTTTATTCATAAAAGCATTTTCCTGCGAAAGGTAAAACAATCGGCATTAGCGAGTTGGTTTCCAAAGATACATAGCCTGTCGAAAAAACACTATTTTCTAATTTACCTTTAATGGATTCACTCTTTTGTATTCTAAGGCCATCGCAACAGGCTGCGAGGTTGAGCATGTAAGGCATTTCAGTGAAATTTTTGAAGTTAAAGCTCCATCGATTCCGTTGAGAATGTGGGGATCTAGAATGATGACAGGAAGGCCTAAAATATGGGTAACGTTCAAAAATTCCTCGAAGTCTTCATCACCGACTTTGGTGTTTTCCCTTTCTCGTGTCAACAAAGAAACCAGAAGAAGGGCTTGGAGAATTAACAAGACAGCGCCCAAGCCAATCACCAAGTTGTAAGCGGATTTCGTTCTCATCATCTCGTCGTGTTCTCTTCACCTCCATTGGAACACCCAGTTGGTTGAAATGCTAGGTAATCTATCCTTGACTCTTACGGCATGTGACAAGGTAACTGCCAAATAGCCACACGCTTCCATGAATAAGTAGTGTCATTCATCTCCCATTAAAGTGCAATACATACGCATCAAACTGCACAGGACACACGGTTATTTAGGGTCCACTTAATAACCGGCGGTGCGTTCTCTAACGAGCACAATTTCATGTATGACAATTGCGATCGACAGTCCGTCAACTTACGACTCGATAGGCTGATAATACGCAGAAAAATGGTGGGAGATCAGTTTTTATCACAAATTTGTCAATGAATTTAACCGAATATCGGAACATTCAAGCTTCGCACACCCTGAATCTCGTCAATTTTATAATTTACTATCATAGAGGAAGTTTGATTCGAAATCTCGTCTGCAGCTCCTTCTACAACGAACGACCTCGGTGGCGGAGATCATCAACTACGAAAACAAATGCAGAAAGAAAGAAGTTGTCAACAAGAACCACAAGAGCTGTGTGAAACCGTAAATAACCTTCAGTATATTCTTAATTCAGGGACTTAAACCCATTGTGTTTGAAAGTTAAATATCAAAGATGGCAGCGGTCCACAGAGAAACAATCCAGAAACAGATTCAGCAAGATTGGGCCAACCGTGAATATATAGAAGTCATCACTGGCAGTATCAAGAAAATTGCAGATTTTTTGAATTCCTTCGGTTAGTCTTCGGAAAATTTGAAGCCACTTTTATTACCACAACCAGAATAATACCGAAATCATTAAGATACCCGCCATTGTTTTTCTTTTTAAGATATGTCCTGCCGATCGAGATTAGCAAATCTAAATGAGAAGCTGACCACCCTGGAACGGAGGATCGAATATTTGGAAGCTAGGGTATGTAATATAAGTTTATTAGTGTTGTTGTCAGTTTTTATGCATGTGGAGTTTCTAACTGTGTGCGCTCTTCCAGGTAACCAAAGGAGAGACGTTGACGTAATGTGCACCTCGACGGGGCGTCTTCGAACGGGTCACAATTTCATTTGCTCTAAGGATTGTTTGTGCTACTCATGGACATCATGTTACGAATCTTATCCACTCTTGTGTTATTTTTTGTGAAATAAGTTATTCTCATGTCGCAGGTATTTCGTGTGGCATTGTTTCGGTGTCAAAATATGGTCACGAAGCAGTTTTGTGCCGATTATTTATTAGTGAATGTTGGCATGTGATTCCATTCCATAATATGTCATTTAACGCATATGAAAGCATTTCTGTTTACCTTGTGGTGGAATCATTAGACGTCGAAAAGGTTTATTCGCGACTGATGTTGGTAGTATCGTGATTCTGTCATTTCTCCGTAGTTTGCCAACGTTAATGAATATTGTTTTGCTTGGAAGGAAATAAAATTTTCACTAAGTGGTCTTATAATTACGATGACATTTTCATTGCTGACCTACGATTCACAGGTTAGACAAAAAGTTATGGTTGGAAAATTCATAGGGTAAAAAAAAATTTCAGGAACACAACAGATAAACTTGCACAACTGGCTTTTATTAAATGAAATGTCATTTACTTAGGCTGTGTTCAGTCCATAAAAAAATTGCACAACTGGCTTTTATAAGTTGAAATGTCATTTACTTAGGCTGTGTTCAGTCCATCAAAGAAACCAGCACATTTGGCTATTTTTGTGAACCTGAGATGTGAAGTCATTCATTAGATTTTCCACTCGCACTTTTTCCTCCTTGAGATGATCCAGTAACCACTGACCCTGCACTATTTTGAGTCAAAGGGGAATTAGTTCCAGACATTACACCTGTTCCAATAGCAGATGTGGTGCCACTCCCAACAACAGCTTGACTGCCTTCCCCTGATTCCAACTGCTTCAGTAGTCGAAACAAGGCAGCAGCTTCTCGAATCCAGCTGAACTCTATACAAAAGGCTTGAACTTCAATGAATAATTCCTGCAAGTGACAGAAATTATACCGTTAAATCAGTGTTAACAAGTAATTATTTGTTAGTGCAAACATGTCCTCACCAATTTACCCTGATTGGTTAGTATTTATATCTCTTTAATATACTAAATAAAAATAATATCAAACTGAGACCAATGCTATTGAGAATATGACAGGAATTTAAATTAATAATAAAGATTCACACTTCGTTACCATCATTTTTTTATTAAAATTTAATAAGTTGACCAATTCCCTGTCATTGTTCAATGAGTCTTCAGAGTAAGGTTAACTTTTATCCGGGGGTGATCCCAGGGGGGGGGGGGGGGATAAAGGGGACACATCCCCCGAAAATTTTGGGTTTTACAAAACAATTTGAACAACTAGACATAGTTATCAATACAACATAACATTCCCATCACTGATCTGAAAAGTATAATAGTTATTATTATGCTCATTGTTATATAGATATAATGATGTAATAGTTTTTTTAGGATGACTAAAAATTGCCATAATTTAATGGTAGTCTCCCCCTCCCCGAAATTCCTGGGATCGCCCCTGATTTTATCGGTAAGAATGTTTATCATATATCCACCCACTTACATGTTCTAAGGCAATGCCCATTGAGGGATTAATAATAAGTTTATGTAATAACAAAAGGATACTTGAGAGGGAACCCTTTAGTGGTTTGCATTTTATTGCTATGTCTAATAAGCCTGGATAACTGAAAAATAATGGCAGGTCTGCATCTAAAGAGTCATCTTATAAGTATGCAGACCTTGGGCCAAGTGACCAGGCCCTATACAGCACATAAGATACATTTTTGTAATTTATTTAGTTACACTAGATTGAACTTGACAATATGATAATCATAATTTTTAAATCATTTATATATTTTATTTGTTAAGAAAAAATGTTGATCACAAACTTGTATTGCTATAAGAAAGCATTATAATGCACAAAAAATGATGGGGTGAACATACATCCTTTTCCAGGATAGAGTAAAATCCATCAAGACATGAATCAAATGTGACCATGGAAAGAGCAAACAAGGGGCTTGAACCACCTTTACACTTGACATGCTTAGCTTTTATCAGAGCTGGACTGATGCCAAAACTGCCAAATATTCATGGTATCAGCTGATTCCAGTATTTTTGGAAATGCTGGCAGAGATATAGGCACAAAGTTCAAATTTTTAGGGAGGAGTGAAGACTTATAGGCTCTCACGGTCAACGTGAAGACTAGCCCACAAAAACATAAAATAAACACTTCAGAAATAAAGCCCAAATAAAAAAGCATTACACTAACCTGAACATTGATAATCTTGTTTCTGATCAGTGATTGGAGAAAAACACAAACAAGACGTACAAGTCTGTTCTGCATGTATCGGTCCTTAATTGTTTCACAAGTAGAGATGCAGTTAGAGATATACAAATGAACAAACTCAGTGGGCAGATCAACAGTAGAAGTTAGCCTTGAAGAAAAATGAGATGAGTACACAGTATAAGAGCAATGAACTTTGAGGTGATGAATTTTCTCAATTTGCTGCCTAGCAAAGCATATATTGTATTGGCCTGAATATAAGATGGTTATTTTATCCACTTTCAGGAGGCTGAAAAACACTACCCATCTTAGTTTTGTGCCCTATGAAAAAGTAATTCCAGAATTAAACTTGTAAAAAATTGGTGCATTAAGTAACGACTGCTTCCTCACGATTTCAAATTCAAACTTCATTACAAAGACATAACGAATGAAAACATCGCATTTAAGGGCATCAGGCAGAGCATGCTATTAACAATTACGAGTTGTTAATCCACATTATAATCCTATTCCAGTCATGTAACTATTGGACAGCATTTTCAAAAATAACCCATTCAATTTGAGATAACCCTTAAAGCTTTATAGTAAACACTGTGCGAGATTCTTTCATACAAAGTAGGCATACACATTTTTTCCCTTGAAATGACAGCTAAAAAACCCAACCAGTCTTATATTCAGGCCTCTATGGTATATATCATGATGAAGTGCGCAATTAAGGGAAGAAAACATAGTTTTGTTTTTCTTTATCTCTTACAGCTTAACCTTCTTTAATGTATTTTAACTCCAAGCCTCAGAACAACAACAACGACATGCATAAAAGCTGTTACTAACTCCAACACCCCCACTTAACAGCTTGCATCGTAAGTCCCATTCCATTTCTTAATATTTCAAATTTAAACTTTGGTAGTAATTTCGGATTGGGCCTTAAGTTAACTTTAACAGTGTATGACAATCTTTTTGGTGGTAACCCTTTGCATTCTCTTGAGGATCTTCAAGCCGGTTGATCTATTTTGTCCATCTCCAGGTTGGTTGTATCAACGCTCTTGGTGACTGGTGTTTCCCTTTCTCTTAAAAATCTATCGTCGTGGCCTGCGTGTTGCTCAGATGATTCCAAATCAATATCTTCAATTGCCTCGGTTTCTCTGGGATTTTCATCGAATATTACGGTTCTGCTGATGATGATTCTATTAGTACTTGGTTGTAGGATCCGGTAACCTTTCGAAGTTTCACTGTACCCTACCATGATGCCTTCTCCAGCATGTGAATCCCACTTTCTCCGTTTTCCTTGGGAATGTAGTAATTGGCTTTGCTTCCAAATACTCGTACATATTGAAGATTAGGTTTCACGCCAGTCCATAGCTCATATGGGGTTTTATCAATGGCTCTACTGGGCAACCCATTTTGCAAATAACATGCAGTCATGACGGCTTCCCCCGATACTTCAGTGGGATATTTGAAGTTGTGTTTATGAATGCATTGCAATTCAATCGTAGGCAAATGAAAAGAAAAAAAATCTGAGAAGGTTCATTAATGAGCATAAGGCAGGCGACTGAATACATTGACAAGTAGGCAATGATGAAACTGATTGGAGGAATGATAAAATGTTAACATCCAACTGAATAACTGAATTAACATCCAACTTTGGCGGTTTCTGTATCCTCTCATTACCTCAATCCACACATTAATTCTTGCATCTACTCGTGTGGGTATCACCTTGTAATTTACATTGTTACATGCAGACATCAATTTCATACCAATATTACAAGAAAAAGGAAAGCATTAAACCGTGTAAAGAATGCGCGATGCAGCCAAAACCGACCCCACAAAACTTCATAAATCTCGTTCACAAATGCATGTTACCGGCGAAAGTCGAACAAGAATATCATGTCCAAAATCTCACGGTGATAGCACCAATATTTCGCGAATTTGTTAGCTCAATGACTTTATAGCTATCTACTTCCCAGCCAGCACACAATATCATGTTCAATGTAAAATTCGTGAAAACTTGAGATGCGCATGTATATGTAAACAAAATCTCTTAGTAGTATTTAATTTTTACGTAAATTCTGCGTAAGATACTCGTAATGGAGAACAGGTAAAAACACATACTTGATGCTACTGTAAATAACTCGTAAGCTGACTTACAATTTGCTTACGTAAACGAAAGTACGTGGTTCTTACTTAGTGCTCATGAGGGCGAGGCCCAATGAGAAGCAAGTTTGCGACACAAAAAGTTGGAACTGTCCTTGCGTTATGAAAATCTGTCACTTGCAAAGCCCACGCAAGGCATGGAAAAATTTAATATCTTGAAATAAGGTGACCTTGCTTTGTAGATGCTCATAGTGTAAAAAACGCCGCCCATATCGTAAGTAGCACTAGAGTACCTACTCCATGCTGAAAGAAGATTTTCAACTCACAACTGTACTCCAGAGGGATCTGTTTGCAAAAGACTTTCTCTTTTTCCACGGTACGAAGGGTACCAAGGGAAGTATGAGTCATCTTCTCACAGCGTATGAGTAATCACTTCTTCCCAAGCCATGTTGAGCTCGTGCTGATCACCGATTCCGGGGGAGAAGGAGCGACCCTTGAGTGCACTCAGAAAAATGGCGGCCGCTCACCGGAGATCAGTTGGTGAGCGGTCGCATCCAGGAGGAGAGTGGTGGTTCGCTCACCGAGCGATCAGTGACCGGTACTCCCCCTGGATGCGCCCAATCCTCTCCTCCATCTTTGCTTTCCATACTCTGCAATCCTTTTTCAAATGTCCCGGTTTCTTGCAAATGAAGCATTCATGTGTTTCTTTAGAATAACTTCTCTCTGGTCTACACTCATGTGGTTTCCGCGTCTTCAAAGCTGATGCCGATTGCAGGTTACGTGATTCATCGCACATCACAGGCTCATTCTTGCGCTTGAATTCATCAAGTAGTTTTCCTTTCACGTATTCTAGTGTGAGTTCGTCATCTGGACGCGTACCAAGGGCCGTAACAAGAGAGCTGTATTCGTCTGTCAAACCACCATGCAGAAGAGCTGCAACATGGAAATCTTTAATTTCTTCTCCAATTCTCCGCAAACGTTCGATTAATTCTAATGTCGATCTTATATATTCTTGAGTAAAAGCTCAAATGATTTCGTACTGTCTACTAATTTTTTTTTTATTTCACCTCTTGCTACACGTGTTTCAACTGAACAACAGTCATCCTCAGGCAAGACAAGAGTAGACAGTACGAAATCGTTTGAGCTTTTACTCATTATGCTGTTCTACGATATCTCGCCTGAGAAAGTGGAGTTTATATATTCTTGCATGGACTGACACTTTTCAAGTTTGGATTGATATAGTTACCTAAGTAGGTACAATTTATTGCTTAAATTGGCCCTTTCGTGTATCTTTTGTAATTCCAACCACATTTCTCTGGCACTTTTGCACATGCAAATATGTAATATTTGACTATCCTCAATGCTAAGAGATATGGTGGTTTGCGCTTTTTCATTCTTCACTTTCCATCCAGCGTCGGGATTTTCTGGTTTTTCTTCATTCACCACTTTCCACGAACCTTCTCTTATAAGAACCATCTTCATCTTGAACTTCCATGGCTGATAATTCTTATCATTTAACTTCTATACGGTTATCCTATCGCCATGAACTTCTGAAGACATCATTAAAATCATTCATGCACGGCGGCTTCTTTTATTCTTTTCTTCGAGAATATACTTCTGCCACTGCATTATTCTTCCTTTGCGTTATATTCTGGGCCCATAACCTGATGCAGTGCACAATTAAGGGAAGAAAACACAATTTGGTTTTCCTTTATCTTTTACAGCTTAACCTTCTTTAATGTCTTTTTACTCCTAGCCTCAGAACAATGACAACAACAACTACATAAATAAAAGCTGTTACTAACTCCAACATATCATTCTATAAATGAGTACTTATGGATGTATTTCACTACAATACTTACTAATTGGAAAGTAAACGCCAGTCCTCATACAGAAAGATTGAGTACATAATCATCTTTTGTTTTCAATTTGATCAATTTTTAAAATTCAGTAATACTGAAGTAAAACCATAATTCAATTAAAAAATAATGGTTCACAACTCTTGGCATATAACAGATCTACAGGCTGGTTAAGTGGTTACATTTAACCGTTATTGACTCAGCCTATGAAGAAACATCACATTAGCATGTTTTTGTGATCAAATTTTCCTGACCTATTTAGGACAACCTTAAATTGCACAAAAGGCAAAGAACCATTTTACAGACATTTTATGGAAAATTAAAAGTGTCAGTTGTCTTTTTGGGGCATCTTATTGAGTTTTGTCCATAGACCACACAAAAAGTATTCCCAAAAAAGAAAAAGCTTAAAAATATTGTTTTTTAAAGAATATGATTTCTGAAAGGTATAGAGTGCACTTAGGTCATAGGTTTCTTGAACATTCCAACGAGAAATTAATTATTATATGAGAACTAAGGTTGAAAATAATCCCAAATAAAATCCAGGCAGGTTTGGAAGAATGGAGCAGAGAGATGCCAGAAGGCTATGCTAATGAAAAGCTGTGAGATTTTGAAGGAATTTACACAATGGATATCATGTCTCACAAATACTATAATTATGGGGAGGGGTGGGTAAAAGGATATGAAAATAAGATACAGCAAAAGATGGATGCTTGTAATATAGGAAGGGAAGAAGTGGAAATTCCACGGGGGACTAGATTACATATCAGTAGCTTTGAAATATATCCGATAGTGAGTACAATTCACACAAATATTTTACAAGTGTTCTGAAAGTGGTATGGGTTCAGAATGTTTTGATACCTTTGCTAATTCAGCCAAATATAGGAGAGCAAAATTTTGTCCATCAGGTTTTAGCTCTATTAATAGTCCCTGAACAAAACTTACTACCTAGCATAGTCCAGTCACAGGCACATCCTTATTTCACATTTTGGATCAAGAGGGGATTAGTAGTAGATCCTGAATGTGTGAAAATACATAATCATGTGCAGCTATATTAAGATTGGTCACACTAGTTTTTTGAACACTTAATTACAGACTCACCTGTTGACAACTTCCATGGAATGAACAGACATTTCCATATTGACTAAAACACTGAAATATTCCGTTATTTGACTTGACTGCATCAGCTTCAGAAGCACATCAATAGCAATTAGTGGGTTGTTTTCCACTAGATCAGGCAGCTAAAAAATAGAAAGAAACACATGCTATTTAGTCAATGCTAACATTGAAGTCAACGGCAGGTTACAAGAATTTTAATTAAATCTTCCCAGCAAAAATTGTTCAAGATATAATTTTTCGTAAATATTTGCTTCAGGTTTCTCAAAACCTTATACATAATAAAGAATTCCATGATTCATCCAGATATGCTCCTTCCACAACAACAAGTTCATGCTGCAAAACTTTGATCATGGCATTAACTATTTTGAAAATTATGAATGCTTTTACCAATTTAAAATTCCTTTTGTTCAGTCCAGGCCAATTCCTTGAATAAATAATGTTAGAATTTCTCTAATTGTTTTAATTCATATAAAAAGTTTCCCCAGTTTTATATTAAATTTTATAATTTCCACAACAGAGTTTTCAATGGATTTTAAACATCTTATTTCCTATTTTTAGAAAATACAAATTTAGCCATGGCTGGCTCAGAATTCTAACAGGCCAGCCTTCAGTATGGGATTAATGCAACCATTGAGGCAGAGGGGGGAGGGCACTTGTTATGGTGGCCAATGCTAGAAGTCATAGGAAGGGCATGGCCATTTTGTCATCTTTGTTAACCCTGATTCTTCTTCAGCGCTGATGCACTAATTTTGTAACTTCATGGCATTTTCCATTGACATCTCACCAGAAATCAGCATGCATTTCCTTCTTTAAAATGCATTCTCCTCACAAGTATTGTTTATTTATTACAATTAATAGAAATCCGCATTCCCAGAGAAAACGAAGGTAAAATAGAGTTGAATCCATAGCACTAAGTAGCCATTATATCCATACTTGAAAATAAACACTAGTACAATTTCCACACTTTTATTTTTGTCACCAACCATGGTTTCAGCACATTAAGTTATGGCTTGGTTTGTTGGGGTGGCGTGGAAAAGTGTACTGATAAAACCTGTTTCGGTTCTACAGAAAAGAATAAGACCAGTTAGGTACTTTTAAAATCTGATTTCACCACTCTCTTCCACTTTTTTGCGAATTGAAAATTCATCATTTAAGATATTTATATCTTTATAAAATGTTTTTAAAAAAATTTACTAGCAGAGTGGAAACTTGTTTATTACATTGCCTAAGCAATATAAGTGGAGCCTCCACATGCCATCAGTTGTTTTACCCGCTAGGCCTCATATAACCTTATTTCTGAGGTTTTGTTTATTTAGAACCAAAAATATTTAACCCCTTACCATAGAATGGTAAAAAGGAAAAAAGTTATGTTATTTTTAAAGCAAATTTAAAAATGGCTGTTCGATTATGATGATATTGAATTACAATATCAAAATGTACTTGACATTGTTTCATGCGACAAGAAATTGTAAATTAATTCTGTAAATTATTGTATAGCACCATATATAAAACTGTAATTGTATCATTCTTTTCTTATATAACTTTTGCTCGGTATTTTAGTTACCCCCTCACAGGTTCGGATCTTTGGGGTAACCTAAAGCTTCCATAAATTATGTGTTGCTGTTTCAATGTATGTACATTATGGGAGCATTACATTATTATATTATTATTTCCTTTAGTAACATTCCCCCCGAGTCCCCGGCAAGCATCGGGTTTCATTGCTGTCATAATGGCGGAGGACTCGAGAGAGGTTGGGCAGTATCGCAGCCACGTACGACGTCCATTGGATGTGTGGCTACGCTGCCGTTGGACCGTGCGTACGGTGAAGACGGAGGGACCCAAGAAATACGGCCTTCTGCATGCGAGCTGCAAGTGACTCTGCCTGTGCCACACAGGACATAATGCACTTGATATTCTACAGCAGTGAGCCTTTAACTCCACCAAGCACACCTATGATGAGGACAACCAGTTTAAAAGACTGTTTTAGGTACATTTGCCGAAGCTCATAAAGCAGGTCTTGATATTTCGCCCGTTTCTCCACCTCCTTTGCATCCATGTTCATTTCAAACGGTTATTATCATTACTACTATTATGCCATCATCAGCGTGAATAATGTGCTGAAACCATGGTTGGTGACAAAAATAACAGTGTAGAAATTGCACAAGGGTTTATTTTCAAAGATGGAAATCCATAGGTTCACAAAGTTTGTGCCAATATATATTTCAAGAGTTACTTGCCTTGAATTTAAAGCACATGCTAGACATTCTTGCTTTACATTCGCTAAATTGCCCAATTCATCGTAATATTCAAAGGAACGTAAGGGGAGAGCAGGGATAACCTATGTGGTTGTTGTCTTGATTGTTTGGCTACAGTTTGATGACGGAATTCCCTCTCCATCTACCTCAATGGATGAAACCCTTTGTATCCTCCCCCTTCATCCTACTAACAGGCTATCCTTTGGCAGCCGAGGTTGGGGGTCAAAAGGCACCAACAATGACCTGCCACCTACTGACACTCGGCAACTCCCCTCGCCTTGAACCAGGCAAGAGTATATGTACACAGGCTCCTTAGGGTATCTCATTTTGCATTGATGCCTGAAGATATGGGTCTTAGGGTCTCAGGTGGTGACATTTGATGAGAAAATGAGGTATGCAAATAATTTATGAAATCAGATTATATTTTGGGGTCGCACACGCAGATTTTTGTTTAACGTGGGGGATCTCATAAGTGCACGCCACCCATTTGAAAAGCCTGTGCTGCCCCCCACCACTTCTTCCCCCACCTATTGAAGGTCCTGATATGCAGGCTTAAATTGGATACCCCTTGGGGAGGGGGGTGAGACTGTTATGTGAAGAACCAAGGCTTGTATTTAGAACATGTACCAATATAATGGAAACAGGAAGCTCCACAGTCGGGATGAAAACTAAATTCTAATTTCGCTATTTTTGAGAATTTTGATTACATTTTGCTCACAAAATATTTGCATTGAAGACTGTGAGTGCCATTTTGGTCATCTTTGGCATGAGTTTCTGATGCCTGGAGACTATTTGGAGTAGATATTGCATTTGCTACTCATCCTTGGTCAATACAGCCTGAGAATACTCCTTGATGAGAGGTTGCTAACGAACCCCCTCCCAAAGTGGTAACCAATTTAAGCCTACATATCAGAACCTTCGATAGGTGGAGGAGGAAGTGATGGGGGGTGGCGCGAAGGCCCAGGAGCGCGGGCTTTTCAAACAGGCAGTGTGGGCTTATGGGAGCTCCCATGATAAATGAAAAGCTACATGCATGACCCCTAAACATAATCTGATTCCAGAAATTTTTTGCAAGCCTCATTTTCTAATCAAATGTCACCATCTAAGACCCAGGACTTTCAGACATCAATGCAAAAGGAGACACCCTAAGTCTCCTAGTCACGCTGGGCTGCTTCCTGATTTGTTTATGGCATGTTCTTCGACAGCTCCTACTGTCATCCATATAGCTGTCTGATCTGTTGCCACATTTGGCATTCCTTACCACCCCTCCCAAATTGCTTCACATGCCACCAACACCACAACGGCTAAAGGCATACCCTAGGTTTTCAATAAATCTTCCTCTGAGTTGGCAGAGTTATTTTTTAATTGTCTCGGTGAAATTGATTTTTTTCTGGTGCCCCACCCCAGGAGCACCTCACAAGGGCATCCAAAAAGTAATATTTCGTGATTTACATATCCAAGTATGAGCAATACCGGCAGTTTACACATGTATGTAATTTTAGCATGAGTATAGCGGCAGCACTCACATCCCACTTGGTGGCTACCTGTTGAGAATTAAGCATTGTTACTTGTTTTTTAACAGCACAAATTAATCTGCTGATGAAATTCATTGCCAGTTATGATTAACTGTTATGATATCCAGCATTTGAACCATTGGATTGCACGCAATAATTTACCACTGAAAATAATTTAATGGAAGGGCAATATAAAAAAATCAAAAAGAGTGCCAATCCATTAGAAAAATAGAAGAGTCATAGCGGTGAAAAATTTCACATACATACCTAAATAGTTAACATTGGAGCTAGAACTTTCCAAAGTTAGCATGCTTCTACGGGCCCTTTTGACACTGATTGGAGCTTTTTTTCTGTACTTGTACAGACACTTTTGCCATTAAATGGTAAAGAGTTTGCTGTGAATACCAGTCTTGGTGAAAAATTTTCCAAAGTAGAATTCCATGCTTAATGAGTGGTTAAATAAATTACTCCTAAATTCACCTAAATATTTTGATGAAACCAGCATATTTAGATAGGATATTAAATTTATAACCAAGACATGATATCTTTATTGTAATTTTCAGTTGATTTAGCCATTCCCCATCGAACAAAAAATAAATAAAATACAAAGGAAAGCGGTGCAATTCCTTAAAAACTGCTACGAGTGAACATACAGGGTTCCTCAACTTTTAGAGGGATTAAATTGGGAGCCACTACAGACTCAGAGGCTGTGCAATATACTTTGTTTGCTTGAGAAATTCATGACAGGTGTGCTTCAGGACAATACAGAGAATATTATTTTGATGCCACACCACAACTCTAGGCCCAAAGGTGCTATAAAATAAGAGAGATACATTGCCGAACAGAAAGATACAAAAATTTGTCCTTTCCACGCACAATAAGCGACTACAATAAAACTTGAGCACTACTTAAAATACAAACATAATACACTCAACCGTTTCACCTTCCAAAACCTCATCCTTAATACCTTTAAAGGTTGGTGTCTTAATACCCCCTACCACACACCCCTGCAGTAGCTTGCAGGGTAGTATGTAGATGTAGCCTTTTCTGTAATTTAGGACTTATTTCACATGGTCTCCACAAACATATAAAACTGAGGTTTGGCTGCATGTATTGGTTAGTTTCCAATGCTATCCACCTCATATTTACCTTGGCAGGGGTTAATCCAACATGATAGACTAATTTTGGATCAGAGTTGAGTTGTTCCAGGAGGTCTCCATGCTGGACAAGAGTTAATGCTGTTTTAAAAGCATGTGACATGAGGTCACGAGCCTGTGAAGTACTTCCAGTTCCTCCTCCAGACACTCCACTCATTGATTCTAGAGTGGTTGCAGATGAGGATAAAGCAGCAGGTGCACAAAGGGTGATGTCGTATGCCACTTGGTGCTCCCAAGGATCAGTGAGGTTGAGCCAAACCATCTGAGGCAAAGAGAATACAAGTTATTTTTCATGGTAAACACATGAACGCTGGCAAAAACTTCTGGAAGCTGGAACTTTTTCAAATCTCATGCGAATACATTCCCTCATCATCAAGGACAATCAAGGACAAGGACAAAAAACAAAGAAGTATTATTCCTGATGCTCACTGACTTGTAGTTAATTTTGAGGTTATTAGACAATAAATTTCTTAGGATATGCATAATGTGAGTTTTAAAATAGCAAAGTAAGCCATTATTTTAAAGACTTATTACACTGCTAAACAAAGGACCACAGTAATTTTCCGATTATAATACACACCCACTATAAGACTCTTTACGGTGAGCGCAGTCTAAGAATTTGCTTATCACCATGTATAATCATGATTTAAAAAATGCATACTATAGACGGAAAATTACAGTAGTCACAAAAAATAAACACGTATGAAAAAAAAAATAAACAGCAAGTATGTGCATTTAAAAGGTTAGAGAGTATTTCTAAAGAATTAAGTTTTCAGAAGCAGTCACGTAAAATTAGAGAATGTTAAGTCCATAATTTTATTTTGTAAATGAAGAAACCATTTGAATATTTAACTACAGAGTTATAGCCACATTTTAACACAAACATTTACAGGGGATGGAGAATACTGATATATCCCAAGAGCAGCCTTGTGGCAGAAAAAAATTTTGTAGCTTATATTTGGTTAAGATTAAATTTAAAACAAAGATTTTCAATACCATTCATTTCAATGCTCAAAAATTTCTGCCGAAGTTACTGCTCCAGAGTTTATAATTCCAACAGATTGCATTACAAAAACCAGTCTAAAAATTCTACAAATAAATAGGTTTCTTGAATTTCATTCACAATAAAGATGCTTTAAAGCAAAGTCTTTTTGCGGCTTTTCCATTTCAAAAATTTCTGCAGGAGTTGTAGCTCCAGATATTTTAATTCCAACAGATTACACTACAAAAACCAATCTAGAAATTCCACAAATAAAATTAGGTTCCTTGAATTTCATTCACCATACACATGCTTCAAAGCAATGACTTTTTGCGGTTTATCCATTGAATTCTAAGAACAATTCTAAAACTTACACACAGCAATAAAATGAACACTAAAATGATACTAAAAATGTTAATTTACCTCATCTTCACATGGGTGTAGAGGGGGAGCTAATCTAAGAAACTCTGGTCGGTAGCTTTGTTCCACAATAGCAGGCTGCTGGCCTGGCCCAGGAAGCAAAAGAGCCTCGGCAACCCTCCGCGTTGCCATCCCCTGTTCACCAAATATTCCAGGTAACACCCTAGAAAAAAAGAGTGTGATTGAAGAGCAACATGACAGTCATTACCAGCCAGCAAGTTAACATCTCATCACTCGAGATGGGCCATTTTGAAAATGACCACAGTACAGGTGAGCCGGCGAGAGTTGTCTGATGACAGGCAGAAGGGCCGAGTTAGGGGTTGAGGGCAAGGTTGCCATGTCAGAAAGGGAAATGCCCACAGCAGGAGGTAAACAAAGGCCTTGTGAAGAAGGGAGATGGGAAAGATGACAGGGAGGTAAGGGCATATGGAAGGAACTCAGTCATCATTGCCTTTTTCAGCTATTCTTTCCTGCTTCTCTGTTCCCACTGAAAACATTGCAGCCCAAGTTTTGGTGATTCATTTACATGTGACAATCTCGTATGACTAGACGAGGGTGTGAGGTGCGTTTGGGGGTCAGCAATTGGCTGAGAAACATGCTGGGTTTTTCACCCCTCTGACTTTCTCTTCTGCTCTGTCATCGGACAACTCTCGCTGGCTCAACTGTAATTTTGGTAATTTACCATGGTCTTATAACCTATTACAGTGAAACCTACCTCGAGCAGAACCTGAATTAAATGGAAACCTGACTCATCCAGAAAAAAAGTTGGTCCCGGCAATCATAATAGGGTTTTACATGCATTGGTATCCTGTGTTAAATGGAAACTGTCAAATGCGGAATCAAAATCCATTCATGGGCACGTGAACCTGGGTTAAGTGGAGTTGCAAAAAAATTTCATGGAAAAATTAACAAAAAAAGGATGATCTGAGGCAATCATAGCATATAATTGGCCATAACATGGATGCTGAGATATTTGTGGACTTTGAAAACGATCTTCCCGTGAGCAATGAAGATGGCCCCCAGACATATTATAAAAGAAGACGAAGCCTGTAAATCCAAAGAAGAAGAAATAACTGTAATATGTGATGAAAATAAATGGTCCTACAAAGAAATGTATGTTTCTTTAAAAGAATTAGCAGAATGTATTCTTACCAAAGGTAACACTGATTTATTTAACACATTCAATGTGCAAGGACGTTCTGAAACATCCTGTGGGTGCTATAGGGTGACGCAGACGTTCTAGAACGTCCACATTCAAGTCTTTCTTTACGGCCGGCCAGCAGACTCAAGTCACTCGTAAGGCGATTGCGATTTCACTGGCATCATAGCTTAGGCTTCAAACTTTTCTACGGTGTGCTGCGTTCTGGAATGTGTTGTTTAGTTACATAACAGCAATGTTTTAAACTTTTTCAATTTTAATGGTTTGAATCATTTGATTGGAAGTGTATCTTGGTTGTTATTATCATTTTTCTTTCGTTTTTGTTCATTAGATTTGATTTAACAATATCAATTCCACAAATGCGGGATTCAGAATAATAAAATAATAGCCTTGAACTAACACACAATGGGTTTGAATCCTGTTGCGAGTGTATATATTGTTGCTGTAATGTTACCCATAGGTGGCATAGTTCGATGTAATGTATATTGTTGGTGCATATAAATCAATATATAAAATTAATTAAGATTTTTGAATCTGTAGCTAAATCTACAGCATTCTACAATACTTGGATATACTGTTTCTACAACACTCGGAGCCACTGTTACGGTAGGGGTGCTATGGCATCTGCTAATATATGTATTTTTCTACGTCCACAATTTTTATTCAATCTATTCACACATATATTCCTTATTAAAGGAATCTATACAGTAATAAAGAAAAGCAAATAGCAACAATATAGTGAATGATATATAATGTATTATTAATAATAGCAAATAATAAAGTGTAAAAAAAATCTCCCTTCTGATGGTTGATTGTCAGTTGCTCCCTAGTATCCAATGTATAGAGACCTGTAAAAGGTGGGGTTATTCTTTAGCCAGAAGTGGTATTATTTTTTGCAAAAGGAAACCCAGAAATCGGAATTATTTTCACGACAAAATATTTGGTGTTAATTAAGGGCCCTCCTCCTAGTATGCCCACCTGTTGGTAATAAGTTCTTGATAACATGCCATTGATTAAGGAAAATTAAAACAATTAATAACATGCTGAATGCACATTTTTTATTTTTGTACATTTCACATAACCAACTTACATAAAGATACAAATTACAGTTAAATGTCCATATTTTCAAATGAAAAAATCGCCAGTGTGGCCAAATTTTCTTCTTTTATGTTTGTTCTCCTATTTGTTAGCACTGGGCTATAGGAGGAAAGAAATCTCTCTGAGTCCACATTTGCACAGGGGGTCCAAATGGCTTCCAGGCACTCTAATGCAAACAATGGTTGACACAATTTTAGTAACTGGATTGCTTTAACAATATCCACTGAACCCTGGGAATTTTCTGTATTATTCTACGTAACTCTCAACCAGACCCCAGCGTCAAATTTTCCGTCTCAATTGACTCAAGGCCATGAACTATTTTCAATTTTGTGACTAAGTTGGGGCTCACCTCCGTTGTGAGAACTTCTTGAGGGTCAAAAACTGAGATGTTTTCAAATATTTTTCCACTTGGGTCTTCTACTAGAAGAGAATTAAGTTTCATTGATGCCTTTAATGCCATCTGCACTAGGATCGACTTTACAGCTGCAGCTTTAGAAGTTTTCATGCCTTGCAAGGAATTAGTAGTTTTCTAAAAAAAATACCACTCTTGAGTATTATCAAGACTCATTTTTAACTTTCTCAACTCTCTATGCAATGTGTGTGCATAAGGATAGCGTGTGCCCTCCAGTAATTTAATCAAGTCAATCAGCTGTTTCTCATGTTCCATTACAAATATTGCCTGGCATTGCATAGAGTCAATAACATAATTATTTAAAGAACAAAAGTATCCTATGTCTGAATTGTGTATCACCTTCATTTCTTCAGTGTTACAGAAGTCAACAACGTGTCGAAAATAATCCACTAAGTAAAAACACTGAGGGACCAAGAGTTCCATCTGGTGACAACAGGGATAGGGAATAATGCACAACTCTTTTCATTTCTGTCGGCAAGAAATTTTGAATATAAGTGTTTTCTTTTTCTTGTGTGGAGGAATAAACTTTCGGTCATCAGTACTGCTGTATTAAGTTCCGTCATCTCATGGATCCAAATATTTCCCACAAGATTTCATTTGTGAGCCCAACATTGGGTGTGGATCAACTCCTCACCGATAATCAGTTTCAAGCCTGTTTCACACTTAGTCATATATCTTGCTGAATCTGTTACAACACTTTTAATATCAGAGTATTGTACATTAAAAACTTTTAGGGACTCAAGAATTGCCCTAATACATTGGGTTGCATCGGCGGATTCTAGAAAGTGGACACCACCAACATAAAGCAATGGCTGTTCGTTGAAATCTTTAAATATCATAAACAATACCACAAATACACATCTGCCAGTTTTGTCTGTGCTTTCATCACAAAAAATATCAATGGGCTTCCCTTGAACTGCTTCTTTCACTTCTGGAATTCGGTCATTGGCCGGATCATTAACCCTTCCAGCATGTGCGACGCAGCATATGCATCCGCTCAACACCATGCCTCTAGCGTGACTTTAATCGGAGGGATTTAAATCGCCCAGAGTGCTTTTTTTCGCAAGCATCAAATTTTCTGTGCAGGCATTTACTTAAATATTTATATCATTGTAATCGCAATTTTAAAAATTGTGAAAAAAATAAATTAAGTTTAAAATTGTTTATGCTTTATTACTATAAATTTATACTTACATTTTGTCAAGCTGTTTTTTTTCTTCTCTCCATAACCGGTGATTAGTAGTTGACCTGTGTGTGGTATTGCTCAAAACAGGGGCCTAGACAGATAGATGGTGTCCCTGGACAGTTTTTACACCTGTATCTTGTTTCTTTTCTCTTTCCGTTTTTTGTACACACCACATTCTTTCTTCTTCCAACGTTATAAGTTTCGGTTTTCGGATTTTCTTGAATGAAATGCTGACCTGTCAATTGCGTACATTCCGTGTCAGTATCTGAGGGCCATCCTTTGCGCTTTTCTAAATTCTGCCCACGGTACATGGCTATGATCTTGTTCACTAACTCTATTCTGAACGATAGATGATCTTTCTTGTTTCCAGCCTTGCAATATAGAATGTAAGCATTCAACACAGTCATATTTACTAAGTGGTTCAATAATTTTCTGTACCACACTTTTGTCCTTTTCCTATCTAGCAAGAATGATTCTAAAAGCTGACCTTTCAAGTCTACACCTCCCATGTGTTTATTATACTCTATTACACACGTAGGTTTATTTACAAATTCTAACCCACTCTTTCGACTTACGGGTTACATTTCATCTGAATGTTTGGTAGTCAGCACTGAAACATCGCACTTATCCTTCCACTTCAATGCCACCAATTTCCCACACTTTGCACTAACCACTTCTCCTTTCTTCAGTTTCTTTTTTAGATGCATTGGTATACCTTTGCATGTGATTCTAACTGTTCCAACAGCATCTGCTGTCCTCTGGACCAACCTCTGGAAAAGATCGGGACTACGATAATAATTGTCCACATATACACATCTTCCGGAATCTAATACTTGCTCACACAAACTTAGAACAACTTTAGTTGAAAAAAGATCTGTGTCTTTGGTGATTTCACTGTCTAATTTTGTCCCTGAGCCACTGTAAATTATAAAATTCCATACATATCCTGCGGAATCACAAAGTTCAAACAGTTTTATGCCAAACCGGGAAGCTTTCATGGGAATATACTGTTTCCATGAAAACCTACCTTTCTACAACAACAAAGATTCATTGACACTGACTTCTTTACCCGGTATATACACTTTCTGGAACTTATTTTTCAAATATTCACTAATGGGCAGAATTTTATACAATTTAGGATCTCGTTTTGAAATTTCCTTATTGGTTTCTGTTTGAGGCTTTCGCAGCGCTGGATTGCAGTTCTCTCCATTGTTTTTTCGGGATAGCTGCGTCAAGTTTTATTCAGATGACGTTTCGTGGCCTATGCTGGCCACATCTTCAGATCAGGTCTGAGTGCCGACAGATGGAAATGGCCCTGTATATATACCATCCTCAGGTTGGCCTACCAGTGGCGCGACCAATCAGCGTCGAGGACCCCGATTTTGGCGCGCTTTTGCGTATGAGTCTCTTCCAAGCAGTGTTCAGTCTATGCCCATCATCTCTATTGAAATTGTCTGCTACTTTTTCAATTTCAATAGCCTCCCGGATGATGCGAGGGAAATAATACTTTTCTTTGGCTAGGACTTTTGCTTTATCAATCATAATCTGATGCCTGGGATTAGTGAACGCATGTTCTGCCACTGCTGATTGTTCGCAATGCTTATTTTTGAGAGCCCTGCGGTGTTCGTTCAGTCGGACGGAGATGGCTCTCTTAGTTTGCCCGACGTATATCTGGCCGCAGCTGCAGGGAATCTCGTACACTCCTTCATATTGCAAGTCAGGGATTCTGTCTTTACAGCTAGAAAGACGTTGGCCAATCTTCTCCATAGTACTATATCTTGGTGTTATGTCGTGTCTTTTGAGAATTCTCCCGATCTTTTCCGTGGTGCCGGCGATGAAAGGGAGAGTTGCAAATCCTCTTGGTTTTGGAGTCGCCGCAATCTCCTTTTCCTTCATTTTCTTCATAGTGGTCCTGATAAGGGCCTTGGAGTAGCCGTTCTTCATGAGGGCTGCTGTCAGGTGTTGTTCCTCCATTTCTCTTGATTTCTCATCGCATATTGTTGCAGCCCGATGGAGAAGTGTTCTCACAAGAGACCTTTTAATTTGGGGGTGGTGATGCGAGGAGGAGTGCAAATATCTATCTGTGTGTGTCTTCTTTCGATAGACACCATGGCTTAGAGAGCCGTACTCGTTTCTTGTCACTTCTACGTCCAGGAAGGGTAGGCGTCCATCTTGTTCAGTTTCCATGGTGAATTTGATTAAAGAATTCAAATGCGATATGGTACTTTTTTCACAGTTTTTATTTCAGGTCGACCGGTTTCGTCACATAGGCGACATCATCAGGTACAAAGTTTTAAAATGCTGCAGAATATATACAAAATTTGGAAGGGGGAGGGGGAGGGAAGAAGCAGGAAAAGGGTGACGGGAAGGGGGGGGGAAGGAAGGTATGTGACAGGACGCGGGGACAAGCATTATTTTGGAGGGGGGGGCGGAGGGAGGGGGGGTAACGGTTGGACGATGAGTGCGGCGTCCACGGCGGGGGTTGGGGCATCATCCTCAAAAGGTATTATGACTCAGGGGAATATCCAAGAGGGGGGAATGGCTGACAAAAATGGCTCCCCCCCCCTCCAAAATAATGCTTGTTCCCGCGTCCTGTCACATACCTTCCCTCCCCCCCCCTTCCCATCACCCTTTTCCTGCTTCTTCCCCCCCCTCCCCCTTCCAAATTTTGTATATATTCTGCAGCATTTTAAAACTTTGTACCTGATGATGTCGCCTATGTGACGAAACCGGTCGACCTGAAATAAAAACTGTGAAAAAAGTACCATATCGCATTTGAATTCTTTAGAATGGATTTTCACAAAGTTAAGCCAGAATTAATCGAGTGAATTTGATTGTTGGGTGCTGAGAATTCAGGTGCAGGAGAAATAGTTTGAGAGTTTCCCTGCCGTGCGGCCAGATGACAAAGGTGTCATCCACGTATCTCAGCCAGAGTCATGGTTTCTCAGCAGATGACGCGATGGCTCTTCTTTCAAAATCCTCCATGAATATGTTGGCCACTACTGGTGACAAGGGGGACCCCATAGCGGTGCCGCTAATCTGTCGCTAGTAGTCATCGTTCCACCGAAAGTATGAATTCCTAAGACAGAATTCCATAATCTCGGTGAAGTCCTCTAGAAGTCCTTCTTCGGTAAACGTTTTGATGATTTTCATGGCATCATCCACAGGTACATTGGTAAATAAAGACTCCACATCAAAACTAACCATCAAATCTTCGGGCCCCAGTCGAATGGTTTTGATGATTTCGGTGAAGTGATAGGAATTCCTTACGTAGGTCTCCGTTTGTCCGGTGAATGGATGGAGGACTTTAGCCATGTACTTGGCAATGGCGTAAGTAGGTGAGTCAATTGTGCTCACAATGGGCCGTAGTGGGATTCCCTCCTTGTGAATTTTTGGTAGGCCGTAGAGTCTAGGTGGTTTGGGTGGGTTTGGG
The DNA here is from genome assembly GCA_963169105.1 of Ceriagrion tenellum. NCBI lineage: Eukaryota > Metazoa > Arthropoda > Insecta > Odonata > Coenagrionidae > Ceriagrion > Ceriagrion tenellum. The sequence continues at coordinate 45,755,121 of OY720636.1, read as the reverse complement.
TAAGAGAAGAGTGAGCGTTGCTCTTCAGTGGTGAGAGATGAACGCTTAATCAATTCCCTTATGCGCCGCTCAATTGTTGGCGTTGGATCCTTCTCTATGCGCTTGTAGGTATTCTCAGTCAGGAGATGAAGAATCTTCTCCTCGTACTCATGTCTGGGCAGAAGAACGGTGGCATTCCCTTTGTCTGCAGAGAGTATAAGGATACCCTTGTCCTTTCTTACATTTCTCAGGGCTTCTCTTTCTATTCTAGTGATATTGGTCGGAGGAGGCTTGGCTTTTTGGAGAATTCGTGCAGTTTCTTCCCTTATGTCCTCAGCTTCGTCCTTAGGAAGTTTTAGTATGGCAGACTCCACACTGGTGATGAAAGCCTCAATAGGAACCGTCCTGGGAGCGTTGGCAAAGTTGAGACCCTTTGAGAGGATGGATATCTCTACGTCTGAAAGTTGTTTGTCCGTTAGATTGACGACGGTTTTGCGAAGGTCTGCGTCATCAGAGGTAGGGTGTTGTCTTTGACGGAGTTTGGTGAACTTTATCTGCATTTTCCTGGCATTGTCAAAGGACTGCATTGACTAGTCTGTGGTAATCCGGTCCAATTTATCCCAGTCCTGATATGACATCGTATTGGCAATGAGGAGGTGCAGATCATAAAGTTCCTTGGAGATTTGGTCGATGCCAGTCCTAGTGTGCTGTATTCGTTCTCTAAGCAGGGCTTGGCTGGCTTCGCGAAGAGAAAGCTGCAAACTCCCATGCAGCCACAAAAAAGTAGGCAGTGCATTTTATTTGGCACAAATATTTACAGGTGGATACAGCTAAAGAGAAATGCTACTTAAATTATGAGACAGTACCTCAAATGGAAGGCTTTGGTATTGGCTGAAAGTACTATGATCCCTAAAACCTCCAGTCAGGAGAATGGAGAAAGCTTCTCTTTTTTTTAATTCAACACTTATAAAAGCAAGATGCACATATCACAAGGGTGTGCACTACATACTAGTTTTGACAGTAATAGTGCCACTGACAGAGGAAGGAATAAAACATGGTGCTTGCAAAGAGTACTTTTTGGCTACTTGGAGTACAATAGCCATTTCAAATACGAATCTCACCCGGCATGATAAAAGTTTCTTCGCCAGTGTCTTGCATCATTTGCAAAGTCATAATTCATTTGCGGAGTACAGGTAGAGATGGGTAAATTACCGTAATTTTCATTTGAGGTTAATTTCGGTTATGGCTTTTAAACCATTACTATCACTACATTACTGAATTAGAAATAAAGAAAATTTACAAAAAGATACGGTAGCTCATAAGCAATTCGGTGTTCCTTCGTTAGTATGTGCAAATGTTGCATACATAAAAATATTCCACAAATAAATTGTCTTCATTTATAATTAAGATTGTGTTACATAAAAATAGACTTGGCTTGAAACAATATGCTTGAAGTATGTTGGTATGAAAAATATCTTAGTCAGAGATGAATACAACAGAAAATTACAGTAATTTTAAGGAACTGCGGTACATTACATAAAACAATTACCAGGGTAATTTTCAGAATGGCCCATCTCTAAGTACAAGTTCAATTAATTTTAAATTTTATCCACCACTAATTTCTAGGTATTCAATTTTGCGGAGAAGTCAATTATATCAACCAAAAATGTTGGCTTAGATAATAATTTTGAATGATTAGGTAGCGATGTCATCTTGGCACACTTTAACTAATTTAGTTTTATGTACTTACCCTCCGGATTGTAGACGAGTAGGATCTGAATCAGGGAGGAGTATCGGAATAGCTGCTCGGCTGCCAGCTGAAAGCTCTGATTGCCTCCCAGCCAAAGCTAGCTGGAGGCCAGTCATATCTAAGGATACGGAAGCATTACCTGCTCCAGACTGAGCCACTTGTCTGGCTGTTTTGTTCAGTAACTGCAAAATACAATGTCCATCGACATCAGGTCAGAGAATGGAATCTTAAGCAAACTTGTATAAAAGTAAGGATGTGGTGGTTTTCAGTCACTCAGAGATATAAAAAATAATAAGAAGAGTAAGTTTGGATGCTGGCATCCACCCATTATATATAAATAGCCGTAATGCCCATTGATTCTCAATGGGAGGGATGAGAGTAAGAAATAATAGACATGGTAGTTCGATGTATATAGAGAAGAATCTGACTTCCCATTTATAATCTTAACGGTGACTGCTTTGACATTCAAACATAAATGGATAACTCATGGCAGCAACGATACCGCTTCAAATTGCAGCCCTTTCAATGACACTTCATCACATCAATTTAGTAATAAGTCAACAATGGCGACACAGATAACGCTAAGAGCACAGTTACAATGTTACGCTGCTCTTTAAATTAATCAACCATTCATTTAAAGGCAGCAACTGAGAAACTGCTTATAATTAGATTTTTAAAATCCTATGAGGTCTCACTAACTTTACTTTCAATCGATTTCATTTGAAAATAAAGAGAAAATAAAAAGAGAAGCATGTTGAGTCATCTAAAAGGTAAATAACTGAAAACCAAACGGCCATTAATGATATTCAAATAATTCAAATGAAAACGGAAATTCGGTTCAGAAAATGATGAATTATATTAAAGACCTTATGGTATTTTCATAGTTTTAATCATAAAATGAATATACCTACTCACCATGTCTTATTTTAGGGTTTTTACGAAGTGGAATTTACCTGATTAGTCACCAAATGAGGCTTATCATTTAGATATTTCACTGGTATTTTTTTCCAAACCATTACAATTCGGTCATTATGGCAGAGAGGTTTTGGTACTGTTCTTTCTTTTATTTTCAGAAGTTTGCTCTTTCCAATACTTAAGTGTTCAAATCCCTGCAGAGGAGGATATTTTTCTGAGGACACTCGATCCTAATTTCATGTCTTGTGGAGGGCATTTCAAGAGCAGAACTCAGCCTGTCGAATGAGATTTTAAACTGTGGCCCCTTGGCATCTTTTGCTAAGAGCAGGCTAATGCCAATGCTGGGTTTCTCTACACCCTTCCTCCCTGGCCCATATGGTGCAATTGACCTTAGCTGTCGGTCACCTCCCCAAATATCCTATCCAATCCAACCAATGGTATTAAAAGTACTCTACATTTCTAATTATACGTTATGGGCCTTTTTCATCATATGTCCATAAGAAGGTCGGCTTCAACAATGCTATCGGTCATTAAGTGGACGGAGAGCAAAAAACACTGCATTTCCAGCAATTTTATGAATGTTTGTTCCAAATTTACAGTAAATCAGTTTGAAAGCACACACTGCAGGAAAAAGAATTTTCACTAAATTATCTTTCCAAGGGTATTTTTTGCGACTCTCTGTGATCATTATTTCTAATGAAATATGCAAAAGAAAAACGGCCTGCAGGAAATAAAAATGAACTTTACATGTATTTCTCATGGAAACGCATTGACTCGTCTGGAGTTGAACTGAAGACCATTAATCACAGGAAAAGTAGCCTATTATCTGTGCAGGAAAGACAATAAATAGTCCTAAAAATTTAAAGTTGTACTGCATTATATCCATACATAAATTCTACTTTATACATTAGACGGTTCATTGAGAAAATAATCAGCAATATTTAAGAGTTAAAGAAAGTAAAGATTACCTCACTCTTGCATTCATTACTTAACCCTCTGAGTGCTGCCTCCTGCCAGCGGAACTAGCAAGAAATGTGGCGAGTAATTTAATGAAATGTATCTTCTCAGGAAAAAATATATTACGAAGTAATTGTTTCAAATATCCATACGCAGTTTTTTATGGTGTATAAATTGAATTAGGTAATAATTATAAAAGACTTTTACAACATCTAAACAGTAATTATAAGTAAATTAGAGTACTTAAATTGAACAATATTTGTGCATGAGCCTGTAAATTGGCCCACCGTACTTTTCGATGCAAAAGCCGATATATCGACCTGCCGCAATGAGAGGGTTAAAAAAGCATTGAAGGTGATACATGGAAGATGAGGATATCACACTTTTCAGGATAGCCACTGGCTCAATGACATCAAATTCACATTTTTTTAGGGCAAGAGATTGTGGTTTTCATGGTTTTATTGTAGTAAATGCACAGCCACTCGATATCATGTGTTTAAAAAGTTTTATATTTCATTATTTAATGGAAACATTCCCCTGGTAAATCATTAGCCTCTCAATTCAAGCCCTATTATTTTGAAATAAGGATAGAAATAACTCATTCAGAAGTAGCAATTTACTGCCAATAAAATGAAAATGTTGAGTGAGTGATTGTTTTTCTAAAAAATCACGATTTTCTGAAATCACCATCCTTATCTAAGCTTCCTCCTTCACATATTAGGCATAAGATTCAGATGCTAACTGCAAAAAAATTCAAAATAAAGAAGGCATTAGAAAAAATGGAAATCACAGACATTATTTGTGGTGTCCTGAAATGTAATTGACATCACAGAGCTCCAGAAGGATAGCAGTGAAGAAGGTCATTTATGGAAGGTAACAAAATATTTCTTCCAGTTTAAAAAATAAAAGACTTTTTTTAAGCTTTCGACTGCATGGCTTTTTTGCAGCAAGCATCTCATTTGGTCCTGAATATGCCAACCACAATGCAGGGAAAAGGTAAAGTAAAAAAATCCCAGCACAGTGGTAAAATTTATACCAAGCTGAATGTTTACACACTCAACTCAGCACTCACGATTTTTAACTTAGTGGACCCCAATTTTGAGAGTCAATCATACACCATCATGCATTTTCCGAAAACTTCCAGGGATACAATAAAACCCAGTACTTTTATTGTGTTATTTTTCTACAGGTACATTCCTATGGGGGTTCACATTAGAATTCTAGTGCAAACACATTCATTGAATTAGAATATAGGCTATTTTCTGGATTTGGGTTCATGTATTTTCCTATGCAAGCAGGTGGAAAATATTTATGAGTAAAATATAGATTTCCCAGTCTCCAAGACACAAATATTTTAACTGGAAATTGTGATCTAAAATGAACCTGCTTCATAAGGGCTGTGGGTATATTGATTATTTTTTTCTAAACCCTAAGCCGATTATTGCAGTACATCCTATGAGCCACTATGTTTTATGGACCAATAAATACTATGCCCAATATCTTAAAATTTGATTAGGTTATTTGCACCTTGAACCACCAAAGGCCTATCAAGATAACATAGACCTAAAATTGAAAGCAGAAGCAAAACAGCCAATGTCAAGGGATAGACCAATCATTTAACACTCAATGATTTAAGTATCAATAAAAGGTGAGGAATTAGCAGAGTACAAGCAGCTCCAAAACTAGAACAGCAACAAAGTTAATTGCAAAATTGTTTCCTGCAAGATGTGGTGGAAAAGAATTTTCAGAAATGTTATACTGTAAATAAAGTTGACAGTTCAACATCTACTAATTTTCATTTTTGATTAGAAATGATGGCTTCTAAAGATTATTTTTTGGTGGACTTGAAAATGTAGTTTCACCCACATTAGCTATGACTACAATAACAAACTGAATACAGCATGTTAATACAATGGATAGGATGACTAGTACAAGTATGGGGATAATTTGAAAGCTAGGATGCTTAGATTTCCACATCAATTAATAGAAATGCTTTCATAAAAATTACCTCTTTCCCACCCATCCCAGTAATCAGCTGAGCTAGAAAAGTTTTTTCAACCGCAGTAAGCCTTGGGAGCTGGCCAGCATATTCTAATCTTCTTGAGGATGACTTTTCTTTGTCATCAGGTGGGTGCTGAAAAGGTAACAAGAATAAAACATGCATTTGAATTAAACCATGGTTAGTTGTATCTTACCACATCAAGGTCACGTATTAATATAATCTCTGAAATATAGCAGAATTCTTTTATTGTTAATTATCTCAAGCATTCAATTGGCATCCATCATTGTCAGCAACTTTACAGAGAGATTTTTTAAAAACTCTAGCGAAGAATTCATTGTAAGAACTGCTGAGTTTTGACCATGGAATAGCATTTGAAAACAAACTCCTCATCACAGAAAAAAAACACCCTGATGAACACTCACATTTGAATGCAGTCCAATTATTCCCTTAAACTTCATATACCTACTGTCGGGCATAAGGCAAAAATGAATGAAATAAAATGACTAAGAAAGGCCGCATATTGACATACAAACCAATAAATGCACAAAAGCTGATGCAAATGGATTCATTGCAACTGGCTCTCCACGATACATTTCATGTAGGAGGGTAATGGCAGCAAGCCTCTGGCTGGGTCGAGGCAATAAGTCCGATTGTTGCAATAAGAGTATAAGAGCACATCCCACTGAAAAAATAAAGCAGCATTTTATGTTGAGAGATACAGAAAGCGAATTGATTACTACAGAATAAGTCATAAAATGTCTTACTAAGTCTTTCAAGATCAGCTTCATTAAATACGATATGCAGTAAATGATGGCTTTACAATAGCCAATTGATAGGTCATTTTTTGGAAACCTACTGAGCCAGTGCCATCACTAACACCGTATTTGAAAGGATAATAACAGCACTACAGTTTCATATAACCCCTACCTTGGTCAGGCGAATGTTTACCATGATGGGTTATTAAACATATTCATTGAGCAATAGAACACAGCACAGGTTTTATCAAAATTACACGTAACTTTAATTCCCAACTGTGCTACAGGTGGACTTTTCTCTGAAAACTTCCATCACGTTGATGGAAAAAAATTACAGCGAGTGATGCGACGTACCCGGAATGTTCAGATTTACCGTAAGAAGTTAGAAAGGAAAAAGGCAAAGCAAGGCTTCGCCAAAAAGCTGAGGCCACATTATGGGGCAAAATACAACAAATCTACCTTCAAATTCCAAAATGATTATTCCCTTGAGAAGCTGCAAAATATAATGACAGAAAATGTACCAGAGAAACATCAATGAAAAAAGCACCGGCAAACTGGCATTTAAATTCTCACAGGGAGCAGAAGTCTTCTGGTCCCATGGATGGTGATTATAACTTCCCCTCACCACATTATTGACTCTCCCATCTAACTATACACAACTATTATAACAAAAATAAATCGTCAGTCGATAAACAAGTGGACACGGCGGTACATACTACTTATCATTTAAAACACTGAGCCGGATAGGTGGCGCGATAACTTATATCTTTTAAAAGTCTTTTACCCTCATAAATTAGGGGAAATGTTTGATTTCCGGTACCGAAGTATAAAATTAAAACAATTTGACACTTATTTCAAGAGAAAATACAGAATGCAAAGTGTGCCAGAGATAGCTAGCTCATCACCTTTAAAATGGTCTTGCTTGTTAAAACACTGATGCAACTGCGATGCGAGAGATTCCAATGTTTGGGAATCCGTGTTTTCTTCCGACAGCAGCCTTGAAATCAAAATGGTAACACCAATGAATATTAATGTACTCACTGTAATTCAAGCCTATTATCACGAAAATGAATTTAACTAAACACCATACCCTAACAAGGACGTCAACTCTTTCACGCTGAGGGACATAGTTGTAAGTATTCTAGGTCCAGCGATTATTCTTTCTTATTCACATTGTGCCATCAATGTACCTGCCGCGAGATGTAAACATCAGTTTAAACAAAAACATACACTGATACACTTTCGTGATGCCTCTTGCGGAATGCGTTTTGCAGATGTCTTTTGTTGTTACGATTTCAAGTGTTTCAAGTGGTGCTTTCAACTGAAGCAGTCACAGGATATCGGAATTAGGTATGTAAATAGTTCTTTCAGTGTATTTACGCTTAATGAATGTTTGCCAGCAGTAGTACCTTGCCAAAAAGACTGCATTTTTAAATGATTCCATGCTAACGGAACTGGCACGTAACATTTAACCTACAGTCGTGTTGGCGAACGATTGAATTCTCGTTTTCCTTAGTGAAGTAAACTCTTTGCTAGAGGCTTAAAATCGTTGTGTAACCTTGGAATGAATTTTACATTCATTTCTAATGCAATAGTCAAGTAATATAAAATTTTGTACTTGTGTCTAAATAGTCCGTCGCTTTCGCTAACCTTATGTAACATACTACCAATAATACCTTTCGAGAAGAGGCACGAATACATAGTAATTAGATCCGAGCGAATAGCACATTCTACAAAATTCGTCATCAACTATAAAAAATAATTTTTTTTTCTTATTTTCGACCCATTTCCCTTTGTTTTAACCCATTTTGGTCATTTACATCATTGATACCGAATTGAACCTATCAAAACGTTATCATTCGGATTGTGTTGTTCTCCATCATGATTAAAGTGGATGTGGGTGTTCATGCATCAATTGTACTAATGCTTAACTCCGACGAGTACTTGACGGAGTAATGGCTTCTTCCATGGTAATATACTCTGTGGTAATAGGCTATTTCCAATTTCCCGGATTTCAATTTGGCCTTGACGACAGCAGCGCAAACGGCAGTTCTTGAAAGTTAGCGTTCAAAGGCCTTGTGCCGCACACCGTGCCTTGGATATCATTTTCTACGGGGTTGGAGAGAAGTCAGCTCCATTTCGATCAATGATTCGGTAAATCATTATATCGATATATCGCTGCATCGAAAATTTCAATTAAATTTTTCATTTCTGCTCGGTGAACGCCTTTGAATTGCTGTAGAAGTGTACTAGCGTTCAGGATGTCAGTAGTGCTCCAGGATGTATGGAAAGATATTACTTCTAACGTGCTGGACCCCGTGAGTGAAGAATGGTGGACGATAATGAAGAGGAAGTACAACGATGAGATAAGGACATACCATAATATTGACCATTTGGAGAAGAAGTTTCTTCATTTCGAAACAATAAGATCCAACTTACAAAATGCCGACGCCGTGGCATTAGCCTTGTTCTTTCATTAGTAAGTACCACAAATACGGAATATTCATGCTTTACTGGGAGCTTATGCTATCTCATGCTAAACTAATTTTATTTCCCCTCCTCAGTTTCGAGTACGACCCTAAATCAGTAGATAATGAGGAAAGAAATATTCATATGTTTGAAAAATTTGCAAAAGAGGGTGGCATTCCAAAGGTAAGAATCCATTTCATGATTCTGATTTCATTTAAGGAGTGAAGATGAGTTTCGTTCTCATACAATTTGCATAATTATCACATCTCGTCTTCTCTCTAGGGAAGTCCACTGCATCTGGCGGTGACACAATTATTGAAATCGTCCGCTACTCATATCACCGAAGAACATAAAACGGAAGGAGCGTATGGCACCGAAGATGAACATTATTTTCTTGATTTAGATATGGTAGTCCTCGGCTCACCTCCGTCGATGTATGACGAATATGTTCAACAAGTTCGGCAAGAGTATACCTTTCTACCTGATAAGGCATACTCTAATTTACGACTCAAGGTATTTAATTTCCCGTTGAAGTTTCTTAGGAGATCATACATTTAAAGTGATTGGGAATACTTATACTCTTACTTTGACTCCTGCAGGTTTTGCAGACATTCTTGCAGATACCGAATATTTTTGCTACTCGTGACTTCCGCGATAAATTCGAGCAACAAGCTAGACTGAATATAAAAAGAGAAGTGGAGAGTTTAAAGTTGTGATTTTATGAACGTTTTACCTGTGTACCTAAATGTGCATTCCTTTACAAGTATGACTGGTATAGCGCGATTGTATTTATACACTGTGGATGTATTTCTTAGCTGATGTGAAAATGTACATTTTAGAGTTCATGTTGTACATGTCTACTGTTTATGTTAATTAATATTTATTGATGTGATGGGTACAATCAAACTCTTGCTATCTTAATAGTATTTAAATTAATTTATTATGCCTATATATATTTTTATACATTTGCTTGTGGTTAATATTTATTATGAACCATTACATATTTATTTAGACATGTTATATATATTGATTTTAGTAAAATGTTGATAATGAAGAGATTCATGTGGCCACACCACATTGTGGTGTATAAATATGCTTAATTTTATAACCTTTGCCATAGTTAAAAATCAGTTAGGTTTTATATTCATCCTCGCTTGGATCAATAAATAATTGTTGTGAATAATTGTTTCATTAAAAATGCTGTTCTTTCACATCTAGGTTATGACTTAAACTTGGCTGAATTTCTGTATTTGCTATTCCTTTTTATTTTCAGCTAGATAATTCAATTTTGATTAGGAAAGATTTCTAGGCTTAAACCGTTTTATTCTGCCTATTTCCATACTCATTAAATGCATTTGTGTTTGAGCTGAAAGGAATGATTAAGACAACGCATGGGCCCTTTTAATTGAGTGAGGTGATGAATTTTTCCTCACTCAATCAAATGGACTTTAGAGTTAAATTTTCAATATCGTTATTTGCTAGTTTGATACGCCGTGGGTGAAACTGAAAGGTTGGAAATGGGTTAGTAATTCAAATTTGAGGTATTTTTCATTCTGTTAGTGGTCATTAGGCTCTACGTCCCGTGAAAACTCACCTTAAAAGTCAACTCATCTGATTCTCCGTCTTTCCCGACGTCCCGAAGCCTTGGAGGGTTGGAAATGCCATTTAAAGAAATCCCGCTCGAAGTAACGGGAAGTTGGTATTGCGGGTTGGTGTACTATCAGGATAAAGATATTTATTTTTCCCAAGGCGGAACTCATTGTGAGAGGGTGTTTCCTGTCGTTCTAAGTGATGACATTGGTTTGACTTACAATGTTTTATTTGTTGCATTTTGAAAGGGCGACGTCGAAATTTGCTAATTTTTTATGGGTTGTATTCATTTGGCAATGTTCTCATGATTTTGATTATCCTGTCACCTAGAAATTTAATTTTGCTGCCGTGAAGTTTTTCGAGTTATAATTTCGAATAGTGTATTTATAGAAAAATCCCTTGAAATAGACGCGACGCTTTCCATGAAAATAATTACTTTTTCCGCAACCTATGTTTCTCCTCGTGGTATGGCAAATTAATTTTTTTAAGCTCCTAAATAATTATTGAGAGACGCGAAATTTAATTTTTCAATTGATATAATTGTTTGTTTATTTTTCCGAATGGATGGCTTTCGCTTTATGTCCGACATCTAAGGTTCGTTATTATACGAAATATACAAGTTTACGATGGGGTGTCATAGGAACATGGGTTGGTTGCGGTATGACCCACTTGCAGTACCGAGCGTAATTAAGGGCGATGCTCATTCCTGTGTGTATTTTATTCGACACATGGTAATAGCATCGCTGGTTGTGGTCGAGATCCGTGCTGTAAGTACGCCATGAATAAATACTCAGCTCACGTCTGTGTTAAAATATCAGGTTTTACATCTCGTGTCTTGGAAGAGTATCAAATGTTTAACGCTCCTGCGGAATAGGGGACCGTGTGGATTATTGCTTGATTTTTCCTTGCAGTAATTGTAAAGAACTAGCTTGTTTAACTGTCATTTTGACTGTTACATCTGATATTCTGTGCGTGTAGTTAAAGGGGAAGTCCCTTCGTGCCTTGGATAATACATATCTTCTCTTAACAGTTATAATAAGGCTTAGAGTTTTTAATTTGTAAAAAAAACTTTATTTACAAGCAGTGGTATTTTATGAATTTTGAGAGGTCGTTTTCTTTTTTTGGTGTTTTGTCGTATGGTGATAATTTATAACAGCCATATGTTTAACACTTTTGGTTGATGTGAACGGAGTACTCATTTACGTCCATGGCAGCCAATCGACGATAGTTCTCGGTATATAGTCTCGAATCCAATTATATCCCAAATTCATACTTCAGTTTATACTCGCGGGATCTTTGAGATATGTTCACGGTTTTCCTTAAGCATCTTTGGAATTTTCAGTTTCTATTTTATTAGCTAGGTTGGAAGGTGAAGAAACATTTAAGGAATGAGGCAGGGTGAAGAGAAACTCGGCATAGGCATAAGTTTCCAACTAAACGCATTAAATTCCAATTTATTAGGCGAGATGTCGTAGAACAGCATTTTAAAATGATACAAAAAGGATATCGCACTGTCTACTTTATTTTTAGCACTTAAAACACGTGTTTCAACTGAATAGGAGTCATCATCAGTCACAACTAAGTGGATTAGACTAGTTGTACCTGATGATGACTGCTAGTCAGTTGAAACTCGTGTTGTAGAGTTGGAAATGAATTAGACAGTACGATATCCTTTGTGTATCATTCTAAGCACATTAATTGACGCTGATAAAAGATCGGAAGCGTTTGGGTCGAAAATCATAGGAGTTTCCACTGGGCCAGATTCTTCATTTCTTTCAAAGTTTCGTGAAGGTGACTCGCCCATTGTCATCAGGGATCCTGGACACCAATGCCATTCTTTCACTTTGTTCGTGTAATGCGGAGGTCCCCAACTTTTATGCTCGCTACCCCAAAATCATAGGTGACGATCCCTCACGACTCCCATACGGAGTGGCGACTGTAATACCAAGCGCAAACTTATCTGTCCCTTGCGACCCCTCTAACATCTTCCGCGACCCAGAAAATGGGTTCGGGATCCGTGGGTTTGGCTTAATTTCTCATTCATTGGAGGGACAGGTGGCTGCTGCTTGATTTGCCGCCGATTTTATTTCCCGCCACATCATGCTTGATGCGCATTCCAGTTTCTGCTCCCACGTTTCCCAGTGTTTTCAGCCTTAGCCTTTGTTGAAACTGTTTTCTGAAGTTGGATCTGCACTATTTCTGCAATCACAATGCGGTCCAAATATCCCTGAGATTGGCGTAGAAGTGTTGTCTCCTCCCGGTGGTTGGCGCAGTTTTTGCGGAAGCTATATGCTACTGCGACTTGTCATGTTGACCCAGATTTTGAACCCTAAGAGTCGCCTGGAAGGCTTGTGTAATCATACATAACTCACTTCGACGTCATTAATTTATGATGTCATCTGTAGCTAGTGAGTTTCGAAGCTAGATTGAAATTCAGGTCATTCATAAGCCCAGAAGGTAAATTTAGTTGCATAGCCTACTCACTACGAAGGGCGTCAACTCTTAATTTCGCTTTCGACTAATAGAGTAATGCACTTGGAGTGTTCTACGCACGGCGCCTGCGAGTAGGGCCCGAGACTCCAACGGAAAAATCGTTGTTGGTCGAACTTGCATCTTGCGTTATGGGATTTATACTATATATAAATATTCAGGAAAGTAATGTTTGGGAAGTAATTTTTTCGTCACCACTTTCCACGTCCATAAAATGAAGCCAAGCAGCAAATTTGTACCAATAGCACTTTTAATTTATTTACAGATTTTCGTGAAACTTTGCACCACTGTTTTAAATTGTCATACCCAAAAAGATATTAGTGAAAAAATGAAATTTTAGCGATATTTTTTGGCTATCCCATGCTGTTTCATAGTATATTCAACGCTATAACCTAATGGTTCATGAGATATACTTCGTCATAATTCGATCACATATATGGAGAGTTTCTTCTGATCGCAAAATAGTGCATTTCTAGCTATTAAATTGATTGCCTACAAGTATCAAGAAGTTCTTACGTTGAGCAAAGATTCGGTTAAAGTATTGTTTTTTTTCCTTCTCTGACTTGCGAATATCGCGCCGATAACACATGTCACTTCACGCTTTAATATAGGCAAATATATATAATTCTTGTATAATTCTCATGACTGTATGTATGGGGTGAGTTTCATCATAAACACGGATGCACTAGAGTTTTTTTCTACTTCCTTAAAAAAAATATTAAAGTTGTTCTCCCAGAGACCCCCGATCATCGCTCCTGCCACATTGAAAATGTCCATTCTATTGGCGAGTGAACTTTTTTCTTGGCGACTTTCGCTCGTTAAGATTGATTAAAGGTTTTTAGAACCAGCAACGAACGGCGCTTCTCCTATCTCGTGTGGATGAGCGAGAGAGTTGTTTTAAGTTTCACTTCTTGGTTCGCTCCACCGCCGCGTGTGTATTCCTCTTCACGGGCCCGCGCTTCTCTCACGGTGCGGGAGGCTGAGGCTCGATTTCGTTCCACCCTGTTGCCACGCCACGGAGCGCTGGATGCGGGGTACTGGAAATGCGCGAGGGGGCGCGGGGGAGGGAGAGAGAGAGAGAGGAAGAGAAGAGGGGGGCGTTCCCCGGGTTGATACGGATGGTGTGACCGCTTTGACGGGACGTGAGAAGCATGCAGAGGATGGTATATGTAAGCGCGGAAGTCCTTCGTCATTGAAAATCCTGATTCCATTACTGGAACTTGGACGAAGCTGGTATCGCCGCATTGTTTGCCGTTTTTAAGCTCATTTTAAGATGATCAGGGCGAATGAAAAATATGATGATGATCCAATGGACCATTACTCATATAAAATAGTCATATAAAATGAATTATAAAAGTCTGCATCTCCTTGGAAGGGAAGATGGGCAGAAAGAATGTTTTTCTGTACGTTTTTGGTCAAAATATTTCATTTGCTTCCTTGAAAATGACAATGATTTGCTGAAAACATGGTTATCAATTTTAGTTTTGGATGTTTATTAAGCAATTTTTTATTAACAATGACTTGGTTCCACAAAATTATGCCTGCCTCTAAAATTCTGTTCACCTTGGCCATATGTTTGCAGGATATGGAAGGCTAGATGAGTGGATTAAGTGGCGTGCGTATGGCGAACTATATGATAATGATCTAATGGACCATTTCTCATATAAAATACGGAAATTATAATTGATGGAATTTCCTTGGAAGTGAAAATGGTGAACTTGAATGAAGAACGTGTGTGAACAGTGAGATACATAACTAAGCAAAAGGATGACTTTCTTAACATTCTTCGTTAAAAAATGTAATAACTGTCTTGAAAATGACTGATTTGCTGAATCCATGGTCGGAAGTACATTGTAATATGGATGTTATTAAGCCACCATTATCTCATTAATAATGACTTGGTTCCCTTAAGTTAATGCCCGGCACTAAAATTCTGTTCATCTTGGCTGTACCTTTGCGGGAGATGGAAGGCTAGATGAGTGGATTTGGTAGCGTGCCTATGGGAAGCAAATCAAGGAATATATTTTTGTCTGAGGAAACAATGATCGCGGAATACATTAGTATATTCTCCTTTACTTCATTGGATGGCAGTAAAATTTGGTGCGCCAGTAGGAACGGTATTGTGAGTTAAATGCATTATGTATGGGGTATCTGCGGTAAAAGTTGAAAGGGGTGAGTTATGAATGAGAGGGCCATGAGAAAATGTGGAATGGATGCTCCCATAAAAGGCAAATGAGAAAGGAGTGGGCTTCGTTGACTTGATCACATTAAAGAAATGGATACGTCGTGTAACTTAACAATAAGTATACTGGGAGAGTGAATGCTGTGAGAGGAAGCATGAATGGAGGGGAAGAAACTCAACAGGAGGAATATATGAAATCGTGAAAACATGAGAGCGTGTATTAAGCAATGACTAAATGAAACAGAAGCAGAGGACATGTATGCTTGGAGAGGATCATTGAGGTAGATGGAGAGGGAATTGCGTAATCGAACTGAATCCTGACAACCGAAATTACAATCACATTAATTATCCCTGCTCTTTCCTTACTTTCCTTTGAATAGCACGACAGGATGGACGGATTAGCGGATTTAAAGCAAGAATATCCGCCATGTGTTTGAAATTTAACGCACGAAACTCTTGAAACATATATTGACTGCTTAGTGCTATGGATTCCTCTCGATTTTACATAAGTTTTCATCGGAAAGGCAGAGGAATGTTAATCTAAATAAATAAACAAAATATGTAAGGAGAATGCATATTGAAGAAGTCTGCTGATTTCTTGTAAATTATCGATGGAAAACGTAGTAAAATTGCAAAATTTGTGCGTTAGCACGCAAGCGCTGTAGGAATATGAGGGTCAACGAAGATGGCGGACTGGCTTCCGCTTCTAGCAATGGCCAGCATAGCAAGCGTTCTCTTAATTACCTTAATGAATGGGAGAATATGAGAGAGATCATGAAAAAAGAACAAATTTTTGTTTCTGACTCACTCGGCTGGACAATCCGATGTTTCAGACTGAATACGTAATTTCGCGTGGGACGGAAGATGTATATAACGGACTTAAAGCCAAGTATAACCCAACTTAAGAAAGTGTTTATGGTAAAAAGACACCTGCTATGTTTAAAGATTAATCCACACATCTTCGGATTCACTCATCTATCCTTCCATCTCCCGCAAACATCTAGTCATCTAGAAGAACATTCAAGAGAACACCACACTAGGAAACAGTATGTGAAAACATTCTTGTAGTGCGGAAAAGCAGACCAGTGAATACTAGAAGCCTTTGAAATCTGGTGCTGGAAGAGAATGTTGAAAATAAAATGGACGGAAAAAAATTAGAAATGATGAATTTTTCAGCAGTGTAGAAAAGGAGAGGACCATATGGAATACATTACCGAAAAGAAGAACCAGATGGATTGGATACACCCTGAAACACGATGGGTTTAAGGAGAGCATAATCGACGGCAAAATAGAGCTAAACGTTCCAAGAGGAAGGTCAAGGGATTAATACATTGGACAAAAAAGAAGAGAGTACAGAAGGAGAGCTGCTACTTGGAATAAGGGACTAACAATATATAGGGAAGGGTGAAGGGCCGCAGTCAACCAATCTTAGTTTGGAATGAAATAACTAGTTTTTTTCCACACGGTTTATAATCCTCGACCGGTTTACACGCAATAGCGTCATTTTCAAGAGGTTACAAAATGACGAGGCCATCAGTCTCACACACTTATACCCTGAGACAGAGGAGGGGGGGAATTAGGAAAAGAGGTTGGGGAGGGAAGTAAGGTGAGTATGAGCAAGCTTACTGGGAGGAAGCAAGGTCAGTATTTTGATAACATAATTCGGTAGAAGGAGGAGGGGGAACTCTTACAGACAAAAGAGGTGAGTTCATAGGAACAATTTCGTTTACCATCTTCTCCTTATTCTCCAGGTTATATAAGGAGAAGATGGTAGACGAAATTGTTCCTATGAACTCCCCTCTTTTGTCTGTTAGAGTTCCCCCTCCTTCTACCGAATTATATTTTCAAAATACTGACCTTGCTTCCTCCCAGTAAGCTTGCTCATATTCACCATACTTCCCTCCCCAAACTCTTTTCCTAATTTCCCCCCCCCCTCCTCTGTCTCAGGGTATAAATGTGTGAGACTGATGACCTCATCGTTTTGTAACCTCTTGAAAATGACGCTATTGCTTTGAAAACGGTCGAGGATAATAAACCGTGTGGAAAATTACTAAGTTGTTTCATTCCAAACCATGGAAAAATTCCACAAAGTAAGCCCGTCAACGATTAATTTTAACCAATCTTAGGATTGAACGACCGATGATGATGACGTAATTTTCTGTCGAACCTGGAGACGAAGTTGGGGAGGTATTACGTGCGTGTTAGTGAGGGTGGCACATCGCTTAGCATGTGACGCATTTCGGATTCAGATTGTCGAATTCAAATTCGAAGATTTGAATATGACGCTTGTTAACTAATTTCCCATGGGCAGCTGCGGAGAGTATTAAGTTCACTAATTACTGATATATTAATTATAGCTAATAGCAATCCGCGCTCCGCTTTTCTCTTGTTTTACCTTCACACCTTCACTCTTCATGAAATTTCCAGGGTAAAAATATTTCGTCTGAAATAGCTCTGAAACTAGTCTATAACTGCTCTGAAAGGCTAATATCTAATCTGGAAGTGGTCCGTTACTTGTCTGGATTTGAAACATCTCTACAACACAGACCAGTTTAGTTCAGTTACAGACCACTTTAGATCAGATATAAATCTTTCAGAGCAGTTACAGACCAAATATTTTTACCTGGGTTGTTATGTAACTTATCCTATTTTTTCAGCCTAACCCTTAACAATGGTGATCACTCTTTTTGTGTCTGTCAATTCTTGGAACATTCATAAAACGTTCTTTCATGACTTCCTCATTCCCCGTAGTTTTTTGTATTTTTATGAACACACATGAAACTGAAAATGTACAATGTATTAGTGTTGTTTCTCTGAGATTGTTCGCGGCCTATGCTTTACAAGTGCTACCCAAACCTTATTCTCAGTATTTTATGATAGTACTCATATGATACTACCTCGTCTGTCTTTGAAGTGATGCATTGGTTATCACCGTCAGCAGTCAATCCAGAGATTGATTTACTGCACCACTCCACTCCTTTCTCTCTCCAGCTAATTGCTCCTTTCAGCTAATTGCTCGATTCCTTCGTAATTCCTCATTTCCACATTCTTCTCCGTTAGTTGGTTGGTTATTTGAGGAGGCGTCCGACAGCTGAGGTCTCTTGCGTCATTTAGGTTAGGTGAGTGATAGACAGGAGGAAGGGTGGATAGAAACCTGGCGTCGGCATTAGCCTACTCTTAACATAAGGCTCCAACGGGACCATGAGCTAACGTCTCATCCGACGGATGGAGTACTGGAATTAAGAGCCCTCCTCAAGACACCCAAGCAGGGATCGGGTTTACTCGAAGAATTATTCACCGCCGGGGCCTGACCATGTGGTAGGGTAAGCCAATACTCTACCCTCCACGTCAGCCTGTTCCCCTTTCTCCGTTCGTTCACGTATTCCGTACCATGGTATAACTCGGTAATTCTTGCCATCCGTTGCTTGGTTGTAAGTTTTTAAATGACTTGTCTTAGAATCAGTTCGAAGAATCAATTAGAATACTGATTCTCTTGGCCTTTGTTGACCTCAGTGTCGGGGTGGAGTAGAGAGGGGGATAATGTCCCCGTGCTCCTCTCCCCTGCCCGGAGAACGCCGGTTTGAATCCCGCCCTATCGATTTTATTTATCACCGAGGGTGTGGTTGTGTATGCTCTTTTTAAAACATCGTGTAAATAGTTCACACTTGGCTCATTACAGAAATTAGTTTTATAAATATTTGAAATAATTTCTTACTTTGTGCATTCAGCACTTTTTCATTCTTACCAACTGTGGTTCCGACTTCAATTCTGCCATTATATGGCGCTTGATAACGATATTATTTACGTCAAAACCATGGTTTGTAAGAATAAAAATAATTGGAATGTATAAAGTGAGAAATTATTTCACTGGACGTTGTTCTACAAAGTGAAGCCTGAAAGTGTAATTTGTATTTTAAGTATAGTTCCTGAATTATCATTAAAAGCTTAAGAATCAGTATCAGACCATAGTCAAGTTTCCATTTATAACAGTGTGTATTCTGGACTGGAGGCGAACATCTTTTTCGCGTTGACCCCCGCCGAAATTCGCCTACAACTGATAGGAAGATAAAAATCTTGGTGGTTTAAATTGTTAACACACCTGACCACCAATCGGGAGATCCGTGTTCGAATCCCAGTGAAGTCAAATCATCACTTAATGGTAAATTTCACCCTCTTTGGTGTATATCGGAGCATAGCACCAGCTTGTCGTAAGCTGGAACAAAAGTGAAGAAATTCGTGCACGTGTGCCGATGTCCCCTGCTTTTGAAAGGTGGCCGATGTCGGAGGAGCGTATTCTCGAATGCAGCCGTTCATATTTCATACTATGAATGTCCCCGCGTAGCACGGAAAGGAAACACCAAAGCGAGGGCGATCACTCGACGTCACCCTTACAAAAACTCCGTGGCTCACGAAATTTACGTCGGGCGATAAAGGATTTCATATCTTGACCCGTTCCCATCCAACATTTCTCGACTCACGTGGGAACGACATCTGTGAAGTTTTTTTTATCTCCCGTCAACTGGCGCACAAAGCTCTCTTAACTCCCGGAGCGCATGCAAAAATACAGTAAAGGCCCGTCTCCTCTGTTTATTTTTTTGTATCAAGTCGGGAGGAGTCACGGGAGAAGAAAAATATTAAGGCGATCTCGTGATGGAAGTCGGTTAAGTGACTTCACCGCTCAGTCACGCTGTCAGGACCATATAACACCACAAAAGAACTCGGTGCGAAGTGGTCCTGACTTCTTTTAGTCGTTCGTTTATGACGCTGGTAATTTTTTCACTCGGCATCCCAGCTTTTTGTTGGTAATTCTTGATGTAATCTGCATATAAAAGTGTACTCGTTCCATCTTTATTGAAGGAAGGCTTAACTTGGGCATGCTATGTAGGATTAGTATAGGATTAGGCTACATGCAGAGGGTATTGGATGTCTGAGGAGTACTTGCGGTAAAAGCAGAAGGACATAGAGTTAGGAATAAGGGGTTGATGTGGATTAGATGCTTCTGTAATAGACATCAATAACGGCCGCTTTACACTGTACATTTTATTGTACAAACGAATGTATCATTGAATGTACAAGAAACTGAATCGAAAATAGAGCAGGTTCCATTTCCCGTTAAGTCATTCAAATAATCATACAATTTGCCCCTTAACACGGTACAATTTTCCTCATGCAAGAGTTCATGCATTTGTTTGTACAATAAAATGTACCGTGTGAAGTGGCCTTAAAATTTACTAGAGTTACAAGCTAGTAAGGCCACCTTCATGTAGGTACACTCACTACATACTTGGAGATGGTATGATTGCCGAAACCGGTTGTATATATTTCAGTTAATTACAGAATGTGCGAGGGTTGCAAGGCAGTTACGCCATCTTCGGGTGGGTAGACTCACCATGTACCTGAAGAGGGCGTAATTGCCGAAACCAGTTGTCAATTCTTTAGTTTATTAAAAAATTAACGAAGGTTACAAGACAGTAACGCCATCTTCAGGTAGGTGCACTCGCTTTGTACACTTGAATAAGGTGTAATTGACGAAACCGGTTGTAAATAATTTAATAACTTGTGGAAGTTACAAAGTTAGTGTTATTACAACGACGACCTCCAGCCCCGTAATGTTTTTAATGTTTGAACTTTATTTTAAATATTTTTCTCTTTCTTTCATCGGAGAGAAATGGTTAAACTTTTGACTCTCTCTAACGGCATAGATTTAAACCACGGTAAATAATAGTCACCGACCGCAGATACGGTGGCGAAATACATTGAAAATACCAAACTCCGTGGTTCGATCTCTAGTCCGGGCCGATTATTTATTGTGGTATTTCAGCGTATTCCAACCTTGTGTTTCTGGCTATCTTAGATTCTTCTTCCAGCAGAAAGCCATATTTTGTGGAGATTCTAAATTTTATTTGTAGCTTTTTCAATTTAATTTTCCAGTTGTCTGTTATGACGCAGAATTTGTCTAGTTTGTTGGTATCTTTCACATCGTAGAATTTCCATTGGGTATCTTTTCGATTCAACTCTTCGTAGAACTGCCTCATTTGTAGTTCCCTCCATCCACTCGATCTTCGCCATTCTCCTACGACGAGATGGAGGGAAGTGTAATGAAAACTTTGCAAAAAAGGAGAGACTAACATAAAGGACACATTTTGGGACACAAAAATCCTAGTGAAATCAGTATTAGGCGAAGGGAGGAATGGGAAGGGTTACGGAGGACGACCAAGTATGTAATTTATCGGAAAAATCGTGAGGGATATCAACGCAAATGATTGTGCCGGAATCTGCACCTCTATGTTACCCTTCATCAGTCATAGCTGGAAATCGCTATGACCATCAAAGGTCGCTAAACGCAATGCACCAAGTCCTCCCAGAATACAACATGACCATAAATAAGACGGATACTAAAATCCTAGTATGCGGAAAAGAAAAGCAGAATGCTGATGTCTCTTTGAGAGGAGAGAAATTAGAGCAAGTGGATTCCTTCACTTATCTTGGAAGTTCCATCACGTGAGACGGAAGAAGTACATCAGGCATCAAGCAAAGAATTGACCAAGCTAAGAAGGAATTCTTGGGGAAAAGGCAACTTCTGTGCTCAAAGAAGATAGATCTACAAACCAGGAAACAGCATGTGAAAACATTCGTGTGATGTGTAGCACTCTACGGATTTCAAGTATGGACCCCTGAAAAAGCTGACCACATTAGACTAGAAGCCTTTGAAACCTGGTGCTGGAGGAGGGTGGTGAAGATAAAATGGACGGACAAAATAAGCAATGATGAAATGTACAGAAGAGAAGAGGAGGAAAGGACCATATGGAACACTATAAAGAAAAGAAAAACCAGTTGGATTGGACACACCCGGAGACAATTTGTTTGTGAAGGAGATAACTGAAGGCAAAATGGAAGGTAAGTCCCCAGGGGAAGGCCCGTGATTGAGTTCATGGACCAAATCAAGAGGAAAATACATGGGAAGAGATACCAGGAGGTAAGGGAACTAGCATTAGATAGGGAAGGGGTAGATGGCTACTGTCAACTAATCTTAGAATTGCACGACCAATGATGATGATGATGATGATGTTACTGTGCAAACCACCTCAAGGGTTTGGCAGGGGTTGATTTATCAACAACATGCAATATAGTGTAAAAATTATCTTTTATGATATGCACTACACTATGGGTGTGCTATAAATACTACCGAAACTACTGAGCTAAGAATGAGGAATGGGGAAAGGAGGGGAATGATGAATGAAGCGGTTGGCAGGTAGGAAAGTGTAGTGGAGAGCTTCTGGGAACCTATCCTCGGATTGATGACTGCTGGTGATGTTGCAGGGATGAACGAAGGCTACAAAGGCTACGACTAAACGAAGGGACAGACGAACGCTAAGCCATTTGAGGCTACGAAATGATGACGAAGATGATACGAAGGTCAATGTTGGTTGAAAGCACAAGATGTGGAATGCTATGGATTTTGGACGACATGAAGGGTGGATGTGGAATATGGTGAAAGTGTGTACAGTTTAATTCTTAAGAATATAATGGAAGATAATGAGGGAATAACGCGTTTGGTTGACAAGTAAAAAAATGGGAATGCGTTTGCCGTATCTCACGGAAAGGAACATGGATGGCCGGAGTGCTTCTCTCGATGTGATCCCATCACCTCTTGCAATACATTCAATAATTTCGGGCTTTACTGTGTGAACATTTATGACAAAATTTCAAAATTCATGGGTAATATTTCAGTTTTATTTTGTACGACCGGTTCCATCGCATAGAAAACATCTTCAGGTCTTGAAGATGTCTTTTATGAGATGAAACCGGTAGTAAAAAGTAAAACTCTGTGAAAAATTACTTAGGAATTTTGTATTTCATCCCTTGCAAGTTGGGATTCGATTCTTGTTTTTAAAAATCTTCGTTATAATCAGGATTTGAATCCAGGCTCAATGGATGGGATATCCGAGCTGCCACAACGACCCGATTCTCTCAGAAATCCTTAAGATTTTCCAGCTATGTGGGAATATAACACCCATCTTCGCTGCCACGGTCGATTTCATGCCGATTACTCTGCGTTAAACATATCTTCGTATTGACATTCAGCGCGTAAACAGACCTTCCCAGTCGAGAAAGGCCCACCGTGTTAATTTCGTCGGCACTATTAAGGAGTTGTTCTTTGGGTGGGAAAAACGGGTAGGTGCCCTTAATTCGTCCTCCCTTTACCCTTCACGCTTCATTCCGCCTTGCTGCGAACCACGAGTCACGCCCGCAGTGGAGATATCATCCCAGCTTCTATTGTTAGGCCTCGTTTTGGGGGAATGGTCTCAAATTGGTTTGGGCAACTTCCTGTATTCATCGCGTGACGCTAACGACCTCGACGCCATTTTCCGTCTCTCTCTCTCTCTCGCGTGCCCACAGCACGCCCGTTTTTACTGCACCTTCTCGTCACACACACACACCATAAATAGTTTTGTCATTGCCTGCGAAATGTTTCCGCACTACCCACTCCGAGATAAGCGATCAAAGACTTTTTTTTCTTTCATCAAAAAGAAAATGGTCTTTACTGCCGCTCGCCGTGCACGTTACTCCTTTTCCGTCTAAGTTTAAATTTAAAAATAGGGACTATTATGGCAAAGTTTGAGTGAACGAGTTAACTAGGTTCAATAGAGTCGACCGCGTTCATTGTTCTCCAGACAACCTACGCCATCGATCGCCTGTCTCGTGGATTCAGACTTCGGCTTTCCTAAGGGCTTATTTGCTTCCCTGCTCAAAAGAATTTTAAAGTCGGGCTTTGAATATATCACGTGGAAATGTCGTCGGAATGCCTGCCTTCGCCGTGAGATCAACCTTGACGGCTAAGCTGTGCGTTATATTCACACATAGCTGAAAAATCCTGCGGAAATCGGGACGTTGTGGTGGCTAGAACATCCCATCCATTGGGCCTGGGTTCAAATCTTGGTTGTGGCGACGAGTTTTTTTTTACCAGAAGAGAGATCCCAGCTTACGATGGATGATGGCATCACTTCGGAGTAAGCACTCCGTCCGTGGGATGAGAAGTTACTCTGTAGTTCCTATTGTACATTTCCTTCAGATCAGGCGAATGCCGATGCTTGGTTATCTCCATCCATCGTCGTTTTCCTAATGACCCTCTCCTTACCAAAAGACCAACCAAATAACTCAGTACTAAATGAAGCAAATGACTTCAGCTGTCGGTCGCACTTAGCAAAAAACCAATCGAACCAAACAACAACCAAATCGAACAATGCAAAACACTAAACCTTCGTTCTAATCGCCAACCATTGGCACGTGACAAGCTTGTAGAGCTTACTACCTTTCATAATTTTCCATATTAAAGGGCACAGGAAAGCTGGAGGATTTTCCCAGCTTAGGCCATCATCTTTTCGAGAATTTTACAAGGCGTGTTCAAAAAGTTTTCGGGTTTGATTCGCTCCGCACCAACCAATTGACGGAATAATATGAGCAAATTGGTACCATTTAGCGGCATTCTTGAGCACTGCATCAACGCTGGGCGCCTTGTTCTGCATTGAGCCGTCCCCGCGATTCAGCAGCACTTGTCACAGCCCACGGCGGTCAGTGGTACAATTTTTGTCCCGGTGAAAATGAAATATTTGGACGGGCAGCGTTTATGCGTTTAATTTTGTTTCAAGCTGGTGAAAAGTATCACAGAGATGCTCAAAATGAATCAACTATCCTTCGGGGATGAATGAATAAGCCGGTCACAGTGTTTTGTCTGGTCCAGTCGATTCAAATCAGGGAGAACTTCGCCTGACGTAGACTCTTGATGAGGACCTGCTTGCGAGCGAATTTATGGCTGAAAACAAAACGACGCGACGGTAGTCCCTCACCCAAGAAGTGGCTCCGACAGACTTTACTCTACCCAAATTTGAAATCAACTTTCAAAGAACGTCGATCTGTCACAATGGATGACATTGAGAGATATTGTAATTTTCGCCGTACGTACAGATTTGCGTGAAACTTTTCATGCGTATATTCATCAGTAATGCATGGCCCTATCTTCCACTTGCCCTTCCTGACTGATGTACCCATCCATGTAGTCCTCACCCGGAGATCCACTTGGGGAACTATTTTACCTCCGGAATAGTGCACTGGGAGGAAGCCATCCTGTTATATACCTATAGGTAGAATACAGGGCTGCATCTTCTAACAGCTGCATCTCCAACGCATACCGAGACTAATGCGGTGGCTACTTCCCGTTGCCTTCCACTTCGCAGTACCCCGGCCGATTCCGTAAACTGTTGATACCGGTCCGATCTTCTTCATCTGCGCCATCAATGCCTTCTGTTGAGACTGCTGCCAATCAGTAGTGGGGTCAAATACGGGTAGCGTGCAAAAGTTGGTTGGCCAGCCTGAAAGGCCTCGAACCTGCGACCCTCGGAAAGGGAGACGAACACTTTACCACTGGTCCAAACCGGACCCCTCTTTAGTAATATGTATGGATAAAAGTAGACAAAATTGCATGTTACTGATTTGGATTATTCGCAATTCACAGTAAGTCCTCAGTATGCGTCGTTTCGATTTACGTCTGACTCGATGTTACGTCCATGCTGACAAGGGTCGTTGGAAAAATTTTCCCTTTTTAATTCTAGTAAAATACTGTATGTGCATATCCATGCGTTTTTTAATAACTGAGACACAATCTTCCTATCTGAAATAGCCATTTTTTCCTATATGAAGGCAAAAAACGAATTTTGAAATTAACGGCTTGATTTATCTTGAGATTGAAGTGATCACGAATATCTGGATCCGTTTTACGTTGTTTCGACTTACGTCGCTCTTCTTCAACACGCATCTCCGACGTAAATCGAGAACTTTCTGTAATGCTATTTTAACGCGTGGTCTAATAGCACTTGACATATCTTTTAAAATAATTCGATGACGTTTACAGATTTTCTCATAAACGCGAAACCATTTTTTTTCATATTATTATAATGGTTTCTGTTGATTGTCATGGTACGAATCTTTTTTCTCAATTGTTCTTTGTATGAATCTTTTATCGACGAATACTTCTGTAAATTTCATCTTTCTAATCTTAATAAAGACCGAAGAATGAAATTGATTAAGATTGAAAATGAGTGAAAATACTCAATTTATAATGCTCATCATGAGTGTTAGAAATTTTCATAAAGTGACACCTCCAGTAACTTGTCATACGCCACATTTTTATTACTTCCAATGTCTTTTTTTCTGTTCCTGTTATTCTCCAATTTTCACTGCCATATAATAATAGACTCCCTTAATGTTTTTATTGAAATGCTTCCTTACGTGAAAGGCGTAACTTTGTGGAGGATTATCGCAGACACGACGAAAAAAGTTCTTAGTAAATTCCACACTTGGAAGTTTATTTCCGACCTAGGTTTTGACCACTCAGCAATCATTTTTAGACTTTCAAGGACATTGGAAATGATTGCTGTGCAGTCAAAACCTAGGTCTGAAATAAACTTTCAAGTGTGGAAATTACTAAGAAATGTTTTCGTAATGTCTACTTCATTTGTTGGCTATTTGTAGACTCTTCATCTGATAAATTTCATTTTGAAATTGCGCTACTCACCACACTACATATTTCTTACTTGTTTCTTCCAGTCTGGCGATTAATCATGATTTTGCGTCACGTTTTGACCCCTTACTAAGACTGTCCATCCAAATTGCTCTCCATTAATTTACCGCGAGTGAATTGCACCTATATAGACGATTGATGTAGATGGAGAGGGAATTTCGTCAAGAAACCGTTGCCTGACATCCTAAATAACTACCATATTGGCTGTCTATGCTCGTTCCTTACTTTCCTTTGGATAGCACAACGGAATGGACGAATTAACGGACGAAAGGCAAGATTGTCCACCATCTGTTCGAAATTTGAGGCAGGCAACTCTTAGGCCTCGTTCACACGATACGACTTTACGCCGTGCGTTGTGTAGGACACGACGTCGAGTTTATTTAATTGCATTAGTGTAAATGTATCCGCAAACACGTATCGACTACGGCAGCCGTGGACAAGACGATCCTCTTCAAGCAACGACAGCCATCGTGCCGTACACGACCCTTTGATCACTATGGTCGCTTATGGGCGCGTTCATACATGTCGACGCGCGGCCGGTCCGATTCAGTCTTGCGCATGCGCATAAGTTATTTATTTCGGTGTTTTCCTGGATTTGTGAAATACAGCAATGGAGTTTTTGGTGGCTGTGTTAATTGTTATGGCGGAATCAGTTCCAGAAGAGATATCTGCTATTTGGACGTCGAAGTGTTAATTACACTTTTAGAAGAACGACGCCTCTTTTTGCCTTGCGAATGCAACAAGTATAAACAGAGCATCCTTCATTGGATATCCATATTGACAGAATGAGCAGTGTAGCAGGATTTAGAAAGGTCGTCCCACCTACGGCACGAGTCGTGTTTCCATGGCGCGGGTTCAACAGTCCACGACGTCGCGCCGTCCACGACGCACGGCGTGAAGTCGATACGTGTGAACCTTACCTTACATACA
This sequence comes from Ceriagrion tenellum, assembly GCA_963169105.1. Classification (NCBI taxonomy): domain Eukaryota; kingdom Metazoa; phylum Arthropoda; class Insecta; order Odonata; family Coenagrionidae; genus Ceriagrion; species Ceriagrion tenellum. Next base: position 45,727,524 of record OY720636.1, on the reverse strand, counting down.
TTTTTCCTCTTGTTTCGAAATATACACAGTTTGCATTGTTATTTGAATTATAATCGATTTTATCGTGGTTTTCACCGGCAATGCGGATTATTACATTACGGCAATGCGGATTATTACATTTTATAGAAAGGAAAAGGACGTTTAAGGAAAATCTATTCTTAAGAAGTAAATGGATGCTGTTTTTTTGTAAGTTATCAGAGGAAAACATCTTAAACCTGCAAAATTAACATTTTCCTTTAGTGCTCACAAAAATTGCATCATATTCGCAGTTAAGTGGGAGCCTTTGCTTCGAAGTATTGTTTTCTCAAGAAATACAAAATTCGCTGCGTAAATTTAGACTTAGTCCTACCTTGAATATTTTTTTTATTTACACGTTAACACTCCGTTTTCAAAAAGTCTTATGTGACCTAGCTTTAAATCGAAGCTTTAACCACGCCCCGAAAACCAGTAACTCCAGCCTCCATTGCAATTCGGCAGGGTTTGATATAATGATTTTTAACAAACTTAGGGAAGAGCATAGTTATATTTAGGCTTAAAACATTTTAAAATGTATATTAAATGCCTGATTATAATATACATTGAAAAATAGATCTGACAATCTAGGTAAACAGCAGCAGTTTCCCTTGGCAACATTGCCGCATTCATCACAATGTGTCGGCTATGTGCACTTACGAAAAGCGGAAGTCTATTGTTTAAACCTAAATACTCGTGTTTTACTATCGATGACCTGAGCTGAGAAAATATATTACGTATCTCAATGTGTAGTGCATGTTATACAAGTGTTTGCAAAATATTATCCGGGCGGAAATTGAGGTAAAATAATTTATGTGAAGAGATGCCATTGCGCTGCCATTATGGCAATGTATTTCAGCGTTAAAATTCATCAATTTTAAACCAATATATCTTCATTAGATGACCAATGAACTCTTAATAATTGTAAACCATTTTATAATAGAAGACTTGCTTTATAATATACCTTAAAATTAAGGTAGGTTATCGGGCATGCATAAAATGAAGGGTAATACTTTTTGTTGCCAAGGAGATCGGGTTGATGTAGTGGCTAGAGTACTGGCTAATCACGGCCAGGGTTCAAATCCTTGCAGAGGAGGATGTTTTTCCGAGGAAACTCGATCTCTACTGAGTGTCTCGTGGAGGGCACTTCAAGTACAGCACTCCGTCTGTCGGATGAGACGTTAAACCGTGATGACGTGGTGGCGACTTTCGTTAAGAGCAGGCTTATGCCGATGCCGGTTTTCTATCCACCCTTCCTCCCTTACCTATCCCCATGGCGCAAATGACCTTAGCCGTCGGTCGCCTCCCCAAAATCCAATCCTTCCTCTGAACTCAAAAACTCTTCCTCAAAAACCAATCTAAACCTCTATGCTGCCTTTTGTTACCATTGCGAAGGAAACACAGCGACCAATATCTGAATTTGCCACACGCTCCGAGCTCAGATTGACTTTCATTGAATCTATTACAGGCATAATTAGTGCCGACTTAGGCGAGTTTCTCCTTCCTTCCATTCCTTTTCCTTATTAATCAACCTCTCTTTGATGGCGCAAATATCGTCCGGCTTCGTAATAACGTACCGGGTAGTTGAATGAGTAAGATTCAGTCATGGTTTTTGGGATTAAAAGAGTGTGTGTATTGATTAAACAAGTGTAATTTATATTTCCAAATTTTTGGACCGAAGGCAAAGTGAAAATTGCCATTCTACATTCAGAAAATAATCTTGTAATTGGGTGCCGTTCAGCGATTCGCACGAAAGAAACAATATTTTGACTCGAGGTAATTGGAATGGAAAGGTATTTGCTTCCAACCGCCTGGTTTGGGAATTAATATCCTGTAGATAGATACCAAATAAAAATAAGGGGTGGACACAGCACTCGCGACATGGTTAGAAATGTGTGAACTCGTCATAAGATGATAATCTCACGCTACGAAAACAAACAGCGGCGTTGGCCCGTCTGTATCCCCAGTATATCGTGTTTCCAATGTGGAGCAGTGAAAACTGTCGCAATAAATCACGACGGAGGAAAATCCTGGGAGGAATATTTCATCGAACCATGGGGAAAGGTTCCGTGGGATCAGATAAAATAATTCAAAAGAGAGAGGAAAAAGCGCTTGTTTTTATGACAGGCATTTGCTACGAAAGTGTCGTACTTCAGCAAGAATAGTGGACCCTTCTTCAACTATTCGTGCAAGTACGCAATTCAGGTGAGAAACTGGAGAATTTTTGTAATATCTGTTGCTCTATCGTCACAAAAAATGCATGAGTTTGGCCATCTCGTCATCCTTGTCGTTGGCTAATCCTCAAGTGGAATGTTATGTGTATCACGATTTTAAATGGAATCAGCATTCTTTACATTTTTTCGCCCCTAAGTCTTTGAGATATATCTCGAAAATACATTGTGATGGAGAAACGTATAAAAAATACATGGACATATTGCTGCTATAGTTAATTTTACGGCCTTATTTGGAAGCTCTATTAATCCAAAACTACCCATTGCACCTCACGAAAGACAGATGTTTTCCTCGGGAGTGGAGGTGGATTTGATGCTTGATTGATTATTCAGAGGGCGTAACTGAGCTTCCTGGTTACATTGCATCTTTCACTTCCCACCATATTGATTTTTTTCCGCCTCCGCCGGCGTGTGTACGTACGGAGGTCGAGCTGATGTTGTTCTGCTGTCCTTGTGTCTAGACTCGTATGATTTCGCTCGATTCCGTCCGCACGCGCGGATAAAACGCACCTGAATCATGTCACGCCACACCTGTTACTGTATTTTCATTCGAGAAAAGCGTTTTTTTAGCCTCTCTGGCAATGTTTAGAGTATGATCATCCTTCGCACTTGTTTAAAAAGAATTAAATTACTTAGCTGATGGTGAAGAAAACCTTGAGATCATGCTAATGTAAACGAATAATATTATGGAAGAAGTATTAAGTGTGATGCTAAAGTAATCAAAATACAAAAGCAAGGGTGTATGACAAGGAAGAACAAAATGAAATTAGGATGAATGTCGGAAACGTAAAACTTAACTAAGGAAATGACTTTTATTATCTAGGAAGTAAGATCACTAGACATGAGAAGACTGAAGCAAAACAAGAACAAATTTTGAGTATACCGTGACTAGTCACGGATTAACTTGACTGAGTCCCCCGCTAGGACACTCAAGTGCAAAATTCCACAGAGGAAGAATCATCCACCTTTACCGGGATAAGTTAGGAGTTAGATCGCCCTGCCAATAGTTACACTAAGAAAGAAAAAAGAAAAAAGCATTAACATCCAAAAATAATGTATTTAAAATCAGAAAAAGGTTTGTAAAAGCATAAGTAAGGAGTGTGGCCTTATATGGACATGATGCATGGATTATGGCGAAAGAGGAAGAGACTCTGAACTCATTTGAAATATGGAGCTTTTAAAATATATATTATTAAATTTAATCGACTGATAAGATTTTTAATGATAGGCATTTGCTACGATGGTGTCGTATTTCAGCAAGAATACTGGACCCTTCTTCAACTATCCGTGCAAGTACGCAATTCAGGTGAGAAACTGGAGAATTTTTGTAATATCTGTTGCTCTATCGTCACAAAAAATGACCGATTGCCGAAGAATGACCGATTGCCAATTCGATGCGTCGAAGAATGGACGAGAAAAGAAGCCGGCGAAAGTAATCCTTAAGTGAAGGCCGTTTGATAAGGTGTCAAAGACTCCTAAATCCAATACTAGAGGGACAGGTGAATGTGGAAATATGCCACGAAAAAACACTACTGCAATTTGCAGAGCGGATCATGAAAGATGCGGTGATGCATGAATTACGTAGAGATGAAAAGGAGGGCGGATATTCACGAACGATGAAGAACGTCGATGAACCTAGCTGTAGTCAACAAATCTTCGGATTGATCAAAAAAAGGAGAACATTACGCGGTAGAATTCCTTGTAAGTGAATTGACGTGGGAGGTTTACAGTCGTAGCTACGATTTATGAAATGCTGTCCTTCGGTCTGGTAGCTATCCTTTAATTAAGAAATTTAAAAACATGGACGCACACTTGCTGCAAGTTTGGGGAAGCTGGCGTAAAGAATATATAATGGGGTCTCTTCGTTTATGTTATTGATGATTCGCAATGATTTAACCTTTGTATTTTTTTCGAGGACTTCAAATTTAAATGAAATGTATTCTGGATGAATTTGATTGGAAAATAGTTTGTAATATTGACACATCGTAGTCATGATTTCCGTGTGTTAAATAGTGTATTTAAAATGACTGCGCTACGTACCAGCTTACTCGAATCATCTTTCATCAACGAAGAAAGACATCTCTCTTCACATTGATATAAAATGTTTACTCAAGATTACGCCAAAGTTCTCCTCATCTAGGGATAAATATTGCGATCCTCTCCTTAAAATATTTCTGTATTAAATAAATTCACGAACAATATGTTTTCCTCTTTTCAGCATCTCAGTATAACATTTCAACATTCATCTCAACCATGGAATGCATGCAATTTGATACTCATAAGGTTGTGATTATTTTTCAGCTGAACTTGGTGCTATGCTTTTTCAAAGATCGTGTTATTTTATTCGAATATTATCACATAATTAATAATAATCAGTCTCGGTCATCGTCGCTATTAGGAAAAACACACACTGTCATCATTATCATCATTTATTGTTCAATCATAAGATTGTTTGACTGCAGCCCTCCACCCTTCCCTTACCTCCTGGTATCTCTTCCTACGTGCTTTCCTCTTTATTTGGTCCATGAAATTATTCCTGGTTTACCTTCAATAATGTTCTTCACAAACCCACTAAGTCTCAGGATGTGTCCATTTCATCTTCTCCTTATCTCAATGGTGTTCGATATGGTCCTTTACTCTTCTACCTTTCTGTACGTTTCATCATTTCTTATCTTTTCCGTCCATTTTATCTTCAGAATTCTCCTCCAGCACCAGGTATCGAAGGCTTCTAGTCTTTTCTGGTCAGCAGTCAATAGTCCATACTTCCGAACCATAGAGTGCTACGCTCCTCATGAATGTGTTCGCATACTGTTTCCTGGCTTGTCCTCCCATTCTTTGAGCACAGCAGTTGTCTTTTTCCCTTGGACGCCTTTTTAGCTTGGGATATTCTCCACTTGATGTCCGTTGTACTTCTTCCGTCCCACGTGATGGTACTTCCGAGATAGATGAAGGAATCCACTTGCTCTAATTTCTCTCCTCTCACTGTAATCATGACATTAGAATTAATGACTTTATATACTCGGAAAACTGAATCCATCATCTTGTAAGGCAAACTGTGGAATGAATTTTATGCTCATCATTTTAAAGTTATTTTCTCTGGATCCTAGCGACCTTATTTTCAGCTAAAAAATGTTATTTAAGCAACTGTACTAATTCAAAGTAACCAAGTCTATTTATTTTTGTTTCCAGTTAATAATACTGCTACTTTGCTTGCTGTTCTGCAACGAGCAAGCGAACTGAGAATTACATCCAAAGGTGGTCAGGGAAGAATCAAATAATAATATTGCGGAAGAAATGAGAGATGAGCAAATTGACTAAATGGGAGAAAAACTGACGAAGGCCGTAGGAAAAGGTATAGAAGTGGCCATACCAATGGCTAAGAAAAAAGAGCAGATGACTTAAAGTTAACAACAGAATTAAAGAAACTATTAAATGTAGAAAAAAGTAAGGCGTAAATATAATAAGAAAGGAACCAATCATTTAAAATATCAATTTAGAACATTAAATAAGAAAATTAAAGCACAAGGCAAATAATGCAATCGTCACTCAGATTTTTTGGCACACTGAACTGCCAATATATAATATGTCTAAACTGATTAACGCTTCTCTATTGGACCACATCGCACATGGATGAGAAACATGGTGAGCTAATCCGCGTGATGTCATAACCGGCACCGTATAGTATCGGCAAGGCTAAAGGTTTCCACACGTATAGAACATTCACATTTTCAATGGAAACGAATGGAAATATTGAGTTATCGGATGGGATCGCTCTTATCTTTCGTCGTTCCTTCTCTCTTTACCACGGCTGGTAACCTGCTACTGTCTGACATACATTCTTGCCCGCAGGGAATCTGTATATCTATGGTTAATTGCCTAGCGGATTATTAAACTATTTCACGAGCTTACTGATTCATGTTTTCGACTTAAATGTCAATGAGCTACCCTCATGTACACCAAAAGCTGTGGGAATTCATATTATGAAGATAAATCAGCAAATGGTGGAAATCCACCGATCCACCAAGCCACCGAAAGTAGCCGATGCACTCATGCAGTATTTTTTTCCATCTTCTGTAACTTCTAGTAGATCATGTTTGAATGCCCGAGTTGAACTTTTATCTCAATGCTCTTAACGTTTACATAATCTAACCCTTATGAATAATTTATTAATGAGGAGAGAGTAAAAATTCACGATAATTGATCGTCCTCTGCTCACGTATTTTATCACCTTCATCGAAATTTCACGAGGAATAAGTCAAAATATATGAAACAGGTAGATTTAATCCGACGAACATAAAATGGAGTAGTTTTGTGATATTATGGGGTTCGTGGTGGTGGAGTATTGAGCGATGAGAGGAGAGTGCTGACGCAATCCGTCTTATTATAAATTTATTTGCGCCCTTGACCCACCTGAATTCTGGGAAACAAAGGCGCTGATCAGGCCAAGGATCCTCTTAGTTGGCACAAAAAAAATAAAACCTCTGGCTTGAAGCACCTTCTGGCACAGATAGGATAACAATTGTAGTTACATTAAATTGGTGTAAGTGTCCGTATCAAGCAAAAAATTCTAAACTTAATATGCATTAACAATTACAGCATTCTGAAGTTTGAAATGTAATTTTATACAATCCAATTATTATAAACATTTCTGAAATCCGGAAGTCAGATAGGTTAAGTTCAAATCCCGCGAACGCTTCATTGAGATAGTTTATTTTTCAAACTGAATTCAAATGAAAACAGTCTTTATTGTTCTGGGATTTTGTTAGTCCGCTGGAACATTGAAACATGAGTACATGCCGCGACAAATGGGGTCAATGGTGACAGCGATACGTACACATTTCATTTAGGAGCACCACATATAAACCATCTAGAATGAATGAATAAGATAACATAACATGTGAAAATCGGGGTAGTAGTACACAGATTTTAGATCTAACATTAGGGATTGAGAAATTAAAACAGGCAGCATAAATACCAATCGCATTACTTACGCATTACACATTAGACATAATGGGATATAAAGTAATAGACACGACATCAAAAAGTATGATAATACGATAGAACTTGACGAATCTCATTCAAAATTGCAATGCACAGGTATGAAATCACAATTATACAGTTGTACGTATCGATTTGATGTGAGAAGATCAAGCTAAGTTGCATAAATGGTCAGTCATATTTCTTTTGAACATCGAAATTGTAGAAGAGGGTCTAACATCTTCAGGTAAATAATGCCGTAGCTTGCAGGAGAACATGAGGAAGGAGTGCTCGAGTAGTAAGGAATGGTATTTAGGAACGTAGAATATCTCAGGAATTCGGGTTGATCTTTACCCAGTATTTGCATTATAAAGAAAGTTTTCATGCAAATACGATGGATTTTTGAATTTCAGTATCTTAAACAAGCGTCAAGCCTTTTGAAGTTTTCGGCGTTTATCCAATTTCAGCCATTTTATTTTTATATAATTAGGCCTGACTTGTTTATCGTAACGGATGTTAAAACTGAAACGCAAACAGGAGTTTTGAAGACGCTCTAACTTAGTGCAGAGTAACTGAGGGCTGTAACTGTAACTTAGTAAGAGAGTACTGAAGTCACTCTTTGTAGCTGTGCCATCTAAAAGTAGACTTTTTACTTACAGATTGCTGAAAATGTTGATAAAACTTGGATAATATCTCATTTTTGTGCATCACTGAAATGCGAATGAAGTAAGGGGTTAGCACAAATCCTGTATACTACCCTGTTTATTTAGTTAGATAACTTCTTAACACCGGAGTAACTTCTAGTACTTGTGCCATCTAAAGGCACTCAACTTCGAAGTTTCTTTCCAAATAAATGCACGAGGATACGTCTTCCCTCTTTTATTTAAATCAACTCATAAGATTGTAAACCACGCCAACTTAACCGACCAAACCAACTTAAAAGGTTGTTAACCAAAACAGCAATGTACTAAGAGTTGGTGCGCACAAAGTTCCGCGCCACAGATACTGAAAGAAACTCGGCTTTATTTAAATACCATATGACTAATAAATGCACTTATTTAATCTAAGGAGATTTTTTCCTTGATTATGCTAAGGAGTTTAATAAAAGTTGAAACGGAAAACGCCGGTAAACGAGCAGTTTTGGAATTTGTAGAAGTGGGAAACGCCTGTGACCAACAGAGTCCAAGATGTCGTACTGCTTTTTGACGCCACAGTGAGTTTTCAACATGGCTGCCCGTTTTAGCAGCGCTACTATTTTTTTCATAATTCTGAATTGTTTTTCAATTCGAGAAAATTATTTTCGCATTAAAAATTTGGTTTTATAATGTATTGGCAGTCCAAACTTTAATTTAAGACCGTTGCTTCAGGCATTTTAAGAAGTGGTGCACAACCCTATTTAATTGAAAAAAGAAATTAAACTGCCCATCGGAATGGGTAGACAAGGAGTATTGAGATGACGGATGTACCCACGCTTCGACCAGAATTGGTCCGAATTGACCCTCCATGTGGTCCCTGATTTGATTATGTACTCCGGCGTCTACCCAAATAGGGATACCTAATCCCAATTTTTTGGGCAACTGGCTCTTCCGGTTTTCATAGATGTGCGGTAAGTTCTCGCAGAAGCAAGACTGATGGGGACTTGTCTCACGCTGTTGGGGTAACCCAACAGATACGAGAACTGTGGGAAGGCGGTGGCCCATTGAGATCCTTTTGACGTCAATCCGCCTCATGGTGTCGGCCTCGCAGGGGCTGTGGCTCGCTAACTTTCCCTTCTCTCCCATTTTCCTTTTCCCACTACTTCCCACTAGGGTATAAGCGAAGGCTTGCAGACCTGGTGGGGGGTTTTTAGACCCCTCGGGGAGACCCGAAACACCTGCCCATCGGAATGTGGAGTTCGGGGAGTTCAAGTTTGAATGTCGACGGTGGCCGAGATTTTCCATTTAAATCCCGATTCCGACTCGGACGCAATGTGGAGAGACTTTTTGATCAAGTACCCCACCCATCGGATGGGACGTTATACTGTAGTGGGAATTTATCAGGAAATCAGCCCTGGAACTGGCGCCTGCTGATGATGAATCCCCTTTTAACATGGAGGAATGGGGCTTGGGATAATTGCATCACCATTGGCGAGCCGATATTAGCATCCAAAGTCGCATCTAAATGGGTCATTTTCTCTGCTCTCTATTCATTGCCACTTCTTCAAATGCGGTGCATAATTCTCCGCTTTGGTTTAGTGCAAGTCATTAAAAAAGAGACATGTTCTAAGGAGCAATGATTCAGGAAGACTTGGCGAATAGCAATTGCGAGGCTTTTTTTTGGAAGGCAGACCATGAGTATAGGGCAGCTCGCGAACCACAAATAAGGCTTTAAGTCCGATGGTTTCGGGATTTACTTTGTGAAAATGCATTCTAAAAATCAAAATGACTTGGTAATTTTTTCTCAGATTTTTATGTTAAACGACCAGTTTCATCAAATGGGTGACATCTTCTGGTGATTATGCCTGAAGATATCGCATATGCGTTGAAACCAGTCGTTCAAAATGAAACTTTGTGAAAAAATTACGAAGTCATTTTGATTTTTCAAGGCCTAAATCAATTACAAACGGGCTGAAATTTCGGGTTGTAAATCATAAATTGGCGACTCATTATGCAGAGAAGAGCAATTTGAAATTAAGTGAAGCAATTTGAAATTAAGTTAAGCGAAAAATTTCGTACGCCGGAAAAAAATATTCAACCCTCCCAAACTTTTGCATCTTAGAAACTGGTTGCCATGTTGGATGACGTCAGTTGGTTGTATATCACGTCTGTATGTTTGGTTGCAGATTTTATACCAAAGTAGCTGACATAAGCCCAAAAGGCAAATAATTTTACAAGACTTTGGTAATGGCTTCAAAAATAGAAAACTATTGTTGGGAAAAGGACAATTGTATGTTATTCCAAAATTGAAAACGCAATTAAGTTCTCAAAGAAAGGCGAAAGATTAAACGTTGCCGAAATTAGAGGAGTGAAGACAAACTCATGAGTGATCTTAAGTTGTGAAATTCAGTACGCATATACAATGTGCTGGTCTTTAATATTTAAAATGATACAGTACGATGTTTTTGATGCCAAGTAACGTCAAAATTAAAACCAATATGAGGGCTTGCCTTTTTAAGCGCATCTTTAAAATACGTCTTTATAAACTACGTACTTGTTTACTTTAAGTTCTAAATATTACCGATGATTATCGTTCATATTTATTTTCCGACATAAACACTCGATCATAAAAATGGAAAAAAAGCATCACACAACCTTTTAGTAGATCTAACTTTGAATAACTTTGAAATTCTAAATTGACATTGTTTCAACTTAGGGCAATTTTCAGGCAAAGATGCATTTTGGGGGCGTAGCGCTCCAGGAATGCCGGTATTTTTCTTTCCAACGGAATTAGTTCGATGCTTTGCGATAAATTGATGAAATTATGATAAACATAAACATACTTATTTCACTGAAAAAAGTTTACACCAAAATACAGACGAAAACAGTGAAATTAGGCACCCCAGAAGATATAGTCTTGTGTAGGGGTTGCCATTCGATGAAAGTATGGCATTGTTTGGTAGTGCATTTTTCAGCATCAGAGTAGAACAAAAATAGCTCTCTTATGAATCATCAAAATGATATGTGTCCATATATTTCGACTAAAAGTATATGAACAACCTTAGTGAACAGATACAAATTGAAATAAAAATACAATAATAGTGAACCATTCATGAGCAAAATATATTCTAATAGAACTTATAGAAAAATTGAATAGTATAAAAAAATGAGCCTAATCAGTGGAACCCTTGTCTTAAAAAAATTTAAGTAATAGCACAGAGTATACAGAGAGGACATTTGGCGTTTCAACCTGTAATCTCGAAATGCGCTTCCGGCCATGTTGTAAGCGCGTTAACTTTGGAAGAAGCGAACACGTCAATGTGGTGAAAAGTGAGAGCTTCACTGAGTTTTTCTCTTTCTTGGTGATTTACTCCATCTCCCTAAGAGTTTGGCCAGAGTTTGTTTCCCTGGAAACACAAAATGTCTGAAAAGGAGAGAAAAGGTGGATTTTCTCTATATGCTCAATGTAATCAGGTATCAGAAATTAAATTCCGGCCCAAGCTGCGCCGATGTGCGTTGAATGCGCATTAAATGCGCGTAAAACCTCCTCGTTCGTAAATCTGCATTAGTCTTGCATTAGTAATGCGCGTAATATGCGCATTTTCTACGACAACTTATTAGATTTGCTATGAGAAGTCACATCAACTTAATGAGAAATAATTTGACCCTTACAAGGAGAGAACTTCAAGCCATGTAAGGCTCATGACTAGGTTCTTCTTGTGAAGAGGGATACATGAAAGTGAGGTACTTTGCTGCAACACATCAGGCTGAGTTCCATTTAGCGAACACCTACCACAACAAAATGATATGAAAATAAATACAATTCATGACATAGAACATATTTAACCTAAGTACACAACCCTAAGTTATCAAAGAGCGGTAGACGAGAGGTGGCACTGAGGACTTTGACGCGGATGGTGTGAAGTTCGGTCCTCTCTAGAGGTGGATACATGAGTGAGTAAACATTTTGTTTTCATCATAGTGACTCACTTAAAAAATATTTTTCCCCCAAAAAAATATTAATGTGCATTAATAATGCGCATTAAATGCACATAAAAGACATGGAGAAAAATGTGCTTTTGATGCACATTTGAAATGCGCACTAAATGCTACTATTAATGCGCACTAAATGCTACTATCAATGCGCATTAAATGCTACTATTAATGCGCATTTAATGCACTTTTATTGCGCATTGGTTCTGCCGGGGAAGAGACAACATTCTGTGACTGTATGAATCTTCATTGCTTCAATTAAATTAGCTACATCATTGATATGATTGTTTTTTTCCAACTTTCATCCATGAGTCAGCATGAATATGTTTTTGAAGCTGAGCAAAGGACATGGTAGGAATCTACTTTTATAACTATGTAAATGTAATCGTAAAGGTGTAGTTAATGAAAAAAAATTAATTTTACTAATTCATGATACAAGTCGCATAAAGATTCGCGTCTATCCCGAGTAGCATGTAGGCTCTTGTACCATTTTATTTGAATTTGTTTAAAAAGAACCTAGGTTCAAATGGACAATGCTGTTTAAATGGCCTGTGTCGATCAACTCCCTACTAATCAGATCATTTGGCTCTCATATTACTCATTTCTCTGGTACTGCCAAGGCTTTGAATAATTATAAACTTGAGGCTTTTCTCACCATTTTCAACTTAATGCTGACTATTTATTAAACCATATATTCCTGGACCCAACTGGCTCTCCACTACCCATTACTTTACTATCTCGTTGTCTAAGCCAGAGTTCTCTATCATGCAGCTTTCATATTCTCACAACATACCTCCTACAATTTTTTATTTTGTTCTTGATTGAATTGAAGCTAATTTTTTACCCGATGTGATTAACAGGTGCTTTACGCAAGATTCCTCACCTGCGTTGCGAATTGTAGTAATAGGTTAAGCAGTGAAAATGATTTCTACGGCTGTGCTATTCATCGCGCAACTATTGCTTTTGATTTAATTTAGAGATACATGGCAGAATTACCTTCAATCCACTTCAGGCCTGAAGTTTATAACGTGAGAGGGGTGATTACACCTCTGAATACCACCTGTAATGCGGGGATATACCTATACTACATAGACCATTTTAAATTCCCGCCGTTTTTAACGCGCTAGGAACATGGCCGATGCGCGCATTCCGCATTACAAAATTTAAAGGGGGGAAATGGAAAATGTCCTCTCTGTATACTCTGTGGTAATAGTCTTAAAGAGGAATTCAATATCCTTATGACGAAACAACGAGCCTCTCAATTTATTAGTAAAGGCAGCTTGACTATTACAACAGTGTAATTCTTGCCATAGCTTAGTATAGAGTTTTGGTCCAACATAGTTATAAAAGTGTTTGTATGCTTCAATTACTTAGTTTTCCACAAAAGATTTATTTCATTCTTACGACCCGGGTTTCATTACTGCGCGTCATCGTCAGGTGATATTGCGCAGAATTGAAATTTAGGTGATGTCGCGCAGCGATGAAACCCGGGTCGTAAGAACGTAATAAATCTTTTCTGGAAAACTAAGCAATTCATCATTTCATAATAAAGGAATTCCACCAAGTTACTGCCAATACCATTAATTCAATTTCTTAGCGATAAAGTTACCCATTCTCAAAAACGCTTGATAGGCCAAATGTCTTTATTGATCATCATTTTTACTTTTTGACTCAATAGGGAATAAAAGATGCAACAAGTTAAGGTGTCAAAATTTTGAAACCAATAAGAAGCTAAAATGGCGGAAGACGAGAATTTAATGCTGAGGAAAATAAGCAACGCAAAATATAGCTCCTTTTCCCTCCGAGGAGCACATGAAAGCAAGGTTTGCCGAATCATTTTTTCAGATTTTTAAATCTTTTGTTTGGAAATTGCACTCGTGTAACGAATTCGAAGATATGTTTTGAATAAATTTTGCCTCGCAGAATATTTTCTTTGGCTTGTGATTAGTCAATTTTACAGTAATCACCCACTTCTCTCTATAAACTCTCTTGATAAACTCTCTATAATCTGAGATGATGATTCACTAATCCTCTTGAAAGAAGGTGGCAATAAAATAAACGTATGGGTTTGAATTGGAGTTCTGCAATTGGGCAATGTATTTTGATTAAAAATTCAATGGCGCAAAACTGATACTTAATGTATAATTAACATTAGTAGTGAGCAGTGCCCATTCCTGAGATGGCTCTCTTTTGAATGTAGAGGAATTTTTTCTAAAGTTTAATACGGTGTAATTGAAGGATTGCATTTCCTCAGATAATGGAGGAGGAGGTGATTTTTGGCGTTATTTTTTCTATGAACAAATGGTTGCTACCCTTTAGCTATCGAGTTATAGCAACGCAAGCATTTCGTCCCAAAAGTTTTGCAATTACTATGGAAACTCCTTTAAGCAAGGGCGTACACTAATAGTCTTGACTCCAAACATATCTATGCTGGTCAGTATATTTACATGTTTCTTTTTCTGCCGAAATTTATTATTATTGCTTCCAATTTTCCCCACCATTACTGAAATCGACAAAAATTTTCTCCGCAAAAAATTCTACCAATTAAAATTCATTTTAATTCTCAGGGATATTAAATAACCCCGCGTCAACTGAGTTTGGCATATTTTATTTTCTTTCTACTCTCGGCTGAATTATTTTTCTAATTTTTCAGCAGGGATACTGCATCGCATGTGATATCGTTGCTCAACCTCATTGATTGAAAACTCTCCTCTACGAATGGAGCTGGTCAATAAATTCGACAAATGCTTACTTATGCCCTTTTAAATTATCCAAAGTCATATTTAACCGCTGAAACGGGGATGTAAGCTTAATTATGAGGTAACGAATGTAAACTATCAAATGGGGCTTCTCAAGAAAGATAAAAGTCTAAAGCTAGACTTGGATAAGTTTTCAGTCACTATTATTTATGAAAGCCTCTGATTTTTGGAGTTTTCATGGTATCTGCGTCTGACAAATTGCTTACGAAAATATCTTTGTAACTACGAGGGCTACGAGCCCGTGTTCACAGGGCAAAAAAAATTCTTTGAGTCACCTCCTGAAGTAGTGCAGGTTTTTCTGTAAACACCTTGTATAATTTGCTAATCTATATAAATTTGTTGACGTAAAGATTCCGTATTTTCAGGTATTCTTCCAGGAAAGTAAAAGGCTCACTCTTTCACAAACCTTGTTTAGGCCACGTCTGTTGAGCAAACGAACTTCCGTGTGGGGAAGCCTGGTTTCATTTTCAAGAGATCCCCAAACACCAAAGGTAATGCATCACTTCATCAAACTTAAACTAATACAGCGTATGCAACTTGCGGGGTTCAGTGAACTCATATCTCGTGATTAAAAATTACAACTAGGCGGTAAAAGTAATAAGAGAGAAAAGTGTCACGAATTGTGTCGTGTCATGTGGTGATTAGATCAAATACTGTTTTCAGTTTTGTGTCGGATGCCAGGAAAATATCATCAAGGGCGCTGAAAATTCTTGGCATTAACAAAAACGATTTCTTCATAGGTTAATAAGATATTTGATATACATAAAACAGTAGAAACTGCATAGTTCCCATTGAAGAAAAACTTCCTCTTGCTTTAATTGACGAAATGTGTCACAATTAGGGAAGCCCGTCCCTAATTCGTCTCTCATGTATGCAATTTTTCGTTAAATAGCGCACTTGGCGTCTTTTTTGACCGTGTTCCTTGTCTTGCTCATCGTTTTTCCCGCGCAAGTTGACTATGTTGACACTCGACGATATCGAGAACCAAGCAATGAAAGCTCTCCCCTGTTACGACCTCGCCAAACTGTCCACGAGCAATCCCTTTCCCATTCTTAATTATCTCTGTCATCAAAAGCCGCTATCTTTCTCATTTAATATACGCGAAATCGCCGTCTGCGTAAATAGCCTGTTATTAAAACGAAGGATTAACGTCGTGTCAGGCGGTACCACTCGCCTTCAAAAGAATCGATTTCTAGAGACGGAGGAAAAGGCTGAGAGCCCTGGTACCACCAATAGATTTATCAATGGACAAGTTTATGCTGGAGTCAGAAGCAGATATTTATTGTGACATAAAATATTATTATGGCTCTTGAACTTTAGTGGGCTTACATAAAACATCTGCTGATAGAAATCTCATATTTTTATAAATTAAGCTATAAATGTTGGAAGAAGAACCAGTAAAATCAGATAATTCTGAGGTAAGTAAACATTTCGATAATGTAGATTTTGGCACTGGATTGTACTACCTTGCTTAGAAAGATAGTATTTTCATTAACGTATGCTTCGACTATTCGCCCCTCTTTACGCGTCAAATCATATATTTATATAGTTCACTGACGCTACAGTTTATGGAAAAAATATTCTTCCAAATGCCCTTGTGGTTCTGTTTGTTGTTATTTTTTATTCATAATTTATTTAAAACATATTACTTTACATGAAATATAATATAGTTTGTTTTTAACGTAAGGGAATAAAAACTGCCCTGGCGCTTAAATCCTATTCATACTTATATTTTAATTTTTTGATTACGCAGTCATTGCGTCTTCCTTAACGAAATTATATCTAGTCATGTCTATTAGAACTAATAGATCCACATTCTAGAAACGAGAATATTTGCAACTTTAATAATATTTTCCTTTCAATTCGTCCGGTGCGATGATGAAAGAGCTAATTTTTGGGAATCTTAGGGGAATAAATTTTTGCCAAAATATGTGTTTAACATATTTGCTTTATGTTTTGGGCTAGATCCGCGTCGTAGAGCCACTTAATTAGGTTTCTTGCATCACCACCTAAATCAAAAAGTTCAATTTTCAAAGTCTACTTCCTACATACACAAGTACCTATCACGTCGTTCCGTTTCGAGGTAGACAGCGTCAAAAGAAATTAAATCTCAGCGTTAGGTTTAGATAAAGCTGACTCTGCTTCGATAATTTCCTCCACATTTCTCTATCCTTCCATATATCCCCTTCACTTCTGTGTTATTCATGGATTGCTTCGTATACGCTATTTTGTTCTCAAGACTCAAAATATTCCTGCCCCAAGTGTTTCATTCATCTCATGACTTTCTCCGACTACCCCTGTCTCTCACACTTTTTACTTTTCAATCTTATATCTGATGAATTATTCAGCTTTAATCCATTCTTTCACCATTTCCAAACAAACAAACTGCATTCCTTTTATGTACTATGTCCATTACCGGAATACCCATTCCACAGCCTTTCACTCTTACTGTATCTCTTTCTTTACCGGAAAAATATTCTCTAGTACCTCATGGTAACTCCCAAATCTTTTCTAACGATAGTCAACCCATAAATGTCTCCCTAAATTACTGAGTCTCACTCCGAACTTGTTAATTTGGCCATAAAATCCTTCTTCAGGCTTCAAAATGTTTTTGACCATTTATCGATAAAGTACGTAAAATTTTCTCTGATATAACATCAGATAAATATTTCTATTGTGTCCAACGTTTTGATTAACATCTCTGGTACCGTTATCCCCCCTGATTAAAAATGATTAAAAATGATGATTAAAAATGAGGCCCTCATCAAAACGCTTAAAAATGGAAATATTAATTCGATGTGTTACTCGAAAAGATTTTACTTATATAATTAGGACAGCATTAGTTTTTCTACGTAACGGTGATAACATGCCAGGGAACACTGAGGCAAGCGTCGTGCTGCATGAGGAGGAACAGTATCCTCGTTTGGGGGCTGGCGCGCGGGAGCCCGATATATAAAACGCGGGAGCAACAGGAGCAGTAGAGGGCGGAATGGGAGGGGAAAAGAAAAATGGAAAGAGAAAGAAGCCACAAGCTGTCCTTCGCCGTTAGCCAGTGTATTGCTGCCATGCGGTCGACGACGTCCAAAGGTGGAGCTAAACCAAACCGCTCCGTGGTGGGTATTTATTTCTCGCAAACCTCCGCGGTTTCCCATCTCGCTTTGAAACCAGGATCCGATGATCGGTGAATACCTGTCAAACTGAATATGCTTGGTATGTGTGGTGCATGCGTATAAGGATACTTGGGTCGACGTCGCACAGCTGGCTGCATGTGTGCTAGGATGAAACTATTCCGCGGAAATAATTGGATATCACGGCTTTTCTTGAACTTTTGATGGGACTAAAGATATCTGTAACTGCTCTGAAAATGATCTGTGACTGCTCTGAAACAAGTCTGTAACTTCTCTAAACGACTATCTGATCTGGAAGCGTTACTGGTCTGTATTTGAACATCTTTAAATCCAGATCTGTTCTTTAATTTATTAACTTGAAACTTTTACTTACCACAGAATATTACAAACTTCAACACGACCCGGATTTCGATGGCTAAGCATCATATTTAGATGGTTATACTAGTATCTCATTCCCTTATATACTACCAGGAGAGGGAAATGAGAGGGGGGAACATTTGTGGGAAAGGACAAATTTGGTATTGTTATGGACCATTGTATAACCTTCCCCTTCTCCCAATCACCTGAAGATGATGCTTAGCCTTCGAAACCAGGGTCGTGTTGAAGTTTGAAGTATTCTATATCCAGTAAAGTTAAAAGTTAATAAATTTGTGATGGAGTACCACAAAGTTAACAAAGAGCAAATTTTATTCAGATCAGTTCAGTCTAGTAAGAGACCACTTCAAGATTAGATATTAGTCTTTCAGAGCAGTTTCCGAGCAGATACAGACCAAATAATTTTACCTGCTTTATAGTCCTGATTAGTACACTTACATAAAAATGCTCATTGTTAAAGTGGCTACGAAAGGATTTGACGGAGCTTTGAAGTTTGTTGGAAAGTAGAAATTATCCTTATATCCAGGCTTGGGGTTGAGGGGTGGCATCAGCTACCTTAGACTTAACTGTGTTGATGACAGAAGAAATGCAATTGGAAATGGCTATATATTTAAAAAAATATTTGTTACCCCATTCCATATTATCATAATGTACAATAGTTATATGTTTGAGTTTCTTTTAGCAGGCATCCCATCCAAGGGTACAATGACGTGCATGGCTGAATGCATTCCTTTTCTTTCCTCAGTGCGGTATAAATATGTATGGACCAATGCAAAGGCCTTTTACCTTGAGACTTTGGAAAATTAATTCATGCCTAAAGCAAGGCAAAAACATTCCACTTTAATCCTTTTAAAAATAATGAAAAACTGGATAATTTCAACTAATAAATCATAAGATGATGTCATCAAAATTTCTATGATTAGGTACCTATTTTCCAAACTTTTTCCAAGAGAATATTTTTAGTGGGAGCCGTCAATACAGCCAAAATATTTCTTTTACTATGCGTGAAATATTTTTTCTCCTGTGATCTTTACCACAATTTGAGCAGATTGTGCTGCATTGTAGTTGATTAACATACTGATGGCTTCTTAACCGAAGCTTTGCCATATGCAGGTTAGGGCTTATACTCTAATATCAAGATTCAACCAATTATCTATTACTCAGGTGTGTGTGCTCATGAGGTATTTGTTAGGGGTGAACTAATATTTTCCATGTTGCAAATATTTAATGATGGACCATTTTGATTTATTTATGATATTTATATAAAAGTGTTTAAGAAAGAACTTCAGAATTGTTGACAGCAATAATTAAAGTAGTTCTATATCCGTTAAAAATTATGTCGAGTCTTTTCTTAGTGTTGCATTACATTTGGATCCAAATACAATGACAGTCCTAAGTATTGTAGACCCTGTGATCCACACCATTGGAGCATGGAGGCAGATGCATTGGCCTGGTTGGTACTATGCTTGCTAGCTCAACCTTAGGTCATAAATATTCCATTACCTTGAACAATGAGTCCTGTACTTGGTGCACATTTGTACATATAATATATTTACATGGCCAGAATGATCTGAAGTTGAAATGAAAAATCACATAAAAACTATTTATGCTGGAGATTTTCTTTTTTTAGGAATTGTTTCATGAAACACTAATATCATGCTGGCCATGTATAACATATATGTATTTTAATTTACAATGATCTACAAGGTTTTGTGGACTTTGAGTTTATTAGGGGATGGGTCTAGTATAAATATACTGTGGAAAAAAAATTGAAATCATCATTGAATCCCAAGTAAAATATACTAGTAATCATGGATATGGGATGCAACCTTGGTTTAACAAAAGAATTTATTGTTCTCAACCATGAAGGGCTGGCATTCTTGGTGTGAGTTATCATTTGTGTTGAATTTGATTAGTTATTGTCTTGACATCTAAAAGCTCTAGCTTCCAGAGATTTCACTTTCTTGGTTTTTATTCTCCATTTTGCCTTGGAGCCTGCATTGAATTGTGTCTTTTCGTGACTTTTGATGATACTGGATAAGTTTAAATTTTATTATTCTGAGATAAGTAGAATATGATGTATAAGGCATGATACCAACCTTGACATTATATGCCTCCACAATTATCACTATGCTAAGTGCTGTTAAACATTGTAATTTGTGCTCTTGTGGAATAGGTAAATTGCTTTTCTTATTGTATGAAGTCTTTATCATCATTGTGGAGGGGAAGGTTTTTGAATCAGACACAGAATCAGCCTGGTTGGTTCTATACTTGCTAGCCCAACTGTCGGTCATAAATATTCCATTACCTTGAACAATGAGTCCTGTACTTGGTGCACATTTGTACCTATAAGTTTTAATAATAGGAATCAATTTCTTGCAAAATACTAATTCATTCTCATTTATTGGATTGGTTGGAAAACTAATATTTAATGCACAATATGTATCAAAATTATGTGTTGAAGAAAAATATGTAGTGAGGAAGACCACTGCCTTTTTGGTCATTCCCTTTTGGTAAAAAATATTTGTTGGTTGTTGCCTGATTACTGATATTTACTTGCAGTACAGCTTGCTTTAAATACTAATGCCATTGGCTTAAAAATTTTATGAACATATGGAAAATCAAATTAATGGCAGAACCAAAGGCTATTCTTGTGAATGAAAGTGATTTTGTTTGCCAACAGGAATGACTGTCATGACAGGCTTACTTGGATGCATAAATTTGATACTTTAGCTGTGACATAATTTACTACCTTAAGGTTTCCACATTGATTTTTTACATGAGAACTTGTGCTTGTGCATATAGGGTATTTATATGGAAATGCTTTTCTTTTTGGAAAGGTCCGATACTTGAACTCTTACAGATTGGAATCAAAATACCCTTTCAACCGGGACTTAGTTACTAAGATAATAAAGGAGACTTTGGAAAGGGAAATATTATTGTTGAAGAGGTATGACCCCAGTGAATGCAAAATACTGAGTAGAGCAATGGCTGAAGATATCCGTTCCCAAGTCAAGGCATTGGAATTTGACAGGTAAGTAGGTATGCAGAGCATTTGTATCAGGGGGGTCGATGATCCTCCCGGAAGCTATTGTGCAAAACCCTTCAAATTCCTATTTCCCCCCTAAAACTTGGTTATTCATTCCAGCTCCCTTGTTTTAAATTTAAATAATATTATCTTTAAAAGGTAATATTTAAAAAAGAAAAGGATTATAAGTCAGAACAAAAATATCAATTTTCATCCTAAAAATCCTATCCTATATCTTTTTATGTATAATATTTTATAAATATCCTTTTTTCATGAATAATTTTTCCAAATCTTATCTCCGTTACCCAAAAAATAATATTCAGAATGCCTCAGATTATATTTGTCACTTTCGTTGTCCAGATTTTAAAAATTTTATTTATTTTTCTGCCTTTGTTATTAAAATAATTTTTCAAAATTTCCCTCACCCCAAAATTTCAGTGGCGCAACTTGTACCATTTAACCCCCATGTTGACACCCCTACTTAGCAAACATCAATAAAAGAAAGGAAACATATATTCAAGTACCACATTCAGGCAGGACAAAAGTCATGGAAATACAATTTTACACCAATCAAAGTGCTGGTAATTGATGAGGTGTGACGAGAAAATGATTTGATGAACTATTAATTAGAGTACTATTTAAAAAGAATAACTGCAGTCTTGGGTTAGTTCCAATGTTAAATAATAATATTTGCTTACCTTTGCCAAATTAATCATATCACTGCAGACGGATCATACACCATTTGCTGCTATACTTTCACTTTTTCATATTCTCTTTGGAAGAAACACTGCACTAACACAAGTTAATGTGCACAAACACTAATCACAAATTGCAGGTTCACTCTTCGCAAGCATCCAAAACACAAGCTTAGAAATGGCTTATCAAATTAATGTAGTGTTTTCACTGTATTTTTTTAATCTTAAGGGAAGGAAAGTGTAACCAACGAAGCCCTATGCTAAATATTCCCACTTGACAAGCCTACAAAAAATAAGTTTGCTCTTTAGAAACATGATAAATTCCATCCCAGTAACCTCATTCTGATTGGTTCTTTCCTATCCCCTCTATCATCCCATCTCTTTTCTTCACTTTCCCCTCCCAATCCTGACTGTGGGTAGGTTGAGGGTAAATTAACAGTGGTATATGAGTAGATATCTGCAAGGGTAACCTAATCCAAAAATATGTACTCCAAAATCTTCTGTTTAAGGCTTCACTTGGGCCTGATGATGATGGCTATAGTTCAACAATACTGAGAAGTTTAGCAATAGCTTGAAATACAAGAGGACATTTTTCCATTTGGTAGTTTGTTACATAGTTTACGAGTCTTATAGTTTTCTCCTAAACAATGGCCTTAAAGTAACAACTCAATGTACAAGATAGTCGACGAATTGACTTTATGGAGTTTAGACATAGTATTATAATTGTAACTTTGTAATTTTCCACACTATTTTATTGTTCTTGGAGCCCGACCGGTTTCAATATTAATGCATTATCTTCAGAGGCAGAATGGCATATGACCATAATGTGTTAGAATGTAGATAATGTGGCAGAATCACCATATGCCATTCTGCAGAGACAGGTTGACATTGAAAGCAGTCAGGCTCCTAGAACAATAAAATAGTGTTGAAAATTACAGTTACAATTTTTATACTATGTAACAACTTAACTTTTTCAGAGAAAGAAATTGGTCACTAATTTATATGGTAATAAACCTGATCAAGAAGCATTGGTAATAAGATCAAGGTTGTCATTGGTTGGGTAGAACCTTGAGTAGGGACTTAGCGAAGAATAGTAGTTAGAACGTATCCACAGGGTGACGATGGCAGACTACACCTTCGAAACGTTGGTGCCAAAAACCACCATCATCTGGTTGGAAACCCGAGAGCTATACATTCTAAGTATTCACCCGTAAAGCCTAAAATCTTACATTAGTCAGAAGTTTTCAAATTATGAAATGTTCACATTAAGAGTAAATAGATGGAGGCACTACAATAGAGCCTAATTTTTCAGCAGGTCATTTTATTTGGGACCCTCCTGCAGAAATATTGGGATAAAAAGATTAAAGTTTTCTTCTGAGTGCATGACTCTATTTTATCTCTAAATGGCCTTAAGTTTTTTCTTTTATATTAATAATCTACCACCAGCAGCATTCTACTGCCTGGAAAGTAGTTTTTCTGCAAAGAAATGACCTTTTCTATCAATTTTGATGTACACCATCTGTGTCCATTCTTTTGCTTTGCTTTGGCCTCCTCGCTTACTCTTTATAAAAGCTATACCACCACAGATAGGGTAGGTATATCCTCACAACTCTTCCGCTCATAATTCCATGGTAACTATAAGTACCAATTCTGGGAGGAAATGAAAATTATTTCTATGGGAGAAAATAAATATGATACCTATGTGATACTTCCACAAAAAGATTTTATAATATTAGGAGATATTCAGTGCAAAATAAGTTGGGCACTATCAAGTAGTTTTTCTTTGGGTTGATGAAGTTAAACTTATATATGAGAGGTTTAACCTACATGTAAGCATGTTGAGGAAGGAAAGTACCTACTTACTAGAAGTGTGCTCAGAATCAATTTCAAAACTCAAATCAATTACTGCTAACATGTACAAAAGTATTTTATGTTTCATTGCAGATATAAAATTGTTGCTAGAGTTTACATTGTGGAAAAACTACAACAAGGACTTCACATTGATTCATGTTTCTTGTGGGATGCTGAAAGAGACTCTTTTGCCACTTATTCATGTGAAAATATGTATGTTGGAGCAGTTGGAGTAGTTTATGGGCTATACTGTGATTGATGGAAGCATGATAAGTACATCATGATGAGGCAAAAATATTTTGTGAATCAGGAACTTTGGCTAAACATTGTATGGGTACTTAATCTATAATCCATTGTCCACTGGTATCTTAAAATCATGAATGAAGCAATAAAACTGCATTATATATGTTGTTGGGATGTCAAACTATGATGATTAATGCATATTTATTGATAATTTTAAATAGGTACAAAACTCTATTTTAAGGTAACCTGTCTTTGTTACTGATATATAATTATTAATTTTACTCCCACAACCTCGTAATACAGTTATGTCTTTATGATGTGGATCAAAATGAAACTGTCTTCAGGATAACCTTTCAAGTGGGCCCTCACTCCTATTTTTTCAATTCTTGTAGTTTTTAATTTTAAACCCTCATATTTTATTGGAAAGGCATAAAGTGATCACTTAACTTTTATCTCATTAATTTAAAATGAATTATATAATATTGATATCCTGTGGTGACCGGTGAGTTTCACCTGCAGTACACTCATTACTTTGTGTGTAGTGGCTTATTGAAAATTTTGCTGATATTTTTAATTTTTTTTGCAAAAATGGATAAGCTGTATTGGTAATGATTTGCTCCATCAATCGATGAGATATCATACAATTGTCTGAAATGTATCCTTCAAGTGTGTGAAGTGGAGACTTTAAGGCTGTCTATTGACAGTTGTTTTTACTCGTGCATAAGCATTCATCCGATATGTTCCTATTGCCTCCACTACAAACAGCATGTATTACTGACGAAGAGGAGGCAAAAATTAAGTGCTAAAATTAAAGAAAAAAATATACTTGTTTTTCCTTACTTCAACATATTGTGTAGTGAGAAGTTGTGGGCTGTGAAAAACAAAAGCATTTAACCCATAAATTGAAATGGGAGAATTGGTAATTCTAGTTGAAATAAGTTGCCAGATATAATGGCAAAGATGACAAATTCTAGTGAAAACAAGTTGCCAGATCTAAAGGAAAAGATTGCAAGGTGAAGCTAAGTGTTTCTTGGGGCATTATTGAGAGAGTTTAGCCATCCTTGGTGACATGTTAAGGAGGTGAGTAGTTATTGGCAGCTAATTAATAAGTTCATTTTATTTTATGAGTATAAGGATGTAGGATTGTTAACCTACTGTGATAAATGCCAAAAGGCGTATAGGAAAAAACCCCTAGGTAAAAACATCAAGTCCATAGCTAATCTGAAATTGGTCTCTAACTGCTCTGAATCTGGCCTTTAACTTCTCAGGAGGACTTATATCTGTTTTGGAAGTGGTCTGTAAATGGTTTGCATTTAAAACAACTTTGAATTCCATATGTTTAGTCCAGTAACTGACTACTTTCAGATCTGTTACATGCTGGTTTCAGAGCTGTTACAGACCAAATATATTTTTCCTGGGTACTAGAGGATCATGAAATTTTATTGCTAAGACTTGGGTGACCTATGCGACCACTCAGGGTTGCCTCCTTAATTAGGGGGTGCTAAATTGAGGACTTATAGAGGAAATAAATTGAAAAAATATCATTCTATAGAAATAATAAATTCATAAATGGTAAATAATATCTGAAGATTAGTGCATAAGTAAATCTCATCAGTTATACATCAGAATATGTAGCGAAAAATAGGGGGTGCCAAAAAGTAAACTTGTCCTCATAGAAACATTTTTTCAAGGCACCTCTGCTAATGGAAAATGTTTCCTGAATGAAGAATTGAGTGTCTTGGCTTCTTGGGGTGCTGTACCAACAAGATATCCCAGTTCCAAGATAATTTATTGATGGATGTACACATAGAAACCAGTGGTTATGTTTATTCAAAACAATTGTGTATGACATCTAAACAGAACCATGCTTAACCCTCTTAGTGCAGCTGGCCAATATATCGGCTTTTGCATCTCGGGCAAAAAGTGCGGCGGGCCGACATATCGGCACATGCGTAAAAATCATTCAACTTTAGTACACTAATATAACTACAATTTTTTTGTTGATGTAAAAGCCTTTTATGATTATCACCTAATTCAATTTATACACAAAAAACCATGTATAGGTATTTTAAATATTAACTTCATTATTATTTTTTTCCTAAAATGATGCATTTCATTGAATTACTCTTTGCATTTTTTTGCTAGTACCACTGGCAGGAGTCAGCATGAACAGGATTAATAAAGGCCCATGTCTAGAGCAGCAGATAATAGGCAAACTATGCAAGACATTTAATATGTAATGTTGAATGGCTAAGAATGTGACAAAAACTGGCAGAGGATAAAGATTTTCTGAACTGGGTCCAGGGCAAAGGGTCAGGTGAGGGAATTGAACCTCAGACCTAAAGTATTCCTGATTGATACACAGACCACTCTAGCTAAGGTTCCTGGAATCCTTTCAATATTGCATACATAGATATCTATGTATTCTTAAATTTTCAGCTTCCACTATTCAAGGTACGCCTTTGTAAACTGTTGAGTAAGCATTACAAATATACATATTTCAAAGGAATATTGGGGCAGGCACCTGAGTCCTAAGGCATTAAAACCTTCAGGCTCAAATGTTAGTTTTATTCCTATGCAAACTTTTCTCTTAGTAATTTCTATTGAAATGGATGGATAAAGAAGTCAAATACTTCATTTCAGATCAGTTTTAAATCAATTTATTATTATATATAATGGATAAAACTATGTTAATGGATAAAATTGAGATACCCTGATGAAATATAACGACTCAATTGTATTGGGTGACTCATGTGTATTTGGTATGATTTATACTCATGCGTTCACTAATTGTATAGTTTATTGCCATTTTTTTTAGTGCAGATGTGGGAGCTATCAGTTTCTAGGCATTCACAAGAGCGTAAGGCTGACTTACCCTTGTTAATTTCACTATGAATATTTTACGATAGAGACGAAGCATCTACTAATTTTCCACCTTCTTACCATCCATGGTCATTAATCTAAACCTGCAGGTTTAGATTATATAGAGACAATATTCATGAATATAACAATGAACTGGAAATGTCAGCCATTGAACATTACCATTTAACTATCATTTCTAGTTTTACATTAAGATGCCATGAGGTGGGAGATAAACAGTTAACACCCTGCCTGGAAACCTGGTAATAGGTTGTTATCATTGAAACTAAGACCCTCTCATGAGTAAATAAGAAGAGAAAACAGTATGAAAATACTGCACAATCAATCAATCAAACAAATCATTGAGCATTAAAAAAAAACATTACATAGAGTGAACAAGTGATTATGATGATGACATTTAGGAACATATTGTAATAAAATATATATTGGTAATTTTTGATGAAAAGTTGCAAAGTGTTAGCGAACCCTCAAATCAGGACACAAATATGCTGTCTCCTTTACACTCCATAGGTACACAAGTGTTGACTGCAGCAATAAGTTTTTGTTATTGCTGCCTTTGAAGAGGATAATTTCAGGGAAAAGGATTGAAGGTTTAGAGGATGGTAGGGGTATAGGATTAGGCAGATATGAGGTTAGAATGAGAAATTGATGACAGGGAACTGGAATATATACAAAGATAAGTTTTTAGGAGGCTAATGGCATTAGAAAATGCTATTAACCAGAACAAGATGAAGTATATGGATTCCCAACTTCTTGTTCCATTTAAGACTTTTTTTTCAATTCCATAGTTAATCATCATCTGATCCAAGTGATCGATTCCACCCATCGTCTCGTTGTACTTCACAACAGCCTCTGGCTTAGAAACAACTCTGTCTTATCTTTTTGTCTGCATGTCAACTGTGCGACTCCTGAAATCAGACCTGATCATTAGAATGCTCATTTTTTCTAATGAATTCAAAAGAGATATGGTACTTTTTTCACAGTTTTTCATTCCAAGTTGACCGGTTTCGTTGCATAGGCGACATCATCAGGTCAGGATCAAGTGTAAAAAGTACCATATCTCTTTTGAATCCATTAGAATGGATTTTCACAAAGTAAAGCCTGAAACAATCAAGTTTATCATTTTCTTTCTGCCTGAAGATGCAGATGCATAACATCTTTAGAAACTGAGTCAGTGGGTTTTACCTTGATGTAAAAGGCTGTGAATACTGGCATAATGTCAAAGCCTGTTCGCAATCCATGGAGGCTGAGAGAAAAGGTGAGTAAATTTATGACAGCTTCAACTCCCACAAATTCTGATATATTTTCCTTTTCTCTCCTCGTTTATGTTTGATCTGAAATTATTAAATAGAATTAAAAGATAAAAATTCTTAGGAATGCATCTATACAAGGTAAAGATTAAATGATTCTCTAGACCTGATACAAATAAAAGGTGAAATAAAGGTAGGAACAATTCCACTTAACTGTAATCTTGTTGGCAGGACAAAGTACACATTCAATTAGGTGACTTTTGCAATACTTATCAGGTAGACTAAAAAGTATTTTACATAAATGAAATTTAAACAAATGCCCATAAGAAAACAATAAAAATTAGCAATAGTGTTATACCAATCCTCTGAATAATCAGTAGTCAAATTATAAACAACAAATGACTGTAAAGTATTGGCACCATTTGGTGTTTATTTTTTATCTACAGTAAGTCCTCGATTTATATGTTGGAGATGATTGTTGAAGAAAAGCAACGTAAGGCGAAACAATGTAGAAAAGATCCAGATATTCATGCCCACTTTAATCCCAAGATAAATCAAGGCGTTAATTTCAAAATTCGTTTTTTGCCTTTATCTAGGAAAAAATAGCTATTTCAGATTGAATGATTATATCTCATTAATTGAAAAATGCTAACATATGCACATACGTAGTATTTTATTACAATGTTATAGCATTGAATAGGAAAAACATTTCTAGAGGACCTTGTCAGCATAGATATGTAACATCAAATCAAACGTAAATAGAAACGATGCATTCTGAGGACTTACTGTATTGATATTCTAAGGCCATAGAGCTCCACCCATTCCATTCTGATCCAATATATCCGATAACATTGCTGTCAAAACATAAAAATGGTTGGAAATATTTTATGAAAATATCTCTTGTTATACCAACACATATATATTAGCAGTTGTAAATGGATACAAGAATAAAAAATGTTGTGCCATGTTGAATTTAGTTGACTAGGTTTAAAGAATGAAGAGAACCATTGAGCATTTTGTGATGATTTATTACATTATTTTATGATTGATTGGACGTGTAACTTCATTCATGGCTGTGTCCTTTTTTCACTCAGATTTGATTGTTTGTGTTACTTGTGTAGTTTGTGTAGTATATCATGTTTCCAAGGGGAAGTTTAAGAATATGTGCAAGGTAAATATAATAATTTTCTTTTATTTACTGACACTGTAACAACCCCCCCATCATGGAGGAAAGAAGTATGAAGAGAATTGTTTTAATCGATTATCAGGATCAATATAATCAATCAGGATCCTGATAAGAATAAAGAGTTAAACCTGCCAATAATAAAAGAAAACAACTAAGAGGAATATTTGAAAGATCTCTGAGGAAAACAGTCTTTAGAAAAACTTCTGAAAGAATTCTGTGATTGATCTTGAACTGATTATAAGGACAATTGTTCATTATGGTAAAGAAATCTAGCAAAAATGCCAAATGTAAATCTTCTACTCTTAAAATAAATAGTCACTTAATGATTGAAAATAAAAAGATACAATTTGTCATAAATGGATTATCTATCGGTGTTGTTGGAAGAATTTGACAACACTGAAAACATATTTTTATGTCAAATTAGGTACCCATTGGAAAATTTTTCCTTGATTTCCAAGTAGGGAAATATTTTTCCTATGTAGCTTTAAGGTAAGGTGCAGGCACATGAATATTTTCGACAAATGTCTGATCCAGGCATAATATGTGGATTAATTATAATTGTTTGGCATTTATTGATATTTCTCTATGACGAAACTAATCACTCAAAAAGGAAGAATTATTCTAGGCATCCGTAAATAAATTATATCTAAAAATTTCCCAGCAAAATCTGTAAAATGAGTGCATACAACTCATTTTTAGCTCTTTAAAAAAGAAAAGTTTCAAAATTTGAGCCTAGTTTCTTTTAATCCATGGAGTCAATTGCCCATTACTCAGTAAAACACAAAGAACTAAAACCTTAAAATGAATTGTAGTCATCCTAAATGGTACCAATAATGTTTTGCACAAAAATATTCATATAAATGAGGATAATATTGGTGATCGATTGCATATATAAATAGTAAAAGTTTTCTCAATTATGTAGTATATGTTTAATTGAGTCTACTATTATAAAATCCTATTCTAGAATTGCTGAATTGGTTAGTAAAACATTTAGCTTAAAGATTAATTTGCACCGTATCCTCAACTGATAGATAACTTCATAAAATAAATGTTGTTATTTGAGGAACTTTCTTCGGTAAAATATTTTTTGAGCTCTTCATTCATCGAAATCGGTTGCATTAATTCCTATGACTTGGCAGATATAAATATAGCGCGTCATTTGTCAATGCGCATTTTGCGATGGTGCATGGTGGTAGGGGCAAACGGGGCAAAGTCGTTCTTTTCAAGGATTTCAAGTTCTTGGATGATTCCATCATCTGAGTCGATCATTTCGATCTCGTTCACATTGAGTCAAGTGAAGTGATTGAAATGAATGACTGGACTCAAAGGAAACGACCAATCGTTTGTAACAGATATTTTTTTACATAGTAAAATCGAAAGAATTTTCTGAGGTAAATGAATCCTGGTAAAATTAAAATGGATTATTTCAACATGTGAATTATTGTGGGTTTCCAGAGCAGAATGATTCAAATGATTACAAACGTCTGACTTTGAGGAATAATCACACGGAGAGATAGACCATTATCCTAATGCCTTTAAAAATTTTGTCTGTACATAATTCCCCTCATAATTAACGTCATTTATTTAAAGAAGGAACATATTATTCCCAAGGTGCCGTCCCAGCCAGCACAAGGGATATTTGCTTCGGTAGAAAATAGGTATGTATAAGTTACGATATGCGCCCCGCTGTCTTTTTTATCTCTATCCCAACCTTATTATATTATTACTCATGAAGTGGTATGTAAATAACTTTTTACTGACGAAAAATTATTCAATGAATATTTGTAATGTTTTTTGGGCAGTAGCAACAGTATCTTAATTATTTGAGCTTGCCTTAGAGCCATCAACGCGATCTAACGATTGTGACTTTATCTATAGTCACAATCACATAGATCGCGTAGGTAGTCGTCCTACCATACCTACTATAGTAGTCCTACCAAGATGCGCCGAATTTAAAGATGGAGAGAACATGAACGGAGAGTGAATGCAAATTGCCTGATTTCCCCATGGGTGAAATTTGCTTTTCTGTAATGATGGAGTAATCGAAGTACACTCTGTTCCGTTTTCCAGCTTTGCTCGTGCGATTTAAGGTACGGTAATACTTAATTCTCACGAATGGTGAAATTCTGATTGTATGCGTTATTTCCCATGTTTATAGGTTCTATTTGTGCTCTTTTTATGTTCAAGGGGAATGTTCACGTAGTGTTCTTTTTATGTGTTTTGTGACAGAAAGAACATAAAAAGAACATTAAAAGAACATAATTTCGTTTGAGGACAATTGTGTTCTTTCTGTCACAAAACACATAAAAAGAACATTAAAATGAACACTCGCTGAACATTAAAAGAACATTATATGAACACTAAATGAACACTCATTTTTTCTGTTAGGGTGTTAACCCACTGGTTAAAGTATAAGAGTATTTTTTCTTTCACCTTTTAAGTGATTTAAAGTTTTGAATTCCTTTCTGTTATATGTGTGAAAGGGCATTATACTTTCATTCGACCAGAAAAAATAAGGTCAGGGTCAAGCAGAGCCATGTACATTTATTCGCAACCCCAGAGGAGCAATGAGCATTATAAGTACCTAATATTTTTCATTTTAATACTGTCATGTAATACACAAAAGCCATTTCATAATATTCGTAAACTGGACTTGATGAATCAGTCCTAAGATACATTATATCCACTATCGTTTTTAATTTCTAAATCAATATCAGAGTACATTCGAATGGTATCATTCTTTTCATCTTTCAAATCATTCTTTTAAGCTGAACTTCCCTGCCTGAATGACATATGTGACGACTGGGCGTTGAAAGACGCAATTGTAATCCGGTTTTATGCAATCTTAGCAAGTAATTCTAATATTCTTGCTAGTAAGTACACATATAGCCACCAGCGGAAGTAGGAATGATTGATGATGGACTTAATTTAACGTATACACCAGACTAAAGCGGAAATGGGAATGATTGATGATGAAGATCAACTTGTTTTTTCGTAATCAAACTGAGCCATTTGAGTCACTTGGTGATTCGATCATTTTGAACGAATCAATTATGAACGACCCATCACTAGTGGTAGTGGTATATCGCGGAACTTGGAGTGAAGTCAATTGTCGTAACCGGTATTTCTAAATTAGTGCTTTTTATTTATGTGCATGTGACGAGTGATTAGCTGAGTGGCATTCGCAATGGATTAGTCGTGCAGAATTATATTTTTTAAGGGTGACAATGCTCAGAAGCTCCATAATTCCTCCGTTAGTGATGAAGTGGGCTATTAGGACCTTGTTTGTCAGTAATTCGTCACAACGAATTTCTCCCCAAGCTAATCGATCAGTTGTTACTGCTAATGAGTCTGAAACACTAGATAATTTTATTGACAACCTGATGACCGAGAAAATGAATAAATGGAAGTCGATCAACGAAACAAAGCGTAAGGGCGACGTCGAAGTGCTTCAGTCGAGCAATGAAATCAAAACCGAAGCAGCACCTGATTTCGAACATTCATCAGAGGACGAATGTGTGTGTCAACATTTGACATCACCCCAATTACATTCAATTTTAGCCGCTTGCCTTTCTAAGGAAGCAAGTCTGTCCCCGGAAACTCTGGTGAAAGCAGCATGTGTCTTGGCTA
Source organism: Ceriagrion tenellum (assembly GCA_963169105.1). NCBI lineage: Eukaryota > Metazoa > Arthropoda > Insecta > Odonata > Coenagrionidae > Ceriagrion > Ceriagrion tenellum. Next base: position 45,694,651 of record OY720636.1, on the reverse strand, counting down.
AAACAGGGAATAAAGTTGGCGTTGAAACTGTTATTTCCCTGGCTGACTTTAGCGATAGCTGTGATGAGAAAGATAAAGAGGAATTTAAAATATTTAAGGTTGGTTAACAGTTTCAATCACCATTTTTAAACTTTGAAAGTATTCTCAAAACTGTGAGCGAAGATCGTTAGCATTATAATAAAAATTAATTTCAATTGCGCCATAATGTCAAGACCAGGTGTTGGATGCCCACCCCAGTTATTCCATATCTGCCGTCGATTTCATTTTGGGTAAATGTTTGCATGTCTGGAACCGACGTTTTTCCTCAATAACTCCACCTCATGAACACCCAGAAAAGTCTTTCATACCACATTTTAAAAGAGTAATTCAAACAAACTATAAGACATATTAATATACCACTTAAGATGATTTGTGGTTAAAGTTCAGTTGTCAGGTTCCACCCATTTTCCTTCATAACTCCCCATACTGAAGACCTGCAACCGTATTTATGTGCGTTACTACAATCGTAGGTCATATTATGCTATTAGGTCCCTCTCAATGACTAAAATGTTAGTGTGTTCATTGTCGATGCAACTCGGATGCCCTTTCATTAATATCTCAATGACAGAGCATACTTGCATGTAGTTTCCTGGTGGGCTGCCTTTTAGATTTGATTCAATGGATTCGATTCGGACAAAGGCTGACGTGCTTTTCTCCGAATGTGATTTTTAGTGTAGGCACAGTATTTTAAAATGGGAGAAATAATGCCTGATCTGATTTGTTAACTGGAGACCTTGGCTGTCAGTATGTTAGTTCAATCTCATTTATTACAATTCTATGTCGCTCTTAGTACATATATAGTTACATAAGTTAATTGTGTTAACTATTGTCTTTATCTGTTAATCAGTCACAATAAACTTTTTCATGCTCAAAATATCATCATTAGTAACTTAAATTTGATGGGAACTCATATTTTTGCCATTCATTTATAGAAAAAACTCTCATGGTGCATATGCCAGATGAAGTCCTTGGGGTCTCAATCAGGTCAGAAACTCAGTTTCTATCAGAACTTGAAAGGTCTGCTCATCCATTGTCACTCTGCAGTCCTGAGGATATGGGACTAATCTGTCATTGAGACCTGAGTTGAGTTCCCATTGAGTTTCTGACCTGTTGGAGATCTCACGGAGTCTTCATTCACTGCAACAGTTTTCACATCTGTTACAACTTGGCTGTTTGAATGCATAAAATTCATAATGAAAAGAGTAAATTGCAAATCCAGGTGAATTTTTCTCATTGTGAATTCAGGTGGTGAGTGACTCCTGCCAAAGCTACTTTTGCATCTAGTTCCTCAGCACTTTGAACTGATTTGACTTTGTTTTTTCTTGAATAGGCAGAGGCCATGTGGCGGAGTGGTGAAAGTGTGCAAAAAAGTCTTGATATACTTCAAGAAGTTTACAGAACTCAACCGGCTGTGCGTAGATTTGTTCGTACGTCATTGAAGTCTTTGATTAGAGAGGTGATACAGTGTCGCGGTGAGGCATCACTAGTTCAGGTGAAGAATTTAGTTTTAGAGTTGGCCGATCCTCCTTTTGAAGATGCAGTCCCTTTATCATTTCTCTGGGGTCAATGTATATTGAGCGAGTGGTTTGCTGATCAACAAATTTCTGTGGAACTTGTAAGTAATCTTGATCTTTTTGAGTAAATACTCTTGTATTCACTGCTTTATTCAAACCTCTGTTATCCTAGCTTGCTTTTTTAAGCATTATTTTCAATTCTGTCAGCTCAGAGGAAATATTGATGGAAAAGATAAAATGTCATGTGTCTGTGAATGAAGTGTGATAATAAAGAGGGAAAAGCACACTCCTTGGGTCATAACTCTCTGATTTTCCTTGCATCAAATCAAAGTGCCTGTGATTCCATGGGTAGATATTAAAGAACTTGAATGTTGATTTTTTTTGCCCAGTAGAATGTATTTCAATGTCTTTATTTAGGAAGATAAATTCAATGTAGGTGCATGCCTAATATCCTTCAGCGTTACTCATAACAAATAATCTGTGTTTTTCTCCTATCCATTATCTCTCCTGCTGAGGCTTGAGCATTCTCAGTTTCCATTATAGTATTTCAGAATGCAAGAAAGAGTTTGTGGTGTGACTTTGTAAAAATAATTGATGCCTGTCTTTGATGAAATCAACTAATAAATTTCACATTGATTAAATGAGGGACCATGATATTAACACTTTATTAGTAATAAGACTGTGTATTGAATTAGTTTTTCATTTGTATATGTATGAGGTGTTGGAGAATTTATCGATGTATACGTAGCCACTTGTTTATCCAAGATAAAGATTAAGAGGCGCATTTCACTCTTTACATGCATAGATCATTTGACCTTTCTGTTGCCATCTCCATTTTTACTTTGGAAGAGTAGGATTTATGAGCTGTGGGAAAATATGGTGCTTGTTAATATTATTTCATATGAAATGTTCATTGTGAAAACCAGTATGACTGTGTAATCGCTTATTTCAGGAACTGTGATCCCCACTGGGCGACATATATGTATTTCTTACTCCTCTCACGCACAGCTATCTACTTAGTTATTTGTTGTCAGGTGGCTCACTAGTACAAATTCAGTTTTTTCTAAGAGTCACAGTAGTTATCTCTCTTTATAATTTTTTTTGTTTCGAAGGGTACTTACTTGTGGCTCTGTTTACTGTGTAGTCAGTTGGTGTGAACTGCTAAAATAGAAAATAAAAAAAATTGGACGAGAGTAACTTCTTTAGTAGTTTCTCTTGGAGTTGGGACTTTTTAGTTTTTTATGGGACTAATTATGTAAAATCATTTGTTTTATATGTATTAGGCCTTAATTCATTTTCTAACAGAAACTATGAAATTCAGGAATGAGAGAGATCTGGCTTCCTATTGACCCATGGACTTCTTGGAAGAAATAGAAAATTTGAAGCTCCTCATGTGTTTTTTTAAATTACTTTAACCTAGGGATGAGTCGATTCTACTTTTTTTCGATTTTGATTCCAATTTCGATTCTTTCATATCAATTCCCGATTCTCAATTGCGATTCCATTGATTCTTATTCCTAATAAAAGGTGGGATATTAGGAATAAGAATCCAGATATATACCAGTAGCGTGTGACTATTATTTAAATTCAAGTATTGGCTGAAATAAAATAACAAAGACAATTAAGTTGCTCAAAAAGTATATTTATTAACAAATAGCAAATATGTAGATCCTCGGCTTATTGAGGTATATAAAAAAAACAAATTGACAGCCTACACCCAAAATTACTGAGACAAATATGATGTGATAAATGAAAATTGATTTGAATATTTATCAATCTGGAATCGATGGAATCAGAATAGACTTTAGGCGATCGATTCTCGATACTGAATCTATTACAGAGAATCGGTGGAATCGAGAATAGACATTTGGATTTGACTCATCCTTACTTAAAACCTATGCTCTAACATTTATAGTAATAGAAAGTCGGGATAACAAAAATTACATCCTGATTGCATCATTCTAAAATACCACACTTCTAAATTTGTTTGATGTATTTAGGCCAGTAGATAAATCACTATTGTCAAGAGGCCATGCAAAATTAACTGTTCATTGTTTTGCATGTCTATTTATCTAAGGCCTATCTACACCGATTTTCCAAATATAGCTGGTGTCTATAATAGCCCTCTTTCATTGGGATGGATGTGAGGAAATTATATCTTAATTGAGGGCTGTGTTGGAATATGTAAAAATACAATGCATTTTCGAACATTGAGAATGATCCAAACTATTGTTAACTTGTTTGTTAACAAGTAAGTAAAAACACTCATATGTACTTTGTTCTTTCTTATTCAAATCTCTTACAATTTTTATTCCTTCAATTTTACAAATGTTACAAAAGTTTTAAAGAAAATCATCTCTCTTTCCCCCTTCTCAAGATTGTTCTTTGGAAATACTTTCAGTGAAGCAACCAATATACACTACGTTTACCAATCTATCTCAGATCAATCTGAACTTGGACCAATCAGAGAATTCTGAGTGAGCCGACCCAGATCACCTAGTTTACCAACACGGACCGAAAATATCTATATTGATCAATTGAATATATCAGTTGAAGCTCGATTGGCCTGGTGTGTGAACAAGTGTAGAGTGGAAAATTTTCAGTCACATTCAGAGTGAAAAAAATTAATCAATTGGAGGAAAAATTGCTCTATTCTATGATATCGTCAATGTCACATAAATTGCCATGACTGCACTGTTGTCATTGCTGGTTACAACACGCCTTTTATAATAACGATCATATCTTGTTTCCCAACGACAACCAAAAGAATACTGAGTAGCACCACTTACCCACTTGTTCAGATCGATCTGAAATCTCAGACTGGCTGAGAAAGCAGGCTTTTCAGATCGATCCCAATAGCCTGTTGTGCTTACCATACCGAGCTGAACCGGTCTAATCGATCTCAGATCGATTGGTAAATGTAGTGATAGTTTGTCCTTCACGATATTTTTTTAAAGGCTGAAGCAACCCTTATCTGATATTGGTATTTTAACTATCCTCATGTGAGTCATAGTATAAATGAGATTACTACTATTTAATTAATTTGAAATTCATTGTTTTTTTTTTGCTTTCAGACAAATATTGGCACGGACAATCCAAAGTTTAAAAAAGCGGTAGAAAATAGGGTAGATACTGTTGTCGGGCAGGCTCTGGCAAAACATCAAGTAGAGGCAGTTTATCGAGTGCTGGAAACATTGTTGAGGCTGCGTTTGTACAGATCTGCACAATCTGTGCTTGGAAACCTTTTTGATTACAAATGTAAGTCATTAATTATTTGAGCCTTGCATGATGAGTGTTTGATTAATAACAAAAGTTATTGACCCAAAATACTCTTTTGGGTATGATGAGAGTTGATTGATTTTGACTATGAAAAGTATATTTTGCAAACTGAGAGTGAAGTGGAAAAATTTGTTGAGGTAGATATTATTAACAACAGGGGATCCAGGCTGTATAATAGTTGCCAACTGTAAATGATCTCTTCTGTGTTTCCTTCACCTACATTTACAGATTGAACACCTTTTATAAAATTACTATCATCTCCTTGCTCTATTAATTTTTTTCCCATGTTAAATGGCTAAAATATTTATTTTAACAAGTATTTCAAATAGCTTCCAAAATTTTTGTTCGGCAAAATCAGTCCTGCCTTTCAATTATAGCTCCTTTTATTTGTGAATATTGAGATGGTTGATCTTAAGCAAGGATTTTCACACTCTCTAATTTCCTCCTGATGTAATGTTTAAGTACTCTTACTTCTTTGTGTAGCATATTCATTTCCTTTGTTTATGATTTGCCCTCATCTAAGACCAATTCTACCTGTTTACCTCTGTTACCAATCATCTTTACCTCTGAGACCAATTCTGAAATTTGCTTTATGTGTCTGTGAATCCCAGACTGAATACAGCTTGATCATTCGCAAATATGGTGGAATCAGCTCCCCTGCAACTTACTTTTCTACCTTGGGCAATTTCTAAATTTCCTAACTGTTAAGTACTTTGTTCGTGGCCAAAAGTCACTTGGAATAGCACATTTTATCATACAAATGAATGCATTCATTCTTTCATGAAGAAACTTGTACCATGTTCAGCGGCAAATAGTATGAATGCTTGTTTGGTTGTCCAAATGACTGAACAGAAAATATTACCTGCTCTAATTCCATTCAGACAAATATACAGTTTCGTTTGCATGTACATTCAATGGTACATTTGTTTTTACAATTAATTGTACCCTGTAATATGGCTCTAATGTGGTAGTGAGTATTGGCGTAAGTATAAATCTCATTTCGTCTCCTTTGCCCTTTCTTATTTTCCATTCTCTAATTTAACTTGCACCTTCTGGGCAAGACAGTATTGAGTGACTCGTGAATTCTGCCAGTCTTGCTTGAGTAATCCAGTCTGCCCTTAGTACTTGAGGTATAGTAGTAGCTCTTAGTACTGGGGTGCAGGTATAATTTGGGAGTATTTTAGATGTAAGAGTCCATTGACAAACTATGGATTGCTTAATAGCTAGTGTGATTGAAGTGCATCATGATGAGTTGTGACTATGAAGAAAGATCTGATGCTTGGATGAGGTGTGACTACGTATTTTTGATTGACTCTCTGTTTGAGCATGTACCTGTTTTAATTCCATTGTTGATCTTAGCTTTGGTATTACATCATTAAATCATGGTGTAATTTAAATAATACCATGGCTTGTCCCGGTATCCTAAAAATTTGTGCTATATTAAATATAATGGCATTTTTTGTTCTGCTTGCAGATATAATGGGTGACAAAAGAGGCTGTGAAGCTATTCTTGAACTTTGTGCTTCAACTGATTTAGATATTGGCTCCACAAGAAGGAAACAGTTTGAAAGTGCACCTGCCTTATGGGTTAACCGTAGAAACATTATGGTTCCACATAAAATCTTAGGAAAATTACATAATAGCCCTGCAGTATTGAAAGTTCCAAAATTCAAGTTCAAGTTATAACTAAAGGTAGGCCTAGTACATGATTTGGGAAGATTTAGACAGTTTTTGTTATAACTAAAAATTTCATTGCAGTCATATTCTTTGAAATATATGAAATATTTTGTGAATATTGATTTCAGTAAATCAGTATTTTGAAAACAAGTTTACAGTTGCTAGTGGATTGTTTTAGAATGTGCTCAAAATGATCAGGAAAATTTGTCTGGGAGCTCAATTTTAAAAAGCTGTGCAGTTATAGAATGTTTGAAGATTCGACTCATTGAAAACCCACAAGCCATGAAGAAGTGATTTTTTTAAAATGATTGGGTCCTTCATTTAAGGTTTTAAAATTGTATAAAAACAGGTATGATTTTTAATCTCAATGCTTTGAATTTACTATTGCCATTTGAGTCATAAATCACCTTCTGTCAAGAAGACATTTGTTTTTTTCATGTTGGGGGCTGCATGAATGAACATTTAGGAAAGAATTCACCCTCCCATGAATATCTTCTTTATTTCCTCACCACATTCAAAAGGATGACTGCAGTGCTAAGGTTTAATGGCACAGTATTCAAAACACGAAAGGTACCTACCTCAAGTTAAAAAGATGTGACCTGTTTATTGATAATGTTTTCTTTATGTTGTTATGGTACTTATTACTGTGTAGTCTGTGATAAAATTGTTATTGTACATAGTACAATGCTGCTATTTTGCTTGAACTGTGCAAATATGTATTGAGAATAAATGACTTTGTTTATTTATTATCATTTTAATGGCCTTCTAGGGACGTCTGTGACTTACCACAGCATCTAAAAGTAATCAGGTATTTTATGTGTTATTTTTCATGTTCCTACAATAAATGTTTGCAGTGAAAATATTGCATTGATTTCAATGGGTATCTCTGCCAATAATGTAAATATCAGTGAAGAACCAAAGATTTTGGAAAGGAATGTTTGCAAGTGCATTCCTATGTAAAAGTTGAAAAATTCCACAAGTTGAGTCAAGTAGCTAAAATCTACTGAAATGCTAAAAGAGCAGAACTTGTTTGGCCAATTATGTGCATGCCATTGCAATTCTGATTTCCGTGTAGAATGGAGATGAATGTGACAGGTATGATACAAAATATTTTTTGTAGTTGTCTTTTACTAGAATTTCATTCTATTTAACCCTTTTGTGGGCATGTAACATTTTGTTACACGATTGGGCACAGAGGCCACACCGGTGACCTAAATTCAATTTTTTTATTGCCTAAAATTTTCATTTTTTGTGAAATATTTTTACAAACAAATTTAAATGAGTATCTATTGTTTATTTATGTTTTTTCACCATGAAACATATTTATAGCCATTAGTGGAACAAAACCCAAAGTCGTTGAATAATCGTGAAATATTTTGAGAATCGAACATCCATTGTGACAAAATTCATATAAAACATCAACAATTTTAATGTAACTGATTATAATATAATAATGCTGACAGAAAATGGTTAAGCAGTTGTGTGGGCCACATTTGTGGCTCAGTCACGCTGGCTTCATTTAATACTAGCCCTGCAACAATTAATTACAAGCAATCATGTGAGACTTTTGAGGACATAATGTGCAGCTACTGAAACAAGTATATTATGCCATCCTATGAGAAACAGCACACAAATGAAACACAGCGGGCCACCCAGAGTATTTTTTTGGTGTTTCATGTTGGACTGGCTGTGTGTGCCTCTGTGAGAGATTTTTTTATATGCAGTGGATAGATTTTTCCCTTTTTTGCAGTAAATATTTTTGATAGATTTAGCCTTGTATGAATATGTAATGAACTTATGTTTTCATCATTGATGAATCCATCCCACATTAGATAAAAATCTACTTTCATTAAATCCTTAAAATTCTGTCACCAGTTAGCTTGGGTTGTACAATGGCCTAGGGTGGTGGTTCCCAAAGTGGGTGCTACTATTCTGTGGGGGCCAGTGCTTTAATCTAGGGAGTTGGAACGGAGCAAGGGTTTGCTGGTGGCAGGGTCCTTACAGATTAATGACCGTTCATACATGTCCTGGGATGAACGAACTTTATCTTTTGGATTTAAAATAAATAATAATTTAACTTTATTTTTGTCAGCTTCATGAACTATGTAGTCTGTGATAACGGTTATACATAGTTAGGGGGCAATGGGTATAGGTTTGTGGAACCAAGGTGTTCCCGAACTTTGAGCCACCAACAATGGGTGGCTCAAAGTTCGGGAAACACTGGTATAGCTATTGGGCTGCTCAAATGAAGACCTGTGGTTCAATTTGTGGTCAAAATGGTTTTTCTTGTGACATGCCCTATGGAAAGAAATTCACTACATTTCTAGTCAGTATGCAGTAGTTTCAAGACTTGAATTATAGTCTAAAAAGTTTGGGTAGTGTAGTGTGAATTTCAAAAAAGGAGATATTTTGTCCCAAACACATCCAATTTTATCTACTTTTCCTCTCAGTAGGCCTGCAATATCCTGTAAGTGATAGTAAGCCACCTTCAGGGTAAATATTTATACATTTATCAGACCTGAAGATTAATTGTGTCCGTTTTTTAGGAACAAAAACAACAGTTAATAGCCCAGGTGTAATAGATTTAATAGTATAATTCTCAAATAAGGCTTTTGCAATACATTTTTCACTCATTGATGCCTATGAAATGTACATATCTCATTTGAATGATTAGTTCTCTTTGGATCTTATTAATTGATGGTTTTCTCTTGGTGTTTGTAATTTTGTGTGATGATTTGATTTTCTGCTGTGTTTTTTGAAACTGTTTAAATGAAGTAGTGTATCCTTTCCTAGCCTCATATTACATTTTTCAATGATTAGCTATGATTTGAAATACTTTTGAGCTACATTTTTCTTCATAGTGAAAGATTAGTTATTACTTTGATTAACTAGGTGGAATTAATTCCCTTCTTAAAAAAAAAGTTTTCTCAGGTGTTCGATGAATTTGATTGTTAATCTCTACCATTTACTTTTTGAAAGATTTGTCTGTGAAATTTGGCCATTAGATATTTATTTAAGTGATGGAGAACAGGAGTAAATTTTTTCATTTGCTATATCAGATAGGTTCTCGTACATCGAATGATTTACAGCTAAATGCCTAGCCTAGTGGATCATCTGTTATTTTATATCCAGCTTTTTTAAAAGTATGTAATGGCATGTGGTGAGATGTGGTGGAAGAGAGTCATTTGATTTATCAAATCTAACACTTTTCCTTAAAACTTATTCGTTGAGTCTATGACGAGTACCTACCTGATGATGGCTTATTCAGCCTATTGTACAATCAATTGATTATTTTCAGGTAGAGTACAAGTTTTTGCACATTGATGTGCATTGTATATGGGAAGCTCCAAATTTTTTCGCATGACAATGTAAAAATTGCAACAAACGTCAGTCACATACCCTGTGGGACCTGTCTTAGCCCCTACTGATTGTGCTGTGTGTACTCGAGCATAATATAGTTAGAAATTAAAAGCTTTTCAAGAAGTTATAATGGCTAACACTTCAGAGCCTATGGGTTGACTAACCCTTGGGGCCTGGAAATATGGGATTTTATAATATTTTACTAGTTTTACATTATAAATCTAGGCATTCTTGAATTAGGCTCTAAGTGGCTGCCCTAATTCAAATAGAAATTATATCAAAGTAGACATATCCTTCAAAATGGGCAAGGCAATAGCCTTGGAGTGCTAAAGCAGTTGAAGGATGAGATCGCAATCTTGTAATGATGAATAAATTAGAGCTCCAGTTCCACTCAGGCTTGGGTTATCGTGAGTAATCTGGTAGTGCAAGGTATGTTCAGAGATGGGCTTTGAAGTTTTAAAACACTTACTTAAATGCATCCATACCCCTGGAGTCTTCTAATTCCCATTCATTTACTCAGTTATTTTTGGGTGTGCTGATAACTCATTGAAATAGTAATTTGGAAGGAATATATGCTCCACCTTTGCTCCTATATTATGTGGCAGTTCTTATTGAATGTGCCATCTTTCACTTCCTTATACAGTTTAATCTCTCTTAATCAATGATAAAGTAATGCCTGTTACTCATTGAAAACCTCTTTTTTAGGCTTAAGTGGCTCTATTTCAAAGCGGCCCATACCTTGGAGAATTTCTTAGTAAACGACTCAAGGGGTCATGTTACTGTTATTTTTTAGTTGGACTCACGAAAGCAACAATGTGATTATCACTCTTCAAATTTGTCAGGAGCTTTGAAGCAAGTTTTAATTGGTGGAGTGTATTCTTAGAAAAGCAACTGTGAACTTTCTCCTCCTAGGTTTGATAGTGTCAGCTTGAAAGAAGGAACTGTGATCCCACCCTCAAGCACACTCATAGCTTTGCTCTTGTTTACCATGTGGGTTAGGTTATTCAATTGAAAAGAATAAATCAAATTGATTCAGATTTTAGTTGAATAATTCACCCCCTAATTTTATCCCTTTACTGATTAGGTTGGTCAGGGTATTCAGTTTAAAGTATATGTATATTTTTCCAATTTAAAGTTTAACGATCGAAAATGAACACACTGGAATTTTTTCTTGATGTACATATATGTAATACTATTATTATTATTAGGTACAAAAAGAGGGTAGGTTATCTTTCTCCCTTTTTTCACCTCATATTTTTCATTTCAAGATTTGTTTTTTTTTGGTGGATATCATTCATTTTAGTTTTTTTTTGGGGGGCATCAGATTCTGGGATCAAAGTAGGAGGCATTTGGTGGGGGATGGTGAAGGTGCTTCAATCATGACCTTGTTCCTCCTAGTCTCACTGCTAAAAATGTCGCCTTTCATCCCTTTTCCTAGTCTCCCGTCTGGTTTGGGTGTACCATTTCTTGTCCTGGTATGTCTGTGATCAGCAGTGATGTACATAGCTGTTGTTAAGCCAGATCACTCTATTTCTGCAGTAGGGAGCCACATTTCTAAGTTTTCCCATCCAGGTAGCAGAGCATTCCATTATTTGTCTAAAAGCCCCAAAATAATACTGTGATACTATACGAAATATAATAAATATGAAAAATATTATAAATAATGTGATACTATACGATAAATGGCATCAAAAACAACCAAATCTGTTAAGCTGTTTTCTCCATCATTACCATATACCCCCACTTTCCCTCCTCCCCCAAGACCTTGGCTTTAATAAGTATTGATTGGTTTTTTGAGTTGACAATATTTCCATTTCAAGTAACCGAGAGCTTCCTTTAATAGGTTTCCTTTGGAATTTGAATTTTCAAGTTCTATATATATCCAAATAAATTATTCTTGGGAGTATTTCAATAATGTCTTGTAAGATTTCTCCTCTCATAGAATCCTCAGTCACTCGTAAGTCGTAATCTTCTTAAAACGAGTATCCTTAGTCGTAGGCAACAAGTAATGATTTTTGCCTTGAACGTAGGCAATTTGTGTCATTCAGAAGTTGAAGGGAATTTCTTGCTATCGCTTGCAAGGAGAATTGTAAGCGTTTGATGCTGGCTTTGTTATCCGTTTATTCTATGCGAAATTTAGCGTTCAACATTGACAGTAATGAGAAAATTAATAAACAACTAAAATGAGGTAATCTTTTCAAGGACGTGAACAATTTGCGCGGAGATTGCACGGGTATCCATCTCAATCGTTGTATTTCTGTCGCACGAAGTTCTATCGAGATCTAATAAGAGGAATCTCGCATGTTGAATGATTTTTAATTATTTTTTCACCAATTCCAGTGATGTAACCCCATCCTAATTTTCAATTGCGTGACGACAATACGAGGAATATGCGTGGAAGAGTACTTAAGTATGTTCTGGTTCTATTTAAAAAATATACCTCATTATTCATGGTTATCTGCTTCATCATTTAGTCAGAACTAGTACTTCTGGACCATTTACTCTAGGAATGTGGTGCATTCATTAGTGTAAGAATCTTTACCGGATAGTCGCTTTGTTGTAGCTTTTGAGAAACGGAAATTTATGCACGGAGAATTTAGAACGCGTTAATAGTCGACCTCTTCTCATTCCTCAACGATTTATTTGCTTCATTCGAGTTGGCATGAAGCTTTTAAGGTAATTTGAAAGAATCTCTGAATTATAACTTTAGTATAAAATTGAAACAGCTTTTTAAAAATATTTATAGAATTCGATGCTCACTTAGCCTGAAAAAGCTTCCCCTTTCTGCCTCGCAGCTTCCGCTGTAAACATTTTATTGCTGAGGCCCATTATAAATCTCTCTAGACTTACGTAGAGAAATTTACGAGAGGCTCATGGCTTCTTATATGGCGTTAAGGGTGAATCGTTCGCTTTTCCCTCGCTTACCTTTTTTATATGCAAAATTTGGTCCAATATTCGTCGCGCGAAACCGTTGTTTTGTAATATTTGTTGTTGCTAATACTTAGAAGTTATTTTGGGCCAATAAACTCCTTTACCATCATTTTATTCATCTCTCCCGACTCGATTTATTATTCTCTCGACTTACGTAGAGAAATTAACGAGAGGGCCATGGCTGATTATGTAGCGTTAAGGGTGAATTGTTTGCAACTCCCTCATTAATCTTGTTTGTTTGGGAAAGTTAGCTTCAGTATTCGTCACGCGAAACCGTTGTTTTACAATATTTGTTTGTAATAATTGGAAGTTATTTTATAATATATAAATTGTCCTTATCCTTCATTTTATTCTTTCCGTAGAATAATCGATGGTTAATGTTTTCTTAGGCGAGCTTATGGGCCTAGATTTTGAAAATTGTTGTATTATGATATACGGATTAGTGGCCTGAATAATATTAGCAGATATAGGGTGCGAATTTTAAATTTCCTTAGAAAATGCGATACGTGGTTATTTTTTGTTCGGAAATATTTGGCTGTTATTAGTTTACGTTCTTTTCTACCTTGTGTACCTAATGTTCTTAGAAACGCATTTGCTGCATGGTCAACTACTCACCATTTTTTAAACTCGTCCATAGATATTGTGAACTCAAGTGCTGCCTAAAAATAATTATTGTATGGAATAAATTTGATGCAATTATCTCTTTTTAATTGAAGTTTTTTAATTCTTTCGGTATTTATTTTTAAACTAATTTTTCATTGGTATTCTAATTCAAACTTGATTCATTATAACTTGAATTTTATATTGTCGGCGGCAATGGACTAATCGTGCGAGTGAGTTGGATGAAGCGCCGGTAGATGCCATTGGTTTCTCCGCGTGGAGTGCTGAGCCCGAGTGGGTTCATTACCGTCAAACGTCAGCTGGTCCAGAGATCGCCTCTCGGCCTTACATCGTTTTGTACACCCAATCGATTTCCGGTTAGCCTGAATAGAATTCTCGCCAATTAATACCACGTTCTTTACCCTTTGTCTGCTGTTTTATTCGGCAAACTTTAAGGCAGGTTCAATGACAATATGAAGTCTGAGAGTAGGCAGCGAGTCCCATCAATGGCTCAGCTGCTTGAAAAAGGAAACTTGTTTCCTTTTGTAATTTAGGCTATAGAACATAAAATATTCCTTCTCTTGAAAGCCTGTATTTGGTATGAATGGGATGGTTATGTTTGAATTTTCTGCGGATGCATGTTTTCATCGGCTTATGGTTTCCGCTTTTTTGAGAAAATAAAATTATACTACGCTGTCATCCAGGAATTCACAAAATTTTCCTGAAAAATATGATCATATTTTATTTTCTGTGATTTTTCACGATCCGTGGTGGATAATGGCTATTGATGCATCCGCACACCCGTTAAAATTGTTTAGCTGTAGTCTGTAAATTTACGTATTCCCACGCAATCAGTAGAAAATGTATTAAAATCCCAAGTTAATATTTCAACTATACAGTTTGATGTGGACTGACATGTCATTCATATACGTACTAATCATGCAAGTGATTTGTGAAGTGGCAATGATTTATTCTTTCTGTCATTTGTCCTTTTTGAATGAATTCGGAATGAAGGTTGTTTTCACCAAACGTTGGGAACCGAGGCACATTTTCATGTAATTAAGATATATTTCTCTTATCATGGTGATTGTGTACTACTCTCGGTAAATTATATGCAAAAACGAGATGGTTTATATTTTATTAAAATATGTGTTACCCTTTTAGTCCGAGCATAATATCCTTATTTTGATATTGAGAAATTAGCCATAATGCCTACTTGGAACTTCAAAATTGGGCTTAATGCGGACATTGTTTACGTGTGTATAGTCATTATAATTTTCATGAACTTCTTTCGCCAAGGGAAGAGTTTCCGTATCCGTCCCGTATTTAATTATAAATGTGAAGAGGCTGTAACGACTTGAGCACATTCAGCGTGCCGTGGTATATGTTTCATTTTTTTAAAATTTATTTTGAATTTGTTTAATATTTAGTTTATAAAAATCCTGGTCTTCCAAAGGCAAAGGCTTGTAAGGAGGTGCCAATTTAAATTATTACACACACAGAAAAGACAATACGAACAATCCATTACAGTGTTTAAAATATTTACCCTTATTCCATGTTAAAATATTTATATAAAATGTATGAAAATTTTTACATACATTTTGCAACAGTTAGTTATAGATATATATGCAGAGAATATACTTCTATTTAAGATAGTTTTATAGATCACTTGTTATCAACCATTGTTTAATTTATTTTTTAACCTTTGATATTGTTTTTAAAGTTTTAAAGTGTCCCGGAAGACTATTTAGAACCTTTGACAGAATTACATTGAGCTGTGTAGCACTAAAAAGGGCACGTAGTAAAGTTTAGGCTTTCTCCTTTCCATAAAGTGCTTGTCTTTATTTTTGGCTCTAAAATCTAGGAAAAAATAATAGCCATCTGTCAACATGTATTTGTACATCTTATCCACTGGTAGAACACTATATTTTTTGCGCAATAAGCTAAACGTATTTGCATTATTGCGAAGTCCACTGTCATAATTGCATGTGTTCCTTGAAAAATTAATTATTTTTACATTTAGCGTCGCAAATAGTGGCCCTCGTACCCATTTGGGCTCCGATGTGTCGCGCTTGTCCCGTCATCAGGTTGCCCGAATGGGTGAGGAGGGCTTAGGAACACCCTTGACCGAGGCGGGCTCATCGTCGCATCGTCCTTGGGGTTAATCGGCGGCTTCATTACCCTCCGGGAGCGTGGCCAGCTTCTAATTTAATTAAGGGAAAATTGAATTCATTCACGGTTTCACCGTGATGGACGTAACGAATAATTAGGGCCGTTTGAAGCTAGTCAATTCAGAGTTGCGCGTGCTTATGTATCTCTTGGTGATGCAAACAGGGTTTTGATTGCTGATGTGAATTGGATGAATTTATTTCCTTCCTTCGAGACTGGCTGTTTTTAATTCAGAAATTTACTTTGTTTTGGCTTCCAACCGAATTCTCCGGGAAGGCAATTACCCCTCCGCCGGTCACGTTTACGTCTAGTCGATGTTCCCGATGTAGGCTTAATTTGGTGGAAGTGGATTTCATTTTGCAAATTCATTAGTACCAATTTTTCATGCAAAAAAATCATAAATTTCCTGGTATTAAAGGTTACTCGGGCTTTCCACCGGGTCAAACTCTCCTTCTCGGCCAAGATGGAGAGTTTGACCCGGTGGAAAGACCGAATAATGTTTAATAACACTATACGCCAGGAAAGCCTTAGATGTTTCACATATTTCCTGGGTTTTATCATTTACTCACTCTCCTATTTTCGGTACATAAAACGGTTTCGTTTGCCACACTTATTTCCTTACTTCTTCATTTTTATCCTAATTAACGCAATATATAATACGCATATTTTCACCTACTACTTCATTTACATTATGCGTCCTTTTCTGGCAGTGTTCTGATTCTTGAAATTATAGAGAGTCATTCGAAAACGTCCGCAGTTATCAGTGAGATCATTTCGGATTCTGAGTTACAATGTCACATTAATCGATATAGCTTGCTTAGTTCACTGCAGTTTTAACTTCATGCGCATGTAGGTATATATGCTTTATAATAGTCATGAGTTATGGTGAACAGCTGAGATGAGATGAAACATTAAGTGACGAACTTTTTTGATTGGATGAGCTTTGAAGGTTTTAAATGGCTATGATTTGTTAGCGTTTTTCTTTTCTAATAGAGAGGACAGTTATCGATGAGAAATCTAATCTAAAATATACTACTCAAAATATTCGCACTATCCAGCTGGGAATATCGTTATTATTAGTTATTACATTAATATTCGCTGCTGTGGCTGCAGAATTTATTTGTCATAGGCAGTATTGATTGTTTGCTTTCATAAATCTCTCTACCATCCTTTCATGATAAGTTTAGGAGTATGTTCACTACATTTGCTTCTGTTTCTCGTGGAAATGGTTATTGAATATGCTTCCTTTCACTTTCTTGTACCATCTGCTCCCTCTTGATAAATTCAGCGACCGTTTTGCGAGAAAGGCCGCCTTTCACTGTTCTGCGTTGTGTTGAAACTGGATATCTCTATTCATTGGATTCGTTTTTAGGCCATTAAGTGGTGCCTGAGTACATTATATACTGGTGGTCCGTGGAGCCAAGGAAGTGTGAATGCTTCGTGAACCGTCGGGTGCTACTCTGAAAGGAATCGAGAGTGGCTCATTACTAATCCCATTTTTCAAATTCTTTATTCATGGATTGGCCTTTTGGGGACATATTCATTGAGAGACACGACCTGATAAAATATCTTTGTGAAGAGTAGTTTTTTGCGATAATCTGTGGCGTGCAGCGGCGAGGAGAAACTTGTTTCCCGCATATATTTTCAAAACTTTGACTCGGTTTTTGGCTTTAAGAGATTAATAGTTAATAATATTATAATATTTACCAGGCGATTAGAGCGTTGATGTATTGGCATTTTTTTCTTTGACATGTAGCGTCTGGGTTTTATACCACAAGTATTGCTGCACTGAGGAAATTGCCATTTGAGTTATTCATGTTTACAGCGATAAAAATGGCACTTTAGGCCATCAAACGACCAATTTGACTGGCCACACCACTGAGGATTGCTTTAATATTTTCACGCACAGTCACAATGCATTACCCTATAACCATAGTTACCAAACATAATTGAACATTCCATCATTCCAGTTAAGCTAAAGATCGGACTATCATAACAGAGACTGAAGAGGATATCTTAATCTACAATTATCTATTTAAACTACAAAAAGTAGGTGTAAAATTTTCATTTTAAAATACCTAACTAAGCTAAAGCTTTAACTTTCTCAGAAACTCGGTCAATTAGAGCAAACACGTGGAAAATGCAATTTTCAAGCCCAAACCAAACATTTTAAATGTACAAGAGGCGACCTTAGGTACGATAAGAGTCAACATAGAGTTTAAAAGCTTAACAAATTACAAAATAAATGGTACGATCTCGGGAAAAGTTAAAAACAAAACAAGAAGGGGAAACCCATTGAAGATGTCCATTTCCCAGGAATGTAGAAAACTTGAGCTACGACCTAGGTTTCATCATGTAATGATGATAAGAACCTCTGTTATAATTGAAATTTTCTTCGAATAGAAAATTTTTGATCATTTTTCCTTCCTCATGATATTTTCCTTTCCATAGGTCGCAGAAAGTAATTTGGATCACCGTAGTATGCTGTAGAATTACTAAGTATTTTCTCACTTAGGTGTTTTACCTAGCAGCTAATTCAGCTGCATCCTAATTCCGAATTTGTGTATAAAGAGAAGCCAATATTTGGTGATTGAATCATTTAGCACTTTAATGAGAATGTCATGGAAGTTAAATTCTTTGTTTAATAATCGTCGAAACTATGGTATATTACTTGTGGATATGTCCCCGCTTATCTTTTGACGGTTACTCTCTTGTGCCAGAAGCTTATTTAAGAATACCCCAGCGTTTCTTCTGGTAACCCTACATGGCGGATGTTATCAGAATTTTCCGATATTGGAAGGAGAAACTTTGGCTAACCAACAAAGGCGACGCAAGGAAAAATCTTTTTAGGCCGTGTACCGCACCGCGGTACAAATTTCTTACAAGAGTTGCTTTGCAAAAATGTATGCTTTTCTCAAATCCTCGCTCGATAACCCTTATCATACGCCTCAACGATGCGGAGAATTCTGGGAGCCAATATTAGCGCTTGTGAATGAACAACCGTATTATTGTTAGATTGTTGCCTGAAATTTTCAGGGCCAATTCGTATTCTAGTCATCCATTCGGTGACAAAGATCATAAAAGTAGGTCAAAGTAGATACATTATTAAGGTGGGGTATTTACAAAATTAAATGTAATAGTTGTAATATGGCTTACATTGGTCAATCAGGACGACGTTTTAAGACTCGAATCGAAGAACACTCACATAGTTTCTTAAATATGGATACCAACTCACAATTTGCCAAGCATCGGCTGGATAATAATCACGTAAGTGATTTTATCCCCGAAGTTCTACATGTCCTATCAAAAGGTTTAAAGATGGATGCATTGGAGCAAATGGAAATTATCAGAGAGTCAAGCAACCTTTGCTACGAGTTACTTTTTCCGCACCCCTCCCTACTCCTTTCGGAAAAAAATTCCCTTCTCACAAGCCCCTAACCTATGTTCCCCTGCCTTTCCACCCAAAAATTAGTTTGTTCTCCAAACCTCCCGCTTCTTAGCGGTGGTTACTATCGTAATAATCAATAAATGAAAAATAAACATTTTACCTGAAGATGTAGAAAGCTGCGAAACGCGTAGTACGGTTAATAAATAATTGTGGAAAAGTACAAGGATTGTTTTCAATATGGATTCGAATATAAAATACTTGCTCAAAGTGACACTTGAAGGGGTAAAGTTTATGATGTTAGTCCTAAGTGGCCAATTAAAAAACAAGCATTAGGAAGCAAAACAAATGATCAGCTACAATATCTGTTACAAAGGGCATTAGGCAATATCGGGCAGTTCTTGAGCCATTTTCTAAGTGCGGTAATCTCTGCTTAGTTGCGGCCATTTCTTGCTACTCACCTCCTATAAGCATGATGGGTTGGCTCATTTACATGTAATGTGGTGCCCGGAACTTTATATATCGTTAATGACTCTCCATACATGTCCCTACGCTGTGCTGCAATAGGTCTTTGCGGGCCTTCAGATGTCCTCGTCGGAGGGTCGCGAGGATCCCGCGGGAATAGCAACCCACAGCGTTGGGCTAATTTGGGACGGCCGCCGTCTCGCGACACCCTTTTGGAATCATACGTATTAAGCGAAACATAAAAATCTTGAGAAACGCCCGACGTCCCGGCAACTTTTTCGCATTTGCTAGCATCGTTCTCCACTCTAAAGTAGAAGAGGGCGAGCGTTTCCCGCTCACCCTGGCCCGACCTTTTTTTATGGGAGCAGCCCTTGAGTGGTTGCCTAAGTTGGGGGCGTTACATTAAAACTTTGGACGAAAATTTTCGGGGGTTCCAACCCGAAGGCCCCTTGTATATATACCTCCCCTACTTCTCAACTCCTCCGGCCCTCCCCTCTTTCCAAACATTCTCCTACCTCCTACGCCTCCCGACTCGCACCGCCTTGAAACATAAGAACGCGTACACTCGCACTGAGACGATATTCGATGCGCGATACGCTTCAAGCGGTTCCTCGGAGAAGATATATCGCTTGTGAGGTTCAAATCAAAACGATGCGGTATTGGCGAGGGAAAGGTTGCAGGAATTTTGTTATCAGTTTCCCTGTCGCCAATATGAGCTAAAATGATTCACGCATTAGTTGGAGTAATCCGCGATGGCTTTACGTGTTAGAACCCAACTTCCGATACAGCTGCGTGCGTCAGCGTTTCAGCAAAAGTAGTCACTTCTCAGTTACAAAAGGCAGTCTTCCGGTCGAAGTGGCCTACTCTACTTAGGGTGGGTTTGTACATACTGGCCAGTTATATTCGCAAGTTTCTCTGGAAGAGCTTACGAGGGATTTACTCCGACGAAAAATTTTTCACAAGTTAGTGCAGAGCCAGATTGGATGCTGAATACACTGCCTACATACGTACGCTTCTGCGAGCGACTCACAGAAAATTTTGAATATTATGCAAGCTAAATTCCAGAGGCAATACCTGCAGTTTGCGTCAAGTGTCTCTTGCAGCTAGTAACTCGCGCAATGAACTTGCCATTGTAAACCTATCGTATCCGAGTCTTTGACATAAATACTGTCTCCTGTGACGGAGGAGATACTGCTGTCATTGATACGGTGACTCACTCAGCTCTACTGGAAGATAGGATCTCATCTAATTACTACCCTGCGAGCTGTGGTGATGATGTTTGACGCATGGTATCGAGACACTATCCAGGAATAGGAGAGGGCACTAGGAAAGAGGGATTGGAAGAGAAAAAGAACGGAAAGTGAATTGTGTCTTGACGGAGAGTTTTAGGTCCGGTTTTCAAGTTTGCTTAACACCTACCACTATGTAACGTGGTCTTTTCGTTAGCTTGATGCTATCTGAGATCTGGGCTTTTGTATAATATATCAGTCTGTACGTTAATTGACGTGAACTTTGTCGATAGTAGAACGCATTAAAATTCAGTTTTCTTAACTAAATATTATTTAACTCGAGAGCATATTTAAACCAGGGCCTTAGTGTATCACTCTTTTTCTTTAGTAGTCATTAATTATGTGTGGGAAGAAGGAATTTGATCGCCTCTGTGCTCCATAGTGTCTCCCCCTTATTTTTTTACCTTTTTGGCTCCTGAAATGTAGTGTGGAGTTAATCTAAATGCTTGCGGCGTATTCGAGGTGTGGCCTAACCAGAGCGAAGTTATGAAGAAGACTACATTTTTTTGTGGCGTTCTTGTACTCAAATTGAGTGAGAAGGGAGAATTCTGTATATTAGTTTATAACTTGTCTATGTCCTCCACACCTCGGAAGTTGACTGTCCCTACACGAAGCAAAAGTTGAGTAGCTTTACTTTAAGGCCAGAAAGTATCCAGTTCCTTGATCACCTTGCACACACTGGTACCTCTCCATTTCAGTGATTAATGGAGTGACCGAACACATGTCACCTCATCTGCTCCTGCCCTGTTGTCCGGTCCGCTTATCTTGTGATACTGATGCATAAGGTGACCCAATAAATTTCAAAATTACTTGGTACTTTACAGTATTTTATTCTTAGTCGACCGGTATCGTCGCATAGGCGACGTCATCAGGTCATCATCAGACCTGACGATTTCGCCTATGGGACGAGACCGGTCGACTAAGAATAAAACAATGTAAAAAAGTACCTAGTAATTTTGAAATTTATTCAGGATAGATTTTCATAAAATGAAGCCTGTCACCATCGAATTTATCACTAGGCAACCAGTGTGCACTTTGCGGGGCGAAATATTTCCTACGATGCCTGGAGCAGTTGGTCCAGTATGAACGTTCCTGATCGTCTCTTTTTGATTGGCTTCATAGTTGACTATGTAGGAAATAAATTTTCCATTAATACTTTTTCCTCCGCAAAAGCTGACTTCATTGCCAGTTATCTTGAACGCTCGCATTGCGACTTCAAAAACTGACAGTATTACGCACTTTGATTTTATAATATATTAATTTTATAGAAATATTTGCCGTTTTCATCAGTTTTTCGCGAAACTGAATTTTTTAACAATAGTACAATGACAATTTGTTCTTCCGCTTCTCGCCTCCAAGTCCACGTTATTACTATCTTCTTGAGTCAACAAAGTGTGGAACGGTGGAATTTCACTGATACCATGAGACAAGAGGAATTGTTTTTGGGACCAGCCGCAGTATGAAAATAATTGCATTTAACTGGCGAGATTCACAATCGGTGTGGCATGGGGAATATTATTACGACCCAAAGCTATAGCTCATCAGTTGTTAGAAGCAACAAAAGAAGAAAGATACCCTGCCGAAATGATGGTAAAAAAATTTCATATTTCCACTCACCATTTTGACTACGAAAAAAGCAGGGCGAGACCCTAAAGAACTCCGCAAACGTTGAATTTATTTTAGTTCTCCTGATCATCCTTTTCTTTTTCGATCCAAACTCAGAAAGTTTGAGTCCTATAAGATTTAACAGGTACGGGGCTACCTTTTTGGTACTTAAACAAAAGAACAAACGTGATTCTGATTTTTAATTTAATGAATGCTTTATAACATCAGCAAATAGTCTAGCTGATTTTGAAATGAAAAAGATATGTGCCAAATATTCTTTATTTGTTGAGAGAATTTGATTTGTCTTCCACGTCCAGTGTCTTCAATGTATAACTAAAGGTTACTCGGACTTTCCACCAGGTCAAACTCTCCATCTTGACTGACGTTTCGATGAAAGAGTCGTCCATCGTTATCAGGGCATATATAATGTACATATAACTATTTCGTTCCACCCCAAGGTTGGGATCTTAGGTAGCTGCTTAGAGGCTGTCCATAATCCACGTAGACAAAATAGGCCACTTTTTGACCCCCCCAACCCCCATCGTGGACACTCGTAGACTCGTCCGGACCCCCACCCCCCCCCGACCTCCCCTGTTGTCCACGTAGACTTTTCTTTCTTTGCGGGGAAAGCTGTGAAACAGGTTATTAATTGATTTTCATGGACTATATGTAATTTAGGGCTAATTTAAGGGAAATGTAAGTAAAATAAAAACTACTCTTGTAGATATGATAATCTGTCATTACTACGACCATCGTCTCCGTAGACGTCCCTTTAACCCCCCCACCCCCAACGTGGGCCTTCGTTGATAACCCTAGTAACCCCCCACCCCTGCTTGGTGTCTACGTGGATTATGGACAGCCCCTTAGTGTGCCGCGGCTCAAGCTTGCCACTGTCCTATTCCCTTCCCATTTGATGGCCGATGTCCGAACGACCGTCCAGTGTGTAGATGTAAATGTTACGCGAGGATCTCCGTAAATTCGATTCATGTCGTCTGTGGATCGCCACACATCGCGTATCGCCCTCCGAGTGAACGCAACACGCAACTTCCCCTCCCCGCCCGCCCACGCGCGTTTTACCGCCGGACCCTTCCCCTCCAGGGAGTCCTCCATCATCATTCCTCCCCCCTGGCGGACCCCAGGCGAACTAGGTCTTCAGGAACACTCCTGTACTCGTGTGTGTGTCACGGCGGCGGCGGCGGCGCGGCGTCTCTCGTGTCGCCCTGGTGGTGTTGGTTCCGTTTTCGTTCCGCTTCGATCGATCGCGGCGCCCTAGTCTCGCGGGCGACTCGCCCGAGCGCAGATCCTTGGCGGCAGGCGCGGTAAAAACCTTCCGCAGCGGGAGAGAGAGAGAAAGGGTGAGAGAGAGCGAACGGCGAGGAAGAAGGCGAGTCCGTTGGGGAAGTTCGGGCGCAGTAAAGAGGGGTGAACGGCTCCTATCGAGGGCCAGCCGCAACACTCAGAGAAAGATTTCGTGGCGTTCCGCGACGGGGATAGAGAGAAGATAATACGTCAAATAAAAGGGGGCAGTTGTGAAGGGGAACGGCAAAAAGCGGTGTGTTTCTGTGCGGGAGGGATTCTCTCTCCGGGGGGGAAGAGAGAGGGGTGTATATACATCGGGGGTTCTTTTTATCCTTCCCCTCCCTCTACGTGATAATTATGTGGCATGGGCCGCAACGTGGTCTCCTGAGAGACATGCCGCCCGCTGTGGTGACACTTGTGTGCTGACTACGTGGAAAGAGGGTGGTGTTTTGGTTATACCGGGTGGGAGGTTTTTTTTTATAGAGAGGGAAAGGGGGAGGGGTGTTGTGTTTTATCTGTCGGAAGGGGTAAAAAACGGAGTATTGTTGCGGAGTGAACGTTTCGAGTGAAGAAAGAGAGATAAAAGTCACCGTACTCTGGCATTTTTCTTCTCTTCTAGAGGTGACGTTTGTTTCCCCGATGTCGTAAGCGAGAGAGGAAGAGGTATTGGGAGAGGAGAATAAAAAGGTGCTTCCTCTCTTCATTGATGCCTCGTTGAGACTGGATTACGACACACCACACCTGATTGCCTGCTGTTCGGGGGGAGAGAGGCATCCGAGATGGCCGGTGTAAGGCGTCTGGTCCTCCGATGCCTGCTGCTGCTGGTCACGGCGATCTCAGCCCACCCGGCTTTGGACGGGGTGTCGGCGGAAGCCAGCGAAGCACCACCGAGCGAACAGTTTGAAGCGGCATTCCAAGGTAAGCCCCAGTGACTCTGTTTCCTCGGTAACCGGGCGGTGAGTTGTTTTCGCTTGTCCGAAGAACGTGTATTATCTGTCAGCTGGGCCGGTTAGGATTGTCAGCCCGTGCGTCCCCGTCGTTCGCCTGATTGCATTGCTTCGTGACACTTTGTTGTCATTATTTATCGTGGGAACTCGGCGACAGATTGAACTCATAAATCATGAGAATCTATGGTCTCTACTCTTTAAGGCTGGGGTAATGTCGAGGATTCTGGTGAATGGACGACTAGCTGCGGGGAATAAAGAGTAATTTCTCGCCGGGGTGAGGACATGTTCATTTCACGGCACATTTGCGGGAGGGCATTCCTTAATTGGATTCCTTTGAAGTGTGTTCTTTTTTGCTTTCATTAACTCCTGTGTTCCGAATAATTGTAAGCTTCGCCACCGGAGGGACTTTCTACAGGTTATTTCCTACAGAAAAAACTAATCGGTCACACATACTGTGGGAACTATCTGTATTGTAGACGGTGGCGTTTATTATCAAAGTTAGCGTTTGAAGTGCCTGCTTGGGTTTTTTTATTTATTGGTGGGATAAGCAGCTTTTAATTACACTAAAGATGAACCAGTTTTTTCAGGTGATCTGGTCAAGTGTAGTAGACTTGACCACATACGTTCGAAGCATATGTATGCTTTAATAAACATTCCCTTAGCCGATAGCCTTTATTATCCTGATGAACAGTCTTTCTATGCCCTCCCCCATAAACCAGTCTGAAGCCTTGGCTTGCATTGTGTCTGACTTTCGCAACTGGAGAGGGTTCCCGTTAAGGGCCTTTTACTTATTCATGGAGAGCTCTTAGCTCCCTAATTAAGGGCCCTTGTGAATGTGCGATCAAATGGATTTACCCAGTATTCAGGCAATCTGTTTCCTAGGTAAAGGGCGAATTGCATTTCGCCGCTGCTTCATTAAGTCCAAGAATGCATTTCAAGTTTTCTACATCTCATGAAATATCAGAATGATTGTAGCGGAATTAATGAGAATGCATATCTGTGTATTGGAAATCACAGTTTGTCCAAAATATATTTTTTTGCCTTAGACCTTAAATCGTTTTTGGATCCTCCCTACAATTTTAGATACTATTTTTTGGAATGGGGCCTAAAGACGATTTCAAGTTGAGGACCTCACTCAAAAACACAAATAATTATTGCGTAAGCTTGCTCAAGTGATTTTTAAAATCTATGATGAATCGATGGTTTGGCTCTTGCTGAAATTCAAGATCAACATCGGTCAGACCACAGGAATGCACTCAACATTTTGCTCATTGTGCAATTGCGTAAACGTTGTTATCATTGAATTTATGAGTCAAAAATATTAATTTGGAAATAATAGATTGTTCTAAAATTTTTCCGTTTAATTTTTAAGTGCTAGAGATAAATTGACAGTTCAAAGTAAAATTTATTGGTGCCATTGGTACGGTTGATATGTGTCCTTTCGTTTATCCGATAGTTGTCTCTGCTCTTTTGGGTCATGTGAGACGTCAGAATTGATGCAAGAATGGGAGAAAGAAATATTTTATAGCAGTCGCGGACAAACTATTGGTGTAACATGCCTCCCGATCAATTTTAGCCGGACAATTGCTTAATGGCTTTCAGGCGATTGAAAAAACCCCTGCGGGAACGTACGGACAAAATTGTCTTCCGGGAAATTTTTTTGTCCTCCCAGCCTCTCGGCATTACCATTAGGAAGGCAATGGCGCGGATATTCAACAGTGTCCCATGCAGAATAGCGGGGCAGATATTCGATGAAATGGCTCGTTTCGGAGTAGGGTACGGTGCTGGGACAGGTTTGATGGGATTAGGCGAGATTGGACGTGATGTACAGCGGGCTGTGATCTGTCGGCTGTGATGAAATGATTTCGCCTAACGGTGGGAGTCATGGAAATGTTAGAAAGGGATGGGCTGTGTAGGAGGAGACCGAAAGAAGACAGGCATGGATAGACGGTGGGACAGGTGCCGTGGGTTTGATATGCGTGGAATTGGAAGAGTAGAGATAGGTCGAGACGTGGAAGACTGGGTCGCATTATTGACTTAATTTTATTATTTTGAAGAGGACTCTAGAAAAAAATATTAAAATTTGTAAAGGATCTTATGTGTGCTAGGGAGAAGTTGGCGGTAGTGGGAAGCCATCGTAGATTAAGATCAATTTATGTCTTCTGATGTAGTAGCATGACAGATACCATCGAAGTGTATAAGTAAACGACTAATTCATGGAAGTATTATTTTGAAGAGGGCTCAACAGAAACAGTATTAAAATTTGTCAAGGATCTTATGTGTGCTAAGGAGAAGTTGGCTGTAGTGGGAAGTTATCATAGATATGGATCAGTTTATGTCTTTCTGATGCAAAGGCCCCTTTACTCGAGCCGTTTAATTTTACAATCGAATGAATGAACTCTTTCATCAGGAAAATTGATGCGTGTAGAACGGTCTTTTGTGTGATTGTCTGAATGACTGAACAGGAAATAGCACCTGCTCTAATCCCATTCATTTTATTGTACAATCTATGATGTATTCGTTTGTGCAATAAAATGTATCGTGTAAAGCTGCTCTAAAAGAGTGAAAGATACCATCGGAGTGTATCAGTATACGACTACTTCATATAATGGGGGAAATAATGCCCTTTGAAATATTCAGCTGGATTTATTGTACGAATGACGCGCTAGCGTCAAAACCGGTTGGGTAAAATAAATCCAGTGGAAAATTACAAAGTGCATTATTTCTCCCATTATGTTATTCCACAAAGTAGATCCTTCAACAATTGAAGTAATTCATATGAATTCGTTGTCGAAAAAATCATTTGACTTCAGCGGTATCCATGCACGTATCTTCCAATATCGAATCTGGTGTGTGGTCCAGTCACTCCTCATAGCCGTCTTACTTCAAGGGAGATCCAGTGGGCGTACGCCCACTGAAAATAAGTATCAGACTCTGTCGTCGTCAGTCTGCAGTGTTGCGCAGGAAGCGCAGACAAGCTTGAAGGATCATGAACGTGGGAGGATAAACCAGTTTTTTTTCGTTTTTTTTTGCAACGAACTAATGTAGCAATGCTCCTTTGTGGAATGCCAGCACGAGTGCTGTACGCAGTCATGCTTACTTATTCAAGATATATCACAAATGTGTGGCAGTGTATCATGGAATAATGCATTTGACTTGACCGGAATTCAAACCTGGAAACTTTTTATGCCACATAACTTTTAAGTTGACTTCGTTCTGGAGTAGAATTTATGTTACTTCGTTTCAGTCCTTCTGGAATCATACCATCAACGATGTTTTAAAATGTATGTATGTATGTAATGTATTGGTTATACTCGGATAATTACAAAGAGTGAACTACCTCAAGGTAAGCTAAGATATAGGGGAATAAAACTTCTTATTTCCAGTTCATTGGAAACAAAAGGTTCTTGGTTCAGACAGAGTAAGCAGGCCAGGTTACGTTGGGCTATGGCCTACGAGAGAAGTGTTGCATACGAAAATGTCGTCCAATTAGTAATATTGTGCAAACACGATGCGGACAATCTATGCATGCATTGTTGAGATGCTCCCGTCATTTAGATGCCGTCAGGTTATTATTGATTCTTTATAGCTGAAGACATCTTTCGGTTTTTACGTGACTACCCCCAACATTAAGTGTCTGCCTACTGCATTCTCACCTGCAACATACATATAATATTTTTGTTTCCTGGACTCTTTGTGTTCATTCTCATGAAAATCATGTGGACCAAATTTAACCGTGCTTCCCTTGGTTTCTGTTTAACCCAATCCGTGTAGTAAATTAAGCAAAATTGGCAATTTTTCGCAGTATAAACTTTTTAAACTGCCAATTAATTGACAATTAAAAAAAAATTAATTATGATATTCCACGAGATCACGCCTGAAATAACTCTGTTTACCCTTCCCTGTGATTACCTTCGTAAAACTTCCCTTTACCTTCCGTAACCTTCTCCTTACTTTCCTGTGATTCCCTTCGTAATTTTTGTTTGGTTATTCCTCTCTCATTCATTCTCGGATGTAGATGAAACTGAGGTAATAACACATCCTCTGCCATACTTATCCAGAACCGAATCATTTATGCCATCTTTTTTCAAGGCGTGCACTGTGGGTGGGCGTTAAGAGAGAGATACCCATTATGAGGGACATTCAGAGTCTTAGAAAGAGGACAGCCTGAAGAAACCTGTGAATATTATGGTAGCAATAGAGAAATTTAGGACGAGGGCAAATGTAAGAGGAAGCTGCAGAGTATAATATGTGAGAAATTAGTGGAGCAACCCATTTCCAAATGATCCCCCAATCTTTGGGTTTTCTGTGAAAGGGGTCGGTATGACGACATTTTCGTATGTAACACTTCTCTCGTAGGCCGTAGCCCAGCGCAATCAGACCTGTTTATTCCGTCTCATCCAAGAACCTTTTGCTTCCAATGAACTGAAAATTAGTACACTTTTATGCACCTATATCTTAGCTTACCCAGAGATAATTCAATCTTTATAACTATCCGAATATTACCAACATCGGTGCCAGAAGGACTGAAACGAAGTTCCGTAGGTTTTACTTCAGAACGAAGTCACTTACATAAGCAGGTTATGTGGCATGAAAATAATTTTGTAACTCCTCCAAGGCTGATGAACTTGTTCGTTTATAAATGTGTGAGAGAAACGTAAAAGGATGATATAGGGTGAGTGACTGGATGAATTAATGTTTGCATACTCTGTGCTTTGAAGATGTTGTCTTGCTAGATCCACCGTAGCTTCTATAAAAATTCTTTGTGATAGGTAATAGTAATGAGGGAGTTAAGGTCCGTGAATGCGTTCGTAACAAAAGTAGTGCTGTTCGGGAAGGAGATAGGGGATTAATGGAAACTTTACGATGTGGGATATTTTAACAAGTGGATTATGTGTCACGTCTTGGCCGGACGTTGGCGAATTGAGGTAGGACAAGCGAAAAGATTAAAGGGCTCAGATTGCTCGTAGAAAGATCGCTGGTGGTGTGTGGAGAAGTATGTTTTCCTAGAGAGGAAACAAGTAGCGGTGCACAATAGTGAACTCCTTCTCTCGTTGTGTTACATGGAAGTAAAGCTTGGGTAGATGTCACCGCTCGCCACAATAAACAATGGTTTGTCGCAACACTCCAATCTCTTACCCGGCCAAGCTTCTTTCATTTATTTCTTCTTTATTTCTTCGCCGCAATCTGCTACCTCGCGTCTCTCATCATCTACTCGACGTGTCCCATCGCCAGCGGTTCTGTCCATCCAATTTCCCAGTCATTACGGCCTTCACGAGACTGTTACTTCCCCATGCAGCAGGCTCAATGAGATTATTTCGTTTTCTCCGGAGCTTTTAAGGCTTCTATCTCATCTCCCGTTACCTCTCGTGGGACTTGTTCAGTGGTATTTCACCATATCATTGTTCCGTAACACCACATTTCCATTGCTTCTGATCCACTATCTGGCACCGTTAGCGCCGCTTATAATACCTATCTACAAACGCTTATGTAATCTACAATACAAATTATCGGAATCCAATACTCTTGGTAACCTGTTATAATGAAATCTCATGGCAGAAATCAGATTGTTCCGTTAGTTTAGAAAATAGCTCTAAAAATGTCGCTAAGTACTAGGATACGAGTGGTTACTCGGAAGTGCGATCGTTGTATAATTAGGTTTGTAGGTAGCCGATGAGACTCACACAACCGGCTTAAATGCGATTAACATTTTCGGTGTAAAACAACGATATGTTACTGAGATTCGTTTTTGCCGTTGTGCCTTTAACATAATTCTCGAAGTAAATAATATGCTGTTTATTCATTATATACTTTTATATGTTACTTATTTCGGAGCTGAATAAATTTTTACTTTGTGTGTCACATACGTTTATTCCCGTCCATGGTTTTGACAGTCACAGTCATTATCTAATCACTATCTTTGAGAGTGGAAATGACGGGGATTAAAGTATGCGGACAATGTTAATTAGAAATTTATCGATTGATGCGTTTCAGCTCCACAACGTAAGACCAAAATCCTTCGCTTTCAGTGTAAATTATTTCATTGGACTAGATTTATGACCGATAATAGGACGTTTGGATGACTTTTTTTTAAAGATATAACTGTACATTGTAATATACATGAACACCTATGTCCTTTCACACAGGAATTTGTCAGCTAGGAATACTTCCTACATCCCTTCCTGCTATAAAATGTCAACCTCTTCTTCCTTTAATTTATATTAGTCCAATAGTATGCGGAAAATTATAACTAGAAATTTATCGAGAGATGCGTTTCAGTTCCACTACGTAAGGCCAAAATCCTTTGTTTTCAGTGTGAATTATTACATTTGAGTGAGGTTTATGACTGATAATTGGATGTTTGGATGAATTTTAAAGATAGGACTGTACACCGTGTTATTTATGATTAAATATGTCCTTTCACATGTACATTGGTCAGCTGTGAATTCTTCCTACAATTCTTCCTGATATCAAATGCAATGCTCTTCTTTCTTTTATTCAGTCACTTGGCATTCATCTCTCCTACCTCTGCCATCGACTTCACATTGGCCCATATTAATTTCGATTCCCACTTTTTCAATCCAATTTCAAATATCCTCTTTTCTAGCGCAACACTCTACCTTAGCCCAAATGAATGCTTTGATTTCTGCATACCATTCAAACTCACATATCAAAATCCTTCCGCTAAGTCCCGATTTGGAAACCATACAACGCCGAACTTCATATGAAAGCCTCCACTAATCTTCTCCGTGGGTCTTATCTCAAGGTGCCTTTCATCATTTCTCTCTCAACATGCTCCTTTCATTTTGACTGTCCTTTTTCTAATGTCTTTATCAATTTTCAAATTTTGACTCAATGTACTCTTCAAGTACTCAAGGCTCTCCATTTATACTAATCAATAACTTAACGCCTTCCTTTTGACCCACCTCTCCCACTTTTTGATAAAGATTCATCTTTTAATTTCAATTGATTTTGTAACGAGTTCAGCGGTGTATGCAATCCATTCCCTGTCGGGTTGATTAAAGCTTGATCATCAGCACATCTAACCCATTTAATTGTTTCTAAATCATCTTGAAATTATGAGCTGGATTATGATTAATAGTCTTTAATTCGAGATACATTCCCGCATCATGCATTTTTATGGTGTGATGCGATGAAAATGTTTCTTAAATCCCTGTTTTTTTTTTCTGAAAAGTCATCTCTGACGAGAAGTATTTCCCTAAGCTGGAAAATATTAATTTTTTATTGGGGAAAATTCTCTATCGATAGGATTGCTTATTCGAGATTTTTCGAGTAGCCGTTGTCTCGGGCATGACTTCGTGGAATTTGCCAAGCATTGTAAATGGTAAGTATGACTTAGTTTTTGCTCGTAGATTTATTACAACAAGACGACAGAAGTTTCGACGCTGCAATCATCAGATGATGATGACGAGCTTCGTCGATACCTCGGTGGTCTTGTTGTAATAAATCTATGTGGAAAAACTAAGTTTTACCACAGAGTATATGGCACAAATGGTATGTAAAACATACCATTTACAATTTTCGAGTATTTTTTTAGATATCAATCACCCTCCAGTTAAATGCTTCATATGACTGGTATTTTTTTTTTTACTTTTGATCAGTCTAGTAAATTACATTGATTGACTGACGAAGAAAATTGAGAATTTTTTTTTCATTCTGCATATATGGTATGGACCTGTTAAACGCCGAAAATGTAACCTAGTGAGATAAACGCAGCCGACTTGCTCCTGCTGGATCGACTCTTGGTTCTTCAAACAACTATTAATTTCCAGCCATCCCTTGCTCTGGAGAATCCGATATTTGGCGATCGTTTCCGACGGTAGTACGCAATCTTAATTAGTCTACCCTTTCCAT
This sequence comes from Ceriagrion tenellum, assembly GCA_963169105.1. Taxonomy (NCBI): domain Eukaryota; kingdom Metazoa; phylum Arthropoda; class Insecta; order Odonata; family Coenagrionidae; genus Ceriagrion; species Ceriagrion tenellum. Next base: position 45,662,217 of record OY720636.1, on the reverse strand, counting down.
AACCACTTACGGCTCAGGAATCGAGGAGAAAAGGGTTCCACGGCGCTCCTAATTGCAACTTGGCAAACGGCGAGGAGAGCTCTTTTTCTGACCTTTTTTTTCCTCCCCCAATCGCTAGGACGATTCTAGCCTGGAGTCATTAGTTTCCACACCCCTAAAACCTCGAACCAAGTGCAAATGCTCGGCCTAACTGGGGGAACCCCAAAAGTATCCGTTCATTTCAATTATGGCCAAATCTTTCCCAGTCGTTTAGATATTCGGGGAGGATCGAAAGAAAATCTCTTTGAACGCGACCCTAGCTTTTCCAATCTGTATCGGCTTGAGGTGAGAGCGATTTTCGAAAATTTGACTGTTTATATTCTTGTGCAGTCATCCTCCTCAGCTTGAAAATCGAGGAAAATAGGATATCTATTCACAGTTGTAAAATTTCTGGTGAGTCTCGTGAATATTTGATGGAATCTAACGTCCATATGATAATAAATTTCGTGTTTTACGCACTGCATCTGGTTGTTGGTTGGCTGACTTGGATACTCCCAATGGAAAAATGTAGCCCTCAGTCTGTATGATGCTAACTTTTTTGCTATGCTAACTACACAGGACTGATGGTGGGTCCACTGGCAATTTGAATGGAAATATGTAGCAACATCGGTGATAGCACTGAGGAAATGGCTAACCAGGCTCCATGAAACCAGGCAAGTTAAAGGGGATTCTTCCGTGATATTACAACGTCCAATCACGCCAGAATTTTAGCATTATTTCTGTTGACAGTTAAAGCTACCAGTCGTTGCTATAGTACGTTGTTTTCAAGAATTTAATACATAATTAAAATGGGGGCCAAAATTCAGAGTCAAAATATTCAGAATCAGCAAGTATTACTCACTACAGACGTGAAAAATTCCCCAACAGACTTAAATATAACAATAGAAGCCAAACACTTGCAGTGCTCCACTGATAAAGATGTTTAAAATTAATGGTTGAAGGCGTAACTCTGTGGAAGGTTTTCGCAGACATGGCGAAAAATTTCTTAGTGTATTCTACACTTAAAATTTTATCTCCGACCTAGGTTTCCTAAGGTTTACTAAGAAATTTTTCATGTCTGATAAAGATGTTCTATGAAATGCATAAATGGCTTTAAAAATACTTAAAAAGCACTATACGAAATGAGCCTTGACGTCGTATTAAAGCGTATCCTCATGAAAAGAATTGTGATGAGAAATAAAAAATTACGCTTTGCTATTTTTTTGAGTGTAATTGCTTATCGTGATCGTGGAATTATTCGCATTATTAAGGGAGGTTCTTGATTGTCTTCATTAATTGTATTTCAATCCTATGCACTCTTTTAAATTTTGTTTTTTTCCCTAGTGTATAATTATGCTTTAGAAGCTAACTGCTATGTTACCAGTTCTGCAAACTCATCGTAGATTGAACTGGGAATGTTTTTTCAGCAGCAGCTACACACTTGACCCGGTGGAAAGCCCTAGAAAGATTAACATATATCACACGCCGAAATACACTAGATCATTCATGTTTTTACTAACGTCGTCCATAATTGTTTTACTTAATTGATGGGACTTCAAATAAAGTATGTCTCTTTTTACTCATCGGAAAAGATCAATCAGGAACTCTCGCGAGGGCATTCGAAATTGATTGTGGTGGGGACTTTTTTTGCGATTGCGATTGCGAAGTGAGACTGGCGTTGAGGAGGCAAAGAAAAGAAGAAAAAACTCTTTCTCTGTTTATACGGCAGCCCGTTCTTGTACGGAAACCTGTCTTTCGGAACCAGACTTACAGAGGCTTCTTTTCACGCATTTTTTTATGCTTACGTTGGTGTCCGTGCTTGGTCCAACATTCTCATCCGACATACCCACCCTGGCTGCCTGCCAGAATGGTTTTAATAAAGGGAAAGAGGGACCAGTTTTATTTAATTCATTTTTTTTAATTTTAAAGACCCATCAAGTAAAAACGAGCAATGTCATGAATTTTCATCTAAAAATCCTTGAAAGATAAGCAGTTTGATATCGTCCTTGAGTTGAGTGATGTTGAGATCATCAGGTTTTCTCTCCATTTTCAGCAAATAAGTACGACGTAAGTGCAAAGGTTACAAAAAATGACGAAGTTATTTACCATAGATTTTGGACCTAAGCATAGCTGAATTGCCGAGTTATCGTTTTGAGGTGGTTGTTCTGCAATAACTGCCCACCACTTACTCGCGGATTTAAATTTCTGCTCGTTACCGTTGGCCATTTTCAATTGTTTTACGGCCCTATCATGGCTATCCGCATATAATCACATTTAACCACATTTAAGGGATAAATGGGAGTTTGAGTGTGAATTTAAACCCCTAAAAACAGGAGAAATAGTAAAGTTTAACGTAATCTGTAAGATTTAATAATACCGAGGATGTTTCAAGAGATCTCAATGCAAACTTCATGATTAATTTTTGTTAGTACCCACTTTAAAGATATTGGCATCTGAGGACCTTACTAACTGACGACTTAGAGTTTTCACTGATTAATTTTCTGGTGCAATTCTCCAATACTGGCTCGTATTGAGGCTGCGAAAATGCTTGTATCATGACGACTGCAGTAGAAATAAGACTAGGTAGTGCCTTGAATTTATAGTCATTTCATTGATAGGTAAATACGCATGCCATATTAATGCATCTCGAACTTAACTTACTGGTTGAATGTAGAACAAATTTTTTGTCCGCATATTGTTGTTGTGGCTAAAAGGCAAGCATATAGATACTCCTATTTTTACCTTAGTGGGTAGTTGACCGGCAGTTAGGGTTCAGTTGTTGCTAGTAAATGGAGGTTATTGCTTTCCGTCATCATCAACATTACATTTATTTACCCATGACTAATTTTCTGCAGCTCTCCATTCAATTTTTCTGTCAGCCGACTGTTTTATTCCTCCTTAATTCCTGATGTTGAAATATCTAATAACTCTGGCTCGGCAAATCTCCCCTTTTCCTGTTCCCTCCGATCGTTATTAATTCGTCACAGTTGTTAGCATTGTTTTCTTTAAGGTAATTTGACTGAAATCTCATTTTACCTAGAAATCAATGAATTTGGTCTCATTTTAAAGAAAAATATCTCACCCTTATAATGGCACACAAATTCAACCCCTTACCACATCACTTTCGGAGATATTAGCCAGAAAATACCCGCCCTTTTGCATGGAAAATGGTACGTGAATGCACTCCAGAGAGACACATTATTTACAAAATGAGGAGTTTATAACACTTAGATGTCGTAAAAAACTTAAGGAGTGTAGTTTGTATGTTTTCTCAACTATTTTTGAAAACAAATCATATTGTCACCGCAATAGGTTCTTGGGTATCACAAAAAACCTTCCGCTTTGAAGGAGTTTCAAACGCACCGTGCAAAAAAATTAGTGAAGTAAAAGACTTATTTAGATATTTTCATTTAAGTACTTACCATTTCTGCCATATAAAACTATATTATTGAACCATTAATTATGCAATATTTAATTCATATGTCCCACAGCTGTTGAAATTAAAACGTGTAATTCGAATATGGTCTCTATTATGACTAGTGAACTATCTCGCTCGGACTACCTTAAGTGCCACAAAAGTGAAGGTTATGAATTAGCTTTCAGTTCATCACCAAAATGCCTTAATAAGTGATTCATCAAAGAAACGTGTATGGACAGGGGGCAATCTGGACTTAAAAAAGAACCTCTAAAACCCGTTGAATCTCCTATTTTTTCGGGGTGTCCTTCCACGTCTGCTTTGTATAGCGATAACAGTTTCGCTGGCACTCCAGCCCGCGATCTCTGGTCTAGTGTTGCCGCGAGACTCGTTTTCGAGACGAGACCGTAGTGGAGAATTCGAGACGAGACCATCTTTTGACGAAACGAGAGGATACCACTTCCACGAGACTCTAGAAAGTCTAGAAAGACAGATATATGTGATTAATCGGTATTTAGTTTAACATTATTACTAAAACTACGTCCTTCTGCTAATACAAAGTCAATGTCATATTTTCCTAAAGTATTAAATTTTATATATAATTCAATGATAACTCTGCGATAAATTAGTTAACTATTAAAAATAATTGTTTGCAGATACTACTATTTCTGATGATATGAGCGTGACTTTTGGAGCCAAGTAAGGGAGTGTTATTGGCTTACTACTTTTCCTTATTACCTATTGTAAATACCTTGGAAAACTTGTCCAGCAAATTATATACTATTTTCTAAAGCATTAATTTTCAGTGCTCATTTCTAAAACAAAATATCATGGATTATGCTCGTATATTGTGTAAAGTACCGCCCAGCGGCACTTGCAATCCTGCTTATAGCTTACCTACCAAGAAAAAAGGATGCCGTAATTTCGTATTGCGCATCGCACATCACCTCCTCGGCGAACGGATGGATGACAATTGAAATCACTACGTACCTCTTCCTGCATGATATATCTTCCAAGTTAGTAAGGATGTTTGGCATGATGTTGTTGAAGTGTAAGGAGAATGATACGAGAAAAAAGAATAATTATAATTGGCTTTCTTTTGTCTATTATTGTTTTTATTTGCTATTATTTTGCTAACGAAAATTCCATTGAATCAAAAAGTCCACTATTGGAGCATCCAACCGGCATATATTCATCAGCCACTCACTCTAGCTCCATTCATCCTACTTTTTCCACAAACACCTAACAGGCACTCCATTTTAGCCGCGTTCAGTCCATTCTTAAAGGGTACCTCACGAAAAAATCTGTTTGTAGACCGTCGACTTTTTACTGCTACAATGTTTTGGTGGCATATAAAAAACTACGGTTTTCATGATTCACTGTATGTATGCAGCTATGTCGAGAGTTATTTCTTTTGTGTATTTCTTGATGAGAAATGGGAGTACCAATCTCTTCTTATTTACTTCGCTCTATCCAATAGTAACTACACAGAAAGGGATATTGCTTAAGTTTTCATTAATACCCTGAAATACTTTGAACTTGAGAACAAGCTGCAAGGAGTTACAGTTAATAAAGCCTCCGCAAATACTAAATTCATGGAGGAACTCGGCAAGATGCAACCAAGTTTTGATAGCACTGATCAGCATCAGTGACTTGAAATGTCTCAAAATCAGTAGATCGGAATGGGCACTGCTTGAAAATGTGTACAAAGTTTTAAAAAACTTTTTAGTTCTGATGAATAAATTAGAAGGAGAAAATTACGTTGCCCTATAACTCGTTACCTTTCCATTCAACTTATTGTTGGGTAAGCTAGAAAAAAATGGGAGAAATACTTGACAACACGCCTGGAAGAAATTAAGTTGATGAAAAACTGTTGCTTGCCCATCAAGCTAATCGGGAAAAGATGTTAAAGCACTAATATCTGACGAGCTGGATTTATTGTGCGGTATTAATATTTGATACTCGCCATAAATATGAAGCTTTCTCCATGACGCCATGGGGAAAAGAGAAGCAGGATAAGTCCCTATTGAAATTTGAAGAAATGCTCAAAGTCTATCTCGATAAGTATTCCACTCGAATATAGTCCACGCAGACGATGGATCAAGAGAATATTGATAGGTCTGCTTTGTTATAAAGTGATAAGGACGTATATAAAGTGATAAGGCCTGCTGGATGTGTATTCTCTGTATAAGCAGGAACGACTCAGTATTGAGAGATATGTTCTTTCGACTTAACTTTTCCCTTTATTTACCCCTTGTCGATTTAGTTCACTTTTCTTAACTATTTTTATCATACAGATCAGAAAAAATTAAATTAATATCTACATCTACATAATACCCTGTGAGCCGCCGTATGGGCGTGTGGCAGTGGGTGTTAAAAGCTCCAACCGTGTAAAGATATACGTTTTTGGGAGGTGAAATGGTGACATGAATTATAGGAGTTTGAACTATTATTTAAATTTTTTGACTCATTAATAGAGTGAATGCACCTTTTTTGTTATCAGATAAGGGTTTTAATGCATTCACTCCTTGTCAGTCATCCCAGTATGAAGTATGGAGGAAAGAACTTGAAGACTATCTCAACAGCCGAGATCACCTAGGAATGTAAACAGATCAACTTGGGGTAAGGCAAATGAGCCAACTTTTCCAGTGCTGGCAAAAATGGTGACAGACTTCCTTAGCATTACCGCTACATCTGTTTTAGCGGAAAGATTGTTCTCACATGCTGCATTGACAATGCGAAAGCATAGAAACCGCTTGGGCCACGAATTTGCCATAAGTTTACTCTGTGTGAACTCGTGGGTGGCGAGAAATTTGGCCAGTCATATATAAAACTTATCTTGATTTGACAGTTTTAAATCTAAAAATTATTTGAACTACTTTTTGAAGCAAAAATGTTCATTGTTTTATTTTTATTTATTCTTAACCAATTACATTAATTATATTATTTTTCCAGTTACTTTTTTACTCTTCTGTGGATTTTTCGGTACTAATGTTGTGACTATATGTCCATTTTTTATCAATTTTATGTGTCATATTTCTAATTTATTCATTGAGTATTTACCTATTCATTAAAATAATTGATTGTACATACATTTTGATGTATTTGGTGTCCAATTTAATATATATTTAAAATTCTTATCAATGTCATTATTATTTCAAGTGTACCGATTCAGCGATTGCGTACGTAAGGGAAACTGGGCTTTTCTTACGTAGTTCATTTTTGGGGGAAACGAGACGAGACTCGAGACGATACCCGAGTTCAAAAAACGAGACTGAGACTAGACTGGGTCAAGTCTCGGCAACACTACTCTGGTCGAAGATGTATGATCACGATTGTGGACGTTCTTAAACAGGGCCTCCCTTACATGAGCTGCTCTCCTATTGGTTGTTTTTACGGATAACCTTCTTCACCGTGTAGTGGAAGTACCTTCGTCTCGGTTGAAATAAGTATTCTTTGTTGTAAGTATACCTTTTTTTTAATCAAACTGGAATTTATTGTGCTTCCCTCACTATTATCCTGGCCTCTTCAAATTTTAGGATGTATTTTGGTTCCCTCCAGGTGTGCTCAGCCATAGCAGGTAGCTTTAATTGTTGCACATCTCTGACCTGATGATGCGGGCAAAAGTGCCAGCGTAACTATTTCCTCCAAGCAATACAGCCGCGTGAGGGATATCGGGAAAATTAAGAGATTCAAAGACAAAGGACTTCTTGAAAGCCTTTAATCTAATATCGCACCCATAAACCTACCCGATCCGTCTACTCTCTGAAAGAACGACGAAGCTTGCGTATTTTTGTCTCCGTCCGTCAATCGCGCTCGACACGCATCGGCATTCGTCCTGTCGTGATTTCCAGTCTGCCCTCTTCAAGGATTCATTGTATCTGATGTATTCATTCGAGCTCGGGAATCTGTCATCCGTGTTGTGAAATCCATTCACTCTTGGGAATCGGGTTTTTGCGGCGACTGGAGTCCTGCATTCCCACCTCGAGAGCCGGGGATCGAATTCTGACTCTTGCGGAAAATTTTGAGTGGAACCCCGATCCATACTCGAGTGCCGTATAGAGATCACTTCCAGTGAAGTGCTCCGCCGGTAGATTCGGACGTTAAACAGTGGACTACTAAATGCTTTACGTCAAGTGCAGGATTATGTCAACGCCGGGTAATTCTCTACCTTTATTCCGTTCCTCAAATTACCCTTCCCTTCCCAGATTACTATTATTACTAGTAATTACAACTAACTAAACTGGCGCACGTGACCGCAGTTGTTCAAGTCCTCTAGGGCCATGCAGTTGTTGTTCACCTGCCCCAAATAACTAGCCAATTAACCTGCATGGGGCCCAGTCTCCCATGAGCGTATATATTTTCAAGTCTCATTCGCAATGAAATTTTCTGGAAAGTAGAATTATATTGGAGTAAGGAAGTAGAGGACCCTTTTCTCGAGATGTACTGAGGAATAATACTTAAATACGAATATACCATACCCACAACACTAAAAGAGTCATTATATTGCGCCCTTAACATGAAACTCGGAAGAACAGAGGAGTAGCAGGTTCCGTTTTGGTTAAGTTAGTTTGAACGAGGTATCACTACTCATAAATTTCAATTAGTTTGGACTATAATGACGATAAAAATCTTATTTATTCGCATTTATTAAAAAATGAATTTATTATCCGCCGCAATGATTTTTTAAAATGGTAAAAAAAAACCTTTAGCTGTGTTTACGTCTCGAGTGTACGGCTTGAAGTAAATAATAAAAGTGGGAACCTCATTTATGTATACTCTGTTAATTTCTGAGAAGAACAGTCATGTAAACAAAGTTTTTCTTCGTAAACATTAGCATTCTCATTTCTTACTTCTTACAAATACTTGGGTTTTAAAAGCAAAATTATAATTTGGTCTCTTGAAGGAACTTCTCCAGCCTATTTGGTTTAACCTCGCCAAGAGACGACGGATAATTCGCATCGTTCGTTTCCGTCCGTCTGTCCCATTCGACACGCCTCAGGGTCCTTATAGTCACAATTTCCCGCCTCCTCCCCCCTTCTTCAAGGGTGCATTGCAACTAATGTATTCATTCGAATTCGGGGAAGCCGTCATCCGTGCCGTGAATTCCATTCACGCAGAGCGGCGGCCAGCACCGCCTGTGTGGATGCGTGTGGAAAGAAGGGAGAGGGGTAAAAAAAAGGGGCGATCGATTTTTCTTTCGAGGACCTCTTGAAATCGTTCCATGGCGTCTTTTGCCTCCTCGTGGGGGGACGGGGGGGGGGGCACTACCCCTTCTCCCTCCCACTCGTATTATGCCTTTGAACGGGCAAGAATTATTTTTTCTCCCCCCTCTCTCCCTCTTATTCTCTTGTGTGCTTGCTTCCACACTCCGCCCGTACTCATCTGCCCCTCCCCCCTGTCTCCCTCCTACTCTCAGGGTCCCCTCCCTCTTTCAACCCCCCCCTCCTGCCCCATCACCCCGTTACTCGCTCTCCCTACGTGTGCGTGCCACAGCTCTGTTGCCATAGTGAAGCTTTCCCATTGATTTGGCCTTTATTGCACCGGGTGGCGAGTTGGTGTCGCTGTGGGCATGCGCCAAGCGGGGTGGCTGAGGGGACTCAGTGCCCACACCACCACCTCCCTTGCAGATCCCACCTGCCCCACCTCCTCTCTCTCTCTCTCCCTGCCCTCCTCCTCCCTATAATTCTCTCTCCCTTCCACCCCTCACCCAAACACCCGCCCCCAACCACTCCGTCCCCTCCCCCCTCACCCCATGTTCCGTATACGATTCACCCCTTTCCGACTCTAATGCACCTCGACCTCCACGGTTTGTGTGTTCTCCTCCCTTCCAAGTCGACACGCGTTAGCCTTGCGTACAAAAGCCTGCGCCCGGACGTGCTTGTCTTCTCCGTTAAGGCTTGAGTCGCTTTTCACAGCCCGAGTAATGGTGGCTACCGTCCTTAAAAAGAAACCTTCAAAGCCGGGGGAAAAAATGGGTGCCTCTTAAAAATGCGCGCATAGTCGTCATTTTTTTGCTAAGAATTCAAAGAAATGCGGAGGTGGCCGTGCTTTGTAACGTTAACGGTGTCACCCGCCAGTGATCACACCAATGTGTGATATTCAGACTGAAATTAATATTTCGCCTGGACTGGTATTTGAACCCAGGCTATGAGCGCAGCGGTATGGGTGCTTCACCAGCATCATGTGTACGGAACCTCGCAAGAACATTGAGCTCCGTAAAGCCCGCATGAAATTCTTAGAGGAAGAAGACGCCTGGGTAGCTTAATTGGTTCGAGTACTCGATGGACTATCGAGGAGTCTTTAATCTGTTCTCAGTGCAGGGTAATGATTTCTCTTCATTGAATTTCGCCCATTTTCCTATAATTTTGGATTTTCCTTTGCCCGTCTCAGATTTCGAAATTATGACGGGGTAGTTTCGCACAATCGTGCACCAAATTCCATACTTTATAAAATCCAATCGTGGAATCATGGATATGACGAAAAAATATCTTTGTATATTCCACATTTGAAACATTCACTTTTAAAACAATTCCACATTTTAAGTGTGGAGTATACTAAGATATTTTTCCGTCATGTCTGTGACAATTTTCCACAATGTTAGGCCTTCAAACATTAATTTTATTCGTGGATTCATCTTTTTTACCTAAGTGTGATTCCTTTGAACTTCTGTACATAATTTTACCTTATTTTACTTTTTTGGTTAATTTTCGTATCAGTGCATCAACCTCAGATGGCCTGTCGTTGACCAAATGGGGAAATTTTTGTGACGTCATTCAGCATATTTTTCCGACCGATTTGGGTTTGGATCTTGACAGCTACATGGAACTCAACCAAGTGAGAGCTGACGTTAAAGTTTGCAAAAATATATAATATGCTTTTTTAACTCTTATGTCTAGAAAATACAATTGGCTACTATAAAACTAGTCTTTACTCCAGAATAGGTTGGAAAGGGAGACAAGACTAAAATATTGTGAACGTAAAAAAAGGAAAGAGGAAAAAAGCTTAGCTCAAGTAAGAAAATGAGGCTTAGTACAATGAAATGTTTGAGTGAATTCGTCCGCGGTGAATTCCTGATGGTTAACATGGCTCAATGCGGTGTAAAACTTTGAGAGCCTTTCCAGCACAATGCAACGGTGGGGTGAGGACAAAAATTTTCGATGCGTCGTTGAAGAAAATACAATTTATCAAAGGAAGAGGAAGGTTCTTCGATGAAAAAGTGAATTTAAGACGCTGCCTTACTCTGACTTGGTCACGTATAGAATATGTCGTGATATTTTAGACCCTACACTTTAAGGTATAATTTGCGAAGTAAATAAAATGCAAAGGACACCTGCTTCATTAAAAACTGCTGCGAGCGAATGGAAAGTCTCACACAGATGATGAAAAGACTAGGTCGGGGGCCGTTTGAGATGCGGAGACTACACATTAGACTTTAGGCTTCTTGAAAAATTCATATTGGGCCAGTATCAGAACGACTGGGAAGATATTATTTTGACGCTCTGCCTCTGGAACTCATGGAAGTGACAAAATAAGAGAGATAACCTGCCGAAATGGGGGTACGAATATTTCTTCTTTCTCTGAATCATTAATGGTCATTACAAAAGAGGCGTGACATTTGCATGAGAGTTATCGTTAACCTACGATTCACCTATTCTCAACCACCCCTTTTTCCCTATTTGCTTCAAATTTAAGGCTGGTGTTCTATAATACCGTGCCATTTGCCTTTGCGGCGGCTCGAACCTTAGTGAAGATGACTATTAGGAATGTAGATGTAGAAAACCCGGTTGTTTGAGATTTTTACGATCAATTACGATGAAGCCTGGATAGCTTTGACTCGTGGAATTTCCGCTTCGCTCATCCCGTTGAATCTATTTGCCTAACATGGTCGTATTTCATTTTTTTGTCCTAGTATCAATACACCTCTGATATAAGGATGGTTTGGGAAATATTTTTGAAAGAGTTTTAGGCGTTACGTTATAGAAATATTCTATACCCTTGATAGTGCGAGTAAAATAATGTAGTTGTAATTTCCAAACTCTCTGTAATACAGACCGACCATGGTTTCGACACTTAATGCCATTATAATCTCCACACTTAATGTGATAATGACATTAATTGTCAAAAACATGGTTGGCCTGTATAAAAAAGAATTTGGAAAGTACAACAGAGTTATTTTTATTCGCTTCATCACAGAAATATTTTCGATTTTTCTAAGTCCACGTGCATCAGCCACATGCATGAAGTCGTCACCGAGTGTTGCTGCTTATCACACGAGACTTGAATCGCTTTCACCGTCCGTGGAAGCATAAGACCCTTCCTTTCAAACAGGAAATATCAAGAGCTATTGCAATTTCCAGAAAAATCGGAAGATCTCTTTAATTTTGCGGTATTTAGGAATTTTTCGGTCTGATCCTATGGCAGGAAAGGCGTCCATTTTTTTTAAGGGGTATTTTTTTATGTAATATTGATATTTTTAAAATCTTCATTTTGCTTTATAGTAGCTAAAGTATGCTTTTACGAAAGCAGTATTTTTTGAACGATGCAATCAAGTAGGTGATATTAAGTATTTGTGAAGGAGACGGTTGTAAGCTTGTCTTTGTGGAAGTTTTCCATTCCGGAAGATTAAAATTACTTTGTTAACTCCTCTTGTGAGAATTTATTGTCATGACCTGAAGATGACTTACAGTGTCGAATCCTAGATCGTGGCAAAAAAATCTCACTAGTGGAGTTTAAAAAGTTATTTTAATCTTCCGTTAAGTATTTGTTTTGACTCTCGCTGTCGGAACTTAACTTCCTTAAATCTACCTTAAACAATGAGGTGCAGTTCTTGGTAACTATTCCAATTCAGAATATGAATGGGGGCAGTTACTCGTGACGTAGTAGAATGGCATCATTCATCATTGGTCGTCCAATCCTAAGATTGGTTGACTGCAGACCTCCACCCTTCCCTATATCTAATGCTAAGTTCCCTTACTTCCTGGTTCCTCTACCTATGTACTTTTCTCTTTATTTGGTCCAGGAACTTATGCCTGGGTCTTCCTCTGGGATCTTTTCCCTCTATTTTATCTTTAGCTTTGTTCTTTACAAACCCATTGTGTCTGAGGGTCTGTCCATTCTATCTGATTTTTTTCCGTATTTCGTTCCATATGGTCCTTTCCTCTTCTATTCCTATGTACACTTCAGCGTTTCTTATTTATCCGTTCATTTTATCGTTAGCATCCTCCTCCAGCACTATGTTCCGAAGGGTTCTAGTATTTTCTGGTCAGCTGTTCCAATGATCCATGCTTCCAATTCATAGAGTGCTAGGCTCCACACGAATGTTTTCCTGGTAGAATAGCGTAAGAGTAAAATCCCTTTAGCTGCTCAAGAATAAAATACCTTAACCACCCATTATATCGAGGGGAGGCCACATATTTCATGCTGGATCAATCGGTGGTCTTGCTGACTCGCCATTTCTTCTACCACTTCCCCTATTCTGTATACTATTCACCCCTCTCCGACTCTCATGTGCCTCAACCCTCTCCCGGTCGCCCCGCTTGCGCTCTTCCCCTTTCAAGTCGACACGCGAAGCCGTGCGTACAAAGCCCACGCCCGGACGTGGTGTCGGTCCACACGACTTGGCTCGGGTTCCGCCGTCCGTCTCTCGCAGGGTTGGCGACGGAACTGGGAAATCAGGGGACATGATAATAAGGGCAATATGCCCCCTAATGTGGGTTTGGGTCACGTGCGTTTCCTGGAATCCACCCAAGAAGTGGGGGAGTAGACGTTATTATGCGCATATTTTACGTTTTTTTTCTGCTTTCATTGCGCTAATGGCAAGTGGCTCCAGTTATCCAGAGTAAAGAATCAATTTTGGTGAGTATTACGCTGAAATAGTATCCCCCCACCCCAAAAAAGTGTCACATCTTGGTTTTCTCTGAGCAAGAGTAAATTCTATGTAACTTCCTTTTCATACTTCAGTAGTTTGGATTTGATTTGGTCGCATAAAAGGCTTTTAAAGGCCAAAATTGACAATTATCACTATGCCTCATTCTTCTGAATCAGTCTTGGTATTCGGCTCTATTTGCTTTCCATCTCTAGTCATTGCTAAATAGCGGCAGATATGTATTTTAAAGGGATCGGGTTGGTGTAGTGGCTTGAGTATTGGCCAACCATGCGGAAGGCCAGGGTTAACATCTCTGCAGAGGAGCGTGTTTTTCAGGGGAAACCCGATCCCTATTTGACTGTCTTGTGTAGGCACTTCAAATGCAGCCCAAGCGGGAATCCCAAGCGGGAAGCGTCTGTCGGAATGACGTTAAACTGCGGTCCCCTTGGCGCCTTTTGTTAAGAGCAGGCTAATGCCAACGCCGGGTTTCTCTCCACCCTTCTTCACTTACCTGTCACCTATGACGCAAATGGCCTTAGTTGTTGTCGGTCGCCTCCCTGAATATAAAATCCATGTGTTTTGAGTAACCCGGTTTTTGAGGGCATATGACATACTTTAATCCTAAAAATCAATCTAAAGGCTAACTCTTCATCCTTCTACCGAATTGAGATTCGAACCCACGATCTTGGGGTTTATCGAGCTCAGTATTCTTGCGTCCACACCAACTCAATCCTCTCGGTTGAAGTCTTACACATTATATTGAGGATATCGATTTCGGGGTAATTAGGTTCTCGAAGATATCAGGGGTATAGCTGGGAGTTGTGCATTGAATTTTGTATCACTGCCTTGTCTCAGACTATTTCGGTCCTCGTCCCATTCTGACTTTGGAGAGGATGTTATGTGGCCCATGTTTGGGGTCGAAGGGTTGACGCGGGAGAAGAAGGGTGAGATATGCGGGGGGAAAGGTTTTGGTACGGACGGGAAGCACAAGATAGGGGCAGCCCTCTTGCACCTTTCAGCGGATTTACTCCTCCCCCGGCTGAAAATTAAAGCGACTTCAAAGGACTCGGGGCACGGGTTATTACCCTCATTATCCTTTTAAGTCGCTATCCGTATCCGTGCGTTCTCCTAAAAATGGGTAAGACTGGGGGGAGAATGGGGCGGGGGGAGTAGGAGAGGGGAGGATTGAGGCTTATAGTTTTGAGAGAAAATTTCACCTCCTCCAACTCCTCTCACTCACCTCGTATCCTAACTTTGCCCTCTCTCTCCATCCGTCTTCCTCCCTCTACCCTATACCCTTTTCTCAGGGATCAGGGTCGTTAAAATTTATGAAACGGGGAGCGTGTGGAGCGCGGGAGAGGAAGGAATGGAAGGCGTGTGTTTTTTCTCCTCGAGGAATGCGTTCTTCAAATCTCGGGGTGAAGTCGGGGCTTTCCGGGCGCAACTGTGCACTTGAGGATCGTGTCTGCGCTGCGCTGAGCGGAGCGAGAGGAAAGAAAACGCAATCCAAGTGTGTGCGGAAAAGCTCGCGGAAAATTTTTGAAACTCGCCCCGAGATTCAAGGTTCGTTTACCTTTGTTCGTTAGCAGTCCGTTTGGTGTCCTCTGGGGGACGTGGAAGGAAAAAGTACAAACTAATCGACGTCGGGGTATTACGCCACCAATTAAGGCTTCCACTTGAGGCGGACTTGAAGAAGAAGGAGAAGAAGAAAAAACCGAGAGAATGACGTTACGGAATGTATGAATACGTCGACGGTTACGTTGGTTTAAACCGCGCTCTGAACACGGATTTTTTTTCAACCTCTTCAGAGAAGTCGTTCGCACCAAGTGGCAGTCTTCAAGAGTTGGCGAACGCCCCCGGCATTGACGTGGCGAAATCGTTGAGCCCATTATGTAAAACAAGCAGGAAAGGGGAAGGGAGGCTTGCGCATTGGCTCGCGAGGGAGACAAGTGTTGTTCCTCTTATCGTTAAAACAAAAGACTGTGGTTTCGACCGGTCATGAATTCAGGGCTTGACGGCAGAAATGAAAGATGAGTTTTGGAGTTATTCCAGTCGCCGAGGTGTGTTGGTAGTTGAACTGAATTCAAAGGGCCCTTCACCCGGCGTTCAATAGGCCCTCGTTATGGTTTTTCTTGCTGACAAGTCTCGCTCAGCAATCGGTCTTTCGTACTAAACGGCACCTCTTCCGGAAGGTGTGAAGTTACTTTACATTTTACTCCGCAGAGCAATAAGTCTGCAAGTTACAAGTCTTTTTCGCTTGCTACTTGAGAAGTTCGGTCCTGATTCTGACATTGATTCTAAAATTCTAAAATGAAAAAATCTGAACTTAAGCGTGTGGAAGTGATTTCTCTAGAAATGCAGTTTATCCTCTAAAGAGTGGAGCTGCAGTTTAATATCCAAAGAATGCAGGATCAATGTTGCAATCGGAAGCAGTAGCTTGATGTATTGTGTAAGATATCATTTGGATTATCATTATCAGAAGCCACATCGTTTCTGAGTCGAGCGTTTGACAAAAATACAACCAAGGATGATTTTAGGTCTTTCCTCAATCATGCGTACACTACTAGGAAACCGCAGGTCTTGCTGCGAATTAATAGCGTATGTCGTTGCCTCAATTACCTCAATCTTACTGTTTCATTTCACCTCAATCTCATTCTCAATTGCCGCAATCTGCTGTTTCAGAGCGACCTGGATAATATTATCATGACGCCACACTACATCTGAAGGTCTGACAGAATCGATAAAATGAGGAAGATTCATTGCCGAGCAGATAGGTACAAAAACTCGTTCTTTCCGCGCACAATTAGCGACCACATTCAAAACTGAGCTCCGCTAAATACACTCCCATAATAGACGTCACCATTTCACCTCCCAAAACCTTATCCCTTACACGGCTGGTGTCCTACACCCCTTGCCACACGCCCATTAGGCGGCTCGCTAGTTAATATGTAGATATACCTCAATTTACATCTAAGAATCTGTTCATATTTGATGGTACATAAAAAAAATATGCTCGCCATAGGCTAAATAGCGAACATTCGCTAGTGTAGCATGAAAACTGGCTGGAAAACACAAAACGATAATATTTGTTCTTATGACTAAAAATGATTATTTTTTCTTCACTTTAACTTCAATTGTTTCGAGTCTCCTCGCGCGGGTTAAAGTTCACCCCCCGGTCTAGAAGCTATCAGCTTATCGCCTGGGTAGGTTCACAGTGGGAAAGGGATAAAGGGAGTGGGAAAGGGCTAGCGTAACACACCACCCCTGCGAGGCCGACACCATGAGGCGGATTGACGTCAAAAGGACGACAATGGGCTTCCGCCTCCCCGCAGTCGTCGTATCTCTTGGGTTCTCCCAACAACGTCAGACAAGTCCCCGTCAGTTTCGCTTAAGCGAAAACTTACCGCACATCTTATGAGAACCGGAGGAGTCCGTTGCCCAAAAAATTGGGATTGGGTATCACCCGACTCCCTCTACGGGTAGCCATCGTGCGGTCTGCCGGAGTACGTCATCAAATCAGGGACACGCCGGACCCATGGATGGTCAATTCGAACCAATTATGGTCAAAGCGTGGGTTCCATCATCTCAGTACTCCCCGTATACACTTTAACTACAGTCAATTTTCTATTGTCGAGTCTTAACTGTTGAGGTTTGAAGAACTCCATGATTACCTTTGCGCGGCTGCCTGCTTGTGCGTATCGCGAATCATATTTTCCTGTTGAGAAATAACTTGTTGATAAAGGAATAATTGATTTAAAAAATGATTAGAATGACTTGGGAAATGGCTAGACAACCATCTGTGGTAGTTAGTGAAATAGTTGTTAGGTAATGTTATTTCCTTTAATGCCTTTCATTTTACGCATTGGTCCCGGAGATCACTCGAGTCTTCTATAAAGTTGAATTCAAATTCGTAGAAGGTTTAAAAAAATAATAGATTAAAGCGGCTTGGCATTTTTTAGACGTTAATTCAAAATTCATTAACAATGCTTAATTTCAGAATTTCCCTATAATTAACGTGACATTGTTTAATTAGCTTTGGAGTGTAACTTTTCACGGTCTTTTAATTAAGTAGTTAAATTAATTAAATCGTCATAACTTTTAAACCTTATTTTCATAATTATACTTGCTGTGAAGGCTACCCATAATTGTAGTAATTAATCGTTGGCTTATTTAGTTGTTTTCTAAGAATTTGTAATGTATTTTATTTGTATAAGTTTTTATATTTAATTTGATATCGTTAATAACAACTGAGTTATGTCAGCCAAGTTTGCTTGTGAATAATAAATTGCTTAATAAGAGCTGAACCCATCAATAGAATAATAATTTGAAAGCTTAATTTCGTGGAAATCCTCAACAGAAGGAGAATAATATTTTCTTGAGAGAAATTTCCATTTGATTTCTTTATTCATCGCTCTCAGAAAACCGTTTTGTTGGATAGGGATGATGAGAGATTGGATTATTGATGATGGCGGTGGTAAAAGGTTGTATGCAACCGGACGTGGCTCGTCGCATCATTTTGTTCGCACTAAAACAAATTGAATTTCGATTGATATTTCAAGTCGGTGATTAAAGGATTTTGCTCCCAACATCTGGAGTGACGTCAGAGCAGCGGTTTTACCCCGAGGATAACGACGTCCTGGGAAACAGCCTGAAATGAAAATAGACTCTGGCCTTTTCTTTGGATTACATTCTCCTCGGAGGCTCTCGGATAGAATCATTTAGTGCGCCTTGTCATTACCACGGATTCATTTCTTATCTGTCGGATGGATATCGTCTCGGCGGCACTTAATGCCTTTCCCTTAAAATGCCAAACCTATTTCCAATGCGGAAATCTGTATTTGTCTTTCCGTTAATTTTTTTCTCTGTCCTCTTTAATCTCGACAGACACGTTCCGGGTTGGTGGTCCGGGAATTTAAGAAAAAAAGTCTTCTTCAAGTACAGATATCCTCCAGAGATGATGTGCATTAGGCCATTTAAATCTTTTTTTGTATATTATGACGATTGATTTTGGTGGAAATTCTGGTCGTAATATCTCATTAGACCCTCTATTAGGATAATGAAGTTCCTGATCATATTTTTGTTAACGATAACGAGTGGTCATCGATTTCCCATATTGCCAGTGAAAGGGATTTACTTTGCAGTATCACACGCGGCATGGATATAAAATTTTTATTTTGTTTGAAGATATGTTTTCCTATTGTTATGGCTATTTTTATCCTTTGAAAATGAATGCGTGGCTACAAGATTACTGTAATGAAACAGACTTCTTTTTAACAGGCACAATTGTTGTAATGATTTGGATGTTTAAATATTTTTTCTGGGTCCTTTGTTATCTGCGCTGTCACTTAGTTAGATTTTTGCTGTAAAAGAAAGA
This sequence comes from Ceriagrion tenellum, assembly GCA_963169105.1. Taxonomy (NCBI): domain Eukaryota; kingdom Metazoa; phylum Arthropoda; class Insecta; order Odonata; family Coenagrionidae; genus Ceriagrion; species Ceriagrion tenellum. Next base: position 45,643,542 of record OY720636.1, on the reverse strand, counting down.
ATCCAATACTTAAGTACAACATGGACCTCATGGGCATCTCTGGTATAAGGTATTCACAGTGAATAGTGGCAGCTGGGTCGTTGTTGTTTCATTTACTGTTTTTATTCATCTGGTTACGTGTTCAGCACTATGGTTGTTGATGCCAAGCACGATCACCTCCTAATATGTAAGTAGGCGCGTGGAAATTACGGAACTAGAGTTGTGACTTTTCTTAAGATATTGGCTTATTTTTTCCACATAACTGTGTTTCTTAGAATATCGTACGGTGGATTTTAGTTTGTGACTCCCAGACGCTTTACTATGATATTTTACGTGAAGGTTCCGGTTTAAAGCTCTACTTTCTGGTTTTCTATCTTTAATAAAAGTAATTTATGGTTCGATAATTGAACTTACGTTAGTCAAACCCTCATGAAATTCCGAGTCTAGTAAAAAGATATTTCTTCTTTAAGAAGTAACATCAGGCTTCACTTTGTGAAAATTTGTAATGTTCATGATGAACAATACAAAACATTGACTGTTTTCACACTTTTTTATTATTCACTAACCAGGTTTCAACTTAGAGTTACTTTGATAATGAAACTCTGTATTGAAAACTGGTCGGTGAATAATAAAAAAAAGTGAAAATAGTAAAAGTTATATTGCTCATCATAAATTTTTCCTCAATTTTAAGAAATTGGCACCTCAGGAATTGTAGGAACGAATTTTGTTAGGCACGAATATTATGAACATTCGGCTTGGGAAAATGAGCCCTCGATCGACTGTTCTGCTCTTCATCGCTACCTTGTCGATCCCAAAAAGAGAGACGCTCATAAAAGTATTGGATAAGTAATCTTCAAATTCGTAATAATTGAATAATTATATTTCTCAGGAAACTTCTTTGTATTAGTTTTATCTCATCTATCTTTAGTTCGTTGAGTTGATTAGAAATTAGAATTACTTGATTAAACGCTTGTTACTCATCTTACAGTTAAGTTGCTGCTGAAAGGGCTTTTATTTAATGAGCAGAAAATTGAGAACATATTAGATAAATGGTTTATCCGCTCAATCCTACCGTATCTTTGATGAAAATGTTCATTTTCACAGAAAGATTTTATAGGACAACTTACCGCTTGCTCAAGAGGGTGGAGATGACGGCTCGGGTTGGATCTGGACGTGAAAAGGTTTAATTCGGCGTTTGGGGAATTGAGGACGCAATCGGACAATAATTGCTGCTCCCGGCTAACTTGGTTCAATCGAATGTGTCCCTCCCGGATCTTATTCCACTCGTAGTGCCCGACCGGCGGCATCTGCTCTCGCGGCGGCGCAGATGGCGGAGGCCCGGGGGGCGCCTGCCGGGAAACGCCGCGACCGCGCTCCTGTTTCCCGCTAGTGGGGCGTGTAATCCACGAACAACAGTTGAATTTATCGATCGCGGAACACTCCGGAGCTTTTTATGCGCCGGGGAAAATAATGCCCCGCTTTTCGTGTGTGCCGAGTATGGTGCATTACGACGGTTGGTGATGTGTTGTCGACAGTAACTGCGTGGGTTCGCGGTGTAATCAACCATGTCAGGCGACGCGAGAGAGAGAGAGGAATTTTGCCCGCGCTTAAATGATTATAAAGACAATCTTTTGCATGAAATTTTCTCCCACGAATTAGGTAACGTACCGCGCATTTCGATGCCTCTACTTCAGCTATATGACTAGAAGTTCCTGACGTGACATAATCGATTTTTTACGACCAAGTAATCTATCTAAAAATGCTGCGAATAGACTGACTCATTGGTTGGTTTGCAATGATTTTAATGATTAAATTTTTAGCATTGGAGCTTGTAGTTTGCTCCAGAAACACGGAGGCAGACTCGCTTGTTTTGAATGCTTATTTATCTATACTCAAAGAATACAACTTTGTACTTTTCCACAGACATAATTGTATTCTTCAAGTATGATGCTTCTTCCAAGAAGTGAAGCCTGAATCTGTAGAGTGTAACTTAACGTAACTCTATTACATTTACGTAATTTTGGAAGAATTGAAACAGCTTGTATTTTAAAAATGGAGAGGATAACTGCAGCAAGCTAGTCATAAAATCGATGAGTGCTAATGGTGACGATTATTCAGTGACAAAAATATCGATTGTTTCGGAAACTACGATCATGTATGCGAGAGGAGATTCGTGGTCTGTGTTCTGGCCCAGGTGTAATTTTTCCCGTGGAGGCTTTCGTCTTTTCTAATTGCCGTTCTTCGAGGCATAATCAAGACTTTATGTTTTATGTTGGTTTAGGGACGCTTGAAATTATTTGAGAGACCCCGAAGCTTCAGCCAGCGGGTACGTGATGTCGCATCAGATGGGGAGCTTTATTCTAATCGGTCGTGTAGCTACTTCTTGAGGCTTGATGAGGCTATAAAATTTACTGCGGAGGGTAAACTAATGTGCATACTTGGAATCATATTTTTATGATCCTCCATAATGCGCCTGAGTCATGTATGCTTTTTTCCCCAGTTGATCTTAGTGATTAGGGTAAAGAGGCTTCTTTTGCTGTCTTTTGACGTGTGTGAACATCGGCTACGCCAATGTGAAGAGACCTGAAGAAATTGGCTGGTAGCTTAGAGCTTTTTCAAACTTAATGGAAATGGGTGATGTTATCCAACTTCAATCTTAGAAGCTCAGTGATCATAGTGATTGCACACGACTCCACCCGCACACACTTGGGCGGTTAAACTTGAAATTATTCAGTCCACCAAGTTTCTATTGGATTTTGTAGCTCAGGAAAAAGTGAATTGTTAAGGAATGAGAGTTTGTGCTTTGGTGCGGATACATAGTACTTGCAAAACATGATATTACTACGTTTTCATTGACGTCTTAACAAATTTTTACTTTTACCGAGGATTTTTACTTAGATATTTCAGTAAAAGTCATAAATAAGATGGTGGTTGGTGTGAGAACATGTTATGGCCGTCCTGTCTCATTTTACTTGTTCATGTGGTCCGTAAATACCATAAACATTTTGATGTTGAAGAAATCCATGTATTATTAAGTGTTACCTCTCAAATAGTCTTTTAAGTATTCTTGATTTATCATGTTAGAAATGGGGAGTTATATCTATTTCTGTCAATAGACATTGTTATATTGACATATCAACTCTAATGGACACCTTCTCTTTGGATTTTCGATTATTGAATCGCTGAGTAAAAGATAATAGGTTCTTATTGTGAAAAGATAGATTGATATTTATTGCTCATATGCCTTTGATACAGATAAAATACAGTTACAAAAATATATAAATTTTATAAATTTTGTGTGAGCTTTGGGTAGCTCTATAGGTTTCCCTGTTTGGAGCTACCATAAAAAAACATTGGTGCACGAATGTGATGCAAAATATGTGACAATACACTTAGTTTTTGAGAATAACTATTTAGTAATTTTAGTAAGATTTATGAAAAAAACATTTTTTGTGCTGATAGCAATATTATGCATATACATATTGTATATTGTCATTGGCGAATACAAAATAATTATACAAAATAATTATTATTACATTTGACTTGAAAACTTCATATAATTTTTGGCAATCGAGAATATTTATTTTTTCTGTTGAAGAAGTATCTGTGCAGTACAGGCTTGGAGTCGAATTTGTTTGGCATTAATTAGTGGAAATACATCTTCAATTAGTAAATAACGGAATTCATTCCGGCCATTTTTCTAAATTACGTGTCCGTTACGTAGTATGTTTTATAATCTCAGCGTATAGGCACTGGGTCTCTCGATCTCCTTGAAATACGTGTCGTAGTTTAATAGCAACCGAAGCTAGTAATTATTCTGGTGGATATAAACCTAATTTATGAGGGTTGTGAAAAATTCAGATCTAGCCAAATATTTGCGTACATTATGGGGATAAGAACTCATCTGGAAAGTACTCGAACCCACTACTTGCGGATTAGGGAGTGTGGGCTTTATATCACCGCTGGCGGTACTGGCAAATTAAAAAAAAATGTCCCCCCCCCCATCTGCACGTGGGGATGCGAACTATTAGATTATCAGCCTGATGGGGAAACGGGGTTTAATCGCGAACCAGACAAAACGGGTAGCAAGTGGTGTAATAAATGCCGCCACAAATTTCACTGCAGTGGCGAACCAATGCTCGGAGATTAGTCCCCACACCCTCCCTGCTGCTTGACATTATAATATCAATGAGCAAACGAAAGCACTCAGGGAGAAAGCCACTGACTCAGCCTCCGTATCTCCCTCTTATCCCTAATCCCGAAGGATGTACGGGTGCGAACGGCCCAACCACTCCCCCCCCCTGTGGGAGGAGGAGGAGGACCCTTCTCCCTAAACTAACAAATACAGCTCCTTTTGTCCCCGTGGGAGAGAGAACCCGCTGTCACGTGATGTTGCCGTTCCCGAACCAAATCAGAGTAAAAATGTTGAAGGCCGAAAAGAAAATACACGGGAAAGGGTTCAAGGATTTATCGAACATTTGGGAAGGAAAAAAGGGGTGGGAGGAAGGGGGGGAGGCGTAGGGGGAATTGGCGTAGGGCCATTACAAGTGAAAAACGTCCGCGTATACACGTGGAGGAACGAGCAGTTATATTTCACGAAGCATCTCTAAATCATGGTGTAAGGCCGTTGCTAATGGAGAAAGGAATTTTATAGAGGGCCCTTGAGTTATTATCTCAAACTACTAAGTCTTTTTTTCTCGGCCGGGGGAGCGTGAAAGGCCCCGGAGATGGATATTTTCGAGGGCCCCATCATGCTCTCTCTCTCTCTAGGGGGAGGTCCTTTCCTTCCTGCATGGCGTGCGGTATTTTACCGAGTGAAATACCGTTGTCTCGGTCCTATCTAGTGATGGCGGATTGAATCCAAACTCTCGTCTAGCGGCTGAAAGGAACGTGCTGTGATTTAAGAGCAAATTATTTTATACATTGCCTGCACGCGAGGCATTTCTGACGTGATATTTGCATCCCAAAAGGCATTTCATTCTATCATGTTGACGCGGGAGCTAGCTAGCTAGATATTCATTTTGTGGATTAAAAGGGAAAAATATGGGTAAAAGGATGTTTAGTAGAGATCACCATGCATTTTCAAAGCATCTTAGATTTGTTGTTTTCGAAAAACGTGTTTTTTATGGTATCAGGTCTACTTCTCTTTGGGTTTACAAGTTCGGGGAACCGCAAAGACAAATTACTCAGTTAACGTGAGCTGGGAAATAGGGGAAACTGCTTTGAAGTAGGAAATTTGAAGACTAAAATATCTTTTATTAACCTTCCATTGAAACAAGCGGTATTATTCCCAAAGGCAAAAATTTTATGCTATTAATTTTGTTGAATAATTGGTGGCTGAAGTAATTTGTTTTAGAAAGGATATACGAGGAATCATAAAGTAGACTAGAGACAAATGAAATGACTACATTTTCCATCTTAAATAGTTGCCAATCGGGATTTGACTGTGTAAGACTTAATTTCATTTTAACACCGGATATTGAAGTTGAGAAGTTACCCCTTAAAAAAATTAAACTTTACTTATGGAATGAAGTTAGTGTACCATTGCTAAAAAAATCTAAATATTTCGTATGGGGAGGGTTTTTTTCCTATTTATTCGCCCTTCGAGGTTTTATTTATTTACTTTGGTCGTTCCTAACGAAGTAATGATTCTCAGAATGAGGAATTCAGACTTTTCTGCTGTGTGCATGATCTGGAAATTATCGCCCAGTCACTGTTGGCGAATATATAATTTTGTGGCCATCAATGCACAGTGGACTTCCGTGGCGAGTGGAAATGAATTTTTTAAGGTTCTTTGGTCCAAGATAACTAGATCGTTGCCCTTGAGAAGAATAGTGAAGCATGATTTTTGTTTTGGTCGAGATTGTTTACTATGGTATAGTTGACGATAATTTGTGTGGAAAAATTTTCATAGCTAAAATTGGGAATCAAGCTGCATCGACAATTTCATCCCACGAAAGGGACGTATTTTTATAGTCTCAGTGCCGAGATGGAGTATTTCGCTGGCTGAATGGAAGTCAATTGGCGCTTGCAATTTTTATGTCACCTTTGGTCCGCGGAATATCATGTAGGTGCTGAAATTTTTATGAGTGTCGATTCATGGCGGAATTGTATTTGCATTTACCGTTGAATCCCTTCCATTGCGTGAAATAGTTGAAACATCGAAGCAAAATTTCTTTAGTCTCTCATGAAATAGATTCAGGAGGAGGTCACTCTGTGTCCTCGATATCCTTAACGAGGGATATAGTGGTTTGTTGCAGTTCTGTTGTCACTGCTTTCCGGGCAGAGAGAGTATCGTCATGAATAATGCAGTGTGGCCGTTTCGGAATGCGTATTGCCGGCGGTGACCCTCGCACCGTTTTTATCGTTATCCATGTTAGAAACGGCTTGTGTTTTAGACTGGAAGTGCAACAAACATCGGGAGAAGACATCAGATAGAGACAATTGTTGCCAGAGTAAAGATTTTCAAAAGTGGATTTTGATTGGATACCAGGAAAAAGAAGGAAGGACTATATGGAGAGAGGCCAATTAAAATGCGAGAGAAAAGTGAATACGAATGACAGAGCTGATAGCCATAGAGATAGGATCACGATAAGCAGTCACTACGACTGTAAACAAAGTTGCTAAATTGAAATAATAAATTTTAGTTCACTGTTTGGGAATAATGAGCTGTTTGATTGAAAGACCAAAGTTGTTAAATAAAACATTGAAGGACGAATAATTTGAAAAACTCTCCATGTACGGAATATTTCACTTTTGTATCAATAGTACGCGAACTTAATTCCATTAGCGATGCGTCATTTTTTTTAGGAATAACTTCTCAGCTCATTATGAGATTAATTTTCTCCTGTTTTTGCATTTTAAATACAGATAGAAGACGTCCAATGTCACTAAAGGCTCAGTTAAGTGATTGAAGGGTAAGCGAAGTGATGTGGATTGGATATGTGTAAAACTCTTCTCCCGCGTGTGTTGGCTAATAAGTGCATTTTTTTGTAAAATGGTTTTTTCAACGAGGATTTTCTGAAGGCATGGTCAATTTCTACCTTGCGCTTGAATGAAAGATTGCGTACGAATTCACTGCAAAATTATGCATATCACCATCCTGATACCTACAGGGGAGAGGAGGATAACTGCTCTACTCATGGTGCCTACGTACTGAGTGACGTGAGGTTTATTATTCGGCGTATTTTTTTCCGAGGCAGTCACTATATTTCCCAACCGACCTCACCTCAGCCCCTGAAAATTCGGTATTCATATCTTGAAATTATTCTTTTACTGCTCTAGAAATTCTGGGCTTCTGCATTCAGAGATAGGTTCTGGATTCAACAAAATTATAATTAAACGTCCCTGTTTTTAGTACGCATTAACATTCGATTTTTAGAAAAACATTTTTTTGCATCACTCACCTTTGAGCTTTCCCTTATTCGGCATGATATGCTTTCTCATCACCATTCTCTTCCACGTTCTCTCCTCCCCGCCCTCCTGTCTGTCATGACCTTCGACATGCAGATGTCTCGTGTCTGCTCGAAATGCTTATATAATATGACATTATATCATATTCTATCTCATTCAATAGCCTGTTGGAATCTACCAAAGTTCGTGTGATCGAAAGAATCGGAAACTTCCTAAGTTTTTATTTTCTCGAATGGCAAGGATTTAATATTTAGAGGATATCCCTTCCTCCCTTGTTTGAAATTCTGCTATTTGAATAATGAGGTATGATATTGCATTACTTTCGTTGATGTATTGCAGTGTGTTACGTATTTTCTCTCTGTAGTTAAGCATTGATATTATTTAATTTAAATTTGTGATTAAAATAAGTCATACATATGCTCAATTTTGCGGGTTACAAAATATATCAACTTTAAATTCTATTTTGCATTCCTTTACTACTTGTATTTGAAGAGCGTGGCTGTTATAAACGAAGAGTGTATCATTTGCAAACATACATGCGTTTGATGATTTTATATGACACTCAGAATGATGTAAATGACTCACGTGATCTGCCTTTCCCAAGGTCATCAACTTTAGCTGAGTTTCTGTTGAAGTGAGAACTTATGAGTGGTGATAGTTAGCCTAGTAAGGCCGGGCGATTGTTTAAGAAGCAAGACCGTGTTTGTTAATAATTCACTATCAATTTTTTCAGAAATAGGAGTCATTTGCCGTATTGTGAAGGACGATGAACTATTATATTGGCATGAATGAAATATTTAAGGTAGTGCGAGCGAGATAGTTCCCTCATCATAATAGAGACTATATTCAATATATACTTTTTAATTTCACCAACTGTGAGACAGAAAAATTAAATATTGTATTTTTTATGGTGCAATAAAATAGTTTTACATGGCAGAAATGGTAAGTAATCAAATGAAAATATCTAAGTAAGTCACTAACTTGACTCATTTTTTTCACGCGGTACGTTTGAAACTCCATCAGAAACGGAAGGTTTATTGTGATCCCGAAGAATTTACTCCGGTGACAATATGATTAATTTCAAAAATAGTTGAGAAAATACACAAACTACACACACAATTTTTTGATGAGATCTACATACATACATACATACACAGATACATACCCATCACGCCGTTCCCTTTCGGGGTAGGCATAGTCAGAATGTTTTTTGATGAGATCTAAGTGTAGGATATGCCTCATTTTGAATATAAGTTCTCTCAGTAGTGCATACACGTACCAATTCTCATATAAAAGGGCTGGTATTTTTTGACAAATATCTCGGAAAGTAATGTGGTAAGGGGTTGAATTTTTGATGTCAATGGAAGGGTGATATATTTTTCTTTAAAATGTGACCAAATTAAATGATTTCTAGGTAAAATGATATTTCGCTCAAACTACCTTAATCCCTCTCTATGGGTAAAGTTACCGTTACACGTATAGTTAATGATGCATTATAGAATATATGAGAGGTAATGGTTAGTCTAGCAAGGCTGACTACTAATTTAAAAGAAGTAAGACCTGGTTTGTTAATTATTTACTATCAACGTGGTGTGAAACAGGAGTCATTTGCCGGATTGCAAAGGACGATGATGGAGGATGAGTCATTATTTAGCATAAATCAAACGTTTAATCCCTCTATATTTGAAAAGCTACCCTTACGCGTATAGTTAATGTTAAATGAATGATCGTGCATTAAATGAATGAATGGTACTATTTTAAATGATCGGAATGGTTTTTGTGGGTAAAAGAATGTTTGATTTCCCAGCTTTTATCTTGGATACTTTGAATATAAGTTACAGTTTCAGGCTTGACTTTGTGGAAACGAGACTCTTGAAATAGTTTCTCCCTTTGTACATTCCACAATTTTTAATTTTTACCGATGGCTTCGACATAAAATGTCATTTTCAGCCTTGAAAAATGAAAGTCTCGAAAAAGACATTGTATGTTGAATGTAAGTTCCGGATTGTTCCGCAATAAGATTTTTGTCAGATGCAAGGATACGAGAGAGACACACTCAAAGTATCCAAGGAATAATTTTTCCTTTTGTACATTCCAAATTTGTTTTTATTTTTAACGACCATGGTTTCGACATACAATGTCATTTTCCAGGTCTTGAAAATAACATTATATGTCGAAACCATGTTCGGTAAAAATGAAAAAAAAAATGTGGAGTGTACAATGGGAAAAATTATTTCTTGGATACTTTGAGTGCGTGTCTCTCGTATCCTTGTATCTGAAAAAAGTCTTATTGCAGAAACTACGAGCATTAAGAAATTGATAGAATAATTGAATTCAAGATCTCTACCTGGTGATCTATTCGATGAAGGGGCAGCTCAAGATAGAGCTATCTGAAATAATATTGCCAGAGAATAAAATAAAGTTAAAATCATGCATGTATTGTTTGGTGTCGTTTCATTCATTTTCTCGCTTCTCGTGCGGGGTGCTTGACGAGCCGTACAAAAGCCGTGCTAATTCTCGCCTCTCGGCTGCAGAATGCAAGCTCATTTCCTCCGCGCTAACAAACTCCCTCCCATGACCTTCTTCGCTCTGTTTCGGAGAAATACATTACCCTGAGGCGAAATGCAACTGTCTCGGACTATAATAGTTCTAGTGCATGCCTTAAGAATGTGTTGCGCGTTTTTCTGCGAGTGTAAATTGTTCCGCCTTTCCCATTAAAAGGAGACTTCAATTAAGCTTTTTATCGGACGGGATTTTTTTCAATATTTTATTCTATTCACTTAATGCGTGCATGGTGCTGTTGGGGATTTTATTGCGCTTGGATGAATGGATGAGTGGAACGGTTATATTGATGGGTATATATATTGCTTAATTATTCCGAATTATTGTTTATTTAAACTTTCTGGAGAAACGTGTTCATATTTCATTTGAGGGATAGTGTGGGCGTACACGTCTCGGCTCTGTTCGAGAGGGTTTATTCACGTGAGTCAAAACCGATGAATCACTCCACCTTTTTCTGCAAGCCGATTGTAAAATTCTGCAATAGTTGACTATGCCCAATTGCCTCCAAAGTAAGATCGAAGGTACTACAAATTCAAATTATGTGAAATGTATTATTAATGATTTAAACGGATATGATGCCACCTACGTGAAAATAATGGCTTTTATCTTTGGTAATTATCCCAAAAATAGGTTGATACGTTCACCTATAGAGAATTTAATTTATCAGGAAAATACGTTTTATTTCATAATTTATTGCGAAAATTAGCATAACTAAATGGCGATAAAAATGACCTTTACCCTTAGCTTACTGGTTGCATGAACAAATGGATAACAATTCATATGTACTCAAAAGTGTTACGGAATAAATAAAGTCAAAGCATTATTTTAATGTGCGTTGCAGGTCAACGTCAACGTCAACGTGCGTTGCGGGGCAACGTCACGAGCAGACATGAGACATATGACCTTATGTGGACATGTGGATAATTCATGGATTTGTTATCATATTTGGAAAAAACTACACCTGCGGAATTATTGGATATTCGGGACTTGGGAACACAAGTGAAAACTCATTATCATTAAATCCTAATGAATCGTAATAAGATATATCTGCATTTATCGTAAAAGCGGCGTATATTCCTGGAAACGTTGGAAATGGGGAACCTTTAAGATGGAAATTGTAGATCTTTTGGAGGCGGATTGTGAAAGGATATCGGAAGTTATGAATATGTCTGCACACAACGATCCAAACCCTTGTCAAGATCCGTCACGACGTTGGAAGCTTCGGAATTTAAAAAGAGGCATTGCATTTCATAACTACCTCTCTCAGGTCCCGCTTTGCATTTAATCCTGCTGATTATTATTAGTGAAGAAAATAATTTTTTTTGAGAGTGAGTTCTTGACTCTTCTCTTATTAATGCAGAAAAGTATACAAGTTTGAAAATCGTAAGTATCCAGCTCGTTACACTATTTTAACCCTGCATGGAATAAAAGGACTGATAGTAATGTTACGGTGGATCGAATATTGTATGACTGTTCGCATGCTGGCTCTGTTCTGTTCTGGGATAAATTTGCCCCATCTGGTATTGCCAAAAAGGAGAAATTACAGTTGAAAAAATGTGAAATTTTTTAAAACTTAAACCATTGAAGTATATGGAGGGGGCACTTACCATGCTGGCCAATGCTAGAAGCTGAAGACAGTCAACCATCTTCGTTAACCCTTAACTACTATCGTCGGGTCTTTTCTGACTCGACGATAAGACGACCAGTCGAAAACACGACCCGTCTATTTTGAATTTGGTCTTTTTTTGTAGTCGTAAAACGGCCGCTCGCAGTAACCTTGGCTACAGCGTATTCCTAGGGGAGAGAGGGATCAGACCAGTTGAACTTAAGACAGTGCGGGTGACGGTTGTTGTTTACGAGTAATTCGGAAAATTGGGTCAAAAAAGACCCGAGGATAGTGTGTAAGTGGCCAAAAACCACGGTGGTAGTTAAGGGTTAACCCTCAATTTCTTTTAGCACTTGCGGGATAACGCACTTATTTAACCATTTAGTATATTTTCAATCCACAACTTACTAGAAATCAGCATGCACTTACTCTTTAATATGCATCTTCCGGTTACAGCAGGGTGTTGTAATTTCGCCAGTTTTTGTCCGATGGCCACCAAATTTAGGATTTATCACTAATTTTACATTCTAAACTATAATAGATATGGACGAATATTGTTTACTTATATAACTTAAATATAATTCGCATTCCTGGTGAAAACTATTGTGAAAATGATTAGAATCCATAACACTAAGTAACTAATGTATGTCTCAAGAGTTACTTGCCTTACATTTCAAAAGGATGGTTGATGTTCTTTGTTATACATCCGCTAATTCGTCCATTCCGTCGTGCTATCCATAGGAAAATAAGTATAGAGCAGGGCTAAACAATATGGTTGTTATTTTGGTTGTCAAGCTTCATTTTGGTGACGTAGTGCCCTCTCCATGTACCTCAATGCCTTATACTAACTTTTATGGCATTAAATTAGTGCTTTTTTGAGTACTACTCTGTTTATTTCTGCTTCCACAAATCTTTGCTCGTCTTTGTTTCCCGTCACTCTAACTGTCATGATGGCCCGTGTATTTGTCAATCGACTCATCTTTTCGACGATTCAGTGTGCTTTCATCTGACTTTTTTAAATCATATATGTTGGTCGAGTAAATTCTCGTTGCTTGTCGTGCTTTTCTATATCAAGATCATTGCATAAGACCTAGACGCCAACTTCGGTATTTTATTCTCTTAAGGTATCCATCCCCTTGGCCGTTTGCCATTTTATGAACTTTTGAGTGGCTTTTTCTTAAAACTGTGATCTTTCTGAAAATGAGACTTCTACCACCTCCGACTTGGCATTTGAAGATACGCTACATTAACCTGTTAAATATTTCTTCGACATTCTCGTTCCATTTCCATGCTCTTTTACCAGATATGACCTGACATTTGAGATTCTACGACTAAGACCTTCACGAACCGTGGTGTTCATGGTCAGAATAAAATTTGGAAGCTGCTAGAGCTGTGTATTTGAGAGGTCAACCCTGCGTTTGTAAAATTGATTTGTCGTGTTTTGGATAATCCTTTTAGCCTACGCAAATAAATCATCACTACTATATTATTTAAATGCTTGATAAAATATAAATCATGCTCTCAATGAATTGTACCTAGACTTTCTACATAAAAATAATAGTTTTGTGATATTGTACTTTTAGAATCTTGAAAAAAATAAAGGGCATTACATCTTTAAGTTACTGTGAAAGGGAATGGGATTAACTAGCTTGACGGTTGTAGCGCGTAACGTCTTTTGTAATAAAACTCTTTCCCTTGGGACAATAAATCAGGTGTCAAATATAGTATTACCTGTTTTGCTAAAAACTAAGAATTCAGTTACCTTTTTATATTCTAATGGGAATCTTGCCCCGCAATCCTCAATTCAAGAGATCTCACCGTTTCATAATTGCCCGTAAAAGTATTTATGGAATATTTGTGCCTTTTTGCTCCTTTAATGGAGTAAAAAAACAATTTTGGTTGTGAAAAAAATTATACGTCCAATTTTCCTAGCCATCCAATTTATAACACCGAAATTTGCCGACCAGGAGAGAGTTGCGACTGAAATAACTTCAAAGGAAATGAAATATTGCTTTTCATTACAACGTGAGTTTTTTATAACTAATAAATTCAGGCTTCACGTTGTGGAACCTCTCCATATCGGAAATCAAAAACTTTTCAAGTAATGGTCCACTAATATTTTTATTGTTTACGACCCGGGTTTCGTCAGGTAACCCGTCACGCGTCACCCGTCGTTCCGTTTCGTCACACCGGAAGATGTTATTACGTGACGAAACCCGGGTCGTAAACAATAAAAATATTAGTGGACCATTACTTGAAAGTGAGTTTTTTAATCAGTGAGGAAATTCAAAACTAAAGTAGTATGCAGACGATCCGTATTTTTACTTAGTTATATTTTCAAAAAACTTATTGGTAATATGGAAATGGAAAATCAATTGAGAATGTTTGTCTTTTCCTTGATACATTACTGTGATGCTCTCTCTTTTTTCCTTTATCAATATATATTATTGACCTTGCTCTTGCATCTATTACGTTAATTTATATTACTCCGAAGCCAAATCGCTCAGGATTCGTGGACGTAGTCTTGAGCTACGGTTGTCTAAAACCATGAATATATATTATGGATTCGGATGTTTGGAATTGTTGCCTAGGCTACGTGTTGCCTAAATTTCTACATTTAGTTCACCCAGTCCTTGGCGCCACTTCGATTAGTCTTTTTAGTTGTTATTGTAAATAGACGTAGTTAATTGTTGCTAACGTGAGACACTGGTGAATATTCAATTACGATCGAAGAGATATGAGTTACTTGATGCTTTGAGTAATATCTTGCTATTTTATTGACATAAAAGTTACTTTTTAAATGCTAGAGAGGAAATATCTACGACGGAAAATGTGTAAGAGGTTTATGAAACGTCCATCGTGTGCCGACTACGATGTTTGCCAGAATCTGATTATAATTGCATTAAGCCCGTTCGGCTTAAATAAAGAATTCAGAATGCCTTGTTTAAACAGAAGTTGCTTCGTACCAGGCTGCAAAACAGGGTATGCGTCTACGAGGATCCAAAATAGGATACTTGGATTGAAAAATAAGAATCTGTTCAAGGCGGCGGTAAGTGCATTCCTTTTTATCTACACTGCAATGATGGCCATTGGGAATATGTAATCATGAAGTCGCCTCGCATTATTATTAAATTTCCGTATAGCGTTATTCACGAAGTGCTAAGAAGTTTATTGTGCATTTGTGTAGTTTAATTTGGAGAGGAATTAAATATATCTGTAGACCGGTCGATATTAAAAAAGTGTATAACTACCTCCCGCGTGTATTACTACATTTTTATCCACTGCTCTATGATTACTTGTAAGTAATACCCATGTATGTTCATGGTGAAACCGGTAAGACGTGTTTATTTAAATCTGTCGACTGTGTTTACATTTGAACTTCCGTCTTTCATCACTAGGTGGCACCACTTTCCAAAAATTTGTTTGTTTACGGAATTCTAGACAACAGTTTTTGGCAACGATATCACAATCCATAATATATATTTATGTCTAAAACATTGACGTGAAATGGAATCCTAATTGTTCGCCGAGTTTTGGAATACAAGTATTCACCGTTTTAAGAGGGGGGCAAGGGCTTGTAGCTTCTATTTCTGTCGCACTTTAATGCTCGAAGCTCGTGGGCGACCCTTGTATCTCGCTCGCTAAAAAATTAGGCTCTCCCCACGGCTTGAATAAGGGATGACGTGAAATTGATCCTCGTTTCCTGTGTTAGTTTGGGCGAATTTTCGGAACGGCGTTAGCGCCTCATTGTGCTCGTGGCACAACGTGCATATTGCTGAATTTGTACTCGCTGAACTGTGCATGAGTAGGATTTCGTTCGCCCAACCCAAGCAAAGGAGACATTACTCACATTAGTCAACATAACGCCGCCTCTAGTTTTCTTAGTAAAGTACTGAAACTGTTCAACATATATGGCGTTGTTACTTGCGTGCTTCACATTTCATTTGGGATATGCGCGAGGGTGAGTGTGGTAGAAAAGAGCAGTGGAAAGAGCTCTGGATGTTCCATTTGCTGGAATGTAAGAATAGGCTCCAGTTCTAGTCTAGGGTAGCCAACTGGAGCATTTTGACCTGTAGACTTCAAGAGAAGCAATGTTTCTCTGGGCTAGAAGTTTCAGATCAATTTATTCGGGCCTTTGTCAGGTACGAAACAATAACCTGTAAACATTTGAGCATGGACAGTGGATTTGATTAGGATAGATTTGAGAAAGATCAAGTGAGCCAAAGCGCGTCGATGATTACTTGTCACGTCACGTGACGCAGTCGCTGAGTTGGGCGTTACTTGTAACGATTTACGCTCTATATTCTCGGTGCACCTGTAATTTTGTCTAAAAGTGTCCGGTTAATCCTGTATAGCAGTGTATCAGAGGTTGTCATTTAGATTTTTCTCTGCCACGCCTGTGTTCAATTATTTTTCAAATAAGTTGTTTGTTTTCCCCCTTTCTTCCACATTTTGCATCCACTTAATTAAAGACTGTATCAGGTACACGATGTGCCTCACACATCGTCGCCGCGAACCGGGAGGGTGCAATGGGGCGGAAATAACCTCACGAGGCATTTGCGTGATATTAACTTCAGTTAAACGTCCCACCCGGCGGGCAGAGCTCTGGTTTTCTAGTGAATTCCTTACTGCCCCCGCCTGTAAAATTGAGATTACATTTGAAAACATTTCCGTCTCTTAGAGCCGGGTCCTCTTTTTGGGTAACAATAGTGTTCAAGACTCCGTGCTGACCCAATCCCTCGAAGTTGACTAAAGCATTAAGTCTCTCGTATATGCTTCTCTGCTTTATTTTTAGATGTATCCTCACAAATTTCGCTATTACTAGTTAAAAACCTCTTTAAGTATTTTTTCTATTGCTTTCTTGCTCTTTGCTAATTCCCAATTAACCTCTGCTAGTTCCTTGATAATCTGACTTACCATTTTTACTATCAGAATATTGGAAATATCCGGCCTTTAGGTCTTTATATATTTTGCAAGCACAACAATATATATATTTTGCAAGTAACAATTTCAACAACTTTATATATTGTGCAAGCAGTGAAACGTTCTCCTCTATTTTGTTTTGCGCACCTCCTACTAATTGCCCTTCCTTCCTGGCATGGCGTGTGATATAACGGGTCTTATAAGGTCCGGTTTTGTAGTTTACGGTTAAATTTTTTCTTTGTATAAAAACAGCTTCTAATACGTTCTCCAATCGAGGATGCTTACTCGGAATATCCGTCTTATTGATGTTATATGCTTAACCAGAACTGTCAGTTAAAGTAAGGTTAGCGCAAAGACCGCGTCACCTAGCGGAAAACGTTGAGAAAAATTGACAAAACCGGGCATTGACATAAATTTTCCTTTTTATTCAGGTGGTGTAGCGCTGTAGTGTAGGTTTATAATTAGCGTGGACATTGGAATCATTTGGTGGCTGAAGCATAACATTCTGATCCCGAGGGTCCGAATTAGGGTTCTAAAAGGGGCTCTTGGTTGCCTTCACTCATAAAGGTTAAAGGCAGACGGATGAGACGTTAAACTGAGGAGCAGGGTAATGCCTACGACCGTCGTTTCTCCATCCTTCCTGTCTCGCCGGATAATCCTTTACTGCCCATCTCTCTGTAACGACTCAAATATCCTGAGTTTTCGGTATTATCCCCAAAATTTCGACCCGTATTCTAAACGGCGGCGAGAGGGTTGCCATTTCTCCGATTGTATTTCGTCGAAAAATATGGGAAGTCTGCTTCTGATCTATATACCACTTCCCTTCTCCTTTCCTGCTCCGTTTTTGTTTAGAGCGGGGCTCATTCGTCACTTGTTTTTGTGTCGAGAGGTCCTCGAGGAGCTACTATTTGCGCATTTGCGTTGCTTTGGTTTACCAAACGGTTTTTCTTTGCCCACGAGAAGTGCCTCATTCTCGAGGGATATTGGGGTAAATCGGCGCGGGCATTTTACCTCTTCAGCTCAATTCTTTTCTGAGCGTCGGCGTGCTTTGCTTGGAGTCCTGGTCCAGACGCGGAATAAGAGATGGCTTGAAATTCATAGTATCATAATATTAGTATGGCACTCCGCACATTATCCGATTTAGCGGTTCCTGGTTTCATTTCATCAGAATAGGATCCGTCTAATTAAAAGTCATAGTGTCTCATTGTCCTCAGTTGGAGTACAAATTTTCCTCTGTCGAAAAATAGATTTCTCAGAGACAAGACGATGGCCAAAAAAAACTCAAATCTGATCGGGCCAACGGTGACACCAAGGTGAGCAGTTTTCCTGGTTCGAATATTCCCAACTTCTCCATGGTTTTTAGTCGATGAAATCATTTCATTATAAATGAAAAACATTTTATTTATATTGGTGTGTAATGATTTGGGGACTGATGTATAGTTCAACTTTGTTTTAATACCACATAAAAACAGCTTATATTAAAGCCAATTGTATTTATTAAATGGAATTTTATTTCTAGAAAGAAATTCAATTCTGAATGATTGATATAATATATGCTCCTCTTCAAGATTATTCACTTCATTATCTCGTCATTTTCATATTTTCCTTCTTATGGAATTTTTCCCGAGTAGTAGGACATCTTGTCGAGCCCAGTGGTTGAAACAGGGAGTGCTCAACTAACGCGATCAACTTAATTAAACGTTTTACGTTCTGTCTCGTACGTTTTATGAAAATATACGAGTTAGATAACACATAGGGAATGGAAAGGACACTGCTCATCAGTGGAATAAAAATGGGTACAAAATCCATATCTTGTCAGCTTTTGGTACCAATGACAACGATGAAAAAATAATGGTATTCATCTCTTCATAAAAATTTTTAAAGGAAGGTATACTTAAAGATAAGAATTATCGCTTACATATGCGGAAGGAAAATTGCTGTTCTGAAAATATTTTAACACTCCTGTCACTGAAAAAAATCAAAGGGCCTGATAAAGAGTTAGCTTAATTAGTTCGTATTATTACTTTAAAAATTCCAACAATAAATTAAGTAATTGAATCAATTAATTTTTTATTACTGGTAGATATGTGGTTCGATTGTGTTAAATACGAAGGCACTTTACGTAGATTGCCATTAGGCGATCGGAATACGACTCTGCTGGTGAAAATCCTATTGATAAAATTTATGGCTTTGAGTATTGCTCGGTGTGTCGATAAAAACCTGAAGTAGTAAAGCAGCTGAATATCAGACTATCCTTATATTAACATTTTAGGTTCGTAATGAAATTTCATTCTCTAAATTGTACCGGTAGAGCGGGCTTAGCATAAGTTGAATGCTCGTATCGTATATCAGCATTTACTTCTTACTTTCCTTCCCCGTTGTGAACAGAAATGGGAAAAAAATGTTTGCAAAGTTTTTAAGGGGCGTAAAAAAATCTTACCTTGAAGGGAAGTTGAAAATTAAGAGCAATAAAATATTCGCAAAACCCTTTCAAATTATCTCTCTCGGGGCCTGAGGGGAAAAAACCTTCTCCTGTTGGGGAAAGCAAAACTTTAACTTCCATTTACTACTTTGGTAAAATGATATACTTGATATATAACTTATCTCGATTATGATGAAAAACTGTTCTCTCTCAGAAAACTAATTTTTAATTAAACTTTCTCAACTAAAGGACATATGCAATAATCTTCAGACATTCATTCCCCTCTTTGTCCGTCAAGCCTTAAAAATAAACGATAGTATGGTATTATTATCATCAGTACTTCCATCAGTTGATTGCTTCTCTTATGCTCTCCATTCTTGTCTGCTCAATGACGAGTGTACCATACTTCTTTCTTACGTTCCTCTTTGTTCGGCTTTACCACTTACCCTTTGGTCTCTCTTTTGGGAACCCAACATTAATTATTTATTCGGTATTTTCCTAACAAATCCTTTGGCGATGATATTAATACCTGACGCAAAAAGTGCCACGCTCTAATCGAAAGCTAACCCGCATTTTGTCCATGGTTTGAGCTGTAGGTGTGTTCTTGAGCTCAAGTGTTTGCAATTGAATGATAATAGTGATTTTAATTATGACTCTCTACAGGGTTGGTGATAGTATGTATTTATTTGGAAATAGTTTTAGCATAAAACTATTTTGCGAATAGGCAGTGAAATATTTATGAGTATTCAAACGTTCTTAGCCGATTTAACTGAAATTTTTATTGCTTTTAAGATCCCTAGAACTCCGAAATCTTCAATTGGTGTCTTCAGAACGATGGTTGAAAATTAAATACGATAAAATGTACTCAAAACTTCCAAATTTCTTCCTGGGATCCGAACGAGAGATTTTTCCTGCTAAAGTACCAAAACTTCCCTGCTTCCTTTACTTACTTAGTAAAATGGAATCCATGATACATATGCACTTTATTTCAAGCATGATGGAAAACCTATGTACAGCAAAGTCAGCGAAATTGTGTGAATTCCTTGATATTTACTTTTTCTCATTTGCTGAACTTGGGAGATCGTCTCCAAAAAGTTATGGAACTAACGGGTCTGGAGTTTGAGTAGAAACTCCAAGAGCTTAGCCAATGGCAAAGAGATCTCAGAATACTTTGGTCTGTGTAACTACGTCCATTCTCAGAGAGTACAGTCTGAAATTGGAAGACCTGAGTTCAATACCCGACGTTGTCCAACTATTTTCGTCACGAGTCGTCATCCTTAAACATAACGTTTACCTTGGCTCGTGTTTCCTAACCATACGGGCTTCTTCATCAACTGCTGTGTGTACACAATCGCCGTGCGGTGTATGTTCTGCGCTTGTGTTCCTAGGCGCATTAGTATTTACCTATCCGTGGGCTGGTTTATTTGTTTGCTCTCACGTCAAAAATATATTCCCAAGATATTTTTTTTCCTTTTTTGAGCGGATGGATTCATGGAATCTGCTCGATATATACTTTTTTGCTGGTATGTCTATAAAAAATGTGGGAAATAATTTAAGTGTCCCTTGAAGAGTCATTCTCTTTCGTCGTTATTAGGCATCACCCAGTGGAGTGTAACTAGAAGACTATCAATTTTTAAGTGAAAAGCAGTGATGAAAAATCTGAAAATTCACCATCATTCACCGAGAGCTCATAGTGTTTTTTAATACACAAAAATACGTAATTGCTGTGATATCTAAACGCAAATTCATCAAAACTGAGGAACTCGAAGTTCTCTGTCTTTTGTGAAGAACATAAATACCTTTTACCTTCAGTACTGCGTATATCTCTCGATTTTGAATCGAATGGTTAGTTGTATTTGATTATTATAATATTATCTGTGATTATTTGCGTACTTATTATAAAAATTTTGAATAATTTATAAAAATAAATGGTATTACGTCTAAAACGTATGGTGCGACCTGTTTTGCCTATAGCGGCACCCTTTGGTATAAAAGCTCCATGGTACTTGATTATACCGTTTCAGTACTGCAGTTTCGGTTGATGCTGTATACGATATACATTTGGTCAAATAAAGCGTTTTTATTGAAATTACGGCATTCAGTTTCATTTGGATAGTTCTCCCATTCCTCTGTATAACGCTAGTTAATGTTAATTTTATGACAAGCTAATTTTGGCGGTTATCAATACTTATATGTACCACCCACATACCTCAGTTTATCGTTTTTTTTTCGGAGAGCACATGGCTCTAGTTATCTAGAAGTCTATTACGCTCGTAACGCTAACGTTTTTATTTCATTGAGTGAGTGAAAATTTCACGATCATATGTGTAAATATTCACGTAATAAAAATGTTGCACTGAAAATGAGGCATTAAATCTAATTGTATAAAACTATAAATACAATGTATGTAACGTTCGTACACTAGTTTTTCGTCTTTAGTGAAGCACAAGAGACCCTACACTCTCAACTAGTATGCGAATGTCACGCATGTGGGTCAGAATATTGTTATTTTATCGCACGAGTGACCTCTTTTTGCAATAATTGCAAATTATTCCCGCACACTCGTTTTTCGTCTTTAATGGAGCAAAAAAAGTCGTACAATATCACTAGTATGTGAATGTCACGCATGTGCTTCAGAATATTTTTATTTTGCCACACGAGTGACCATTTTTTGCAACAATTGCAAACTTATTCACGCACACTTATGTGTACACATTCTGAAATTATTATTATACTAAACGGGAAGTCGCCGAGTGACCCTCTTTCATCAACGCGAGTGCGCCGGAATTTTCTTCCCAGTTGAGTCATTACTGATACCTTTACCCGAGAGTAAGAATGTAAGATGCTAAATGGATTATGTGCCTCGCTAAAGGTCGACCTTTAATCCCGCCCGCCGCTCCGTTCTCTCTCAACCCTCCTACAAGGGGACCACGCCTTCTCTCCCTCTTGCTATTACCTTTACCCCGCTTCCACAATTTAGTAATGGCCGGAGGTCCTTCCCTAGATACCACGCGTCTATGTGTGTGCGTTTGAGCCCGCGCTTGTGTTGGTGCGCTCCGTCTCCATCTTGGGACTCCCTTAACTCTCTTCTTCCGCCACCTCCGTCCCTCTTCCCGTCTCCTCAACGTCTCTCTATCTCTCTCTCACTGGCCTGGCCTTTCTTCCCTTAACAATCCCGCAACTCCCAGAGTCCCCCCCCCGTCCCGCCGCCCTGTCGCATGCCTCCCCCCCTACTCTTCCACCACCCCCCCATCCCGTCGGAACTACCTACTTTACTTCTTTTTCGGAGACGGTGGGCTAAAAAGGGGGGGTGAGGGGTGTGGCGCGATGGGTGGGGAGGGGAAGGAGAGAGGAAGGAAGTGGGGGGTGGGAAGGCAGGGTGGAATGGGGACGTGAGGGGAGGTAGGTAGAGGGCAGGGTGGGAGAGAGGAGGAGAAGCTATTTGGCTCAATCGATCTGCGGTCCCAGCAAAGGCTTCTTCCTACCCGAACAGGTGAGCAGTCTCCTTCGCTCTCCGCTCATCTGGTAACACAAACTCACACACAAGGAATTGTCCGACGGACGTATACCCCTCCAATGCTCACATGGGGGCGTAAAAAGCTCACGAGGGGACTCACCGTTCCCTCTCCGGGGAACGAACGGGGACCATTTAGGACGTGGGCAACTGCCGCCGACGAAGTATATACGTGCGACCTTCCTTTTCCCCTGCCCGCTACCCTTCAGTAACACACATACACATTACCCCCACCACTTCCCTTTCCCCTCCCCTATTTTAGCCGCCCTTCCTCCCACCCCCTCTTGCTCCATTGTGTCCCCCACTTCCTCCCTCCGACCCCCTCCTCCATTTTCTCCTACACTCGCTGGAAATTTCCTTATTCTCAGTCTTTCTGTCTGCCTCTCATTTTTCCGGACTCGTCTCTCTCCCTCTGCAGTGTGACACCCTCTTGAATTTTAACTAGCTAACGCGTTTTCAAAAGAGTGGACAGCGTGTGTATTTTTTCTTCCCTCTTCTCTTTCGCTCCTCCTCTTCATACTCCACTCCTCCCGGTCTCCGGCACGTCATCCGGTCCCGGAATTCTCGGCGTATTCCTCCCCCTCATTCCGCTGGCGCGATCAAGATAGTCCGGGCTAATTTATCTTTATTTCGCTCGCTCTCTCGTCGTTACGGTTAAAAGTTTAGATTAATTCTCGTGACGGTTCCCCGGCTCCTCATCGTACGTCTTTACTCGAGCGCTGTCGTCGGTTAAGCGTTTAATGTCCCCGGTATGAGAAAGTTTTCACCTGCTTCTCCCCGAAAATTTCCCATGGTAAGGAATAATGACTGGCTTTGTGAGGCCTGGTGAGTTTGTACATATTTGTTGGCCTCTGTTTGACGGATGTGTAAGGAGAGGGGTGACAATATTCATTGGCAGTTTTATTTTTTATTAATACTATCTCAATGGTAAGATAAACCACTCTTTTTGAGAATAGCCGCCGCTTTAAGGTATCATTTTTCTACTTCGCTGTCATATTATAAAACCTTTGGAAAGTAAAATCCGTACAAAATGTTTTCTCTGCTTCTGAAGAGTGAAGATTTTTTTCGTAACACAAAATATATCTCACGATTGTTCTCTAAAAAAATATCTATTCTTAATTTTGTTTACTTTGGGATTCAGCGCATTCAGATATAACTTGAATGAGTGATTGATGGTATACCTACATACTCAGATCTTTCAATAACTTCTTCCCCGTTACGCTATCCTGGCTTACATCTTTCTCTTATTCAATAATCATGCGGTTCGTATCGTCTGCTCCAATTATATTGCGTGCTGGAAGGTTATGCGGAGACTGATGCGAATTTGGTACGAAGGTGACGACAAGAGTTTCGTAAAGTGCAGTAATATCCACGCTTAATTATTCTCATAAAAACAGCTAATATTTACTATCGTACTTCAATTCGGAAATAAGAAGACTTCTAATTTTTTCACTGCACCCTAAAACGTTCACTGACCGTGAGCTTCCAGGAAATAACTCCATGATAATCATGCGACAAGAGCTGCTTGATATAAATGTGCGTCACCATTATGATTAATGAATACCCTTGTGTACTTTCGTTCTTTGCATTGCTGCAAGGTATTTAAAGCTAGTAAAGAAGGGATAATATTGCCAACGGAGAAATACTGAAAACATTACCCTCGGAAATAGGCCCGCCAAATTAAGAGATTTCTTTTAAGAGCGATGCTAAGTACGTGCTAAGTTAATGTGCTAATCATACTTCTCAGTGGGATGATTTTACGAGCCCGTACATTGGGCTTTAAGGCACATTGGGTAAGGTGACGTTCACTAAGACTCTACCAGAATGATTACACAATTCAGAAAGCAGACTTTCATGTACAGAAAATATTTTCATTAATAATTTAATGCCGGATGCTGAAGTCTCGTATGATGGCTAGCTGTTTTGCAGAGATCGTAACTGTTTGCCAGCGAAAAACCGAGGAGAAGTAAGAAAAATAATGACAAACGAACAATTTCCTATGGTGGCTTCCTGCTTCTACCGTCGTCAATATTCGGGATTGCATTTTGAGGGAGGCGATCGTTACAACTAGGACTTTATTCTCTTTTTGAACCCGAGGAGATGGTGGCGGATCCTTCCCTAGCCCTTGTTATACGGGCAGAGGTCGCGCCCCGGTGACCGCGCACCCGACATTCTCCGGACACTCGGGGAAGGGGCGAGGGGCGTTACCGGACGGATAACGACCATGCCTGAGAGTGCGTTAGCTCACGGCTTCCCATTCAATAGAAAGAAGAGGACCAAGGCCCATCCCATTCGAATGCCCTCGCGGAATCGAGTGGACTTCAACCTGGTGCGGCGATACAATTTTATTCCCCTCTTTCTTCCCCGTTTCCGTTTTCTTTTTTTTTAGCGTTGGAAGGAAGGAAGGTGGTCGTTTGTGGACAATCGCGTTACTGCCTGGACACTCCTTCTTCTCTCTTCTCTCTCAAGTTCCCCGACCGAGTCCACCCGCCCACCTGCTTCGGGAACTTCGGCCTCCATCGCCGCTGCTTCTGCCGCTGACTCCCACACGTTAACCTTTTGTCGACGACACATCTACCTCCACCCCCTTCGCCTCCTGAACCTCCCACGCCCTTCCCCAAACCTCCCTTTATCCCTCTCGCCACTCCCTCCGTGGGAAGGAACCTCGGATGTGCGAGTGGGTGAGGGTGGTGGAAGGAAAAGAGGAATGACGTTTCTTCCAAGAAGCCCAAGGCTGCGCGATATCGTGGCATCGACTGTGATAAGCCGGAGATGTCGCGTTAAGGAAGCTTTGAAACTAGAGGTCACTATAGGAGTAGCCTTATAACTTGCTTGCGGGTTGCACTTCGATGCGCTAAGATGGCTGTAAACGCGGAGGTTACTTCTGTAAACATTTGCCTTAGAAGTCGCTTGCTATTAGCCCTTGGATGTTTAAGCATGGATTTCTTTGAGATTTGGATAAGAAATCGACACACGTTTGACCACGGTTTAGGCACGTCTACTGAAATAATACTGGCCTCTATTTTGTCTGCAAGTAGCATTTTGATTCTGCGATCAAATCGCATATTTTTCGGTGATCCTGATCACATGACTGCGAGGGAGGGTGTTAAAAATATAAACAAACCGTTAATGTACCGAAGTAAGAAGATACTCATGTACGTAGATAAATATTTTTTCCTAAAACTTTTTGTTGCATAAGATTTCCTTCAGATGAGACCTTTGACTGTTTTAGGGATTGGAAACCAATCAATTCTCATGCCTACATCGGTAAATATTCGGGCTCATGTATTAAATGCAATATGTTAATTTTAATCTAGTGCGCAAATGACTTAGGAATTCAGAGAGTACGATGTAAAAGCACGTTGATTTCCGAAACATGGTGATATTCCAAATTCCCACATTTATTGTTTGCTACCATCATTCATTTACGGAGGAGTTATACAGGAAATACGAGCGTTATGCAGGAAGCTTGCGAGACTACTTTGCATATGTATCGCAGAAGGTAGCAACCGTGCGATTTGCGATGCATTTCATCATCTATGGCGTAAAATTAGTATCGCAACGCGATGATGATGAAGCTTGAATATCGCCCGGCCCTAATCCGAGCCACCCTCATTCCGCCGTAACCGCCGGGGGGTTCTCACTGTCCCACACTCATCTCTGGCGAAATGCCTTGCTCCTGGAAGGTTTTGGAGGCGTCCAGCCGAGTGGGTGAATGAGGGACGAATGAGAGGGGGACAAAAAGTGGGGTTTTTGCATTCCGTAATGATGGTGGAAAGAGCGCCTCCCACACATGAGCTTTTCCCAGCTTCCTCGCACTCAGTTTCCCCGCGTCCGAGGACCTGCCTTGTTTTCACGTTCCAGGAAATCTGCGCGTTCGAACAGCCATAAAAACCCTGCATAACTCTTCCCTCACTCAGCTCTCTGTGGAGTGGAGAAAACTGTGGTATTTATTCCTTTAGAAAGTTGTACGTTTGCTCAAAAATATAATTACAGAGAAAATCGATATCATTCGTGAGCACGTTGAAATGCCAAATTGCAGATGTATCAAAACACTCATCTAATTTCACGACGCCATTTAAAAAAATACAAAACAGGTTTTTTTCTGAGACAAAAAAGGTGTATTTGCCAACATTTCGGCTCACATTTTTTTTTGGTGAGAAATCATAATATTTTTTTTGGCTTAATTTAACCTAGATGCTATTTTGGTCGTACAACAGCTGTAGAAACAATAAAATTAATTTTTATATGAAAGATTTATATTTTACCATTATTAATACCATCATGCAAATTTAATTAATCAGCAAACCAGATTAATTCTCACGCACCCGTTGAAGTCTTGGTTAAGAGGACAAAGGTGGACGAGTCGATGTTCAACTACACCAAATCTTTATCATTGTTAGTGATTCAATGCAATATGTCTAATGATAGGTATTATTCCACGAAGGGTGTATCATTATGATTGAAATTAATTTTAAATCATATAGCCATTTAACCTCTTTGAGAATGTTAACAGACCGCTGTTTCTTAGCACTTACTGCACAAATAATATTAATGGTTGAAAGCGTAACTTTGTGGAACGTAGTCACACACATGACGAAAAATATCGTAGTATAATCCACGCTTTAAGTGTTTATTGCTGATTCATGATTCGACTGCAAAGCAATCATTACCAAAGTATCTATCATTAGCTTGATAATGATTGTTGTGCAGTCAAAACCTGGGTGGGCAATAAACATTTAAAGTGTGGATTATACCAAGATATTTTTCGTCATGCCCCTGACTGCACAGTTGGAACGCGAGAGTGAGCAGCTAGCGGCCGCACCACTGCCCGCGTTTCGGGATAAAAGTGCCAATAGCTAAAATCAATGGCTCTTTAAAGCACAAAAATATTCTTTTCTTTAGTAAATGGCTTTATTATACCTGGCTTATTATCTCAACACAAGATAATGCAAGATTTAATTTAAACGCCTGATTGATTCCGGCGAAGTTCATGACGTAGCTATGATGAAGAATATCTTGCTGTTTTAAGTTATGAGGAAACAAAGAGACCATTTGGAAGTGTACATGTGTGGCACAGGTTTCAAAATTTGTGAATCATGTAATTGTATGGTGGGAATATACCAATATCGAGTTGTGTTTGGTTACCTCTCAAGGAGCGAGAAAATGATTTTCAAGCGGTGTCGCTGATCCCCCTGATATCCGTCTGTATTAATCGGACACGGGGATTGAGGTAGTAGGACGCTTACTATTGTGGCCAATTCTAGAGGCTGTAACATGGGCGGGGCCTGTCCTCCATCTTTGTTACCCACGCTTTCCCTTCAGCGCTTTCAGGTTGACGCACTAATTTTGTAATTTTATGACGTTTTCCATTGATAACATACTAGAAATAAGCATGCATTTAATTCTTTAATATGCATTTTCCTTACATATGTTTTGACTTTATTAAAATTAATAATAATAAGTATTCCCGGTGAAAACTATGGTAAAGTCGAGTAGAATCCATAGCTTTAAGTAGTCATTCATATTAATTTCAAATACATGGTGGATATTCCTGCTTATACCCGCAAATTCGTCCCTTCGCGTATGTTATCCGAAGGGAAGTAAGGAAAGAGCGGGGATAACCTATATGATAGTTATTTCGGTTGTCAGGCTACATTTTGATAACGCAATCAACGTTAACGTTTTATAACGTAATCAACGTATAAAGGTTGTCAAGCTACAATTTGGTAACGTCTCCATCTACTTTAGTGGACGCGGGTGAACCAACGGTTAAATTTTACTTGATGTACGAAGCGGTTAAATTGATAAACTATGTTCATAATATTTAAATTTAAGAAATTTCCATTTAAGAAATTGAAGCAAATTTAAGAAATAAATCCAACTTTTTGAAAAAATCAATTTTTGGCCGTTAAGGTGTGCTCTTAGACCGCTGTGTGTGGGGGAATGGAGAATCCGCGGGGTACAGGGGTGCGCTAGGGGTGGAACGCAGGTATACCCTGGGAGTTCTGGGGGACTTTAGGGTGAGGGTTCGGGGTCTTCGGATACGGGACCCCTTCCCTTCTTTCGCTTCCCAGAGGGGAAGAAAGTGTCAGTTCCCCCCCGGCAACTCTCTTCCATTCCAGTGGGAAGTGCGGATTTAATTAGGAGCCACGGTAATTGAGGCCGGAGATGCGAATGTTTTGGGCGAGGGGGGGAGATGATGTGAGCGGTGACGGAGAGGGGTAACGCTTTTTACGCGAATGGGAAATAACCTCTTAAGCCCCCTTCCGTCATCCCCGTGGCCAGATCCATGCTTCGTGGTGCTTTGTGTGCGGGCGATGACGGGGTGTATCTCATGTGGTAGTGTGCCGCTCATTAAATGCGAGACCGTCGTGGTGCAAAAATTCCTGCGGTTCAGGAAAGGAAAAGAAAAATTCTACACGCAGGATTGTGAGGTGCCGAAGCTTTTCGAGAATTATATAGAAGCGGATAGTTCCAAGTCAGGCATAACATTCTCACAGCTAAATGGGAAGCCGCGATCATGGGTGGCTCAAAACAAATGGTATCCCATCTGCAGCTTTTCAAGAAATTTATGGCAGCGGATAGTTCAAAGCCAGGCATAATATTCTCGCAGATTAATGAGAGACCGCGATCATGAGTGATGCAAAACGAATGCTATCTCATTCACAACCTCAGTTCAAACTTTATTTACTCCAATAGAAAACTTGGAACTTATCTTCAATAGGATGGCATTTATAGTCGAAGGAAACGTATTTCGTGCAGTACAACAATTGGTTTATTTAATGGAAAAAATCATTTCTCGGCTCTATACTTAGTATCAATTTTAAAAATCTTTGGAGATACTTGAGCATAGTTTTTCAACTCTTATTTTATCCCTTTTATCGCAGCTGTAGTTCACGGTAGCCGATTGATGGGAAATAGTTCTGTATTATGTTCTCCATAGTTTACGGTAATAAGTCTCATTTAATGACGCAAATAACTGTGGATTGACGCTGTTTGAGAGGTGACAATGGATAATTTAGTGATGAATGTACATTTTATTTATCTAGCATGAATTAAAATCGATAAAAATTAGTAAATGATAACAATTTATAACCAAAATGAGTATTAATTACTGTACGTGGTAAAATCAACGCCTCATCATGTTGGAGATGAGTTTATTATCTTTTTGTTGTTTCTGAAATACTGCGAGGTGTAACTATCCACCATCTGTTGTCTAGAGCCCACTTATTTTACAACTAATCCATCAAACTTCGCTTTCTGTAAATCATGACAGGGATGAATTGATTAATAAACAACTAATTTAAATGAATAATATGAAATTTGGATATTAGATAGCATTTTAATAATGCTGATTCAGGATGTTTGATTGAGGGATATTTCATTGTACATAACGCGAATGGAATATATGCTTGGTTTACATTCTACAACGTTTTCTATTTGCTTATTTAAGTATCTAACTATTCGTTTTCATTCATGAAATTTACCCATAATTGTGTAGGAAAGATCCCACGTCGCGAATTACGCCCAATCCCGATAATAAGGAGTTCGAATGCCAGACTTTCATTCTGGTACTCTAAAATTCCGGACGCACATTAATAAGTCTCTCTTTACCTGATTAGAATTCACGGTTACGCTCGTACATCATCTATCTCTACTGTCGGAAATTCCTTTAATGGAACATATGCTTGGTTTATCTTCTACATCGTATTCTATCTGCTTATGTAAATATCTGGCCATTCGTGTTCATTCGTGAAATTTACCCCTAATCGTGTAGGATAGATGTTAAATGGTTATTTTATCGTGATCTGAATTTTTTGAGGGTGTAACCAACTCAGTTTTACCCGCCCACAAATCTTCCCGTAGTTACCCCTACTACCACCTGCTGTGCTCACCCCTTCCTATTTCATCAGAAGTTGCCATCCCCACCCCACTCATCGCAGCGACCATAGCGCATGTCCGCAGAGTGAAACTTTATCTCTGTTTAGATTGGATATCTGTCGTCCCACGTCACCGGCGCGAAACAATCTTGGTGACTTTTGAGTGCGACGGAGATATTGAAACCGAAATGTATGCGTCCTCACGCGTAGGCGTACGCCTCTTGTGTGTACGTAAGCGGACAGCCATGGTGGAAAAGAGACAGACATCTGTTTTTCAAAAAGTTCAATAGTGCACCGGGAGAGTTTTATTTTTTTATTTTTTGAAAATTTAGTTTCGACGCGGAAATTAGAATCGTGGAATGGGATGGGCGTGTGGAAGTTTTTTTTAAAGAGTATTTTTTTTTCGGTTTCCTACATTTTTCAACGCGATAACAGGCTTTTTTGTGATGTGCCTCTGTCATGGACAATAGTTTTTTTTTGTATTTTAAGAGAGCTAAGAGATTTTAAGAGAGATAAGAGCTGGTTTTACTCTGAGGAGGTTCTTTTCGGAAAATGCTATTCAAAACGCATTCACGTCATTTTAGTGCGTCCCGTGTAAATTAATTCAAACAGTAAGCGCTATTGCAGAGACTTTTATGAAACATCGCTTATTTAGACCTTAAAATCAGGAGAAGAATGGTCCGGCCCGAAAATGCCTCTGTTTTCTCTTTACGGATCATTTCACGATTTTTTCAATTTCATGTGGGCAGGAGGAGGGCGGAATTGGGTGAGAGGGAGACACGTTTGGGATATCGAAAAAAAGAAGTCATTTAGCCCTTTCAGATCTCTGATGATATCGGCGAAAAATCTCGTCCCAACGTTACCGTATCCGGGGACCGTTTGACATTGATCGTTTTGCGTAAAATTTGGTCCTTTTTTCCTTGTTTGTCAGGCTTTGCATAAGCGTCTACGTACTAGCCTACGAGCCGCTACAAGTGGAAAGGTATAGGCGTGTTAGAACACTAGGTATAATAAGAACGGGAATTGGGAAAATGGAAGGAAAGCGTTGGTTGATGGCAAGCGTTTTGAATGAATCAATGTGACGATCTGATTTCATGGTAATCATGAATGGTGGGTGGGATAACAGAATTCCTCGGATTTAATTCTGGTAGGATTTCCCATTGAATCAGAAATTCAGGTACCAACGTTCGGTTGACCATCTCCGCCATTATTTTCAAGGAGGTTAATGCCAGGACGTCAATATTTTATATGTGGTCACAGGAAAGTCAATGCTGCAGAGGTTTACCTTTGGCGACGGCAAACATATTGGCTGAGCCAATATGTACTGGTGCCGATTGACTATGGAGACAATTGAGATTCAGCTGGAAAAACAGAATTTCAATAGAAATGAGGGATATCGACTGAACCAAGTTTGGAAACCTGTTAAAAAGAAAAATTAGACTGCGAGGCAAAATACAATTTTTGGCGCAAGGAATCCTCTCAAGAGCCAACGAGTGACATCCTGATCTAAATTTGCAATACAAAATACAAGATTTACACTGCATACTATGGAAAAGCCGACATCCTAGCTTCAGCTCCTTTGAAAACGATAGCAAAGGCTGTCATCGATTCGTCTGTGCCTGAAATCCTGACATGGTGGATAATTGTCATACGATTCACCACGGAAGCACCAGATCTTTCAGAATTCCTTCACCTGTTCTGTAGTGAATCACTTATTTTTCATTTTACGCCCATCCTACTTTTGCAGTGTGCTGGTGAAATAATAGCCTCCTGATGGATCTTAAACCTTTGAGATATGAATCTTTCTTGATTTGTTGGACTGCCTTGCGACCAACGAGTAACTGATGGTTCACAATCAGATAGAGTTATTTTCTCTTCTTAAGCTGATGTAAGACGGCACCTCATCGCATCGCCTGCCACTGTATGCCACCTTTTCTGACCTCAAACGTTCCGATCGGACGGAAAAATGTTATTTTTTTCCTTTGGTTTGCCCAAAAGGTCACCTTTTTATAGGTAACCTTTTGGGCAAGCCAAAGAACCTTACCTAGCCCACAAAAATGCAAGCGTTTAAACATTAGCCTAACATTTGCTGTGACCTAGACTCTATTTCGGCAATCCCCTTGGGGATATTACAGTGTGGCCCGTTCGCTTCATGCGGGGAATGTGTTGGGTCGTGCTCGGTAATAGATTATTTTCCGCCAGCGAGGCGCAATCCATTTCGGAGCGTGACCTTTTCTATCCGTTTTTATCTCGTCTCCATCTGCGCTCAGGATCCATACTTGTCGGGGCGTGCCTCTCTTCCCTGCCCGAGAATTTAATTCAAAAGGGATCGAAAAAGATAACAGTTAACATGGATGAGATCACAGACCGCAGGAGGATTTATAAAAACATCTAGAAACACCTTTCTCCTCGACAGAGAACGTGTTACAAAATGAATACACTCACCGTTCTCATTCCATCAGGGATCACTGTGCGGCTAAGTATTTTTCCTTTCCCCCGGGGGAGCGCTTCTCCGCAATTCATCCGCAGTTCACTTTCCGCATTCTACATAAAATATAAAGATTTCTGCGGTCTAAAAAAGGCACAAAGAGATGTGCTTGCTTTCCTCCGGGGTTCATACAGGTAAGGGCGCAACGTTCCTGGAAGGTGAGTAAGTTAGCTCCTCTGGGCAATGTTTGAAGAGGTCGAGGTAAGGGCACCTAGAAACATTTTTGTTGGCTGAAGACAATGGGATATTAAATTGAAATCATAAATTATGCTTACAAAAAACTATTTCACCCCTGTTTCTCTAAATTAATACTTACAGGATAAGTTATGAAACTACGAGGGAGACTAATTGTAGTGATTATTAAATTTTGACAGTAATTCCCTGCAAACACGAAGACTCATGTATTTTAATAATTGGAACTGCCTTACTCCAACCTCTTCATGTAACAAATTGTTTAAATGGAAATTTTACAATTAATGGCCCGATTCAGAAATCTCAGATTTTGTAAATTTTCTCCGCACGATAACCGAAGTTGGTGTTTCCCGTCGGTTCTATAATTGTGTCTAATGTAATTTTCAAAATATGCTCCGGCAGTTAAAATTGCAGTATTGTAAAAGCTGTGACATCTGAAAAATAACGGATTGCCTTATCTTAGATCTCTTGATTAAGTTAATCAGGCATCATAGGCAGCTAGGGAGAGAAATCCCCAAGAAAATATCCTTGACGGGGATTGAAAACCGGATCTGTGTGGTGCGTTTGTTATTTACTGGTGTGGTAGCTTGAGTTATGAGTTTTCGTCCAAGGAGCCCAAGATTGAGCCGTCAAATTGGTAGAAAAAATCGCATAAGTGTCTTAACCCTTGTTTGGGGGTCAAGAGTAGAGGACAACAGTTCTTCTCTGGCGAGGGACTCGAACTGTGGTCCTCTACCACCTTTCGTTAAGAGCAGGTTAATTATAATTTCGGGTTTTTCTCTTAATCCATTACCCTCGTATTCCCTCCTTTACCAACCTACCCACCTATTCTTAATAGTTTCAATGACGTAAATACTCCCTCCCTCGCATGACAGTGCAGACGATAACTTCAAGGTGAATATTTCTAAGGAATAAGTCATAATATTTAAATGGATCCGGAGAAATTTGGTTTGAATTGGATATATTTCTCGGAATTCGGCCGAACCTCGTCGGCGAGCCTGATTCCTTATCTTTGTACAAATAGCGAAGAAAACTATTTGATTTCCTGTGCAATAAAATCACCATGAGTTATTAATAGAGCCCATGATAAATCGGAGCGTTGTCTTGTGTTAATCATTCCGTTTCGTGCAATTTTTTCTGCGAAGAAAGGATCCAAAAGAGAGGTAGATTTGAGACTCTAGGCCGTACGTAATTTACAGCTAATTGGAATCGTTGAGTGTATGGACTTGATCAATTTCGCACAAGAAACTTATCATGTCTTAGATCTCTTGATTAAGTTAATCAGGCATCATAGAACCGGGCCTAGAGAGAGAAATCCTCATGAAAAACCCTTGAATAGGATTAAAACCGGATACATATTTATTTATACTATTATTTCGGGTACCGTCTTGCTTATATAATCTCTCTCCCTTGTAGTGAAGGAAGTTATTTCATTTCCTTGGAAGCCCAACCCCCTCCATGATTTATCAGCAAGGTTCCAGGAAAAACAGAACGTTGCCTTGCGGTAATAATACGGTTTCCTGCGCTCAACTTTTTCCCCTGTGCTTGCCTAAGGGCGCACTTGTCGAGAGGGAATGCTGCTGCTGAGGGATTACGTGAGTAAAAATCTCGTCAAGCCATTATTATATTTTTTACGCTTCAATGTGGCGTCGAGGACACTCCTCTCGCGTTCCGATTCCTTTTGTGAAGGAAATCTGCTTCTCGAGTCCAAACAATTGAGACTTCTAGGAGGACAATTTCCGCGTGGTTTTATGTGTGTGTGTATTTTTTTACACTCCCCGGAATGCAATCACAATTACATCTCCCACCCCTTGCGCCAAATAAAAAAGAAAAATGATAAAAAAATTGAATAAAAAAATTGGACCAAGAGTGCTGCGAAAACGAGCAAAGGACGTGTTCGTTCTCTCTGCGGGAGGATATGCCAGCTGTTAAATTATCTTGCTTCTGAAGAGAGCTGCAAGTATGTTTTTTTTCACTCGGAGGGACCTAGTTCGAAAAGTGGAATGTGGACCGATTCTCGGCGAAGAGGTCTTTTCACCCAAAATCGTTTGCTGATCGAAGGGAATGGAAAGTATTCCTGGCTTTTTTATTACCTTATTTTTTCAAGAGCTGTATTACGAAATGGATTTCGTTTGAAAAAGCATCTCACTATCTTTTACCCGACCGTTGCGTTTGACTGACAAAAAAACATTTAATTCAGAAAATCGGAGATCAGTTCGAGATATTTCTCTTTGCTCTCGTTTGGGGAGGTGATTTGCCACTGTAAAATTCGCGACAGCGAGCACAGGTGGGTAGTTCACCCAGGAAAAGATAACAGGTACAGAAAAAGGGTGGAGAGAAACACAACGTCGAACCTGTGGTGCTCGAGGGTTCACAATATAATGATCATCTGGTGGTAGGGATTATACATTTGTGCTATCGGGTACAGCAATAGTTGGAATCGAAATTCAACCGAAAAAATCTCCCCCATTTTTCGGTTTCGAATTCAGGAAATTAGATTGGAATGTCTGTTCCTAAGCCAACTTATGTATCTAATTCCCTTGTTTCCTCTCCTTAGGAGGATAAGGCATTTTTAAAATCGTCTTGCTTAACCGTAGAGCAAGGAAATACCGTCATTTTGGGGGAACAAGATTGTGTGTAGCATTAGGCTCGACTCGCGGTATATCGGTCGGGTCGCCCTAAATTTATTTATTAGAATAAGTCTCAAAAACGGCACAAAAACCTAATACATTGAATGACCAAAAAATAAATAACAGGTAAATATTAGCAAAATATGAAACTAATGACAGAAAATGGAAAGCATACAAAAGAACAGTAGAACGTGGATGGGAACTTTGTGATAATTAATCAGGGTAGATGGGGCTTATTTGCACACATAGTTAGTGAGGAAGGATTTGAAAGCGGAGGGTGGCGAGAAGAGATCGCGAGGGTGTAAATGCGAAGCCAGGGAGGTAAAAAGTTTTGGAATGCGGTAGAATAGCGAACGCTAGGATATTGAAACATGAAATTTTGGCATGTTAATGAGGCAACTATTGCGTGTGGTTCAAGGAGGAACATGAAGTGGATAGAGAGGAAGATGATTACTGATGCGGAGAGTACCTCTCCAAATGCTAATAAGAAACTTGCATGTCAGAGAGCAAATGACGAAGAGAGAGGTGGAGGATTTCAAGGGAAGACAAGATAAACCTTGAGTACAATTTCTGATTGTTTGTTGATCGAACGGAAAGGATCCGTTACTTTCTGTAGCCTAATATCTTAATTTTATTTTACCAAACGTGTCATGCTAAAGGTCACATAATCCGTGTTCAAATTCCTTGACGTCAATATGAATCAGCCACGCTCCAATACTCATTGTGGTAGCTAAAATTTCTGAATGACTGAATAATGAACCGTTATGGCAGATTTTGCGATTAATGTTAATTTTCATTGATGATAATTTACAAAATTGAGGGATTTTCATATAAATTTTTATTTGGCACTACCGGCTGCCAATGCATAAGCGTCATCATCAGTTCAGTTAACTGGCAGGACGCCTATCAGTTAAAATTGGTAGTCCAATAAAAATTTCTGTTAAAAATGTTTGCTGCATTTTTGACGTTCATGATGAATTTCTTCTCGGTTTAGGCCTTTTCCATCGATTTTGCTAATTTTTAACTTTATTAGTACTAAAATCCTCTCGTAGAGGCCAAAGTTTTGCCATTTCAATTACACTACTTAAGTCCATCGTTTAAATGTTCTCTTTTACGCGTTGGCTCGCCGTATGCTTTGATTTTTCTCTAAAAGTTGAGTGAGAAGAAATTTTTTTGTCGTTTACGGTGATAAAATCCTATATGAAATAGGTGAATTATAATACACTTGCGTTTTGCCCTTACAATCGGTATTGGCAGATGACTGTAGTTGACAGCCATATGATACCTAATAAATTGATCGATCCGTTAGTGTTACGTTCATTCTACTCATTTCAGTGAAGGTATACCTAAATTGGTGATTCGAACAAACCGAAAGTATTTGCCAGCTTCCACCTTGTGCAAACCATTAAGATACGTTGTGATTCAGATAAATCATCCCGAATCGTATTAATTTCTAATTACTTTTCTTGTAATTTTGAGAAACGAACCACAGATTTTCCTAATTATTAGCCGAAATGTTACGTGTGAATCCATCCCCGTATTTCTCGAAATGCTGTAATTCATTGAAATGAGATATGCAAATCTTGCCTAGTTACCATTATGTGATTCCCACGGGCTGTTTTACGTCGCTAAAGTTTCATTAAAGCAGAGGAGTGACGTCAGACCTTTCTCGCCCGAAGAACAACAAGCTTAAAATAAGATCCATGTATCTCTGGGCCTCACGGGAGCGTGTCGTATTATTTGAAGACCCTGCCGTCGGATTTAATGAAAATCTGTCTGAGGAAATGGCGGCATTGGGGCTAGCGGGTACGAGTTTTCTCTTTAGCCTGAAGGGCCTAGTGCACATTATGCAAAGATCGATGCCGTGCTTCGCGAATTTTATCAGAAAAATTAGCGCGTTTTTATCAACCCTTTCTAAAGCAAAGCAAATGTCGACGGAGATTACCGAAATGAGGAAATACGACCTCTGCCGTTAAGATCCTTAATCCTTTGTTTTTATGCGTGCTCGTTAGGTGGAGTTAGTGTTCTTCCACGCGGGGTTCATATTCATCGCGGCCCATTCTACTAGAAGTGCTTTGAGCCATCGCTTGGAACCCGAGAGGCAATTTTGGTGTAATCCAAATCAAGGGAGCGTGTTTACATTGTAGTATAAAAGTAAGTGCAGAATCTTTCATTTGATCCTTTGAAGATTCAGCCCGCCTTGCAAAATTACTGTAGATATCAAAGGCATAAAGATTAAGAAATTACGCACGCCACAAAGACTTGATGATTAACCTTACAACCGCTTAAATTATGAATAGGTTTTGAGGCTATGGCCCCAAATCAAATTAGAAAGGTGATTACGTGCAAAAGCGGGGTGAGCGAGCGAGATGGTAGAGTTTTGACGAAGTTGCAAAACAATTTTGGAGGTAATAATTAATGATGGATCATAGTTACCTTATCATTTTTACTTGTATGTCATATATTTTTACCTAAATGATGAGTTTCAGGCGTATTTAACTCCACATTTCAGTGATTTCGGCCATTTTCATCGCTCGCATGGATCAAAATGGGATGAAATCTTGTCGTTCGGGAGGATCTCATCGATTCATCGATCGGTTTGAGTGGGCCTTATCAATTATATCTCCACAATACTGCCAAAATCTGTTCCTTTTACGATGCTACAATTCTATTTTCAAATTGATTCATCCATACCAAAATGATTAGGTTCTGCTACAGAATGCCATTGTAGTTAGAAGCGAGCTCTTTCAACGATCTTTGAAAGAAAAATAAAGATGGAGCTACGCTTGTATTCCAAATTTGGCTCATTCTTTTCTAAAAATAATCAAGTTTTATCGCTTACTCCCTATGACTAAGGTGTAAGGGTCGCTAGTTTCGTTTTCTTTTTCCTCGGACTCACTATCAAGTGGGCTTGCACGAAAGCGGTTGAAATCCCTTTTGATAATCATATCCAGAGGCGAGTCGTTTCGCGAGTAAGTTCTCGAGAAAAGACTTTTTTTTTAAAATTTAATTTCTCTTAAGCGCCGCCATTCCAGTCGCGGCCATCTTATCGCTTTGATTAATCCGCACGGAGACTGCATTGTGAGCATGTCGATGACGAAGCGGTGGAAGTATAGCTCCAGGGGGCGTAGGCAGCTCCGTAACGGCCGCACCGTTGCCTCGCTTCTACCCTTAGGAAGCCTTTAAAATGCCGGCTGCTTGCCGCGAGCACTGCGCACGTCCGAGGCATAAACCATAAGACTCCGCCAAGGTGACACGGGTCCCTTTTTCCTACCCTCCTCTTCCTCTTTCCCCTGCAAATGGAAGTCTTCTTTTTCTCTCCCTGTTGTTCCCGAGAAAGAAGGATGTTGAATTGGAAATTTCTCGAAATCAACGTTATAAATACGAATATAAGGCCGGCTCCAGCATTGAGTTCGTAACTTACTGTATGGACTTCACGATAGTGATCAGTTTCAAAGTAAAAATTCATCATCACCAGGTGAGGAAGAGTAGACTAGAAAAAGACTATATTGAACACCGTAGAGATAAGAAGACCAAGATGGATTGGACACACCCTGAGATGCAATGGGTTTGTGAAGAGCATAATCGAAGACAAAATGGAGGATAAAGGCCCCAGAAGAAGATCCAGGAATAAGTTCATGGACCAAAGAAAGAGGAAAGTACATAGAAAGAGATACCAGGAGGTAAGGGAACTAGCATTAGATAGGGAAGGGTGGAGGGCTGTAAACAACCAATCTTAGGATTTAACGGCTAATGAGAGAGTCATCGGTCATTTAACGGAGACAGAGTCGTATACTGATGCACTCCAACGGTATCTGTCACTCTTTTACATCAGAAAGACATATATTTATCCTAATCTATAATGACTTTCCACTGCAGTCAACTTCTCCATGGGACACATAAGGGTGGAGGGCTGCAGTCAATCAATATTAGGATTGAATAGCCAATGAATGAATGAGGGTTTTTATGGTTTTATTTCCAAGTATTAGTCCAATTTTCCGCATTATCGGGGTACATTTTCTTGCTCGTAACTTGTACAGTGAATTCACGGAGCCAGCGTAAGTTGCGTGGTAGAACACTCCTTAGTTAAGGCCGCAGCATTAAAAGAAATCCCCATAAACAAAAATGTAAACCTTTGCGAATCCGGAAATACTTTCGAAATTTGAGCCAATGGAACTATATTAAAATGTGACTTTCGCGCTGCAACACTTGGACCAACTTATATGAGGTATATGTTTTCCGAAGGAGTGGTAAAATTATATTTTTAAGCGTTGTGTTGAGTGGTAACTGATATAATACAAAGTGTGGGATGGCAGACAGGATGTAATGCCAAGGGAGGATTTTAAAATATTAAACTATTACGTGTTATGTCGAAAAATCATGGAGGTGCAGTATGCACGAGAAGTTCAGTGCCAAAACTTACCAGCATTGAAGCTTAAGTTTCCTGAGAGAGCTGCCCATTTCTCGTAAACATCTCTCTCTCTCGTGATCTAAATGGCCGGGACATTAAAGATTGAAATTGTTGAGTCAAATGCAAGTCGGTGGAAAAGAACCTTTGTGATACAGTTATGATCAGTGTCGTGATTCACAACTTTTTTAAAGAAAGTATTACTTTCGGAGATAAGTTGATGGTCTTCAATCGTACACCTCATATTTGTCAATACTTTAAAGTGCCTAATAGTGGATTAATGGATAAAACTAGTTCATGCATTTTTCTTCTTACAAAATATTACGGAAATAAAAAAGTTCAATCATAAAACTTCAAGATACATCCGCAAAATTATATCTTTATCGCTGAGTTCGAGTCTTACTGATAATTCCTTAAATGTTTCTACTACGAGAGAGACACGAGAACACAAATGAAGTGGCAAATGGCTCTAAAAAAATATTTTGATTTGTTCGTAAGGATTTATGGTACCTAATAACTTTTTAGCACTGAGAGAACCTAATGGAATCATAGAAGCTATTTGTACAAACTACTGCTGCCCTGATCTGGCCCTCTCGTAAATGCTATGCGGCGCACAGAACATTTGAGAATAATATATCTCCCTTTGACTTTCTGTTCTTATTCTTTTCGTTTCTTCTGAAGAATCTGAAAAAGACGCACGTTAAATAATTAGTGTTGCCAGTTAAGAACAAGGATACACGGATAGTTGCAAGCTTTTCCACCTTATATTATAATTTAGTCGGTATGAAGATTTGCTTACTTCCGACTGAAAAATAATTAAATCTGACCAGTATAATCGGGAAAGTATTTATTTGATGAATTTAACCATACCACAAACTAATGAATACGCTCGACTCGAGTTTGCATATAAATCAGGATTACGTGTTGCTATTAACTTGTAGGTTTGTAAAAGTTACCTATTAAATACTTAATGAAGTGGAATACCATGAAGTCACTAAAGAACGTGTTATATTTAAAGTTTCATTTCATTTCACCAATGTTTGTAATTCATATCATGCCATTGAAGAAGTGATATTGGAAATTTACGTCCTGAAAAAGCAATGCTACTTGAAATAAGGCCCGTAATTCTTTGGTCGCTCTTGGTCTCAAAGCTTAAACTGGTTGTGTGCCTACTTCTTGAAGAATTGCAAAGTTAATCAAAGTTTTATTTACCGTAAAACTCAACCTAGGTGACAAATGTATTATATTCCTTCCTCTATAGTAAATGTAAGTCTTATTTATTACTGTTTAGCCCTTAGGTCCTTATTTTACTCGCCCACCGCAGACGGCCCATCAAAACCCAACTCTCGTTCTCCTTCCCTGGTCTCCTCCGCTAACCTCAATGCGCATCGCTACTCAAACACGTCGGAGTCGACGTAATTTGTCGGGTCGCCATAGTACATTTTAATCACCCGCGGATCGCCTCTTTTGCTCGATGGTTTGTGGCGGAGTTCGAGATAAACGGGAAAACGTCGTCTTCACGTTCCGCTTTTGTCGGGAGGAGGCATCCGCGATAGACCAACTGATTCGACAAAACGGATTACTTCTCGGATGCGCCTTCCACTCTTCTTCCTTACCCTGTTTTATCTCGGTTGTATCGCTCGTCAGGGTATGTCGTCTCATGAACGTAATCTCATTTGCTCCTAAACCATTTAGGCGAGTTGGGTCGGAACGTGGGACACTTGGAGCGTGGTGAATTAGCTTAATATGTTTGTAGATTGACAGCTTTGATACGTTTGAACCCATAAACAGTAAGAAATGATGTCAATAAATGACTTCTATCAGACATTTGAATTTCCTTGGTCTCCTATCCAGAAAGTTTGAAATATTTCCTGAAAATAAGGCAATCGTCATATTTCTGAGAGATATGTGCTGTGCTGTCCCTGATAGGGTAGTAATATGCCAGCCTGGCAATCCAAATGTCGTGGGTTTGAATTCCACGTCAAGCATGTATGTAGTCAGTGTTTTGGTGAAAAGGTCTTATTCCCGTTTTACACAGAGCACGTAATTGCATGAACTGATGCCAATACGAACGTGAATTCAAAATTGCATCGTGTAAAGCGGTGAATTGCAGGAACACATGCACGAATGCATGAACGCGAGATGGAAAAATAACCCCTTGGTCTACTTCATTAATCATTGCACGATAGACTGAGAAAATCAAGCAGTTTTTAAAATTTTTCAATTTCTTGCCCCCGGTTTAATGGGCTTTAGCTTAGACGGAGTGATACAATCTTTGATGTTGAATTCTGCTGCAATTGAAACAAAACTATGGCTAATACTGTAATAGCAAGCTATCTGTGAACCATCATCGCTTAATTCTGTTCTCTCATACGTGTGAAACTGCTCTTTACCGTTCTGAAAAGTCGAATCTGACCATTGATGAAAATTGAGCTTGCATATTTTTATGGAAATAGGGCTAACTATGTCATATAAGTAGATAAATTTGATTGTAAAACGTATACCGGATTTCCTCTTGTTTCCATGACCTTTTCATTTTCAGTTATTAACACCCATGATCATATCTCATGAAGACCTCGGTGAGTGGCTTTCATTTTATGTGGGAGAGAGTGATGACGCACCAGTACGTGGGTGTGAAAATACCAAATGGGATTTAAGCTTTGAAATTCCAGGGTCCATGATGGAAGAAAGGCTACTGCATGAATAATCAGGTTCAAAGGGCATTGCCAGTTGGATAGCGAGGATAATTGGAAGGCGTCATGAGAAGGGTGTGACCGCTACTAGCACTCAGGACTGGACACCTTAAGTCAGGACCGTATATTATTTATATATTTTCGGGGTGACTTCCGTAAGACGGTGCCAGCCGCTTCAATCGACCGAAATGGTTACATTGGAGTCTCACGCGAGTTCAGCAAGCTTACCTCATTCAGGAACTATTGCCGTGATTCGGATGTTACTCCAAATCTTTAACTCTATCTGAGTGTCAGATATTATGCCGCTAGAAGCACATGTTGAAAAATTTGAGGCATTTTGATGCACGATGTAAAAAAGTGAAAAAAATTAACTTTTGTTTTTCCATCGAGCACTTACCATAGAAATCCAACGAAATTCATTCATCCTGATATCCGTTAAAACAAAAAATCGAGGATAAAAAGAATGAAATGGAGTTCGAAAGAATCAGTCCTGAATTAGTAAGCTCGTATTCATCTCACTCCAGTTGATTTATCTCGCCGCCTCAATGGCTCTTTCAAATTCATATATCTCAGGAAATTTCTGTTTGTCCCGGAATACGCAGAAAATCAGGGGACGCACTTGCTCCAGATATTTTTTTTT
The DNA here is from genome assembly GCA_963169105.1 of Ceriagrion tenellum. NCBI lineage: Eukaryota > Metazoa > Arthropoda > Insecta > Odonata > Coenagrionidae > Ceriagrion > Ceriagrion tenellum. The sequence continues at coordinate 45,600,189 of OY720636.1, read as the reverse complement.
TAACGATTCTGTCATTTGACCTTTTCCTATTTTTTCATCCCTCTCTTCCGCGAGACTCTATCATGGGAAGCCTAAATGGCGGTTAATCGATATTTTTGGTAAAAAAACCTCCAAACACTGATTTCATTTGACGGAATGATTCCCGTGAATTTTGAAAGTCTCCATTTTTAGGAAAGTCCGTGCAATTAGTCCTACTTTTAGCTCACATTCACGATGGATCTTATGACTTCACACGAGACTAACGAATACTGTCGAAATTTGAGTAAAAACTCAAGTACGATACGTCAGAATACAACTGACAGGATGCTGTTTTTATTTATCAAAAAGTTATTTTCAGTCGCGGATCGAATTATCTTTAATACTAATAAATTACACTCTAATTTTTTTCGTCATGGATGACACTTCAGATTTAATTTTAATTAGACTCCTCTGGATTGCTGTTTTAAAAATGAAGTAGTGTTGAGAATGCCGTTCAGAGGACTCTGGTTTTTTAAGAGAATTGTTATATCCATTGAGGATGTATTTTTTGCTTGATAATTTTATCAACTATTATAATAAATATCGCCATGATACTCGCCTTTCCCTCTATTTTGCCTTCAATTATGTTCTTCACAAATTCATTATCTCAGCGTGTGCAAAAATGACCTCCCTCGTAGTTGCTTCTTATATGCTGGTTTCATTAATGCTTTGATATTCTCGCACGCATCACCTTTAAAAGTATAGATTAATTATTGAAGATCGATCTTAGTGCTGCGTTAAGAAGAAGGCTTGAAGTTAATTATCAGCATTAATATTCGCTACGTATATATTAAATTAATATTTACCATTCGCACAGGGAATATGTCATATATCTTTGGGGTTTTACCGCATTCCGCTTAATGGTCATCTATGCCGTACGTGCGTTCTTTTTAACAACACACTTGACAGCGTTCGTTCATAAAAAATACGCATGCTCAATTTAAGGCAGTTTGAGCGAAATATCATTTACCGAGAAATCAATGAACCTGATCTCATTTTAAAGAAAAATATATCACCCTTTCATTGAAACCAAAAATTTAACTGCTTACCATATTACTCTCCGAGATATTTTCCAGAAAATACCAGCCCTTTTATATGGAAAATGATACGTGTATGCACTCCAGAGAGACCGTATATTAAAAAATAAGGCATTCCCTACACTTATATCTTGTCAAAAAACCAACAGTATGTATTTTGTGGGATTTCTCAACTATTTTGGAAAGTTAATCATATTGGCACCGCAGTATATTCTTCGGGATCACAATAAACCTTCCGTTTTTATGGAGTTTCAAACATTTCGTCTGAAAAAAATGAGTCAAGTTTCAGACTTACTTAGATATTTTCATTTGATTACTTACAATTTCTGTGATGTAAAACTACATTATTGCCCCATTAATAACGCAATATTTAATTCATGATTCTCACAGTTGGTGAAACTAAAACGTTTAATTCGAATATGGTCTCTATTATGATTAGGGAACTATCTCGCTCGCACCACCTTTATCGCTCTTATCTTTTTTCCGTTTGATAGGTATCTCTCTCTTTATGTCACAATCCTAGGTTTGCAGTAGTAATTCTCCCCCGTTCTTCTCTTTACTGGGCCAACTCCTTCCATAGGCGGTATGAGGTACATCCCAGCTGTTCCAAAATCTGTCCAGTGCATTCCAGTCTAGGCCTGCCCCCTATAGTTCCTCCCTTCCACTGTGCCCTCCAGTATGTCTGCGATATACCCTGCATGTCGGAGAATATGGCCGATCCACGTTGCTTTCCTTTTCGTAATCGTCTCGAGCAAACATGGCGCCTCCCCTATCCTTCTTATCAGTTCACTGCTGGTGACTCTGTCTAGCCAGGGAATCTTCAGCATTCTACGGTAGCACCACATTTCTAACGCATCCAACCTTTTCCTCTCTGATTCCCCGAACGTCCACTTTTCACAGTCATAGAGCAGCACACTCCACACAAAAGTCTAGGCAACGCTATACTTCGTGGCAGAGACGTCATCGTATGGAATATATTTATGAGATTGCTTCTCGTTCATAAAAAATTCCACTCATTACTGATGAAAAATAACGTGTGCAACTCGTGCGGTATCGTAGTGAATTCGCGGTATAATAGCACATGGGCGGCGGCTAAATAATAAAACCGCTCGCGTGTGCTACTTGCAACTATACTGCACTCGTAGTAGTGGTTGTTTTTATATAGGGTGCTTCGACAGCAGCGGTCATTTCGCACCACTTACTCTACTATAATGAAAACTATTACATCAAACTACTGCATTCTATGTTAAGTTATATTTTTTTGTACAAATCGATAGTTCGAAGATATATCATTATTTTATTAATGTTTTCATGGCTGTTACCCAAAACTATCGATTTCACCTTGAATGAGTAGTTTTTTTCTAATTGACCGGTACTTGTTGCACTCCGTCAGGAGTTGTTTAACACTGAAGGCTGAGTCGCATCCCTCACATCTGGGTGGTACTTTCTCCGCTGTAAAGAGATACGAGTGCGTCAGAGCACAATGTCCGAACCTCAACCTAGTGATGGCCACTTATTCAGCGCGGTTCCTCCTGACGGAGGTGGACCACGCCAAAGTACGAGGTTTAATTGATTGTACTGTACTCGTTACACAATATGTGTACTATTTCCTACTTGTTGGGATCAGTGATATTTCCCCGGATTCTATTCTTGCTGACATTGCTTCCCATTCAACTCTTATTATATTTCCATCTCCTTTTTCGTGAGAACAGTGTATGTGCGTCATTGTCTACTTGTGTATGCGGTATTATCCTTTGGATCTTGCTTTGTTTCGAGTTAATCCTGGAAGTGAATGCCTATGGAAAATGGAGTTTTCTCTCGAAATTAAACATTTGAAAAAGTTCATAAACCCTTTTTTGTGATTCCGGGCAGGGGTATGGGAGAGAGAAAGGAGGCGATTTAGGACTTCCCCACTAGTTTCCTCCTCCAGCCTCCCTCCCAACCCGCTGCCGACGATCTCTGGGGCGGTGAACGGAACTGCCGTGGCTCGCATCCATCCCTCACATCACTTAATCCTTCCCCTCAACTTTCCCTGCCTTTTTCATTACCTATACTAACCATCTCAATCCGTTCTTCCCTTCCCTCCCTTCACCCTTGCCCGGTTGCTTCGCATCGAACCCTTCCCTCCCGACTGCGAACTTTAAAACTTCCTCTTTCCAAACCGCCGCCTCCTCCAACTTGCTGTTCGTTCACTTATTCCCGGCATTTTTGCTTCCTCATCCTCGTCTCCCTTTATCTTCACATCCGGTCGACCGTGATATCATTCTTCCTCCTCATTTATTTCCCAACAATCTCCAATCCGCCTCTCAACCTTTCGCTTCCTGTTTTAAAGAATTGCTCCCTTCTCGTCAATTCTATCTTCCTCCCCTTTAATCAGTTCAGAGATATTTTTACAGCCATAGCGGCCGTTTATGGCATTCCTCCATTCTGGCAACTATGTTGTGTCACCCAAATTTGATCACCAAACAAACCAACCAACACCAACATGACCAAGCTTATAGATATCTGTCTTCATTCATTGGTCGTTTAATCTTAAGATTGGTTCACTGCAGCCCTTCACCCTTCCCTATCTATTGCTAGTTCTTTTACTTCCTGATATCTCTTCCTATTGAAACGAGCCTGTGGAAAACTTTTTACAAACTTAAATATTTTTACAAACACTACAAATGAGAACACAAGAATTTCGTAAGGGACTCTTCACTTCGGCTTCCAGCGAATCACCGTCTCTTCGCTGTCTCCTTCACCCTCGCAGGTAAACTCCCGGCGTTGAATTCCGTGAGTGGCGCCCCGCGTTGAATGTAAACGGAAACGCCGGCCGCTCCAACGGCGCACTATGTACTGTTCTCTTTATTTAATCCATGACCTTATTCCTTGGTCTCCATCTAGAGGATTTTCCCTCTATTTTGCCTTCAATTATGTTCTTCACAAATCCATTGTGTCCAATCCATCTTGTTCTTCTTTTCTGTATGGTGTTCTATATGGTCCTTTTCTCTTCTACTCTTCTGTACACTTCATCATTTCTTATTTTATCCGTTCATTTTATCTACAGGATTCTCCTTCAGCACCAGGTTTCTAAGGATTCTATTCTTTTCTTTTCCAATGCTCTATGCTTCCGATCCGTAGAGTGCTACGCTCCACACAAATGTTTGCATGTAATTTTTCCTGGTTTGTAGTCCTATATTCTTTGAGCAGAAGTTGTCTTTTTCCTATGAACGCCTTCTTATCTTGGGCTATTCTCTGCTTGATTTCCGTTGTACATCTTTCGTCCCACGTTATATTCCTGGAGAATTTGGTCCATTAGTGACCTTTGAAGGTCATCGCGATTTCCAGCTATGACCGCAATATCATCTGCGAAGCGGGTCGTATTTATTTCTTCACCCTTTATCTTTACTCCGCTCAGCACAGTTTCTTGTGTTTCTCATATGGCCTCCTCCAAGTACATGTTGAACATTGCTGGTGAGAGGTTGCATCCTAATCTTACTCCTTTGCTAGTTTTAGCGTCTATCTGACTTCCATATCTCATTCGCATTGTGACGACTTGTTTCCTGTATCTGTCTTAGCTGTCCTTATTACGGCCAGTTTTCCCAGTACTGCTTGAAAACCTCTGCGGAATATACGTTGCGATTTATATCATGACATTGGATCGCATTGACTGATATTTCGTTTGCCATACCGATATATCGGGCCACGAAGTAGCGATCGGTCAAGCCCGAGTTATTCTAGATTGGGATTTGTTGGAAATTTTTTTGTTACTGAATGTTCCCACAATCAGTTGAAAACGGAGTTGAGTACAGTTGTAAGAAAACCCTCAGACTGAAGCAATAAGAGGGTATTTTTTTCCACTTCTCATCAGTCGTTTCGTCTCCAATTCCTTTTCCTAGTCTCCACACCCGTCATCGCACATGGGAATGTATCACCTGGTCGTCGTCGGTCGTCCAATCATAAGGTGGTTGACTGCAGCCCTCGCTATCTAATACTAGTTTCGCTCTGCCCTAGAGGTCCTTATGTTCATTCCTCTACATTTTTCCGAGACGTGTTTATCGCCTCTATTTATGATGGCCTCCCCCTTGAGACTCATCCCTCTATCTTTCACTCAGTTTAATTATTCTCAAACCTATTGTGTCTCAGGGTACACCCCACCCAACTGATTCTTCTTTTTATACTAGTAGCTTCTTTTCCAGAATCCAGTTTTAACCACGTTCAGCCTTCTTTTCTTACTCGTTGTATTCTTTCACATTTCCGAAACATGGGTGGTGGAGCTTTCTATCAGTAGTGAGGGCACTAATTTTTTCTTCGCCTTGATGTTTCTCTTATCTAAATCTGTATTTTCAAGCCATAGTCCTTTAGTTTAACGTGCTTCAACAGATGGGCTTATTTTGCATTTTACCTTTCAGAGCTGACAGGATTATCAGTAGTCACACGAATAGGAGGATCAATCTTCCGATCTCGAACTAAGCCCAACGATACATAGCTTTGGTTTCCAAGCGAGAACCTGTGTTTTCTTTGTGTCATGCCGTTTTCCTCGCTATCTCTTAGGGTGACTAGATTACCACATTCCCATTTTGAGGGCCTGGATTCGAATCCCGGTCGCCGCGGAAATTACTCTAGTGAGATCCCGACCCCTACTTGTGTGGCATGTAGAAAACTCTTCAAGTTTAGTTGTCAGTCCGTCTGTTGGGATTTTATGCGGTGGATTCCATGACGCTTTTTTTTTAAAAGACGAGGCTAATGTTGACGCCGGTATTCTGAGTATCCTCCCAACATTTCTGTAATATCTCCTCCACCAAAGGACTCATTTGTCCTCATTTATCTCAGTTATCGGTCGCCTCTCCAAAAAATCAACCAACCCGCAATAAACCAACCATTTCGTTTCCCAATTGGAAAGCAATTGCCTAGAAATTGGAGTTGATTGAACCAACAGCGGGGTAACTCTACATTTCTCTTCCCAAACCATAGAGTTTCCCTAGCCATCTTGTACTCCTCTTCGTGGTTTTCATCATCTACTCTCCGTTCATCTCACTCCATATCTCACGTCAAGGAACGAGCAATTTACTGCAGAACTGACAAATTCAAGAAACATTCCTTACCTTAAACCGTTAAAGATTACAGAAAATGCTGAGCGAGACGCAAAAAGACGTCAAATCATCTCCCTTTCATTCATTCTGTCTTGTGATTCCGTTCCCTGTACCCTTTCAGGTCGCCTAACACCCCCGGCCACAAGACCGTGCGACGGCTGGTTGAGCGGTTTTTAGAGGTAGATCCGAAGTTTGTCGACGAGAAATTAGAATTTTACCAACCGCGGGCCAAATGAACTTTCATTTCCCTTTTCTTAATTATATTCTCCAGGTTCCATTGAGGATAAAGTTTACTTTGGACTTCTCCTCATCGTTTTATTTTTGTAACATTGCCATCGTTTTCGATGCTTTAAATACTCATCAACGGTTCACATTTCTATTACTGTTCTTCGTTGATAATGGTGTCAAACTACTAGGCGTAAAACTTCCAGCAAAAACATCAAACAATCCTCGATAATAATTTAAACGGTGAAACTAACAACGTGGAAAGTGACTAAAAATTCCTCATTATGATCAAATTCCTAGACGTAACGTTGCCTGAAATTGATTCTATGCACGTTGCAGTGACTAATTTTCATATATTAATATAAAACTAAGTTCATTTTCAAGATAAAAATTTGTAAAATTCCGCTATTATTTAATATATTTCTACTCGGGGTTTGACAGTTAAATTGTCAAGGTTTTAAATATGATTATGACGCATGAACTGCTAAAGCCTCGGTCGGAGCAAATTAAATAACTGTCGAATTCATATCAATGTTTCCTTGAATATCTCTTTCAACCAGTTTTACAACATGACGCCTGATGCCAGATTCTTAAGATGTAAAACATCTAAATAGTACCAATAATGTAACAGAATGAAAACTTAGGAAGCATTCGTTATCCTCATTTATGATTGAATTAATGAAATTAAGTTCATCTAATATAATTTGCTGAGTATAAAGATGTTGATAATAAAAAATTGCTACTTTTTGGAAAGTAATGGTTAAATAAAAAATATTAAATGAAATGTTAACCCGAAGTGTTCCTTTATTGGTAAAAAAATCTATACTCTCAACATTCGAGTCTACAACAGAATACGGGAAGAGGAATAACCCGCGCTTATTACTAAGATATAGCAAAAAACTGACTTACCACTCCTTTATTCTCAACAGCTCAATTGATTCTTTTCCCTTGGCTTCTCCCTCGTTTTCTTGGTTTCCTTCCTGTCCCAATCTTCTTCCCTCCAGTTTATTCCTATCTCCCTCTCGATCTCTCCATTTCCTCCCCCAGTTGACTAGGAATCCGAGTTTATTAAACTAACAGCGGGGCCGAAGCAGGGAGTGGGAGTGGAAGAGGCAACCATGAAAGTAAAGATCGGCTATTTTTTGACGTCAGGGACCTAGAACTAAAGCCTTCCCGCGTTGAATTCGCCCAGTTCTGCACAAAAGACTGCGGCATCCGTCTAATGGAGGAAGAGACTTTATCCCAGTGGATGGAAAGGAGAGGGAGGATGAGAGAGAGAGAGAGAGAGAAAGATGGAATTTGTTTTCGCTTTGATGAAAACTGTTATGGAGGACTCTGAGAGCGGTGGCGCACACTGCCTTGGCGCTGTGTAGAGGATCATTGGATAGGAGGCACGGGTGGTGGAGCGTGAGCCGCCCAGCTCGATTTAATCTCTCGGAAAGATTGAAGATCATCATAAAGGCTCCCCTTTTTGGATAACTCAGTCCGAAACGGGCTGGCTGTGAAGGTTAGGCTAGGATGGGTGATTCGAGAGTGGGATTGGACTTCCTAAGGTGACCTCCGGCCCTCCGGGAACGAGAGCGAATGGTAAGAGAAATGATGCCGGGTTCCCTTTTCACGTGTGGTTCACCTGCCACTTAAGCGGGGGCTGAGCGTATGTAGGTAATCTCTCTCTTTGCCTCGCGAATTTCGAGTTTGTGGATGACGAGGGAGCTTTTATGTTCTTTGGAAACAATCCAATGCGCTTTGCGAATTCTGCAGCCCGGGTAGCGAACGCTGAAATGATTAGTATTTTCTCGAATCGTATTCATGGCGAATGTGATTCATGGGAATCTTAATCCGTGAGTCATTGCAAGGGGATCGAATTTGGCTTATCAACTGAATCCCATGAATTGCTAGTTAGAGTGAAGTCGGGACCCTCTAGTTTAGCTGAAACCCCTCGAAATTCACGTAGAATTGAAACGCGTTTGTGGCGTCTCTTACTATCGCTAAATGAAGCCAAACCATGCCTGATTCCCCATTTGTTGTAATTAAAATGAATAGTTTTTACTTTAAGATACTCGATTTTTTATGTAATTAAAGACCAAACCTAAAGATGAAGTCTATATTTAGATTTTACCTTAAATGTAAGCGTTACTGTATCTTCAGTGTCTTGAATTTCACGCCGTTTTGAGTAATAGTCTGATCGAAATAGTCTGATCGATGGCATTGAAAAGTCAAATACATACTTTTAATAACAGAGAGCTGTTGGCATTTTAGAAGAGCTTATCCTAATTTTTATTCTAATTTCACTTTAAAGCTCGAATGAATCGTTTGAATCTGAATCCTTTACAAGTGATACTGAAAGTTTTAAATTGTGAAGTCTGCCTAAGTTGATGACAGGAGCATTTCTCGACAATCAAGCGTTATTATCTTATCTCAAAAATCACGATTGCTCTCTAAGAAAAGTTATTGCTTCGGAGGGATTAATAAATATACATTGATGAGTGCTTCTTTCTGGCCGTTAATATCGAGATCGTGCGAGCTTAACTAGAATCTGACGAGAACGGCTTTTGATCACGACAGAGGTGGACGCGGAAAGTGTTTATGAATTCTTGCTCTTCATGCTATACCACTATGGCCCACCTTTATTGACTTGGGGTGGACACCAGTGTTTTAAGAGTTGAAACTGTAAAGTTAGTGCTTCAAAACTATGTAAAATGGTGTGTGACCGTTAAAGATTTTTAGGTCTAGAAATGAAAGCGAGCATGTTCGGTAATAGATTCCAATTAGGGCTAAATGGATATTTATGCATGACAATTTAATGGCGAAAGGCGCTTGAGAAACGTAGTATCAGTTTTTCATTGATGAGTGCTAACACATTAAGTGGATGCAATAATTCATTATCTCTATGAGGTGATTTCAGAGTAGAGGATATCGAAAAATGAGAACATTTGGGGAAATATTAAACGGTAGCTAATGATTCCGGTTAATGGCTTTCGATAATTTTGCTCTGGAAGAAGACGATTTGTAGTCGTGCTTTCGGTAATGACGACTTCCATAGCGAATTTGTAGTCATTCCTGATTATTCCTGAAGTAGATTTGGGCCTTTGTTGAAAGTTTAATAGGAAAAAAGTCGTTATAGCTTCAAAGTATTTTAGCCTTAGCAACCCAGTTAAACTTATATCCTTTGTCTTTTCGGTATCTGAAATTTTCCAGGATTTTCTTTAAGACTTCAACTGCCATATGGAGCACGTACGGCTCCAAACGCATTCCTCCCCCAGACTACTCTTTTTAGAGGATTGCGTCCATTGCTCACTCTAAAATACTTTTGTCACCATCGCTCAAAAAAGGATTTTCTTTTATATTTCGCGATGGCGTGCCAGGGCGAGTGACGTAATGCGGAGAAAAATTGAGGGCAAATTCCGTTGTTGGATACCCATTCTGCGAACGTTTACGTAATGCCGTTAGTGATGTAACGTTTGTCGCCTTTGGGGATCCGGTTCACGACCTTCGGGATTCGAAGCGGTAACATCTGAAGAGCGTAGGTGCCCTGCCATGAGGACACTCGGCGGCGGAAGGATATTGATTGCACTTAGGGATTGCTCTCAACGCCCTTTTGGGATTCCAATCCAAAATCCGATGGTAAGAGGACTCTAGGCTTGGCCGTGCCTCCATCCTCCTTGAAAATTTTCTCCCCCTGCTACACTCTATCTTCCCCTCCCATCTCCTCCTCCTCTCCCCCACCTCCCGCTACTTCTTGCTTTCAGCCTAATCCCATCCGCCTATCTTCTCTCGCTATGCTATCTCTCCCCTCATAAATATCTCAAAAAGTCCTTCCAGCCCTCATTCCTATTCTCGTCCTTGCGTCTGTCTCAATTCTTACTCCTCATAGTTTCCGGGATTCCATTCCCCATTCTTCCGCTCCGCGCTCATCTTTCGGGCTGTGTTCTTTCTCCTCCGGGTGAGTGAAAACTCTCCATGTAGTGGCTCCCTGTTTGTTCCGGAGCATTTGCGTGCTTAACAGAGAGTTTCCGTGGATCATGGAGTAGGATTTGCGATAACGGATGAGGCTGGAGGCCAAGAGTTTACTAGGGTAACAGGTGATAGAGCCTTGCAATGGCCAAATGCCGGCCTTGGTCTAGCTATTACGAATGATTCATAGGCTTCAAGAGTTCTACCGTTTAAGATGGTCTTTCTCATAGGAAATCCCTTAAAAGTGGGGTGAACGGGTAAACCCTGAAACCCTGGAATAGCTCGTAAAACGCCGCTTCTCAGTGGTTTTTACACATTCCCTCTCCTATATATTTCTTCAGTATCACATACAGTGTATCTCCGTCATCCTATCTAACATTGCTATGGTATCTTCTTCCAGTGACCCAATATTCTCCAATTGGACATCCCACTGTTTCCATTGATCTCCTTCAGCCCCTTACTCCGTGAACTATTCATTCCTCCCATCAAGTTTCTTTTCCCCCAGCCGTGCCCAACAATTTCTTTTACGTTCTTCCTTCCGTGCATATTCTTTTCTTAATCCTTCACGCAAAGCTCGTCAGTGACGTCCCCGATCTATTATCATTCTCCTTCTTTACATTCCTTTTCAGGTTTCAGCATCCAATCCAATGCCGCCTCTCGAATCAAAATCTTCTAGCGTATTTTCTTCTTATTTTTGATAGGGATTTGTTTAGTGCTCCAATTTTGGTAAAAGCTAAAATTGTTTGATAAATTTTCCTCCATATTACCTAGTACTGCCTAGAATCTATTTTTATTCTGTCGTAATTTGTACTCCATTTTGTAGCCTCCTCTCAGCCTACCTCATTCTTAAAAAAAATCTCTAGCTTAATTAAAAAAAAAAATTTTTATCTTCAAACCGATAGATCTAGGTTCGGTTTATAGGTATTGATTGAATTGCTAGGAAATTTACAGGAATATATTTCATTTTTGTTATATCGTGATTCGATCCTCTAACATTTCTTTTAACTATCCTCTTACATTTTAGAAACGCGGGAAAATACATAGAGGACTACAATACCGAGGATCACTTACGGACAGGCAATTTTTGGAGGATTTGAAGGAATTAAATGTAACGTGTGTTATCTCATTCCATTGTGGATAGTATTCTTGAGAAGAAATAGTGGCTTAAAGCCACCATGTGTTGTGCACCGGCAGTATGTGTGATAAGCGTGACGTTAATGGCCTAAAATTTCAATGGAGGAGTTGAAAAACCTCAGGAAATATTATCCTTCATGTTACACTCTTTGTCGTATACGTTATTTGTCGTCCCCGACCGTATTTATTTAATTTATAATTTTCTTAGTGATTTGGTGACATATTACCCTTGTTGTAACTCACTAAGACCTCCATCATATTTTCATATATAATTTTCGAGGATGTTAGTCTAGCCGTCTGAACTACATTACGAGGGTCAATACGTCTTCTGGGCTGGATAACCTTTTTGATTTTCTCAATCCGCGTGAACTTTGGAAGTGGGATTGGGTTTGAGGCAGGCACTGATTCCTCATATCGAGGCCCCGAGCTCGAATACGAGCTTTGGTGAAGAGTATTCTGAAGCAACAAAAGATCAACTAATGTGTTATATATTACTCTTCTAGTAGGAGGGACGGTCCTTTGGAAGGGACTTAAGACTGCAGATCCACCGGGTTTGTCATTTCATTTAAGTATGAATTATATCTCAATGCTTTAATTGGTTTTTAAAAAAGATTTTGGAAAAATTAGCCTCCTATTTGGCGTATTTTCGAAATAAAAATGTATTGATCCAATCTCAATGAAATTCCAAGCATCTGAGCCTTGTCCCACTAGGGGATTCGCAAAAGTTGGCGTGTGGTGCTTGCGTATTCAATCCAATGTAAGAGTTTTATTCTGGTATAAGGCTTCAGGGACTTAAGCGAATTCTTTGGCCAAAGTAGGAATCTCCAAATTAATTCGGTATGGATTTTTTCGGGTGCTACTCTATAACATTTCCCCCGAAGGCTGGTGGCTGGTAAATTTGCATTATTTATAAGTTCAAGGATGTTGATTAGAGATGGTTTTCGAGCAAATATATATCAAATCGTAATTTAAAAATTAAAAATATTTTATATCAGTTTTAATGTACATTTTTATCGAATTATATTGTATTTTTAACCTCTATTTTATACTTCAAGGCGATGTATACCTTAGTTCATACCTCTATACTTGTATCCTTCAGTTGCTCAACAATATTCCTCCCATTACGGAATTCGATACCTCATTACCTTGTGCAGTTCCCTTCGATATACTTCCCCACTTGTTAAGAGTCACGTTTGAGTGGGAGTTTTACTGTTTGCAGGCCTAAAAAGCCTGCGTAGGCAGTTTCTTTGTGATTATCTGCCTTAACAATTTTTCTGTGATATTTTTACCTCTTTCAACTATGTTGAAACGGAAGACTGGATATTGTTCATTACCCAGCAGATAAGAAAAGTTGGTCATGATTAACGTATTTTATGATATTTAGTGGGAATATTGGTGTATTGCAATCTCTTTTATGTGATAAAATATATTGAGTACTATTAATACTTTACTATATTGTACGCCCGAAGACTTATCAGAAAATTAGAGGAAAGCAGTTTTTATGAGAAAGGAGTGGAAGTATTCATCCTTGAACCTAATTCAGGTTGAACGCAAGGCTTAAAATGAAATTTATCATCAAAGGAACTTTGATGGTAAGTTTTAAATATATTTACACGCCTATTTTGCGAAGGAGGAGAAACAACATCGTGTAAAAATAATTTGTTGACTCAATTACGTAAAAGATAGTCCAAAATGATTCTGTCACTCACAGTTGCTTTTATTTTCTAGTACTCAAGGATGCGTATCTCCAGAAAAGCTTTGAGACCATTTGAATGGTGAAGTACCATTTGACATAGACCATTTGAATGGTGAAGTAAAATTCTTTAAAACACTTAGCTTTCTCTTTAGAGATAGAATTTCTCCCTTTGCCTTTGAAGTGTTGGTTCATCTGTTTAACGTTCCTCGACGATTAATGTCATTCCGCAGTCAATGTTTGCCTCTTGCTGACTTGGGCAAATGCCCCTCCGGTCCCGAGCTTACCAATCCTTGACTTTGGTGTATGTGCGAGAACTGGTGTTTCCATCGTGGCAGGTCGTTGATCTCGCTGTTGAAATCCATCATTTTCACGAGAGTATCATTACTGTCCTTGGAGTCATTTGAAAACACGGAAAGAATATTTTAATTTCGATTATAACTCGTCGGTCTTCGATGACAAATATTCCATGAAAAATACTGACTTAAGTATTTCACTTTACATATAAGTTTTGAAAATGCATCTATATCCTGGATATTGCAGAATGAATTAATTTATCATGTGAAATTTTTTTACTACTTAACCTGCAATACTTATTAAATTCAGAAATGATAATCATGTCACTAGAATGCGAAGTAATTCCCATACCATGTTTCTGTTCTACTATTCTTTCGCTGATAACATTAGTAGTCTTCAATGGCTGATGGCCCTATCGTATCGTTTTCATACGTCTAAAAATATATGTTAACCCATAGTCTGCCAAATAGCAAGGGTCTCTTGCCGTGTTAAATGCGCATGAGAAAAGTAAATGCTATGTTGGTAAAACAAAATTCCTTGTTGCCGAGTTTTTTTACGGTCCGAAGGGAAATTGAACTCATTATTCGGTATTTTCAATAAATTGCCTCTCCTATTTCTAGTAATTTTTTCTTGACCACCGCTGTTTCTATCAAGGTAATGTTCAAGGCGCCTATTCAGTTATTTTTGCTCTTGAGGGGTATCATAATTCGGTTCCAAAGAGGCTTTTCTGCAGCGAGAGATATTTGTTTCCGCTCCCGTGCCTGCCGCGATTCGTCCTTTTGATGCTAATTGATTTCAGAGATAGATTTATATGTCGTTTACGCATATAATGGATCCCTTCACCCAGAGTCTTGATAAAGCTTCTATTGATCTTCAGATGCCCCTCACTCATTATCCTGATGCATCTTTACTTGATGATGAAACTTAAACCTCATTGAAGTTTGCATTTTCGGTGCTATGAGTAGGCTTTCTATTGGAGTCCATAAATGCATCTGGTAAGGCTTTGAAATGATATGCATTAGTCACTGGCGTAATTTGGTGGAGCACTTACACGTCAAGAATTCTTAAATAAAAACAACGTTATATTCCGCTATTTTAATTCAACTCACCACCGACCATGGTTTCAGCATGTATATACTATTATCGATTATTCATTTATTTATGAACTTTATTGTTATTGATTATGCATTTAGGAATGTATGATGATATACATTATTGGGAGAAAACTTTTGCCGATCCAAAAGTGGCTAGGGCTTGAAATTTGTCTTTACTTTTACGAAATGAACCTCTCAATAAGATAAATATCACGCAGGAATTAATGTGATTAATGTGTCAGATGGGAAATAGCGTCTGAAGCTCCTGGAAAGTGAAACAGGATGCATCTTGGTTACTTTGTAATTCGCGAAGTGAAAAAGTCATAGCCGTTTTGAATGGACCTTGTGCTTAGGAAAGAGTTTCCTTAGATACGTTTTGGAGTCAACATTTTATCCAGTAAAAAGCTCTAGCTATCACTTGATTGTTTCCTGATTGTGGCCGTGTTTGACGGTAAAGGAATCTTTTCCGCTTACTAAAACTATCCAAAATTGATCTTTTGAGGCCCCCTTTGACTTGCGCACCACCGTCTCGCAATGTGCCTACGAAAGAATTGGCTTCGAACGCAATTTTTTGGGGGTTACTCGCGACCGCGTGCGACGTTTCTCCTCGCTCTGACCCCTAACTTTGACCTCATTACTCTAGTAACTAGCGGGTGAGGCCTCCGCATTCGCACGCCACTCCACAATAACTACAAGCTACCCAACTCCTGGGATAAATGAGACAAAAAAGAAGGGGGGAGAGTGGGTTTCGAAACAAATGAAATTTCATGTATAGGTATACATGTTTTTTTTCCGAAATAATGAAGCTATATTACTTTGAGCAGCACTTGTGAAAAATTTTCCATTCCCCGCATTCGCGCCGAGGTCGTAGCCGCATATCCACGAGAGTGCACCGCACCGGATTTCTCAGCGCCGTCTCTCGACCGAAACCATTCCGACGTCTCCTTTTCCCTCGTTCCCCTTCGTGAACTGCCACCACCGCGTCCTTCAGAACTCAGCGCCCGACCCGTTTCCACCTCTGCGTCACAGCCTCTGCTTGCGCGACGACGGACGCGGGAGTGATTTTTTATTATTTTTGTTTTCCGTTACGCCAAGATTACTTGGCAGGGAACCTTGTACGACAACGGCGGTGGGCCATATAATGGGATCTTTCCATTAAATGTGTTGAACTTGGCGCAGATCGGAACACACCACCACATTTTAACGCACGCGGACTGCGATGTGTCGAACGATTTGCGTTGGCGAAAGGCTCGGTTACCTGACGGTCAGTATCATTTTGTAGGTTCACCATAGGCACAGGTTAATTTTTTTTATAAAGTTCAAAATCATATGAAATTACTTAGACGTGCGTTTTATGAGGTAAAATTTTTTCAATGGGCAATTAAAAATTTTGCAATATCTATAAGTGAAAATAAATATCCCCTATATTGAACATCGCCACAAATACAGTCTGGGATACAACCATCGAAGTTCTGCTATTATTAAATGCTCATTTAATTTACATCCGGTCTGTTTTAAAGTGCACTTATCAGTGCTGAAACGAATGAAAACAAGTGTGTTAACGTTTTGCGAAGGGCGCTTTCCATACGCTCGTGAGCGTATAGGAGGCGCCCAAATTTTGAAGCAATGGAAATGCCGTATGATCTGAGAGTGACGGGGAATAAATGGACTTAAAAAATCACCAATGAAAATGTAAGTATAGTGAAGAATTTGGAAGAAAATGGGCGAAATGAAAACTCGGCGATGCTTCTGAGGTATACTCATTCGAAATATTATGCATACTCTTGAAAAAAATAATGAACCTTTGAGAGAATGGTAAAATTACCATACAAAATCAGTGATGGAACACACCGGACATATTGAAATGTTCATTACGATGAGGTTTTATGAAGTGATGAAATGGTCATCAGAAAATAGACAGGGATGTGCTACTATAAATCAATATACCGATTAATTACTGATGATGGGAATAAGATATTTTTGAAAAATTAAGGCCATGTGAGTTTCAAGAAGACCTAGGGGACCTCTTTTTAACCCCTTACTCCATCTCGAAATATTACAGTTCAGCGAAAAAATATGGGAGATAACCCATCGAACTAATGGTTTGTCCTATAATTTTAACTAGCCAGATATCATTAATGACTACAGCAGTAACAGCAACTTGGTCGTTTATTTTCACTAAAATCTTCAGAAATTACGAATTCTTCGGTAGAATCACAGATATAAATATTCCACGGAGATCAGAGATTTGTTGAAGTAAAAAGTAATCCCCCACCTTTCGTTACTCCCGTTGGTCTCGTGGCTGCCATGTGTTTTACTTGTCTAGCGTATAGCGTGAGTAGAAAGTGAAGAACAAAGTACTCTACAAAGCAACTACTTAACTTATTTTTGGGTAATCGCTATATAGAGGACTCTAGTTGAGGTAACTGGCGAAGACGAGCGCGAAAATCCGGGATGCTGATTAGCTTCAGATCCCGCTTTCGACTCTGCCTATAAGGCGTTCATGGAAATATATTTCAAGACACCAAAGGTTGAAATTTGCCAATGAAAAGTCATTTGACTCGATCGGGATTCGAACTGGTACTTGGGGGATCCGGGTTCGAATCCCGATCAAGTCAAATGATTTTTTCATATCGAATTTCAACCCTTGGTGTATATGCACCCCTGCGAGTGACTTTGTACAGTATAATTTGTAAATGCGATTATTAGAAATTCGAAATATTTCAAAACACTCTATCGAGTCCGATCTTACTTTCGTCCTTTTTCTGTTCCAATTCTTTTTCACTATTCTCTCCCTCCGTCGTGGCTTGGGATCCCAACAACCCCTGCCGCACGCCCTTGCGGCGGATCGAAGTTTAGTATGTTGATGTAGGCAAGACAAATGTTGTTCTCTCTCATTCCCTTTCGTGAGCTCCCACTGCATCCTTCAGAACTTCATGCCCTACCCACTTTTCCACCTGCGTCACAACCGCCGCTTTTACAACGACCCGGATCCTGGAATTAATTTTTCCTCCCCATAAAAAAAATCCAACGGCGCGTTTTCATCGCGTCGTTCCAGCGGAAGCTTTGTCGTTATATCGTGGGAAAGAAAACCTCCCCGTATTCGGCTTCCAGACCCATGCGCGCCACATCGAATTCACCTCCTCCGTTGATGGGAATCGTAATGCGAGGACGTCAGCTGCAGGAGTTTTGGAGCGTACGCACTTGAGGCCCGAGGGACTTTAAGTGCGTAATGCCCGTCCGTGGATAATGATGCAATGCTAATGCACGCGAAAGTAATTATCAAATGCCCCCGGGCTGCCCTCGGACCTGTACCTGTGTTAAAGGGTGTGGAGAGCGCAGAGGTTGATGACCTCGGGGACGAGATTTAATCGGTTTTTGCGGGGTTAAATTCCTGTCGCAGCGAGTAGGTGGATGGTTGTATTCGAAACGATCGAATTAATCCCCATCGGGATTTTAACAGCAAAACTTATCCAACGATGTGTATCGAGTTGAGTTGCCCCCGATGTTGTCGAGATTCTAGACCCACGTCCTTCGTCTCGTGGAGTAGACTGGCGTTTGCACAAAATATTAGTAACCATGGATGCGATATCGCTCGAGAGATATCGGATTAAATTTTCTTCGTTAGTAGGTTATAAGTCACTCAAAATTGATTTGAACCCTGCTTACAATAATCAATCAAATATACCGGAAGCAAGTCGTCACAATACGAATGAGAGTCGGAAGTCAGAGAGAAGATAAAATGTACTAAGGAGTAAGACAAGGATGCAACTTCTCTCGAGTACTGTTCCACATGTACTTGGAGGAAGCAAAATTAATTGAACTAAGTGGGATGAAGGTAAACGGAAAAGAGATAAATATGCTCCGCTTCTCAGGTGATATCGCAGTCACAGCTGGAAATTGAGATGATAATCAAAGGTCACTAAATGTAATGGACCAAGTTCTCCAAGATTACCACATGAAAATAAATAAAACGAAGAGTAAAATCCTAGTATGCGGAAGAGAGAAGCTGGATGTAGAAGTCACCCTGAGAGGAGGAAAATCAGAGGAAGTGGATTCCTTCACCTGTCTCAGAAGCATGGATCATTGGAAAGGTTAACCAGAGCAGACTAGTGGCCTTTGAATGGATGGAGGATGCTGAAGATAAAATGGACGGAAAAAGTGAGGAATTATGAAGTGTACAGAAGAGTGGAAGAGGAAAGGACCATATGGAACACCATACAGAAAAGAAGAACCAGATGCATTGGACACACATTGAGACACAATGGGTTTGTGAAGAACATAATAGAAGGCGGAATGGAGGAGAAATTCCCCAGAGGAAGGAACCAGGAATAAGTTCATGGACCAAATAAAGAGGAAAGTACATAGGAAGAGCAACCAGGAAGTAAGGGAACTAGCATTAGATGGGGAAGGGTTGAGGGCTGCAGTCAACCAATCAAAATTAGAGCTGATTGCGCATAATTCGGGATCGGGGATTTGAACCACGTAAAATCTAACGTTTTTGGAATGGGAAGGGAGGCTTTTGGACTATTCTCTCACTTTCCGGTAGGAAAGCGTCGTTTCGATCCCGTTTCAATGTCCACGAATCCCTTTCCCACAATGCGTTGTCCAGCAAGGTGGCAGCTCGTAGCGCTTCTTCGGAGTCCAACGATCCGAGTTTCTTCTAAGGCGTTGTAACTCTTCGCTATGCTGTTCGCCAATAATTTTTGCTGACGTTGTTGACCGGAAGCTTAACTTTGCTCTTGAAAATTAGACAATGAGGGAAGCCATATTGGTTGTTAAGCATCGAGGTTATGTATGGAAACGCGCATATTTTTCTCCTGAAAGTTCCTCTCTCTTGCTGTCTTCTCCCGTATTATTTTTGAATGGACCAACTGGTAGTTGACATATCCACGCATCGGCGAAGTATGCCGAAAGGTCACTCCACAGCGCATATTTGTCTTGTGCTCCTGGCGGCGTTTAAGTTCCGCTATACTTTTTCCCTCCTCCATCGCTGTTGACCGCCTTCCGTGCATGCACTGCCATGGCCTCGTATTTCCCTCCCTCTCCTACCCTGCTTTGGCAAGTAATTTCATTGCGGCAAGGACTTTTTTCGGTGGTCCGTCATTTAGAAATCCGCGTGCAATGTCGGAGAAGTGCGTTCACAATTATTTTCCCACTCCCTCCTGGCTCTCCGGCTTCCTAGGTTTCCACAGCGCGCCTGTGGACGCATTTCCTCACTGTGGATGTATGCATTCCTAATTATAATCACGTAAAAACAATGCGCGTTATATACTTCGGCGTATTTATTTAGGCACCCGCAGCGTTGTCAACGAGTGCACGTCATTACGAAATCATAACAATATATAATGAAATAAGCACCGTAGTAAAGCACATTCAAGCTCTGGCCCTTGTTGAACGTATGTACTTGTGGGGGACGGCAGAATGGAATCACTGAAACATGTATAAAAGTTTTCAGTATGGTCTTCACTCTGTTGTTACCACTCTACTAATTTCATGCTCATTAAAAGGTTGCTTATTGCGTGGTACAGTATATTACCTACTCCATTGTGCACCTTCTACCTCGTACTCTATCCATACGATGAGTGTATTACACTCGTCCCTAATTAACGTGGCGTTTACTGCTATGTGTGTCATACGAATGGTAGCTACCATCTCTTGCTTGGAGGTGGAAGGGATTGTTAAGCGATAAAAATAATGGGAGGGATGTCTGGCTTTGGAATATAGAAAAAAATGGTTATTGGTGGGATTGCCTCTTGAGCTACTTACAAATTATCCTTAATCATGTTATTCAGACCGGTAAAATTGAACTTTGAGTGTGAAATTCTGAGTTCCTCGGAGTAATTTTGAAGAGAGCCAACGTTAATTAATTGGAGCAAAATTACTTGTCTGCATGTTTAAATAAAATCATTAATGTTGACAATTTTGTACGCACTTCAACGTATTACATTCCTACTGATGCTGGGAAACCATCTTTTCTACCATATCAAGGTCACATTTAGAATTTCAAAGTTGTTTTTGCTGCCAGCTATTATAATTCACTCCATTTCTTTTTCCATCGCTGAAACGAGCACTGACGCGATGAGTCGCTGTAAACAACCCAATGGCCGCTCTTTTACCAGGGCCAAGAACATGGGATTAGCTCAACATATGCATTGAAACTCTTTTATGTGCGACGCACCAGTTGGATACTTCTTTCGAAGGCACCGTATTGGCCGGAAATTTGCCTCCGTGAAATATAGATGTCAAACAAGCCGGAAACCAAAATGTCGCGTCGAAATTTCTGGTCTGGCCGGAAATTTGCGGAGCAAGAGTGGTAATCCCTGCCGCCAACCGTTACAGGTGTTGAATCGGTTGAGGAAATCACGGTGAGTTGGAGTTTTGCCATGATGTCTTGTTACCGGTAATAAAATTTTTTCATGTCGCAAATTTTTTGAGAGACAAAATTTTGATTTTAGTTCGCCACACCTGTGGCTACGATGATGAATGGTTGGTTTTACGTGGACCTCCGCGTTGGAATAGCGCGACCTTACTGTCTCGCGGTCCTCTGAATATGATTTCTTTTAGCAAATGCTGCTTGCCGTTCTAAAAGTTTCAGAGCTGCTTTTTTATACTATTAAAATATTAAGACGTTTTAATATGTTTTAGTCCCATGCCCTTAATTTGTAAGGTATTATTTTTAATCAGTCATTCAATCATTAGCTTGCTTGACTGCAGCCACCCTTCATTCTATCTCGTTCTTCGCTAACCTAGTTATGTCGTTATAACTCTTCTACTTCATATCTCGTTTTTATTGAGCCTGTCCCTCGGTCGTCCTGGAGACTTTCCCTCTATTTTCCGTTTTCTTATTGTCCTTTAAAATACGTTGCGTCTCAAAGGTCGGCCCATCCGTCTGGGTGATAAAACCAACTCAATAAAGACAAAACCAACTCAACATGATTACCTGACATAGAAGATTTATAAATATCTACCATTTAGAGTTTATCCTTCAAGAAATATAGCGAAACAAACGATTTTATCTTGTCATGTTTGGTTTGCCCGAAAACTCGCATTCGTTTTGGATCTTCATTGGGAGCAATCATATATTTCACTTCTGAAATCTATTTGCACTCCCGTGCCAAACCTCCGCTAGCTTTCTCCCTTTCCACTTTCCTCCATCATAAACATCAAAATAGGAGTTATATATGATCTTTATTAGGTCCGCTATTTTTTTGGATTAGTACGAGTCGTCGGTTTGGTATATTTGAGTAACATATCCACCTTGTGAAATAGTTACGTTACTTGTAACTTTTTGACTTTCAGCTCTGAGAAACAAACCCCTGGTCTTTGGCTTCCTGAAAGTACTCCGCATAATTTGCTCCTTTTCTATTCGTCTCTGCACTCCCTCGTTTCTCATTCTACACGGCCATTTAATCTTGTTTTTCAGATTGCGCCTATGATTTTCGTCTGTACACTTCCTAATTCCTCATCTTTTACCACCATTTGACCTTTTTTCATATGGTGTAGTGCTAAATGTAGTCTGTGGATGCCACCACTATTCTTCAAAATCCAGGCAGCCGTGCAATCCCTATTTGAAGCTTTCTCGTTAGTACGTAATGAGTCGGATTGTTTTCCTGGACTATATCAATCCCACTGAAAATTGTCTTGCACCCCTGGAAAGGGCGTTTTAACCCGCAAAAACAGAAGTATTTCCCTAAATTCAAGCGTCTGAGTCTCGTGAAATGCAGCAAGTACGAATTAGGATCACCAGAACTTGGGCGTGACCTGTGGTTAGTTACTTCAAGGGTTCGTTGGAATGAATTTCAGTATCATCAATCACGAGTTCACAAGCTCCAAGTTTTCCGTTTGAGCGTAGTGCATTCGCAACTTCTCAAACTAACCTCCCTTTACTGTCCGGGCGGGTCGGGTTGGGGAGTCACTTCCATTCTCTTGGGAAGCCTCATGAAAGCACGGGGAACAACAGTAGTGTGCGATTATATGGCATCCACCGGCAGAAGGTAGCTGGAGGTTTTATTTCATCATTTGTGTTATTTTTCCTGTATGCAACGTGATGATTTTTACTATTATTTCTTTCCGCGTGATGTCATAGGTTAATGAAAACCGACGCTTTTTATCACCGCCATGTCATCTGGTGACCCGGAAAGACACTTTTGGTTCGGCAATGGTGCTCAATACTGCTGAAACGTTCACTTTGCACCCTAATTACGTACGGGATTAGCCTGATGTGAGAGCACGTGAGCAAAGTATGCGTCGGTTACCTTGAGCGAAATATAATTTTTTCTAAAAAAAATGGCTTTAGACTCATTTTAAAGAAAAATATCTCACTCTTCCAGAAAATAGCAAAATAGTAGCCCTTTTTGCCGAACTATTTTCCGAGATTTTTTCCGAATAATACCAGCACTTTTACAATGGAAATGGTAAGAGTATGCACTCCAGAGAGATCTTATTTTAAAAATAAAGAATTTCTAACATCCAAATCTCGTAAAAAAGTGTGTATTTCGTATGTTTTCTTAACAATTTTCGAAAATAAATGGTCACCGCAGTAATTTTTTCAGGATTTTTTGTGAAGGAGTTTAAAACGAACTGCGTGATGAAAATGAGTCAAATTAAAGACTTTTATGGATATTTGTATTCCATTGTTTAGAATTTCTCTCATATAAAATATACTATTTCACTAATAATAACGTAATAATTAATTTATGCTTCATCTACAGCTGTAATCAAAACGAATAATTCGAATATGATCACCAATATACCTAGGAAACTCTCCCTCTTAAACTACCTAAGTGGGACGTTCTGCATATGTACTGCTATTGCAGTCTCTCTTGAGATGGGAACTTCATTTACATTGAGTCCAAATAGCATCCACGTAGGAACTCTACATTTATGCGTAAGCCACCGATTTCCTGGTAGTTATTGAGTCAACGTCTTGTCGGAGAAGTAAGTATTTATGTGCGACAAGTGAGTCTTCATCGATTAGCTTTGAGATGTGTCCAGTAGAAGAAGGAATATCCTTTGCTTAAGTGCTCCACAATACTTAGGAGTTCTATGGAGCGTCTTAATTTCACAGGTCATTAACTTCACACAATTAAGACCGTGAACTACCTGGGGAAGAAGGGGTAGAAGCCCTTCTTGAGTGAAGGCAGCCACTGTAGCGGTCGTTTCATCATTACTCATTTCTCTAAAAGCGTCGTTAAATTACATTAGTAACAGCTGCAAAATAGCGATTCGGAAGGCGAAATGAAGTATCACATTTGTTATCCGGAGATGCATCTGCACACAACTTCATCCTTTTCTCTTGCATCGATTTGTTATTAGGCATGATGGAGTCGTCTCAATAAAAATATTCCCCAGGTTCCCACTTGGATATCCGTGCTGAGATTACTTCGCGAGGGTATGTCGGTTTATTCCGTCAATCAATATGGCGTAAGGGTTTGAAATATACAACCTTTTGGACGTTGGAGCTACAAGGGAATCGTGGGATGGAAATCTGGATAGACTAGCGTAATGCTAGAACATCGTGCCTTGAATGCGCTTGGACAACTTATGCAACTTGTACATCTATGAAACGAATCGACCCGAAGACGAAGAGTGGGTGAGGCAGTGGAGCGGCTGGTGCTGGGATTCTCCCCCGGAATTGATACTGCGCTAATGGGAGATACGGGAGACTGATTTAACTAGAGTTTAGAATTATCTGTGATACAAAAAGAAAGAATATCCATGTATGAAAATAGAGCTACATTCGCTAGTGCGATGGTCCGTAAATTTTAAAGGGATGATGACTTAAAGATAGTGAGTGCGTAACAATTTGTTGGGAGTATTAACCTAAGTTTGGAAGTATATACCTAAGAGTGAAACAATGGCCAAGGTATTAAGAGAGAAATTCAATCATTTGGCATGGCTAAGAATTGAAGACTACGGCACTACGGATTAAGGATTCAAGGAATATATATATAATATATATATAAAAATAGAAAAAAATCCCTAGACTCTACGAGTTACTCAGCTAAGGTTACTGATCGGATTCAAAGCCAAGTTTGGAAAAGAGTTAGCGTAGCCATAAGTATTTCGAGTTGTGATTCAAACTCTTGAAACGGTTGCCTATCCAGCAGAGGATTGTAAAGTGTCTGCCTCTGGCATGTGTGGCCGAGTGCATTGCTGCTAATCTGACATTTTTTGTACATCTTATCCAAATTATGGATTTTTTCAAATCTAATCAAATAAATTGTTAATTGAAAATCCTTTTACTCTCCTTGGGCACAGCAATATACGGCTTGCTGGTTGATGAAGGATTTGGCGATACCTACAATTTGATGAAATTTAAAGTTTGTCATTCTAAAAGGGATTCATTCTGAAAGGCAATGCCACTAGCATACTTTGAGGAAGTCCTTCAAGATGATATTATCAATGAAACTTATTACCATAAAGGAAATTGTTGTTTTCAATTTTTTCATTCAAGAATACTACAATTCGAAGAGAAAATAGCTAGCTAGCTATTTATGACTTATTTTTTTATTTTCTTGTCTTTAATTATACTCTACTAACAAATGTCTTCATGAAGAGATGATCTTTATTTAGGCTGTACCCGTTGCTTTTGCATTAACTGATGGAGGAGAAAAGAAAATTTTCAATCAATACATCTTGAAATTCTAAGAAACGCCATAAACTGGGCATATATTTTGGGAGACTTGGGCCTCTGTTCTCGACAGGAGTACGTTCAGGCCCACAGTGGTTTATACGTGGGGTCTTTAGAAGATAGCAAATACACTAGAGACAGCAGACAAAAGAAAACTATGAGTTATGGAAATGTGCCTTGGCTGTAGTCTGATGAAAATAAATGGATGGTCCGTGTGACGAATGAGAGGACCCTTCGGAGAGTGGATGAAGGGAGAGAAGAGTCTTTGGGAGACACTGACAGGAAGAAAAGGGGAAACTAATTGGACACATTCCGGGGCACAATAGCTCAGTAGAGACCGTAATGGAAGGTTACGCTGAAGGGAGGAATTACGGAAGGCCAAGAATGAGTTGCGAGGGGAAATTGATGAGAGATGGCAGAACGGGAAAGAATGAAAGAACGTTGAGATTGTTGGTGGAACGGTAGTTTGGTGGGCTGCTAAGAACTAAGCCCAAAATTTATAGCGTATTATTTGAGCGCAATCGGGTGTCACCTTCAAGATAGTGAGAGGAGAACTGAGTTTGCGAAAAGGGTATCTGATATTGAAGAGGACTTACAACTGGGATACTTTGTAAAGATATTGATCATGATAAGTGAAGAGTTTGAAATGGATCGGACGTTTAATGGGACTGGCCTATGTCATAAGAGGATTTGAGTGCATGTATTGAATGAACTGGAAGAAACCCGATCAAAAAAGTAGTTGGTGCACTTTTCGAAGACGGGAGTTAGTTTTATGATAAGTGTATTAGGAAGCGTAATTTCTGGATGGTGCAGGCTATTCTCTACTATGTATTACTGATTACCATGGCAACAGGTAGAACTTGAGGTAACTTGAGAAAATGGAAGAAAGACGTGTTAAGTGGGATGATCAGAAATCAGGAGTAGCTGACATGGAAGATGAAGCATTTTTAGTATTTATACGTAGGGTAAATAAAATTAGAAATAGTCAGTCAAAAGTTCCCTTTGATTGTTCGTAAAATATGGATATTACAGAAGGTAAATTTAACTGTACCAGGCTGTACTTGGTGGAAGTTGTTTATATTCATGCTGAATAAAAGCACTTAGTAATCTCCCACAGATTTATTTAATGGCACAACACGTTGCACATGATGATGCCACAATATGGTAAAACGCGTTGCGCCATTGAATAAATCTGTGGAAGACTACCTAGTGTTTATTATTCAGTAGGATTATAGGAAATGGATCATAGCAATTGTTATTGCAGCAGGATTATAGATTTTAATTTGTATTCATAATTTTTAATTCAATCTCGCCCTGTCAATTGAAAGTAAACATTTTATTCACTTTCTTAGGTTATAATATCGTACCCACTCATTATTAGGTGGGTATCGGTGATTGCTCTAATGTCCTTATCAATGATGTGAGGGGCTCTTCTTTTGTGGCTGAATGTTACCTAAGATTCTACTCGTGAAATCAAAGTGGACTTATAACGGGCATCCTATTTTATTTATGAATTTCATTCCGTCAAATGTGTATCTACAAAATCAAGTAACGGAAACGATGAGTAATTGCCGGCCCCGGTGGCGGCGGGGTTAAGTCCTCGCCTGCTAACTCGGGGGTCGCGGGTTTGAGTCTCGCCTGGGTAGAATATTATCTGTTCAGGACAATGGTGTGTGTCTCGTCATTTGTTATCCACCCGACGTAAATTGGCCCTTTGTGCTTTCTTCGGGATGGTGACGATAAGTAAATAAATAATTAAATAAAAATAAAAGTAAAAGTAATATTTTTCTCACTGCTATGATATGGCTTATGTAATATTTTGTCAGAAATATTTCAAATATCTGCGTTCGCTTAGACTAGGGTCATATCCCGCCCATGGCAAATTTTTGAACGTTGTAAAACGCTCGGCGGGGTGCAGGAAGCGGTGGAAATTGAGGGAGAGAAAAACGGCAAATGAAAGGGAATATTTTTGCGGTCTTTCACGGCATGATATAATATAGAATTGCCGCATCAAATTTTGTGAGAGGTCGAGACAAAGGGGCCGTTTCCATGGGAGATTACAGTCGCGGAGATGAAAGAAGCAAGTTTTTGAGGGTCGTTTCCAACGTTTGGCGCAGTAGCCGGGGGGATCCTCTGCGATGCAAATGAAGCCCGACAAGTGCTCGATTATGGGCCTCGTGTTTCGACCAATGGCGTGGATATGAAGGTTATCGTGGAATAGCAGCACGCTCCCGCATCCCTTCTTGGCCTTTTGAAATTGATAGGTACGTTGCGGCGGCGGCGGTGGGCGCGGACAGATGTGTGTATTTCGAGAGGGGATCACAAGCGATGTTTTGAAGGTTGGATGTGACTTATTTCGAATTTCATTCCTTTCTTCGAATCTGGGACGCCGTCTCATACATTTTCTGCTGATAGTCTCTCCTCCACGTATTCAATTCCAAAAACCATCAATCTCGTGACCTCATTGAATATTTTCCTGCAAAGCGCTGCTCACTTTGAGAAAAAAATAATTATTCCGTAGATATTCGATACTTCTGCTACCCTAGGGATATTTTTACGTATTTAGAGCAGGCGTAAAAAATATAGGGAGTTAAAAATAATGATAGTGGGCGACTACTTTACCTTAAAAGCAATAATTATGATAATGTAGTGCTTGTTATAGCGTTACCTACTATATCTTCGTATTGGCATACTGTCGCATCACGTGTCTAATAAGTTGAAAGCAATGAAAGTTGTAAACATTTGCAGTAAGTTTATTGTGCCCAATATTTTATTATTATTTCAATAATTTTAAAGCTAGTCTTACTTTTTGGTTACATTTATTGCTCAACTAAAAGTTACTTTACAGTTCAAATTCAAGTAACTTGGCGATAAACGTCTAATTGCGCGGTGAAATGAATTACAATATTATAACATTCCACAGTTTCACTGTGGGCTAAACATTCCTTATTTCAGCAAGAGACCTATGGATAAAACTATGGGTTAAAACATAATTTTGATTGAATTCGGTTGTTTCAAACTGACAAACATTATGCTAATGGTATTTTGGTTATGCTCCCATTCCACGGAAACGTTCGCGATCACGAAGCTGAACACATTATTTCCATGAAGTATCATTTTATGTTGCTGAAAGTTCGTAATATGTAATTTATTTCCCATAATTAGCATCAAACATTAACATCGAGTTGAGTAAGACTAACTTGCTAATAAACAGGGCCGGTTCCGGTGTAGCTTCGTGGAATTTTCTCACTTTCATCATATTACAAGTTGGATTATTCCACTTAATATTCAAGTATGTCTATTCTATGGTTTTGTCGATTCTAAGATAAAAAGGTGTGTGGGATTGCACTAGGTGTCGTAGTTCATGGGCGTAGAGAAAGTGACTAATTTGATATTAATTTCCTTGTTGCTCATTACGTTCACCGATTAATATCGATAAATGATAACTTCATATATTACCGTTAATCATAGATAGTTCTCTGGCTTTAAATTGATTGCAGTTGATACTCGATCCGGCGAGATGGTACATATGAAAGTGCACCGCGTTTGCTAGCACTAATAACGCCGTAAGTAATCCAAGTAATCCGTCCATCGCCGATTCCTTTGATCTCTCTCATCCCTCCCCTTTCATTCCCCCGCATGGTTAGTCACTCCCCTCCCTTGCACCAGCAGCGGGGAGGGTCTTGATCCCAGCACAGCGCCTGAGCGGCGCAAAGCCTACCTCTGACATGGGGATTGCGCTTTCTGTTTGATTGCACCCTCCCTCCGTGCAACGGGAACTCCGCTGTTTAGGGGGGGTCGGAGAGGAGGGCGGGAGGTGGGGGGGAACAGGGGACACCACTGCGACGAAACGGGAAAACGGGCCATTCCCCGCTATCCCCCTGGAGTGTGCAAACGCCCCCCCTCCCCCCACAACATATCCACCTGGTTACTCCCCTCCCCCAAACCAACGAAACACCACTCCCCCATCTGTCACTACGGACACCCAGGGTATAGAGTTTGCTCTCCTAATCATTCGACTCGCCTCCTTCTCTTCTTCCTCCTCCTCCACAAACCTTCCGACCCCACCCCGTCTCCCAAGGTCTTTCTTCCCATATCGTCGCTCCTCTATGGCTTCTTTCCCTCGTGTGTACAACCTCGCGTTCCCCCCTCCCCCCCCCAAGCCGTTCCGTCTCTATAGTCTTGCACACACGCGCCCCCAGTCTGAAATCCAACCCTCCCCCGTTCCGAGCAAGTGAGCAGCTTACCTCCCTCCCTCACGAGTTCCTTCATGAACCCCTTTCTTTTTCTTTCTCTCCTTCGCTATTCTTAGCCGGTCTTTGCAGTCTCCCACATCGGTTTTCATTCCTTTTAAAACCCGGTCCGCATTGGATGTAAGGATTTGAGTGGCTGATTCATGAGCTTAGCGAAATGACAGAGAATGGTGGATCGATACGTGAAAAGCCGTTGCAAAAAAACTCGTACACCGCTACAAAAATACTTGTAAATCCGCGGTGAGACCCCTCGAGATGTCATGGGTTAATGTTGGATCAGGCTTATCACATTGATGTCAGTCCTGTAGCTTATTTGCGACATGGCGGATACATTACTGGACCCTCACTACACATGTAGACTGAACAGCAAAGGCATTGTCGGAGGATTAGTCTGTCGTTTGAATGGGTTCAAGAACAGGTTTTTCCCTCGATTTTTTTCGCAGCGATTGAAACACGAATGTACAGAAATTATATTTTTTCGTGCCTTTTCTTTCCTCATCTTCTGCCTTTCCTCTGTCTTTCACAACCGGTGAACTGTCTATTTAATTTAATATATTTTGATTTACTTAACGAGTAAACGGAACTGGAAAGACGTCTTAAAGAGAAGTTGAACTTGAACCTTAGATAGGGTGCTGACACGTGCCAAGCTAACAACGTTATAAAAATCTGATAAACTCGGTGAGTTGAGGCGCGAGTATGTGGAAATTAATCATTATGCAAAGACCACTTTGTATCCACTAACTTGTGGAAACATACAAAGTGTTCTTTGAATAAAAAAATCTAATTTTAGACCTGAGACATCAGACTTTCATCAAGCAAATGACAAAAAAGTTAATAGCCGTGTGGATTCCTTTACTTTGCTTTAAAATGCATCCGAGCAATACATTACATTTACAAGGGAAGATTACCATTGCACTATGCTATATCATTAAAATAGCTTTGGTGAAATTGTGTTTGGTAAGTTATTATGATTTTGAAATGGTTTAGATGGTTTAGCTCGTCATTTGTTGAAGTTTGAACATTGTAGTTCTCCTTCCATTGTACA
Source organism: Ceriagrion tenellum (assembly GCA_963169105.1). NCBI lineage: Eukaryota > Metazoa > Arthropoda > Insecta > Odonata > Coenagrionidae > Ceriagrion > Ceriagrion tenellum. The sequence goes on along the minus strand of OY720636.1, from coordinate 45,569,728 downwards.
TCTTGATGGACAGAAGCATCCACCAATCGCCGTCATTAGATGGAATGTATACGTTCGTGTTCTTTGAAAAACTATGATACTCTGTGAAAGAGACTCCATTGCCACTTAGGTATCCTATTGAAGAGTAAAATTAGGCTTTTTGACACTTATTTATCGCACGATTGAGCAGAATTATATTGTGAACATGTGATTTACAGTTTGAGAAAGATTATTTTCTTTTTTTAAATATGGGCTGATAATGAGGCAGAAGAATCGAAACTAGGGTCGTGCGCGTTTGCTTTACCCTTACGATTTTCTCAAGCTTGAAGTAATAATGGATTGGATTACGAAATACCACCAAGTTTCTCAAGAACAACTTTTTTTTGGTCGTGTGACAATTTCAGCGGAAGCTAAGCCTTTGTTGAGCTCTTGCGTTTTAGTTCCTACATTCATTGCCGAGGGATCGGGCTTAGCCCGACGCCTCACATCCTCTTCGGCCACACAGTCCCCCTCCCCCCCCCCGCCCACTCACGTCCTCTATCCCTTCGCTCAGGAAATCGCCGACCTCCGATACTCCCCGGTCCCATAACCCTAAACCCATCTCCTCGCCCCACTCCCCCATCTCGCCCCTCGCTAACCCTCGCTATAAGTCTCCGCCCCATCCATGTCGGTTTCCACCCCCCAGATCCCACCCGCCCCTCCTCCCCACTCAATCTATTTCTCGCCGTCTTCATCCCCCCACAGACCGTAAGGATGTCCGCCCACCGACATCCTATCTCGCCCCCATCCCTCTTAAACTTCTCCCTTCCCTTCCGTTCCGTCACACCCGTTTTCGCCCGCTATTCCTTTTGCCTATATAGTGCTCAGTGCCTTGACTCGTTTAGAAGTTGCCGTTTTTCCATTGGGATAACGAAAATCCTGAAATGAAACATACTGAAACATATCTTATATACCCGCAACTCCAGTAGTTTCCCCATTTTAACGACGGACAATCAGTTGTACATTGGCCGCAGTAAAATTACTGTTCCTAGCGACGGAGCACAATAAATTTTCAAAACACCTAGCGCAGACAATTTTCCACTATTCAGAGGGCATCAAAGCCGAGCAGACAAAGTGGAGCGCCATTTTTCTCTTCCCAGTGCAGGTTCAGCGAAGGGTGTCATTTCCCAAAGATGATTTCACGCATGGATGTCGTGATATAAGTCTGACAGAATCGCGATTTGCGTTGAATTTGCGTTCATTGAGGTAACAAGTAAACCAAAGTAATTGAGTAAACAGGTAAACTAAACAAGTAAAAAGTATGCCCTCGCAATAATTTTACGAGTATACACAGCAAAAGTATCAAGCGTAACGTTGTAAGTTACATCCAAAGTTATTACATAAAGGAAAGACTTTCAGCATTGCTAGTCTTACTTGCATGGATTCGTCGGTGAGGACATCGGCATCGATAATTGTCGCACGTAACGACTCTTTCTCACCGTATACGCCGTTTTACTAAAAGGCAGACCATTGTGAAATTTGATCTAGCAAAATATCGGTTCTTGGCGAAGCTAGGTGATGATTTCTTTAAATCTTTTTCATGCGGATGACAATTTTTTACGCTGCAGCTGAGTATAAGAGTGAAGAAAGAGAAGCAATATCTTTGTAGCTTACCAGCATGTAGTAACCTCCTGGTCAATAGTTGTGATGGTAATAACGTGGTAACCTATATGTTAGTTGAATGCCTCAAATAAAAACAACGATGTTACGAAATCAGTCCTGTGTTATCGTATATATTTTTATGGAATATCAACAGTTATGATTAAAAAAACAGCAGCTTTTACTAAACAGTCGCCGCAGATGACAACAAGACGACACGCTAGCGTATTAGAGAGTAGCACTAATACTGCCGCAACATCCACCCCCAGCCGTCTTCATCTTACTCGCACCATTTTGTTCTCTCTGCCTCCTCCATGCCTTCCATCTCTTGCACGCAATCCCGTCTGCCTCCCCCTCAATCTTTCCGAACAGTGCCGCCGCCACAAATTCATCTGTGACCCTCACTCATTCCGACGATTTCCGCGGATGAAAATTTGTGATCCCGAGGTTTTTTTTGACCTCCCGTCCCGGGCTACAAAAAGGTAAAAGGTTGGGTCTATTTTCTTTTTTATTCCATCATGATAGAGTGTTTTAACTCAATAAACCGGCCCGAGGAGCGTGGTTACGATTTCATGGCCGTGGATAGACCCGTTATCCTGTCACATTTCGTTCATGAGCCTTATCCTTTCGAGGGTTCTTTTTTCCCCACTCTGTCCGTCCTTTCACAGAGGAGTGAAATTTTAGAATTCATAGCCATTAGTGGGCTTTTAAAGGCATTCTAAATTTATATTAATGGTGACGTGGAAGAAGAAAAACTATGATCTTTGTTGGTTGACAAAATTATGAAATATTACGGCAGGATACTCAATAGCTGTTTCCTTTACTTGGTCATTCGTTGTTCCTGCCTCGCGTCTCTTAATTAAATCTTAAACACGTTAATGGTTTTTTTCGAAGATGTCTAACGAGGTTCTTCTGAGTGAGGTTCCCTGGATGTTAGTGCATGCCGAATTCAGTCATACATTTTCAATAACACTTTAACTTCCATAAACGTAATGGCACGTCCCCCGATATTTTCTGATAAGGACAATGGACGCTCTAGGACATCCGTGGAATATTATTTTTGAATGGCAGCTGGACGTAATGGTATGGTTACAGTATTTGTTGTAAACATATGATCACAAAGTGCCGAAATAAATTTTAATAGTAAATAAAAGTTCATTAACCTAGATTTAAGAGAGCCTTGTTTCACTATTTAGGTAAGTGTATAAAATCCTCAGTTTTTCTAAGAGGACCTTCAATTCAAAGCCCATCACGTAAAGTGTTAATATCTGTTTTTTCTTACCGTCAAGGGTGTGCAGGCCATTCTGATTTTAATTGACTTATGTTTTACAGTAAAGTTTTTCAAATTTTGAATCATTGTTTCTCTAGACCTTGAACTTGTAATACTGTATTGTTTATTAAAGTTTCAAATTTATGAATACCTGACTTAAATTGTCTCTCTTGAACGCATCACTCTTATCTCTTCCTCTCTCTGTAATCATATACGCTCTCATATAATCGTATACGTCCTCATCTTAACATCTCCATGCCTTGAGCATAGTTACGCGAGACTGGAATAAGTCGACTATGGCATCCTAATCCGATCCAGTCAACTGAAGCTCAAATCATATCGAGGAATAATTTCTGCATTATTCAACAAATAGAGCTATTTTTGTTTGATTTCAGCTCCCACTAATCTGAAGTCGGTTGTAGAAAGTGTAAAGGAAGTTCAGGAATGGTGACGCATTACTGAACTACAGACGGAAAATTTAGGTCGACGAGCTGCGTTCATAATTGTAATTAATGGCATAAAATGGGAATCATGCTACTGTTTGACGTCTGCACTTGATGAGTTTATTAGAACTGATATGGACTTGGTAATCAAAAAACATTTGAAATTCGGATTCATGAACATTTGTAGGTTACGAAGTGAACCTGGAGTGATGCCGTTTTGACCCCCTTAATTAAGTTCTCCGTTCCTCAGATCTCACTATTGCCTCGATAAACTACTGGCCCTCCAATCCTTTCAGGATTTCATTCCCATCATCGGTCATGTTTTAGGATAACCCCGCAGGGGGGAACGGAGTAACTCACCTAAGCATGCTCGAGCTGCCGTTTTATCCGGAAATGGAAGCCGCCGACGAGATCAATCTTCTCCCTGTGTTATGTGCCTTTAGTTCCTCGTAATAACTCCGTCAACCTAGAGTTTATGACGTGGCCCCACATATGGATAGGAACCTCGGGCGCTGTGCATGGAATCTAACTCCGAGGGAGATTGTCAGGAGGAACGTTTTCTAGTTGTGAATGTACGTAGCCTGAACGAACTTACTTTCGGCTGGCAGAAATTTAATATGACCAATTTTCTTCCCGAGCTGAGTGTGTGCCAACATTCATAATAAAACTGCATATTTCAATTCTGGATAAACACCAATTCAAGACCTACAGTTATATTCCTCTGTGCATTGTGTAATGGCAAATGACTTAGGCTTTGAATAATCAGATTCTGCTTTTGTTCCATATACAAATGCATGTCTCTCTCTTCGTGGAGAGAGCGTGTGGGTATTCCTAATCTTGTTCTCATTTATTGAAATAAAAATATGAGAGGCTATTTTTTTGTGAAAATCGATCCCTTGTTGATGGTCTAACGCAGAAAAAGCGGATCTCATTTCCCCAGAGATCTCGATTTCTTTCTCTAAAGAAGCACGATCCATTGTTAATAGCATAAAGCTGAGAAAGCGATTCTTTATCCGATGAGATCTTTAAATGATCGATAAGCCTTAAAAAGACTTTTAGTTATAGATGACATTAATGTGAATTAGGAAAAATATAGCAATTAAATTACCATTAAAGTGAACAAAACATGTTCTAAAAAGAGAAGTCAGTACAAATTTGTGGTTTCTTTTTGTGAGTGCTTAATACTTAAAGTAACCTTCATTGGAGTAAAGAGTATTATGTCTATTAATTTTTGCGAAATGTTTTCTTCTTTCCTTATCGTGAAATTTGATATTGAGGCTGTTAATTAGGTAGGTACACTGTCTAAAGGAAATGTATTACTACTGGCGACACGCTGCTGAGTGTGTCATCGCTGACCTAGTAGGTGAGCCTTTGACTACCACGTGCCTAATACATCAATCCCACGTAATTAAAGTGGTCCGGTTAGTCTGATGGGTAGTTTGCTCCCCGGTAGGACCGGAGTTCATAGTTTCGAGTCTTTTCTGGCAAGTACAAGTTTCCCCGGCTGAACCAATTGCCTTGAGGCAAAGTTCTATCCGTCAAAGGCTGTGTAACGTTCGCTAAATGAAGATCTCAAGTTTTGTAGCTTCCCCTGGATTGAACCTGAATTTATCAGTTAGCACTAAATAAAATTATGTGATTTTATCCTCGGACCGGCCATTTTAGGGCCGTTATTTTCTATAAAAATGGTTGGTTTTCCAAACGCGGCTTTCCATCGTACGTAGGAATTTCATATATATGTATTCGGTTTTTCAACGTTCTATGACGCTATCCGATGCCCAACCACTCATGCTCTCTACTCATTCTCTGGCCTTCTGGCTACTGCTTTTCTCTAATTGCCTTTTCTGTGCCTTCTTCCCAACTAATTCTGGGCCTTCTTTTTTTACCTTGTGAATTCCACGTTAAAATTTACTTAGGTAATCTCTCGTTCGATATACGTTGTATGAGACCATACCACACAAGCAGTTTTTTAAAAAATGTCATTGACTTTGTGTTGGTGACTCTTAACATATAATGAAGGCGATTGAACGGTGGCTACATATTTTCGAAAAATACCATAGAAGAAAAAAGTGGCTTTTTATTAAATTTTCTCTAAACTTAGATATTTCCCGAAATCTGATCGGTATTTTCGTTATTACATCAACACACTGGCCGTGCCAAAGATATGGAGAACTACGGCCATTCTTGCTGGTATCATTTTGACTAAAACTTTCGACATCCCTTGGAAAACCGAAAATATGTTTCTCCGGAGGGGGAGTATACATTTTCAATTCGATTCAGAGTACCAGACTGCGACGCAGCTGAGATAATTCGGGCAGAGAGGTACACGGATGCATTTTTTTCTCGAAATGTTCTGGCTTTCACGTTTAAGTTTATTTTACCAGAGAATTGGCGCTTCTCAACTCGAGAGAAGGATCAAAGGGAAAGGTTAGGATATAAATTGAAGGGAGAGTAGAAGGCTGGAATGAAGCCCAGCTCCGGCATTGGCCTTCTCTAATGAAATACGCCAAGAGATCACGATTTAACATCCCCTCCGACGGACAGGGCACTTACTGTATGAACATGAAGTGCTCTCCACGTGCCACCCGAGTTAGGGTCGTGATGCTAGGGGCAAGTTTCTGCCGCCTCCCATCTAACTCTACTTAAAGCTCCCTAGAACCTTGAGGCATCGAATTACCAGCAAAATTTTCCGTCGTCCTCGAACCCGGGCACTTCACGTGAGAAGCCAGCACCGCCATCTGTCTAGCCAACTCACTAATCAGACTGCATTGAACCCCTTCGACGGCTTTAGTGTCAAAGAATATTGATAAATCATGTTTTGTTTGGCTATTGTGAATACTGTAGAAATATTTTAGAATATTGAATTTGAATCGAACTCTTAAGTTTGGTTTGAGTAAATCTACAAACAAATTGCCTTTGTGACGTTTGGTGTCATAGCCACGAAGAGATGGGGTTGCTTAATCAGTTGGTGCTTTTCTGACTTAAAAATATACCCTTACATTTTATTTTATAGTTGGTAAGTTTAATTACGCTATGGACCCTAATGGAAATTCATATTTTTATCCCTTCTCCCGATTTCCTGCTCAAACTTGATCATGTCAAATGCTGTGCTCGCCAGGAATGTTAACCCTAGAGTCTGGGGAGGAATTACTGCGTCATTCGGTCTACCAGACAGAGGGGAATAATCTTCATAAACGCGCGTAAAGCGAGCCACCCCAACGGATCGGAAACGCTGCACTCTTACTGTGCGTCGCAAATGTACACTCTCCCCCTTCCCGAAGCACCGCAAGATTTCGCCTCGGAGTCGAAAAAACGAAGGGAAGTAAAACCATTTTTTTTCGCACGTGACCGAAGGTGGGGAAAGGTGACGATCTTATTTTTATTTAATTTTATTTTGCTTCCCGTCCCAAAAATGTGTATCCGGTTTCCGAGTCTCGTGGTTTAGTCGACGCCTTCCTGTGCTCTCCACCCCTCAACGCGACGCAAGCGGGCTTAATTGGGAGAAAGGTGGCAACCCTGCCCTATTCCTTTTCTCTACCCTCAGGACCCTCAAAACCACACCCCCCTCCTTTTCATTTCTCTCCCTTGCTCACTCTCTCTCATTCCCCCAAACCCACACAACATCATCCTTCCCGAGTCTTTCGCCTCCACACCCCCTCGCTCCATCTCGTACTTTCGTACCCTTCCCCCCTTTAACGTCGGGGGGTAGCTAGCTCAAAACCCTTCCAATCCTCGTACCCTCGCCCCCATGGAACGGAACCAATATGCTCAAGTCTCCTTCCCTCTTACCCCCATGCCTTCACCGCTTCCCCCTTTAACACACCCCCGATATCGCCATAAGTTATCCCTCCGCCCCCGCCCCACACCGTCCCCATTGCCCTGTAACCTTCCACCCCCTTCTTCTCGCCGATTTAAGCCCAACGGTACGACCCCCGTCGACCTCACCCCCCTCCAGCCGCCTGGGGTTCTTGCCTCGCCAAGTTAGCACATTCATTGCCCCTCCTGCCCCCGCCACTCTTTCTCTCTCAATACCTGCCCCCGCCTCCTCTTTGCCTCCTTTTCGCACGGCAAGTCTCCCCTCCCCTCCGCCCCCCGCCTCTTTTCCATTCCTTCAACCCCCCAAGAGTGCACCTCTCGATCTCTTCCTCCCTCCTCCTCTCACCATTCCTGCTTATCTTCCTCTTTCTCCTTCGTTCCCATCCCCTTCCTGAAGTCCTCTCTCTTTTCGCCCCTGGATTTTTACGGTGAGGAGTCTGCGTGCCCTCGGATGGGTTTTTCTTCGAGGGTTGGCCGCCCCCGAAAACCCAATGTGCCAATGGTGGAATCTGAGAGAGATAGAGAGCCGTTTCTTTATTTATTTAATGTTCAGCGCGCCCCCCAAACGCGATCCTGCTTTTTTGATTCGCCTGAATTTTCAGAGGGTTATGATGGCAGACTTGGGTTTTTGGTGCTTTAACAGCGGAGGTTGACTTGGGTTCTTGGTGCTTCAACAGCGGAGGTTAGCTATGTCTGGTTGTAATCAAATGTGCTGATAGCAAAAAGTGCGACAGTCGTTTCTTTTTATTTAGTTCTCATAATTCAGTTTTATTCGCCAGAATTTTCAAAGAATATATGCGATAAACTAAGACCTGTTAAATTTCTCTTATTTGCTGATGGTTTAAAAATTTATTTTAGTGTTCAATCCTTGATACACTGCGTCACTCTACAAAATTGTCTAAATCGTTTCTTTTTATGGCAAAAGAGCAATGGAATGTTTTTAAACTTAAAAAATGTGCTTATATAACTTTTTCTCGCAGTAATGATGGTCATGGTTGACATTATTTTTGGTGCTTCTATGGCTAAGTCTGTATTACTCGATAAAATGATGATGGTATTTATTGGAAGAGAGTTTAGACATGTTCTGTACTTTCTTACCATAAAATCACCTAAATACAAAAACCCCTGCCATGTTTGATGAGAAACATGAGTAGGTGGCGAAAGAATCTGCGACATCAGGATTGGCAGGAGCGGACTACCCCGTTGCCACCAACAATGCGAGTGGGCCTTCCCTGAATTTCGCATCTTATTAGCATTATACTTGGGTTGTGCCTGGTAATGCTTAATTTGTAATGTTTTATCAACTTGTCTGGTATGAAATTTAATTCCCAGCTTTTATCGTCGGGACAACATGCTATAAATGCCCTAGGCAGGTTTTTCTTAGTGTGTTTGGTGACAAGAAAATAATGCGTTTCGTGAAAGTGTAATTTTAATTCCCTTTAAGATACAGTTAACATGGAAAATCATTCTGTCTGCCCCTAAAAGCTTCCCAGAACTCCCCATGTTCTCGAGCCTCTTTTCCCAGAATATAAGGTCTTGAGGTAATTGATCATGAATCTTGCCGTTTAGGGGACGTTTCTAATACACGCTATCGACGTAATATTTCTCGTAGCATACGTACCCGGTAAATGTTGACGAGAGTTTGGTATATTGCGCGTTAGTTAATGGCTTTTATGATGCCTGAGCAAATAAAGCGACAACTTTCTCGTGATTGGTGTTAAATATTACCGCTCTCTCAGATCGTAAATGGATTAATGTGTCTTTCACTCCCGAGGCTAATGGGCTCGTATGAGGAACTGTTCCCATCAACCCATATGTGCCTGCGTATGGTATAGGATTTTCAAATTTCCGATCCAACCAGTAACGACTGGCGTAATCACTTTACCGGCTTTTCGATTCGATGTAGAGGAACTTTTGCAGGTCGTCAGCGAAGTCGCCGAGCCTTACGTTACGCATCCATGCACGGTGAGCGCTCGGGTTCCTCGATGCAAAATGAGTCTCCTCCGCGTATTGCCGTAGCCAGCATATTCCCCTTCACCGACGTAAGGGTTCCGTATCATCGTCTTTGTTGACAATATGTGAACGTGTCTCCTCCTACTTTCTCCTTGCCTTTCTCCTCCCATTCTCTTATCCATTGTTGAAATTGTTTTGGCGTGGAAGGGCGCTTTGGCTGCAGATTAAACAAAGTGAATCAATTTCAATAAAACCCGTTGTTTTTGGCTTGAATTTATTGAATCCGTTGTCCTTGGTTTTCGAAATTTATGTAGTTTATTTGGAAAGAGCTTGTTCTTGTTATAGAAGAAATCGGTGGAAAATAACCAAGCTTATTATTATTAGCACAATTTTAACCCTTTTGGCGACGAAATACCTCATTCAGATTCATTTTTTATTTCACCGTTGCTCGATTAATGTTTGGAGTAGCTGTAGATGAAAATTTCTGGCGATTTACGAACCATAATATGGGAATCCAGCTTGGAATAGCCTTATTAGTGAGAGGTTTTGTTATGCGATAGTCATAATTTTAGGAAATTTAGGAAATTTGAGGAAATTATACTTATGGGCGCATATAGTGAGGCATGGAAAATGATCATCACACCTAATCCTAAGAGAGGAAAGTACGAATGTATGATCTTCCAATAAGCAGACTATGGTAATTATCAATTCTCGGAGGATACTTTCAAATCAAACGTCCCATTCCGAGTTTCATAGTTTCAGCCTCAAAATTTTCCATAATGCTCAGGAATTGACAAAAATTTGTGTTGCGTAGAATTTTTTATTATAATTGATAATATAAAATAATAGACCTCATGTTGTCGACTATTCGACGAAACCGGTCATTCAATAAATATTCTACGTAAACCTTACAAATTTTTATTAATTTCTGAGTCCCATTCCAATTTCAAAATAGCTGTTTCTATTGAAATTACGTTGTCATCTCTGTATATAACCCATATATAAACCTCTGTATAGCCCATAATCATTAAAAATCACTAACTCTTAATCTTGCTCTCAGCAAGTTCATCTTTGGACAATTGAAAATTATTTTTATGAACTAATTGGAATTAATTCACTATATTACTTGAGTCATTTTCCACTACTATTTTTGGCCTGTAATAATTATCAATGCTCCAAATTGTTATCTGAAGTTTTTAAGCGTCACTTCCCAAAATGAAAACTAGCATTATCTTTTAAAATGATCTTATTATTCGTCTCGAAGTATTTCCTTTCTGCACCATGGTCATTAACGGCAGTTAGCGACTCTCTTCTATTTCCTTATCTTCGTCATCGGTGTTAGCATCACCCTTCCGTATTTCCTTACGTTCTCGCCGGTAATTACCTGCCCACAAACTCGCTCACCATTTAGTTTTTCCCTCTTGTTTATTAATGTGAGCTCTCTAGGAAATTAATTATTCTGTTCCGGCATGGAGCAAAACCTCAGAGAAAGAGAGAGAGGGAGAGGGAAAGAAGAGAAGGGAGGGGTAAGAGAGCATAAATATTTTATCATCGGAAGTGAAGCGCTAGCTGTTATCTCGTCATCCTGCGAGATAATTCATTAAAATTAGTATCGCAGGTGACGAGCGGGTGAACGTCTGTGACCCGGAAGTTTTAGTGACTCCCACAGAGCCGTGTACTTCGCGATTTCGTTTTTATTTTTAGCACCGCGGCCCTTATTTTCTTGCAGCGATGAGTTAACACTAAAGAGGACACCCGAGTCAAATTATAAATGCTCTGCAGAGTCTTTAATTTGTACCCCACCATCACTTTTCCATCTTCCACCTTCGGTCATCGCCACCTTTCTCCCATCTTGAAATCCTTTATGCCTTAACGAAAATTCATTCCTCGCTTTTCCCTTACGACGCAGGGTTGCCAACTCTGTGAGAGATCGTACCGGAGATTATTTTTCCTTGAGTTCGAAAAGCAGTAGCAGAAAATGATGGAAATGATAATTCTTTGAAGATAAATTCTTCTTCGGTTGGCCCACCAGAGGTGGGGTAACGGACTCTTCTTTCGCATTTTCGTCATTGTCGAGCGAAATACCTACTAGCCGCTCTAGAATGGAAGTTCACTGCTGCTGTCTTAAGAAAGCTCTCCGTAAATTTCAACTTTTATGCTGGCAATGCATGGTAAAGTTAGATAACCATGCCCCACTCTTTCATTGCACACAACCTAGACCAATTTCAACGCTCTCGCGTCATTTTCAAAGGGAGATACACCGTAGTCGTTATCTCCCTTTCAAATTGATACTGGAGCGTTGAAACTAGTCAGGGTTGCGTGTGAAAAAATTAGGAACACACGGAGTTTAATTATTAGAGTAAGCATACAAAAATCCATGAAGTAAGTTACAAAATCATTGAAGTGGAATAAATGGTAAACCACGTTTTAATCCTTGAAGGTGAGGTAATTTTTCAGACAACCTTGGTCACTAGCTGTGTGCTGATGGTAAAAACTTCAGCACTACGTCCAGTGAATGGGATGTAAAATTGTGGACCACTAAAGGGTTGTTTAGCCAATAAGAATATGCTAGCGCCACCCTAGGGTATCTTTCTAGTCTTTATGCTCTCCACGCATGATCGTACCTGCAATTACTTGCCAGTCTCTTCCTCAATGACGTAAAAGACGTTAGCTGTCGGTCACATTCTTTAGAATTTCCCCAAAAAACCCATCACTCTTCGTCCTTTCTCTCCTTCAAATCCGTTTTTATATTATATCAGATTTTCAAGACTAAAATTCCAGGAAGAAACTGAATGTAGAAGTCACCCTGAGATGAGAGAAATTAGAGTCAGTGGATTCCTTCACCTATCTCGGAAGTACAATCACATGGGAAGGAAGAAGTGCAACTGACATCAAGCAGAGAATAGTTCTGGCTAAAGAAGGCGTTCATGGTAAAAAGATAACAGCTGAGCTCACAGAGGATAGGGCTGCAAACTCGGAAACAGAATGTAAAAACATTCGTATGGAGAGTAGCACTCTATGGATCGGAAGTATGGACCATTGGAAAAGCTGTCAAGACTAGAAGCCTTCGAAACCTGGTGTTGGAGGAGGATGCAGAAGATGAAATGGACGGACAAAATAAGAAATGATGAAGTGTACAGAAGAGTAGAAGAAGGAAGGACCAAATGGAACACCATACAGAAAAGAAGAACAAGGTGGATTGGACACACGCTGAGACACAATAGATTTGTGAAGAGCATAATTGAAAGCGGAATAGAGGGAAAATTCCCCAGAGGAAGACCCAGGAATAAGTTCATGGACCAAATAAAGAGGAAAGTACATAGGAAGAGATATCAGGAGGTAAGGGAAGTAGCATTAGCTAGGAAAGGGTGGAGGGCTGCAGTCAACCAATCTTAGGATTGAACGACCAATGACGAACTACCGTGAGAAAACAGGTAGAAATTTTTTTATCCACTCGCAGGTTTAGAACTATAAGTGGATCAAAGTCCATAAGACGACCTCTCTATGAAATGAGTAAACTCGCGGGAAATGGGTGGTAAAATCGAAATGTGAGAAAATTTTCAAGATTATTTTCAAATTTTGGGAAGTCTTCCGCCGAATTCTGGAGGGTTGGCAACACTACCTGGACCCTTTTTTTATGTTCCCTTACAACTCAACGCAGTACGATCCGATGTTCCTTCCGTCTCCACCTCCCCCTCTTCCTCCTTTCCTTCTTCGCTTCCTTTCGGCCCTTTCTCGTCTTCTCCCCTTCTCCATTTGCACGCTCTTTCTTCATCGAAGACCCCACTCCAATCCCGATAAGGGCGGGAAAAAAATACCCTCTCCGCCACTCGTCCTGCCTCTTGAAAAAGTAAGGGCTCTCCTTCCTTTCCGCCCGTTCTCCATCCCAATGCCCACCTCGGTAACCCTAGCGGAACCGCGTTCGATTCTCCTGATAGACGGATATTTTATTTTTGAGACCGGTAATATATTTTCGCTGAACCTCGATTTTTTCCCCTCGCCTGGAGAACACGAGTTAGATAGTCTGGAGAACCTCCGGTGCGGGAGCGTAGAGTTTTCGGAGTATATAAAGCCTTAGAAAAGTGTGAAATGCCACCGGAAGTCTCAGTTAGGATACGTTTGATTTCTCAGAGGCGGATATTGGGAGGGAACCAATAAGCCTCACCGGCTGAGAATATTGCCACGATATGGAGTCGCATTTACTCCAGCTTTATTCCCTCCGTAGCCAGTTCGGCTCATTAACCACGGACTGGTCTTTCAGCCCCGTCCTCCAGCTCATCTAAAAGTCGTTTGCATACCACTGCGGGCAGGAGCTTAGTGTTACATCTACTTATATATATTCAGGTGTAAGTGATTGTAAAAACAGTTATTCAATTTTAAAAATTAATTTTTGATACCCTCTCCCCCCCTCACCTCTCCTCTAATCATACCTTAATTAACCGGTAGATCACCATTATTATATTATATAGTATTGAATCTAACCCTGAAAGCCACCACAAGGGTTTTTGGCTAGGGGTTACTTATCACCAGCATGAACTACATTGAAGAAATTTACTTTCACCAACAAGCACCACACTATCGGTATACTGCAAATGCAACGGAAACTACTAAACTAATCTATAACATAACTATGTTAACGTGACACAAGAGTCATGCAGGAAACATGCAAAGCATGGTGTTTCGGCAGATTTAGAAACATGCATTATTATGGCGCATATGAATTAATCTGCTGCACTGCCAGTCAACTAACCTACTTCTAAGTCCTTACATAACCATTATCGTCTTATCGATTGCGGGAAAAACGGCATTTAAACCTTTCTGTTTTGCAATTTATTTCACTTATTTTATTCTCATGATCTGATCTATAGTAATATATTGGAGTTCGCAAGCTATTGAAAACTTCGCTTGAAAATAAATCGGTTTTAAAATTACATAAAAGATTGAGTCTCATTTTCAATCGACGGTCAGAAAACTATTCCCATCAAAGTTGTTGCAAGAGGTCAGCAACACGAACGAGACTATCACAACGGCCTTTCACGTATTTTGCTGATCTTCTCTGCACGCGTTCTCTGTTTTTAAGCCTACCTCATGTGGATCCCAAACACTGGCAGCGTATTCCAAGTGGGGTCTAACAAGGGAGCTGATTCCTCTATCGTCGGTTTTTCCAAACACTCTTGTAACAAATCCCAATTTACGATTAGCTTGACAAGTTATTTCCCGAAAGTGTTGTGGCATTTATGTTTTTGTTCCTTTTTGGATCGTCGTGGGGAAATGAAATCGGACGTCGGAGTCCCTAAGATTCAAATGTCTTTCCTTGTACTTTCCTATCTGGCTCGTTTTAAGGTATGATTTCCAGCAATCGAGATGGCGGAGCTTTCCGGTGGAAATGCAAATAGGGGCTTTCAAAGGTGTTTGAAGGGTTTTCTCTGCCTTATATGAGTAATTCCTCCTCAAAGGGAAACAATGAGTGCGCTGAATGAAGACGAAGTGCTTCATGAAGGAGGGAAAGGGTTTGAGAGATCTTTTCGAACTCGAGTCTCCTGGCATATTTCATCCTTTCGACAAGAGCACAAAAGGATTCAGATCTTATGGACTTCTTTTTTGGTGCTGAAGTGTTTAACCTGTATTTACAAAAGTTGGGAAAAGAAAGGAATTAGGAATTTACCTCAATATTTTCGCGATCATTCCATCCGAACGTTTCTTAAGAAGTACCGCAAACTAACATAGCTATCACATGATATCAGCAGCATTTAAGTTCTTTTTATCACGTAATTACGTTATTCTGGTGCTTCATTGTGAAAGTTTTACCGAGCGAGGAGGTTGTCAACCTTTATTTTCACCAATTCTCTACTTTATGCTAAACCTATTGCCGACTTCACTTACAAAAAATCCTAACTTTTTTGAATTTAGATTCTAGTAAAAGTGTTGGGTAAAATTTATCAAAGACAATATTGCTCGTGGATGAATTGAGCTCTTAAGTTACATAGAGGTGGGAAGAGATGGAAATAGTTGTGCAAATCATGTAAAGCGATTAAAAGGGCTGAATTAAGCGATACTCTATTATTTTGACCGACTGTGAGCTGAATTTGGGGACACTATCACCGTTTTTTTTTAAATTCGGCCAGTCTCGGAAACTGTTCGTCTACTTTTAGTAAAATTCCCGGCACAAATGTTTCGTGGCAATCCTCGCGGCAATATTTCTATGTTTCTCATTTTCATATGTTATTACTTATTTGACAAACGTAAGGTGTCTTTAAGTGAGTTGAAAGTTCACCATTAAACAATTCAATTTCAAAGAAGGGTTTGTGTTACCCTTTGAGGTATATGGAGAGGGCGCTAGGTCAAGTCGTTGTCCGGCAACAGCAATAAGAACCATATTGCTAATCCCTCCTCTCTCCTTACTTTCTTATGGATAGCACGTCGGAATGGACGAATTAACGGATGTAAAGGAAGAATACCAACCATCTATTTAAAATTTAAGGCAAGTAACTCATCAAACTTACATTGGTTACTTAGTGCTCCCACTCGATTTTACCATAGGTTTCACCGGGAATGCAGATTTTTATTAATTTAAATAAACAAACAATATATGCAAGGAAGATGCACATTAAAGAATAAGTGCACGCTGATTTTTCATAAGTTATTGATGGAAATCATAATTAAATTGTAAATTTAGTGTGATAGCCCGCAAGCGATATAGGAAAATGAGGGTCGACGAATATGGCGGACTAGCTTCAGCTTCTGGTATTGGACAGCAGAGCGAGTGCCTTCTCCATATACCTCAATGGTGTTATTGCAGCCCTCAAAACTGTCAGCCATTCGTGTTTCTTTGAGCTAAGAGTCATAAAACGTCTAGTCCCGAGCCGGCTTCATATACAGCCTCTCATGAGTAGTGTGTATGAAAAGGACTGCATTTTAATTAGGTTCGTGTCTCAGTGACTTGTGGCCAGTTGCAGGTACGACACATATGTATTGAATAGAATTAAGGAACCCATAACCAAAGGCAACCATTCTATAAGTGTTTCCAAAACATATATTTGTTTCGTAAACAGCTTCACAGCTTGCTTTCGGAATGGAGTTATGAGCTTCATAAGTAGCCATGATGGCGTACGCGCGATGAACCCCTTGTAGACTTAATCTCTTTGTAAATGAGTTAATATGAGACGAATGACCCGTTTTTTTACTTGAACTGACAAATTTTTAGATGAAACATGTGTTAGAAGTTATACATCGGAAAAACTTTTCTTAATTTTATCCATCGGTGGAAGTTTAGATCAAGCATTCAAAGGAATTAATAGCGGTAGATAAGTTAAAGATAACTAATAGAGATGTTCCTGCAACCCGAATATTTTTATGAGATCAATAATTTCATGTATCTTGAAACGGTCGAATCCATTACTAAAGGTTCTTGCAACCAGCCATTAGCGTGGTAAGAATTTGATTGTAAGGTTTCCAGACGTTCTTCGTGAGTAAAAGACCTTGTGAGCTGAGTTTTTAACGTCAATTTACTTCTTAGTCTCTTTGTGTCGAAAGCGCGGTCTTCTGAGAGTAAAGCAAATAAGTAGTTTAGTTCCACACTTTCCCTATCAATGTACTCCCTGATAAACTTCGGTGAGATTTTGATCTTAAGATGGGAAGAAGAAAATCATTATCAATGTAGATCTGTCCTAAGACAGGTTCCAGCTGAAATCCTCCAAACTTCTCTATTTTGCGCCTACATTTTCACCTCTTGGTAACTCCTGCTCTCCCTCAAATCCGTCAACATAATAAATTTTCTTCGTCCTTTCTTGCATTTTCCTTTCACTCTTTCTTCCATTATCTTACTCAGGAGGCAGTCATGCCTCATGACATGCCCCCAACCAGTTTACCTTCCTTCTTCTTATTGCATTCATGATTGATCTTTTCTCGTCAATCCTCACCTTGTCCGTCCACCTCACTCTCATCATTCTTCTCCATAACCAAATTTCAAAACTTTCAAGATACTTCACTTTCTTATTCCTACGGGTCCAAGTTCCAAGAACAAAATATCAATCCTTAAGAACAACAGCCTCGCAAAAATAGCTATTTTACTGGTTAAATTTGCCTCTTAGTAGTGCGATATATAACGCATACTTTTGTTAGAAAAGCATGTCTGATTCAGTTTTAGACCATTTATACTCCTTTTTTGATAAATTGTGAAGGACTGCTACTTTTTGAACTTAACGTGGTTAATATTTTATCAAAAGGTGGTTAAACATTTGATAAATATGGACCGAGCCCAGCTCTCTCGTCTGAGTATTCTTTTCTCATTTTATCTATCGTTTTGCGTAATCCTAGCGGAGTTCTTTCCTGCCTCTTCATAGGAGCGTGAAAAAGTGCTCAGGAACGTCAAAAGCAAAATGCAGAAATGTAATCGGAGGTGGATGAAAAGGGAAAGTTGAGCCAAGAGAGGCGCGTTTGTTTACGCTTGGCATTCCTGCTGTCAAGATCAACCGAGCGGCTTTGCCTCGTTAATTGCCGCGGACTGATGCCCAAGCCGGCATTTTTTTAAAAAGTATTTTCAGTTGTAATCGTGAGCTTTTCAGGAAAAGCTATGACGTTGCATCGCTTGAGTTGGCAAATCAAACCATTGTATTTTTTTCCAGATGAGTCGTTCTTACACGCCGAGGTCTGAATTATAAATGACCTCAAGGTGGAATAATACATAACAAAATAAAAGAGTTGGTAGTTAAATTAAGACCAGACACTGTGGTTAAGGAGAGATTGAGAAGTAAGTGGGGGTGTTGAAAAAGGTGGGAGTGATGCTCTGAGAAAATTTGCAATTTAATTTATGCTACGCTGTCCATACGTTTAATAATTCCTTACTATCATGAGAAATATTGTCCTTATTGATGAAAATGACTTGAATGATATCAGTAACGCCCACAGGTCCAAGGTTAAACACCCATGTTTGGTATTTTTATGAAGGAATAATCATTAGATTCGTATGGTATTTGAATCCGCGTCTTCCTATTTTTATCATCAGGTTTTGATCCCTGTCAAATGTCATAAGTTTTATGTTAGAATGTCATACCTTTTGTATGAAATTGGACTGGGGATACCTTAGGTCAGTAGTTTCAACGAATTGTGAAAGCTGTGTCAGATTCTTGAAGGAACGTGCTTACTTCCGCACTTTCCTTCCCTCACCCCGCTGGAAGTGGAAAGGACACGTTGAAGGAGGTTTTAGGAGAAATTAACGAAAAAGGAGGGCAAAGCGTGAGATCCCATTCTTTTACGTCTACTTCTCTTTGACATATGATAAAAAAACGGGGAGAAACGAGCTGTGGGTATGATTGAAAGTCTATTTGAACATCTATATCTCTCATACCGATTCTACAGTCTTGACTGCAGGTGCGGCGAGAGGCTTGAATGACTTATTTTCTCGGCATCCGGAGTTAAGTGGTGTTAGTTATTGAATTATTCAAGTTGCGCTCTACATTGGAGGATTTCCCGCTGAGATAAGATGCGAGAGAAATGAGACTCAGGAGCTAATAGAATTTTGTGATGTTTTCCTTTCTGCTGCTCGCGATCGGGATAAAAAACTACGGCGCCAATTTGCTTCATTTTTTTTTTGGAATTTTCATCTAAATTGAAATGGGAGCACTTTTATAAAATAAAGCCTAAAAATTCTGTAATTAGGTCATCCAGGTTTATGTTTTGAGTGACGTGCGCGTCTGCCAATCCGAAGTCCTTCTAATCCAGCTTTTTTTATGGGCTATTGGATGGGTGCTTGGAAAGCCAATGGCGAGGTATACCTTATCAGGGCCCTTGAGGGCACACTTGGGCCTCGTGCGAAGTCCATACGGCCGATAATAAACTTCAATCGTTGCTGAACTAACCTTTTTATTTAATCCCTGTGTGCTCATATCGAGCCGAACCCCTGTTGGACAGCTAAGTCCTCAAAGCTGTCGTCTGTATGCATGTTGATTCAAGGTGTTCAAATTATGAACTGATAATTGTGTTTAAACTATGTGTGGGACGAGACTGCTCGATGAAACGTGTGATTTATTTGACAATAGTTAGGCCATGAAAATTGTGTAGTGTACAATCTAGCGACCTCACACTTATAATGGAAGGAATTGCTACCATTGATTTCGCTATTTTGTGAGTCATTTCCGAAATGTTAATTATTACCTCCAGGGACTGTGTTTGAAGTATTCATAGTTATTTCGATGAAAATTATGATTAAAATAAATGCCGGTTTTTATAGTGACTCATCACAGAGTCATTCTAGTGTAAGAATGATAAAAGTAAACGAGAAAAAATTCTTAACTTCATTCATTAGCGCAGTAGCCTCTCAAAATGTTGAGAAGAGATGTTCATATTTAGACACTTCTGCCCACAGTGAAAGCTTCAAAAAATTTTTCATTAGAAATCAGTTTCAAACAAATTATTGAAATCTGGCTCCGAATTTGCTCATCGAGTCATTTGTTATTATGGTTCTTCAAGCCAAATTTGTCTGCTATATATCTATTCTTTATTGAGTCCTCGAACAATAAATTTCTATTATTATTATTATTATTTTGAATCTCAACCGTCCTCGTATTTGCGTCGTAAGTCACGGCGCAGGGCACCACAGTGCAGTAAGTCTTTGGAATGCGTCGCTTCGATTTACGTCTGATTTGATGTTACGTCCATGCTGACAAGGGTCGTCGGAAAATTTTTCCCTCTTTAATTCTAATAAAATAGACCGAACGTGCATATGCATGCGTTTTTTGATAGCTGAGACGTAATCATCCTATCTGAAATAGCTATTTTTTCCTAGATGAAAGCAAAAAACGAATTTTGAAATTAACATCTTGATTTATCTTGGGATTAAAGCGTTCACGAATATCTGGATCCGTTTTACGTTGTTTCGACTTGCATCCTCTTCTTCAACACGCATCTCCGACGTAAATGGAGAACTTACTCTATTCGGAGGCTTTCAAGATAAGCACCTAGATCCTAATTAAATCTTACCCACAGTCTTTATGGTGACTGCGTCAACACAGCTATGCAGGACGGCAGGAGTCGACGGCAAATAGCAAACTGCATGCAAACAGATGCAGCACGTAGAGCTTAAACCTACTTTGAAATCGGCGTGTAAGTTCAAAGTGGACAAGTTATCACCTGCCTAAGCGCGCACACAAATACGGGCGACCTATCTGCCACGTATTATGTGCATAAAGTAGGATCCTTTCTGGGTTGATTCCCCTTACTTCATTTGACTAGTGGCTCAAATTAGGTGAAAGATGTGTTATTTTCCCGCATTTGTGGTTTTTTTCCACTTCAGCTTGGAAAGAATTTCGGAAAGTTGAGCATAGGAGTGCTTCGAAGTAGTCGAGACGAGGAGTACTGGAGTACGAGGAGGGGGAGGAGACTGACAGATTTAGCTAACCCTTATCAAGTATGTGTGATTGCAAGCTATTTGACCTGTAAATCTCAAGTTCTAGATCCATAAATACAGTGTTATATAAGGGGAAGAGGCGGCATTTTGCGGTGTCTTTCGCTGACGCGGAATATCTGTCCGCTTCGTTAGCTGGTCGACGTCGCGAAAACTCAGCCCTGGTGTGAGGTCCATGTCTCTCGATTCAACGCCCATTGCGTTTGACTCATTTATCCCGATTTAGTAAAAACAAAAAAATCTGTATAATATTCTCTGGTAGACACTTATAGTATGGCAAAAAATAATGGTTAATCTCCATCTTTTCCGTCTATTATATCCAGATTATGATTTTCTACCCAATGTTGATAGCGGCTTGGAATATGTGAAAAATGCGCATGATTTTGCATATTATTGAGTGTAGCCACGTGCCATTTGTTACTAATTGGTATGACGTGTAATGTGAAAGACTGTTAATGAGAACAAATGCATTATGGGTGCTACGTGATTAGTCCTTGAGTATGAAGTCCTTTCTGCGAACACATTACCGAACCAAATGAATTTGCCAATTATCTTTTTTTCTGATAAACATATCCAAATGCGGCTCGGGGCGCAAGTGTACGAGTAGTGTTTTTCCTTCTCCAGGATTA
Organism: Ceriagrion tenellum; assembly: GCA_963169105.1. Classification (NCBI taxonomy): domain Eukaryota; kingdom Metazoa; phylum Arthropoda; class Insecta; order Odonata; family Coenagrionidae; genus Ceriagrion; species Ceriagrion tenellum. Next base: position 45,548,599 of record OY720636.1, on the reverse strand, counting down.
AGGGTCTGGGCTCGGTTCTCTTCCTGTTCAAATTTTCAAACATCTTGAATAATTGACATCGCCAGCCATATGGTAGTGCAAAATATGGTTTTCTTTTTGATACAATATTTGGAATCAGTGACAAGCAATCGAAAGCATTGTTCTTAATGGAATATGCAAAATCATTCTTATTCTCATCCATCACTCGCAAAAACATGCAAAAATAATTATCAATGCCAGCATTGGGTATTCCTAAATACGTGTTTATGGAAATGTTCATGGTGAAACTCGGCGTGTCAGCCTGTAGTCAAGTGCCTAATTTTTGGATTACCTGCAACTGTAAAATGTCACGTTAATCATTTTTGCGTAACTAAATTTAATTTTCTCTGTGAAAATATGTTGCCTCAGCTTATTAATGTTGTGTTAGATTTTCAAATTGAATAACTTGTAATAAGATTTTAGTTAAATTGTCGTTAAACTCTGCTATGTAAGCAATTCATTTTGCTGGGAGAGACACGCGGTGTTTCTGTTTACGACTGTCGGTTTTAGATTCCTAAAAGATAAAGTTCATATTGAAAATTTGAATTCCCATTGAATTAAATGGATTGGTTCAAAAATATTTAGCTGAAGAGTTTTTTTCCGTCGGTAAAAATGGCATCTACAATACCCTTTCCGTCCACTTCTTTAAATCTGAAAACCCGTATATAAATTCTCGGACGCCCTTTTCCAAGAAAAAGATTTTTTTCCTCCCGAATGTCTTTTTCCTTGAATCTAAAAGCTCTAATTCAGAACCCCGGAGCCATTTTCCCGACTACATTAACCGGAATAAGAATTTTTAGTACGGACATATAATCTCCTTGACCGTCCAAGAGAACATTTGTATTCATTTTGGATGGCAAATTAATATTTGGAGTTCATTTAGCTTTTCACCATTTTCAGCAGTAAAATAAAATCATTTATTTTGTTACTATATTCGAATGTAAATGCGAATTTATAGCATGGGCTGATTTATATTACGTTTTGATGATAAAACTATATTCCCGACTCACGAAAATCTTTCAACTGGAATGAAGTGAAATCAGTTTTATTCCATACTTGGTAGTTTATTGCCACTATACTATCACTTCGAATACTTGGCGAATGAGAAGCACGCTCATGGTAGCTAGATGGGATATCTTAGCTAGATGGGATATCATTCGGAATTCTATCTCTTAGGGTTTAAAACAGGTAGAACAATGGTCAATTGAATGTGAATACGAATTTTAACTACGTACTTTTTTAAATCCTTGAAGAGTTTTTTTATGGAATGACGTTGAAAACAATTCTCAAGTTCAGAGATGTCAGTCAAGCACCGAATTATTTACAGTAATGATTTACAGTAACTCGACGTTTTACTTTCATATGAATGGCTTCCGTAAAGATCTCACGCGTTCTCCCTAGCAAGAGATATTCTATGACCAGCCTTTCGAAGCGCAGCTCTTGAATCTCATTAAAATAAAACGTTTTCGTTAAATTTTGCATATGATGATGTTGAAGTAGACATAACTGAGGATACCTCTGTACGGTAGAGGATAAAATTAAGATCATTTATAAGAAGTTTATATTTTAAAAAGTCAAAGATGTTATTAGAGTAAAAATCGCTTTCTTGCTAGTCTGGGTATTGTTTACACGAAGGTTGACCTCGTGATCGCTGAAATGCGAAGTGATGGATATGATCTTGCTGAATTAAGTGAGTTTTTTCAGTCATCATAGTACATTAGCCAATGGAGATTAACGAGAAAAATATTCTTATGAGAGGATGTTGGGGTTATTATTTGAAATCGGCTGTGCTAACGCAAAATAAAGCTTTTTTCAGTTTATATTTATTGTTTTGACTTCGGATGAACAATGCATAGTAGCCAAGTCCTCTAACACCACGGGCTTGAACTGTGCAAGCGGGGCACACCACTTACTCAGCGAAAATACGAGCGGAATTCACACTTTGAAGGCCGGTTCCTTTCCCCTTGGTCGCCTGCGGCTGCCCGAAATATTTTTGGCACCCACCCCGAAAATCCCACTGTTTGAGTTCAGACAGATCCAGGGCTATGGGGCATCGCCTGGACTCGCACGCGGTAGGTATGCTCCAGGCAACTGCCCGACGCAGTAAACACTGGAATTTCGTGCCTACTCGCCATTGTAGGGGGTTGATTTAATTCTTTTTCTGCCTCCCGCCTGTAGGGATACGCGGAAATCTTTTCACGTTTTGGTCGGAGGGGATGAGGTATTTTACAGTTTCTCTGCGGCGAAGGGCGTCACCCGGGTGAAAGAATTTGGACCACCCCTTAGGCACGCTTCTTGCGTACGCGTCTTGTCTTTTCATTCCTCTCGTTTCCCCAAACTCCCGTCTCTGAAAACTCAGCTCATTGACATCACTCGGCTCACCTCGTGCCTCCAACCCTCTAAACCCATACCCGCCCAACCCCTCCCTTCGCCCACTTCCGCCCAACTTCCCTCCCTCCTCTTATCTAGGGCTGAATAACCATTGAATTACAATTTAAGTTTAGAGAGAGCGCTTGTTGATATTCAACGAGAAGAAAATATGGTTAAAACTGTTGTTTAAGAGAAGAGTAATTCTCTCAAGGTGACGTGGAAAATTTTTATACCATAATTAAGTCGTTAAACAACTATGAAGAGGTGGGGATAAAAATTGGCCTGGGACTGGGACTAAAAAACTGAGGAATATGTACTAATTCATTGTAATTATAATTTTACCTAAGTCATGCTAGTATGAAGAATAAGATCTCATTCAATGCCTATGATGTTTTTGTCAAATTAGTGAAAATCTATCCCTTTTAAATGATGAGAAAAAGAACTACTTATTTGAAGAAAAGCTTGAAAGTTTTTGTAAAAAAACGATGTGTGGTGGTAAATCAAATTCAAATATGAAACTCTTCATTCTTTCAGCCGTACCACATGGAAAAAAAATTGACATTATATCTTGAGGGCAAACAATGAAAGTGAGCAAAATATTAAACTCTTGCAGCAAAACCAGTGCTTTTCCAATTTGGCGAAAAGCTAACAATTATACTACAAAAGGATACAATACTCAATTTTCATTTTCTATCGCGGTTTTTTCTTTTTCCCGGTCGGTTGTTTATCGTAAAATGTATTTATTCAGAATTCAAACTTACTAGGTTGCTTGGAAATCTTTTAAACCGGCTAACAGACTGAAATCAGAAAATAATACCATTTACCAGGTAATATTATCAATTTACAGACTATTTTTTCCTATTTATTGGTATATTTACAAGATAAATAGCATCACAATGGGATAAGTACATAGCGTAGATGCCAACACGTAGAAATTGTAAGGTAAACTCAGCATATTTCGTTATTTGCTGCGAGTCGTCATAGTTACGTCGTGTCTTCGGATTTTATGGCTCCGACTTCTGAGGGTCTTTCGTGCCATATAACTCAAAAAAATAGATCTTACAACGGATACGTCACTCAAGTCTTGGATGGAAGTTTTTGCTAGTGACGTTGCCAGATCGTCTTTTTGCCATGCGAGATGATTCGGTTGGCTTTTTATTGCGATAATGATCTGTTTCATGCTTTTTGCATATCTTATATAGATTGGGTAATAAATGATGGCTCTAAGCGAAGGAGAAAATGATTACATTCATATATTTGTTGGGATTTGTTAAGCGTATAATAGGAAGGTCCTCAGATGAAAAAGTCCAAGATAGATGCTACCTCGCTCTGGTTAGGCCACACCTCGAATACGTCGCGGGTATTTGGGACCCTGGTCATAAAAATTTTGCCAAAATAAGTGATAAAATACAAAGAAAAGCTTCACGCTTTGTTTAAAACTGCTGCGAGCGAGCATATAGTGTTTCACAACTTTTAGAAATATAAAGGTAGGAACCCCTGGAGACGCGGAGGCTACACACTAGGCTTAGCTTGCTTGAGAAATTCATAACTGGTGTGTTTCAGAGCGACACAGAGAATATTATCATGACGCCTCACTACGGCTCTAGGTCTGACAGAAGCGATAAAATAAGAGAGATACATTGCCGAACAGATAGGTACAAAAACTCGTTCTTTCCGTAAACAATAAGCGACCAAGATAAAATCAGAGCTCCACTAAATACACCCTCATAATACGCGTCACCATTTCTACTCCCAAAAACTTATCCCTTACATCTTTACACGGCGATGTCCTACCACACGCCCATGCGGCGGCTCGCAGGGTAGTATGTAGATGTAGATAGATTGCTTAAGGTAAATATTCAATTACACTGCAGTATAGCCAAGAACACATGCGAATTCGGGGAGACGGAAAATGAAAAGACGGAGATTGAAAATACTGTTCTAAAGTGGATGAGATGTTTGATTGCTTATCTATCGGTATGCCGAATTAAGAGGAGTTGTTAAAAGGGTTTTAAAGGTGCTATGGTAATTTTTCACGAATTATGTCCTTGTTCATATGAAGAGAGAGTGCTTTGTACGCAATCGGGCTCAACAATGCGCCTTAGTAATTTTTGGTGGTGTGCAATACAAAGGTGATATTTTTCCTTCAAACGTCAGGACTTAATGATTTCCTATATAATTATGTCAATAATCGTTTGCTTTATTGAACACGCCCAACCCCAAAGAATATAGTGGAATGAATTACTGTGCTGTCTCGAGGCTAGAATCAGTGCACTACTTCCCACATATATCGAGAGTATTTATTGACCGCCATCGACTCGCCTTTTGACATTATCACTTTGAGTTGACGACCGCGAAAGCCAGACTGTTAGCACGTCGGCTTGGCAAACCAAATGTCATAGGTTAGAATGTCGCTCCGGGTATTGATATCATGTTTACCGAAAGATTGAGGCCATGAGTTGGAAACTGCAATATTGCCTGAGCACTTGAAATAATGCAAGTCCATATACCTCTCGTCCAATGCCATTGAATCAGTAGTCTATCTCGTAGCTTGGGGAAATATCCGCATCACGAGGATAAAAATATAATTTATAGTTTTTCACACTCTGGTTAGCTGACCGTTTTCCACCTTTGTCCATGGTAACGAAAATTGGTGGCAGCCTCTTGAACACAGATGACGTCAAGGTGAGGAAGGTTTGTGTGAAAGGCAGTCAAATGGTAGACAACTTTGCCACCATACCCTTTTAAAAGGGCGGAAATATGTCAACAGCCTGTTTTATGACTGTGTTTACGATCACAGACGGAGCTGTATCATTATACGCTCTTAATTTGCAACAGAACTGTAGAGTGTACACTAGCTTTATGGAAACGTTATATGTTCATCACGAAGAAAGAAAAATAGAAGCTCTAGATGAAATCTCTGCGTTGGAAAAGTGAAAATTTCAACTTGTGTTTCTCTTTCTTCAAGCTGGATATGGCAGTTGTGTTTCCAATATATCGGAGGAGCCCCTATGGACAATTTGTATGAGATTTACAGAGTATGTAATAAAATAACTGATGTGCACCTTAAGTCAAAGCTAAAATAACATTTACATTCTCAAAATACTATTATACTATTAAAAAGGCCAGTTTCATTTAAAAATATTAAAACGCGGTTAAGGGCATCGGAGTCATGGCCTAATATTGACCTTATGTCTCCCGCTAACTGTAGCCTGTCACGCACAAATCGGTATTTGTCACACTCCGTCAGAGTATGCCGCACGCTGAGAGAGCAATCACAGTCATCGCAAAGAGGAGTGAAATATTATTTCACCTGGAAATTGATGAATTTGGTCTCGTTTTAAAAGAAAACATTACACCCATCCTAAAATACCAAAATATTATCCCCTTACCGAACTAATTTTCGAGATATTTGACGAGAAGTACCTGAATTTTTACATGGGAAATGGTACGTATATGCACTCCAGAGAGACATTTAAAAAATACGGAATTTATAACGCCTAGATCTCGTCAAAAAACTAACAGTGTGTAGTTTGTATGTTTTATCAACAATTTATAAAAATAAATCACACAGTTACCTTATTAAATTTTTCAGGATCGTAATAAATCTTCCGTTTTGAAGGAGTTCTAACTGTACAGCATGGAGAAAATGAGTCAAATTAAAGATTTTTATAGATATTTTAATTTGATTACTTAGAATTTCTTTCGTATCAAAGTACATTATTGCATCATTAATAATGCAATATTAAATTCCTACTTTCTACAGCAGCTGGAATTCAAACTCAAAATTTGAAAATGATATCCATTATGGCTAGGGAACTATTTCGCTCAAAATGTCCTCTGGTTAAGCTACACCTCGAATACGCCGCGAGCATTTGGAATCCTGCTCTTAAAGATTTAACAAAAAATAATAAAATACAAATAAAAGCAGCAAGCTTCGTTAAAAACTGCTACGAGCCAACACATAGTGTCTCACAGCATTTAGATGGATTTTGGTGGGAGCCCCTAGAGACTCGGAGGCTACACGCTAGGCTTAATTTGCTCGAGAACTTCAGAACTGGTGTGTTTCAGAGCAATAGAGAAAATACTATCATGATGCCATACTGCATCTCTAAGTGTGACAGAAGTGAGAAAATAAGAGAGATAAACCATAAAGCAGAGAGAGAGAGACCTGGCATAAAGCAGAGAGAGAGACCTGCCAAACAGGTAAAAAAAACTCGTTATTTCCGTGCACACATAGCGACCACAAGAAAAACTGAGCTCCACTGAATACACTCCCATAATACAGCTAATGACCTACCTCCCCTGCTACAAACCCATGCGGTGGCTCCAAGGGTAGTACTATGTTGATGTAGATGAACCCTTAATGTACGGGCTACCATACACCAATGATTGAAGCTGTTTGGAGACGATTTAACTAATCGACTAAAGAGGGTAATCTGCGAAACAGCCGCCATGTTTAACCACCTCTCTACAAACGTTAGAATGTAATGTAAAACATTGAACTCTGGATGGTGAGGTAGTGCATTAAATCCAGTCAAGTTACCTAAAAGATATCCTGGAGAAAAACCTAGTATATGTCGTTCCTCGTGCCAAGTCTACTACTATTTTCACTATCAATACCATCGTAGTGGATACATCGCGTTGCCACTCGACCCTGCTTCCGTCTCCTCCTCGGTCTCCTGTGCGTATCATGCATTCCCCCCCATTTGTTCCGCCCCTTTCTTTTCCACCCACCAACCCCTCTGTTTCTCTCATCCTCCCCCCTCCCACCACGACGCCCGACCGGACGTCTTCCTTTGGCTTCCAGAGTGTGTCGTCTCTCTTCTCTGACAAATTGGAAGAGCGATCCTATTGACAGCGCGGAGTCACGTCCGGGAGGGCGAGAGTAGGGAGGGGGTAGGGTGGTTGGATAGAGACTAGAGGTGGGGTAGGGGGGGAAAGAGGTAGAGGGTGGGGCATCGGGAAGGTCAGGGGAAGGGAGGAAGTCTTTAGCGGGGCCGAAGAATGCAGGAAAGACTAGGTGAGGAGGGTTATTGGTTTCCCCCAGCCACACAGCAATATATTTACTGCAAAATACGATATTTTTGTCACATTCTGAATGTAAAACTATTTCGCTACACAGCCTTTATGCTTTGCTCACTTATTCGGATTGATATATCATGTATCCGTGGACGAGGGGTTAGAAGTAGAGGGGAATTTATTGTTTCCATCTTATCCAAATCACATAAGACACTGTCTCTGGCGTTCCTTCTTTATAGTCTCCGCGTAACTCATTTATAATGAATGAAAAAACACCTGGTTATGATTCCACACTTTATTTGAAGCAACACGGCCTAGGTTTCAGCATATTGAAACCTATTTCACGTTGCTTCAAATAAAGTGTGGAATCATGACAAGGTGTTTTATCATTCATCACCCTAATAAACCTGACCTATTATTTTCATGCGTCGCCTTGCGATCTCATTCGGTATTTTATTTTCCGTGTCACATGCGGAAACAGTTGGAAAGGTAATGCAATGGGAGATTTGAATTCAATTTTTGATGTGTCGATGAATAGAAAGTGAAGTTTTGGAGAGAGTTTGAGATATAATTGCCATGTGCCAAACTTGCGTCATGGGAGCTGCCATTCAACTGTCATAGTCCATGTTTCAAATTCATTTAATTGTGTGTATTAGTTCAGTTGATGACGAGTGGAGCAAACGAGATATGAAGCAGACCTACTTATTTTCACTTATATACTCTAATGGTGATTATTTAATTATATTTATGAGCTTGACGTATCGTGTGACGTAAATGTCACTTTATTCCTAGATGCGATGCCATGCAACATACAATTATACATAATATGTGATATATATAAAACGGACACACTTGGCAGCATTTTGAGGACAACAGTCTCTAAAAAAGAATTATGAAACTAAAAAAAATGGAAAGAGTACAGGAGTAGAGAAGTTACAATTGAAGACGTCTGAAAATTAATGAGTGGTGCACAGATTAAGAATCAAAACGTGAACAGAATGCTAACAAAAGATTGTTGAGAAGGCCACAGTAAACCAGTTTTTGGATTGCAAACAGCTGATACTGATGTATTGCGCAATAACTAATTTGATTGCAATAAGGAGTAAAATATTCGATTTGAATGTTATGTGTATTTAGATGATTCGGATGTCAAGATATTGCAAAAGGTGAGAAGCTTAATATCATGTGTCAAACTTGAAACATAAAATAAAGAAAAGTCTTTCCACGTACCTCTAACTTCATTTCGTGCCGTGCATTAGTTTAGGCGAAACATGTATTGAAGCAGAATATCGCTGAAGGAAGCAAATGGGTGTTCAGATTTACATATTGTTGAGGATTGCTATCCCGCTGTGGACGAGCGAGTCACATTTGTTACGTTTAAAAATCGTTAAAATCGTTAAAATATCAGCTTTCCTGAAGGCTTTTCCATTTAGTTGATGCGTTAGACAGAATTGTAACGCGTTGGATTAAGTGTGTGGGAAGTTGGGTCTCTTTCGGCGGTTTGTCAAACAGTTTGAATAGATGAATGAGTAACGCTATTCACTGACGATGGCGCGCCTGGTGGAGCTCTGAAATAATTGTTTCAGCTGGCATTAAAGAAGAAAAAATTGGGAAAGTTTAAAAAATGTACACTATGATGGTAATTTGAAGTATAACTTGCGTAAATATTAATTTGTAAAGTATTATTTTAAGTTCTAGATAAACAATACAGATACGTCACATTTCAAAATAAATGTTATCATCAAATAAATTGGATTTAAAAATTGCTTATATAGTGATTTAAAAAAAACAAATATAGTAGCAGTATTTTTTATGCTTGTTTCATTATTCCGTCCATAGAGGGTTAGATACTTTTAAAATTCCAAATTTGATGCGTGAGTGAAATTCCATTTTACTGGTGTATATAATGTCGTATGGCATCCTCGTTAAGTGAGACGCCTCGTGTCTTTTAAGATACGGAAATAATGTCACGAACCTTTGTATTGTTCGCTGCGGCCGGGCTGCAACATAAGGAAGGAAACCTTGCGCATGACTGTCGCGTGCGTGTTGGAGAGCGGGCAGAGGGTGGAGGGGACAAACAGGGGTTTGAAAGTCTGCAGGCGGGGTGGAATGGAATCCGGCGCGTGTGCCGTAGGACGACTCCACTGCTGCTGTTCGGAATTCTTCACGTATTATTCTCCTTTCCCTTCCGTCTTCCTCTTACTCTCCCGCGAAGAATTTCCGCGGGCTGTTTTGTTCGTCCCATTGTTTTCTTCCCTCTCTCCGCGAATAAAAATGGCGAGAGAGTCTATCTCACTGTTTTTCAATGAAAGCCTGAAGGAATGGTGGTCGGTAGGTGAGGAAGAATGCATTATTTTTCTTCCACTATCCGCGTAAAAAATTTCTCTCGCGTGGATCGTATTTTATTCCCCCTCATGCTCATTTTATCTCGGTGGTGGCGGTGCAAGAGAGTCAAGGGAGGATAGGAGGGGAGGAAGCGCACAGGGTGAAGGAGGAGGAGAATGTAGTTATCGCGCAATGCGGAGATCACGAGTCTTTTGTTTTTCCTTTTCCGTGTGCACTTCGCACACGTACTCTGAGACCTACGTACACCTTCCCCTACCTTTTGGCGCACCCACAAACTCACCTCCCTCGTCGTCTTGTGCCCCGCTGGCGGTGTTTGTTCTGCACACTTGGCAGTTTCGTGCCGCAGCCGCGAGAGGGCATTCGGAGCGGACGAAAATCTCTCAGGCGATAATGGAGCTGGTAGGTTTGCGACTGATGAAGTATATGTTGGCCAACCAGCCAAAGAGTTTATATTTTTTAATATTACGCTGCATAATCCTTGGCGAAAGATATGGGATAGATAAACTATATGTGTAATAAAAGAGCGTTTTCCTACAAAGTAAAGGTAAGACACTTCAGCTGAGTTGTTATGTCGGATATGTTTTAAATTTCAGACGCTTGGAATTGAACGGTTAATGGGAAATATTAGATTAAAAATTTTTGAAAGAAGAAATGAGGAAAATATTAAGGAAGATACTTGTTCCTGTAAAAGAATAGGATGGTACATGGAGGAAGAGCAAAAATTTAGATCCATTCAAAAAAGTAAAGAAGATCTCAGAAAAAATGCTTTTTGAAAAAAATGATCGAGAAAGAAGATCTCAGAAAAAAGAGAACTGAAGTTTGAAGGAAACATTTTTAGAGTGATTGATGACTCCAGACTGCGTGCTGACAAAGGAAATATACAGATTTATCAACAAATTCAATACGATTAATAAGTGGGTTGAGTGAAAAAATAATGATACCAATGATGGATACGCGGGATAAAGAGAGTTTTCGATGCAATGCTGATGGACGTTTTAGTATATGGGAAATATAAAAACACCTGGTCAGAGTAAAAGAGGAGGAACCACAGCGAAAGAAAGAAGCAATTTTGAGAGGAGAAGAAAGAAGAGAGAACAATGAAAATTACTTGTTTCTCGCGGTCCACAGCATCGTAAATTCGAAAATGAAGACCTTTTTATGACTCGATATCTAGGAATCGAATATTTTCGTAGGGCCTGAAGCCCGATTGGTTGGCGTAGAGGTTTTAGGGTAGTGTGTGGCAGTGTTTGTATTGCTCACTTGGCATTTTCGTTTCCAGTTCAGGAGGGGAGGGCATTTCGGAGCGGACCTGGAAACCGTTCAGGCGTCAAGAAGGGGACGCAAGGGTCGGAGGTCGTGGAGGAAGAGGAGGCGCTGGGCAAACACAATGCGTACAAACAATTGGGACGAAAGGGATGGTGAGGAAGGAAGGGAGGAATTGGAGAGTCTGGGGTGGACGGCGATTTTCGCCACCGCCGTCGTCCGGTGTAATTAATTTCCCGTGCGGATTCCGGATAAGAGGACCTCGTAGAGTCCTGGATGGTTTGGGGTTACGTGCGATATTTTGATGCTGATCCGATTTGGTCCATTTTGAATATAATGAGTGCATTTTACCCGCGGCCGGACGATGAGACCGGATGCTCGTTCGTTTTGTTGTTGCCCTTTCTCTCTATCTCTTCACCGGAGAGCGCCGTCCGCGTGTGCGTTCTACTTTTCCTCTAATGGGGTCATTATGAGCGCAAAATGCGCCTCGAATTTTCTACGTCTGTGTGTGAAGCGTGCATTGCGCCAAAATCATCGACGATATTTAATATTCGGTGGCCATTTTTCGCGTCCGGTTCAATGATGCTCTTCGGTACTTTTGCTGAGCGTTGGAATCCCGTTAGTCGCTGCATCAACCAACCTCACAAAAACAGCAAACTTCGAAATGGAAAATAATATTATTTGAATAAGTCAGAAAATTTTTGAGGTTCCTGCATGGTGGACTTTTGGTTGCTTATTCTTTAATGGGGTATTATTTATCGGTGGTTTCCTGATTTTTTTCCTGAGAAGTCGGCGTAAATTATATGTTTTTCGGCAATGCACATTAGTTTTTCACTATTTTATAGGCCTTTTATGTACCTATCTATCATATTTTGCCTCTAATTTATTGCTAATTAATGAAAGGCATTCTAATTTATTTACATTTTGTGGAAAGGTTAGGAAAAATAATCAAATATGATAGTTATAACTCCTCCACTAAAATGCTTTTAATTATTGTTGCTCTGGCTGATTATCAGAGGTAACGTGTGGCTAGTATTCTTCCCAGTTTTCATTAAAGTAATTCTGTGTGGCAGGCTGTTTAAGTATTGAACTGAATAGCTCGCTAATAAGGCAACTATCCTGCATATATTATAGGATTCAATGCTTAGAGGTTCATATGCTGTGTTATTTTACGCTTAAAATTTTTATTATTCTCTGAAAAGGAGCATAGATTAATCCTATATTTTTTATGATGTCTCGCTGACTTTGTTCATTTATAACCCTTCTAATATCTTGTAGAATTTAATCGCCATTCTGTTGAAAAGTTCTGTTATCTGACCCTTTTATTTGAGTGAAAACTGCAGTATGATTTGCAATTTATGGAGCAAATAAGAAGATAAAGCTAACAATTTCATCCCAAGTCGAATTTGGAATCGAGCTGCTCAGAAAATGTGATTAGCATTGTGGACCTGGTTTTAGCTGTACCGTGTGATGTCTCAGAGTGAAATTATTTGTGTTATCGAAATCCTAATTAGCGAAAGATAAGTGAGTTTCTCTCTTTAAAGGTCTGGAAAAAATTGACGTTTAGACAAGTATTAGTAGAAGGGTAGACACTTTTTATTTTAATATTTAATGCATTCCCTTTGTAAATTAATTAATTTTCCACCATTATGACAGAGTTCCCTTGTATTTCATTCCCTAATTAATATTTAAAGTCGAAATTCCGTTGACTCCGGGTCCTGTAATATTATCTGCACCATAGAGGAAGGTCATTGTACGCTAGATTAAAATACGAGTTAAAAGGTGAAATTTTATTTCAGTATTTTGCATCGATCCGATGAGCTCTGATACTAGTTCAAATTAGGCTACAACATAAATAAATGAGGTAATTTAAATTTTGTTGTGGTAATCGTTTGAGTACAGACACTTTAATCTTTCAATGATAATCATCGCCATATTAGGAAATATCCGTCTTTACAATACAATGAAGTAGTTGCCTGAATTTTCTTTCAATGAAAAAAATATTCAATCGTGACTTGCTTTTCGTCCCTTTTTGAGAATGAACTCTGAATTGACAGGATTTTGCGAGATTTATGTAATTACTAGATGGAAATTTTGAATATCGAAAGCACAATGAAAGGTCGACAACAATCGCCTAGTATTGTAGTGGTGAAAGACCTAAGTTAGGATAAGCAAAGCTCTTCCTGACAACCAAGAGGCGCATTTTTGAGAAATGACCACTCTCTTCGTACATATTTACGAGATTACCGATGGATGCAAATCCAGAGGTCGCAGTAATTGTTGCTGTAGGAAATATTATTTTTCGCAGACTCTATGCCTGTAGACGTGGGGGGACATTTTAATGAAATATAAAAATTACTATTTTGAGTAGGAAGAGTCATATTTTGTTACAATGAAAAAGTGACATTGTGGTGGTATGTATTATTTCCATGCAATTCAACGTTATATTTGTATCAGACGTTTATTTCAACCAAAACAGTCGTTTTTATTGAATTGCATATCAGTTTTAAAAAAAACATAATATCATGGTCTGCGCTTAGAGCATGAATCAGTTGAGTCTTACAATCCATCTATAATTTTTATAGCCTTCTGCGCTGCAAAATAGGATGACCTAGGGTTATTCTTTATGAGTTCAAGAGATCCGGTCGTTATACAGTGGACAATTTTCATAATTAGAGCAGCAATCGCTTTTTTCCACTAATTTTAATTGTGAGAGCTACGCATTTCGACACACGGAGTCATCTTTAGGCATTTAACAGGAATGCGTGTAGGCGAGGAGCAAATATTTTATGAAATGCAAAAAATTTGCATCCTTTGAGTGAACAGTGATATTTGGTTATAACGAAAAAGGGACAGGTCTTACACCCAACCATATTACGCGTAGTCAAAACGATTATAGTTAAAATTCTATTGTTGTTTTTACTAAAGTTATTCACTTTATTTAATTGATTTTTAGCTTGGCAACTCAGGTCGTTATAACAACAATAATTAATAATATGTACAACAAATTTACTAGTTCGTTGGAAAAACACTGCTCTCGTCAGAGCTTAGTAAAATATAAAAGAGGAAACATTAATGAGTCCATATTTGAAGCATAAATTGGTAATAGTTGATCATTAAATCAATAATGGTATTACCATTTTTGGATCTCAGTGAAATAAAAATAAACTTTATAGTTTTTATGAAATGAAACTATTTCAGGCAGCTAATTAATAGAAACGTCCTTATCTTTCGCTGTGGACTAATATTCGGTGGATATAACATCCTCATTCTCATTCAATCCTCATTCTATCACTGATGAAGGTGCGGGCGACCCACCGAAAATTTTAAACTCGTGAGTTTCCATTTTATATGTTTTATGTTTAGTGTCACCCTGTGACGAAGCTTTATATTATATATATATATATATATATATATATATATATATATATATATATATATATATATATATATATATATATATATAAATGCACTTAGGATCAGGATCACTTAAGTGACGAATATATAAAAGTTTGCCAGAGGAAGGCAGACGACAAACACAGAAAACAAAAAAATGATGAACACACTTACAAAGTTTCTTGATATTTCGGTGCCACTAGCACCTTGGTCGCAAGAGCGAAGTCTTCGCTCTTGCGACCAAGGTGCTAGTGGCACCGAAATATCAAGAAACTTTGTAAGTGTGTTCATCATTTTTTTGTTTTCTGTGTTTGTCGTCTGCCTTCCTCTGGCAAACTTTTATATATATATATATATATATATATATATATATATATATATATATATATATATATATATATATATATATATATATATATATATATATATATATATATATATATATATATATATATATATATATATAAAGGTCACAGGCGTGACTAGCAGTTACATATAGAGCACAAAAAAAGGTAAAATTCACAGAAATTTTGATATATTTCGGCGGACACAACCGCCTTCGTCAGAATGTTAGAAGGTAGTCTCACTACCTTCTAACATTCTGACGAAGGCGGTTGTGTCCGCCGAAATATATCAAAATTTCTGTGAGTTTTACCTTTTTTTGTGCTCTATATGTAACTGCTAGTCACGCCTGTGACCTTTTTTTATATCTGTGCACTACTAGTGTTTTTCGCCAAGTGGATATATATATATATATATATATATATATAAATATATAGTTCGGTTTGCTGTAGCTCTCTATTTGACCTCAATACTCTTTCAGCTAACCGCTTCAGATCTTCATGAGCCTTCATTTTAGCGTCTTTCATAATTTCCCTGTAGTATTTGCCTTGGTGTAAAAAAAAGAGACTTAAATGATACTTGGAGGCTTATTTTAATACAACCTGTCGGACTAATGATGTCGAATATTTGATGAAACTGGTTGCATTGGTGACATTTCTGAAAAATTTATTAGTTTTTTCTTTCATTAGCATCATGAGGTTAAACAAAATTGAATTGAAACTACCAAATTCAGTTTTGATCCTACTTAGAAATTTTACTCATCAATATCTCTTTCCATTGTGTTTTCAAGAGGCTGTTGTGTCACCAAATTTGTTCAGGAAGCTTTCCTTTTCTAGTTAAGTTTTTATTTAACATCTTTGATCCCCAACTCATCATTGAACTTACTAACACTTTTATTCCAGGTTAAAAAGTCTCACTGTTTAAGTTGGACTTCTTTTGAAAAGAAATGGCCAATCGGCAGTTTTAATTGTTTCAGTGGAGCATTTTTGACGGCTGCAAAATGCTAGCGGAATCACAGCTTTCAGCGTAATTTACTGGATATTTAGTGTTAATTGCTAGATCTGATAGCGTTTGCATCGAATTACTGTATCCTTTCTAAATTTCTCTGCTATCATGGCCGAAAAAAGGCGGAGATTTTGAAAGTATAACATTTTTCTGAGGCATCCAGGATTGCGCAATTCAGTCTTTTGATTCTATGCCTATTAATTTAAGCGAGTCGTTAATTAAGACATACTTCCCGCGCGCCATCGCCCCGACGTGATTACGTTCCGTGTTAATTTTCTGGTTCTAATTTACGCATCAGGAGTCGTGCTAAAGAGTTGAGAGAGAAAGAGAGATAGAGCAAGCGATACGGGGAGGCACGTAAATTTGAGGGTTACGAAACCGTTTGACCCTCAGCGACTTAAAAGTTAATTGGATTCAAGTCGGCCGTCCCATCAAGATGAAAACTGCGGAGCACCGATAAATCTCGAGGCAAATATTTGGCTATGATTACTTAATCAATGGAGCTGCGAATCTTGCAAATATGGAGGTGACTTTGAGGTTAGAGGAAGAAGAGGAACGTCTACATTTACACGCTATACATTTCAATCCCTCGCGTATCAAATCCATCGCGTGAATTTTAATAGTTTTTCGCTCTACATCTTCGATGCATCCACCTCCTTTTTCTGATAATTTTTTTCTATAACCCGTCACAGAATCTCTAGCTGATAAAATCTAAGCACGAAATATGTGCTCAATTTACATTAAATGTATATAACTCTTTTACACTATCCACCGCAATTATCAAATGACTCTTAGCAGTCGATGATTCTCTCTCATCGCATTATTAGTTAGCCAACTTCGGAATTTTAGAGTGGCTGAAAATGAGGTTATTTGAAATCCATATACGACGAAAGGATTTTCACAATGTTTCTAATTTAATTTTCTTGTGCAATCATTGCCAGTAAGAGGTTGACTCTTATTCTACAAATGATAGTTGTATATGGGTACAAATGCTGTGCAATTGTTTGCCATCACGTGGTAATGAGGATTACAGCTATGCATTTCGAGAGTGGAGATTAAGCTATCCGCCTGTCAAAGTTAAAAGAGTGTTGGTCCTATTTTTGGACGAGAAAACCCTAATTTTGGATTCATAGAAGGGCAAGTGCTAAATATTCGTGAAGAATTGGTAAAAACGTGACTGAATATAACACTAATGCTGATAGAACTGTTTAAATATATGAAAAAATTGCATCTTTTGCCAAACATTTTCTACGCTAACAAGCCTCCCAAATATAAGGACAGTTACGTACATAGCAAATATATAAAGGAGGCCTTATCTAAATCAAGGTAGGAGAGATTAACTGTGAGATTATTGAGCATAAAAATTCTGCGATCCACCAATCGTTTCTGTCAAATTAAAAATAAATCAGATTCTTAGACACTCCTCTAAAATACCTCAATTACACGTTAGTCAGCATACGCTGGGTCAATTATATTTGTTCCCTTTTGTCTGTGAACAATGCATAATTAGAAACGTAATTATTCCAATAAACAGCATTCCAATATTTGTGTAAATTTCTCGGGCTCGCCACCGGCTAAGAAATTCATAGGCAGCCGACGTTTCGGGTTCGGGTTTCTTACCCGGTGGCGAGTCCGAGAAATTTACACAAATGTTATTCGCTGGGAAAGTGTAAAATCATACATAGCATTCCAATACATTTGCGTATTTCTATCATTGGTGAAAAAAGACTATTCGCACGATTTAGGATAAATGAGTCCTATTTTTTTTACGCAGAAGACATTCTGATTTCGACGATAGACCGTAGGTAGGTAGACCGACACCAATGCCGAATAATATACTCCGAGTCAACCTGAAACACTTGAGATCTGAATGTGTTGGTTACCCTTCCACCTTGGTTGGTCCCAACTTAGTGCTTATAACAGTTTAGGGGGGACTAATTCCCTGTGCTTTTCATGTTTGTAATAAAAATCGAGGCTTTTATTCGTATTTTGCTGAGTACACGAATCTAATCGCGTGAATGGGCCACCGTTTCGCTTTTGTCAGGTGTCCTCATCACGTCTACCTTGTTCCGCCGGGGCAATAACAGTTAGTTAGCTGTGTCGCATACATATTTATACGGACGCACACACTTCTCATTCAAATACGCTCCCTCTTGATGAGAAGGTTGGAGTGGGGAGGCACCATAAGAGGGAGAAGTGCAAGCTCTTCCTCCCGGCGTGGGTTTGCATTTTTTTAACGAATTTTTCACTCCCTACGTTTCCTGCTGACTCAGTTGGCGTCAACTTTTCACTCTCACGCGCCCCCGCACCAGGGGTCTCGCCTCCCGGCACCGTCCCCTGCACCGCAACCCTCGATTAGGGGCGTTGCATCGGAATTGCGAGGCCTGGACGGGAGTGGGGGGATGTGGGCGAGGAAAAAATGAATGAACTCCTTTGGAGAGAGAGGAGGAGGAGGAAGTGGTGGGAGCTGTTGAAAAAAAACTTTGTGCCGTCCGGGGGGGCTTTGAAGGGGGGCTGAATGAGTGAGGAGTGCGCGATCTAGGGTTTGGGGACGGCCGCGAGAGATGGGATGTTAGTGGTGGGATGGGATAGGGTGAGAGGGTTCGAGTGAGTGGTTTTTAGAGAAGAGGGGGAGTGGTGTTAATGAGTGGAGTGGGAGACTCTGCCCTGAAAAGGGTTTGGCTAAAAAGGGACGAGGAGATTAAATCACTCGTGCTTCATTGCGCCGAGGGACGTATGTGTATACATATATATACATATAGGTGTGTGTGTGCAAAGCGGGCTGACGGGGAAGTATGGGCGTGTGCCTTTGCGTGGGAAAGGTTTCGCTCTGTAGAGCGGAGAGAGGACAGTGGAACCGGTCTGGGACTGGAGTTGCGAGTTTTCAGGCTTTGTGAGGGAGGTAGGGAATGAGAGGGGTACTCTAAAAGGGGATGGAATGGAAAATGGGGTGGATTGAAGGTCTTAGGGGTTAGGGTTGGGTTTTTTTCCTCGCTCGGGTGGAGTTGACGCGTTGTGAGGGGGGACACAGAGGTCAGTAAGGAATTCTCTCTCCCCTGGAGGTTACCGTAGGAAAAGGTGGACCTTATGTGTAAGGAACTGAGAAAAGGTGGGCGTGAGGGGGAGGTTTGCGTCCCCTTTTGGCTGGGCGTAACGTGGGTGTTTCCGTGCGGAGAAGGTAAGGGGGAGGGGGGGTACTATGTCTGGAAGGGGCTGGAGGCAGGGACGCCGTTTAAAGCCACATTATGACTTATACTTTCCCTTCCCGCCCACCGAAGGACCCCTCTCCCTCACCTTTTAGCTTCACGAAGGAGGACTGCAGAGGAGGAGCGGGAGGAAGGAGGCTCGGAAGTGGGGAGATGTATATGCTCCGGGCGTGCGAGTGTGGCGGGGAGGAAGGGAAATTGAATTTTTAGTTATTTATGAGCCCCGTCCCTCCCTCGCCGATTCTAATGCCTCCCATGCTTCCAGCCCGTCCCTCGACCCCTCTTTCGGGCTTGTGCTCACTTCTCCACAGTCCTCTCCCTCTTCCTCCCTTCCCCTCATTTACTCATCCGCCACCTTCCTCCTTCGCCCCCTTCCTCCGTCACTCACCTTCGCGTCTGAACCGGCACAATACCTCACCATCTCAGTTCTACCCAGTCTCTCTTCTCC
Organism: Ceriagrion tenellum; assembly: GCA_963169105.1. Lineage (NCBI taxonomy): Eukaryota > Metazoa > Arthropoda > Insecta > Odonata > Coenagrionidae > Ceriagrion > Ceriagrion tenellum. The sequence continues at coordinate 45,529,183 of OY720636.1, read as the reverse complement.
TTGTCTTTGAACGTTGTATTTCAGCTTACCTTTCCAGCCAACCCAGCATTTGCTCTCCCTCTTTATTTCCGTCCGGCCCTTAGTCACGCCGCTATTATCGCTGAAGTCCTAATTAATTTGTGCTGTTATTTTCCTGACCTTCACATTGAACACTCACTTAAAGACTAGGACATCCAGAAACGTATTTGCTTTGCATAGTTGAAGCCGAGAGAAAGAGGGAGAAAGTTAGGAGGGGTCATCTGTGAATCGAGCATGCCTCCAAAACTGTTGTGTGCGGCGAATTAGAACAGGATAAACCAGTCATGCTATATGGGACGGAGTGCTGGGACAATAAAAAGCGTTACAAACAGACAAACTCGAGTTCATTCATTCATTGTTTGTTCAATCCTAAGATCAGTTGACTTCAGCCCTCCACCCTTCCCTATCTAATGCTAGTTCCCTTACCTTCTGGTGTCTCTTCCTATGTACTTTTCTCTTTATTTGGTCCATAAACTTATTCCTGGGTCTTACTCTGAGGACTTTTCTCTCTATTTTACTTTTAATTATGTTCTTCACAAATCCATTGTATCTCAGGGCGTGTCTAATCCATCTTGTTCTTCTTTTTCCTATGGTGCTCTATATGGTCCTCTCTTCTTATACTCTTCTGTACACTTCATCTTTTCTGATATTGTCCGTCCATTTTATCTTCAGCATCCTCCTCCAGCACCAGATTTCGAGGGTTTCTAGTCTTTTCTGGTCAACTTTTTAAGCGTTGAAATGGAAATGCTGAGGTGGATTGTTGGTTAGATGAAATTGTGTAAAATTCGGAATGATTGAATTGGGGGGGGTGTGAAAATTGGAAATAGAGTAGGCTTTTTTTAAAGAAATTTCCATGAGAAAAATTCGGCCTGGACCGGGAATAAAACCACGGACCTTTGGTTTGCCGGACCCGTTAGTTCCCATGTATCCTCCAAAATTGCCATGGTAATGAGGAATAGCGTAGTGGTCTGCGCATTAGTCCGGCAAACCAAAGGACCGTGGTTCGATTCCCGGTCCAGTCCGAACTTTTCCATGTTTGAATAATTTTTTAGAGTTTGCTTGTTTACATCTCAAACGATGGGAAGATTGAAGCTCCCGGGGAAAAGAGGCACAGACAGAGGCACCTAGGAAAAGTTGAAGGGATTATATGAGCGGTGATATGAAGGAGTTCGGTGAGATCTCCACGGATGCCCTATTTGGCAGGTATAAATCAATAAAATGCCTTGTGCGCCGAAAATATATCTTAAATGAGCCTGATTTGAGCATTCATGTAGTACCACCTAGGTTTTATGATGCGTGTTTAATTCGTTCAAAAAAGGATGGATTCATAATTTTAAAACATCCCAATTGCAGAAACGTCAACAAAAATAATAAAATTACAGGACCCATTAGTTTTGTATCGGTATCGTCTGATTCCTAAGTAAAACTTATAATTTTCACTATTTCGATGCATGCATTATATCTTACAAATAAAATCAACAATAGGAAAGAATTTAGTGTAAATACTGTTGAGTAATAACTACAAATTTAGAGTAAAACGCTGATGAGTTGATGTCTTACTGAGTAATGCAGAGAGTTGACTTTAGTCTGCTTTTAATGCAGGGCGCCAAGTATCCTACAGTTCAGTCTCATCCGATCCAACTAGTTGGTCATACAAATTCATGAGTTGCTCTGCATACAGCTTCCGAGAGGTGGCAACTCATCATATCCTTAGTTCATCAATCAAACGGCTCTGTTGCATTTCGCCACGGTAATCCATTCCTTGGCATCAGTCTTATTTCTTACGCTGTTTCTCATCACCATCTTCGTTAATGTAATCTTCTTATGATACCAACATGAATGGTCTAACTCTTCGGTTATCCCATTTCCTTTTTTTCCTCAAATTAATTGTATTTACCGAGTTATTTGTCTTCTACTTGTAATCCTGCGCTTTTAACCTTTTCATTCAGGTATTATCTATCTCTTTGCTGATATCTCGAACAAATTCTTCCCTAGTCCCTGTGTCAAACCTGCTGCTTGCATATTCATAGTTCCCATTTAAACTTTGGTTTTGTCTCTGATTTTCTTAAAATACTATTTTCCCCGCCCCACGGTCGTGAAAAGTATCATATGAAATTTTTTTTCATATGAAATATATCATTCTTTTACACTATCCACCGCAATTACCAAATGAATCTTGGCCGTCAATGATTCTCTCTCATCACATTGTTAAGCCACTAACTTCGAAATTTAAGTGTGGTTGGAAATGTGGTTAGTTGAGATCCCTGTACGACGAGAGGATTTTTCTAATCGTTCCAATTTCATTCTCATGTTCAATTAATGCTAGTAAGAGAATGATTTTCACCCTACGAATGATTGTATACGGAGTACAAGTACTGCGTCATAGTTTGCTATCACGCGGTGATGTGGTCCAATTATGTGATTAACAATACTTTGTTGCTATGCATTTCGAGAGTGGGGTTTTAAGAGAGTGGGGTAAATATCCGCCTTCTAACGTTTAAGGGTGTTTGTCCTTTTTTTGGGCTGGAAGGAATTTATTTTGGATTTATGAAAGGGCAAGAGTTGAATTTTTATGAATAGTTGGCAAAAACGTGACTACATATAACGCTACTACTGATAGAACAGTTTAATTACTTGCGAAAATTGCTTTAGCCAGAAATTGACGGCGCCAACTAGCAAGACTCGCAAATGTGTGGACCAATACATATGTAGCAAATATATGAAGGAAAACGCCAATAAAATTTTTAATTTGCTAATGCTGATAGAATCGGCTAGCAAGTCTCCCAAATATATGAACAATTGCATGCATGCTAATATATGAACGAAAGCGCCAGCAAAAGTTTTCTATATGAAGGGCCTGAAACTAGCCTGTCGGAAAATTTGAGGATACTATTTCTCGACGAATTCTATTGATCGTAGTCCATCAAAAGGGGATTTGGCCGAGTGTTATGCTCTGAATGCTTTGACATACTTTAACCCTTCACCAAAATATCGGCCTCCCCAGGGTGGGACGAATTGCGTAGCTTTATGTGCTCACCCCGAGATGTGTGCTACACGCAACCACTCCGGTGGAGGCTTAATTTAAAATAAAGAGCGCTTAATCTGTTAGCGTTCTTTGGTGCCCTACTTGCGGAAGGCTCGTATAGTATCGCGTGAAAAACCGCGTCTCAGAGGTGCACTTTACTCGCCGCGTCATGCACGCGGTAGCATTAAGGGTGTTGGGACTAACCCTGAGTTATCCTCGCTTCCATCTCCCTTATGCGATTCTCGCGTTCGCCGATTTCTTTATTTGTTTTTTTTCTCTCAATCCCTTTGCCTCTGGGTTACGACCGCCTTCGCAGACCCTAGAGAGAGAAAGGGGGGCAGGGTTTGAAGTAAGGTGGAGCCAGATGACGGTTGGATCGCTGATGCTTTCATCTCGTCATTTTTTGTCGTAGTTTGTGCATTATCGGTTAAGAGGATAGTCGTGTTTTCGAGGTTGTTAGCAAAAAACGTGAGTTTCTTCGGGGGCTTTTAGGCTTTCCTCAGTTTGGGCTCGAGGAGGAGATGGGCATGCTACAAAGGAAGGGATTCTATCATGGCATCTAATAGGTTTAAATTTAATGAGCATTTAAAATACGGAAACTAATCTTCATCCAGATTGTTTCGAGCTTAGATAAATTTTATCATCCTGGGTGTTTTTTTCCGCCCTCGAAAGAATATATTTGTTTGACTTCCTCTTTCCGGCTTCGTGATTGAATTTTAATGGCAAGTCAAAAGTTTGGAGGCTGAATTTAGGTGGAAATTATTTATTCTCCTGTCGCAACTGCGGTCTGAATTGGTGAATTCGTTTTGCACACTGAATTACGTATGCCGATTCGGGGGAAATCTAATCATCTGACCTAGTAAACGACATTTGCTGCGGTAACTAAGTTTCTATTGTTGGAGAAAATTTTGAGCGCGGTTCATTTCCTTGTTTTTTCTCCGGACGTTCATCAACTTGGGCGGTGGTGCATGACTGTCGCTCGCATTGGAGCACCAATGCTGGATTCATTCGTGATTGACAGTGGTAAAGGTTCTGTTTTTGCCGTGTGTTTTTGAACACGAATGTCTTTTGGCTTTTTAAAATGCCGAAAGCATTTTAGCGACGCAACACCTCTAATATTAAATAAGTTTTGCCGACGGCAGAAGTACTCTACCTTTTAAATACATATATTGTAAAAAATACTTTTTAGTGTTTTACCCTAAATATTAAATGAGTTTACTTGTTTTGGCGGTTTAGCGTGCATCGAGGGGAGTTTTTAATGAGCCGCAGACTTTGAAACGAGTAGAGTAGGAAATGGTTATTGTAGAACATTATCAAATGTAACCTTGTAACAGATTTGGCTAACTTCAGGTGGCGTTAATTCGTGGAGTATTCCTATAATTGCATACTGCAATTGAACAGTGCTCTATCATACATCACCAATCGGCTCTGTCCAAGTTTATGAGACGAAAGGTAACTATTGTGTTTCTTTCTAGTTTCCAGATCACAGATTTTTCCCAAGAACATTCTCCTTGATAACGATGCGCAGTCGCCAATATCAATCTATTCAATTAAAACTGGTGTGGAGTCTCTCATATTATTTGTATTACAGTGTATTTCATAATTTTTCATGTGATGCACTACTGAAAACTATAACCCAGGCCAAGTTGTAATATTGTAGGCCAAATATTTTCTCGGTATGATAATTGATGCAGTTACGGTCCGTCGGTAACTCTCGTGCCATCCGACCCACATTGTGACTTGCTGAACAAAATCCGAATTATCGTTTTACATAATGTTATCTTAGGGGAAATTTCTACGGTCAACGTTTACGAGACATTTAAAAACGGGGCATAAAATTATTATACGATGTTAGTTTCCATTTGGTATTGGGGTGGCCGAAAAGTTCATTCGCATAGAATGTCTTTAGTTTACACGTAGAGAACGTATTGCAGTGACCGCCATTATTGCGTCCAGTTATCCCCCCTAAGGTGAGTGTGCACCAAAATGGCTGCGCTGGTGCCGAAGCGTGCCATTTCCTTACGCGTTGCACCATATCTTAGGCCGTGAAACCTGTGTTCAGCAACCACCGACGGTTCCGCTGATAAATGGTCGTCAAGAGGGGTGGTCGTACGACAGGGTTTCAGTTTCTAGGAGTTTATATTATGCAAACGAACTGATTTGAAAAAATGAAAAAAACTCTCGAAGCGATGGTTTTTTTAAACCAATTCAGTTAGCGTTTATTTCCTCATAATTTTGTTGCTCCTGGGAAATTTCAATACATATTAGTTTGATGTACGTGTACAGTCACACTTGTATTTCGCGACCACCGACGGTTCCGCTGAAAATGGTCGTTAAAACGGGTGGTCGTACGACAGGGGTCCCGTTTCTAGTGCATGTTATGAAAATGAACGCTGATATGCGGCTGACGGTGCGGGCGGCTGATATGAAAACAATTGAAAAACTCTTGAAGCGACGGTTTTGTTAAAACCTATACAGATGGCGTTTATTTACTCATACATAATGTAGTTTCTCATGGGAAATTTCAATTCATATCAATTTCATGTACCTGTGCAATGAAACCTGAATTAAGCAACCACGACGGTTCCGCTGAAAAAAGGCCGTTGAGAGGGGTGGTTGCTTGATAGGAGTGGTCGTTAAGAGGGGTTTCACTGTACCATATTCTTCATTCTAATAAACCTTCTTAAATTTTCTAGATGAGTCACATGAAAGAGACAATGTGGCTGCCAAGAGATGCGAATCATTAGTCTTCACCATTCCGGTTGTAATTTCAAAGCCAAGGTTTCCTCATTAAATCCATTATGACATTTTGTTCTTATGTGTGACCCGTGTGACCGTAGTAAATGAAAAAAGTGCTCAAAAGCTTATGGGTATATTGTGCTCAATAATAATTGTAATCGGTCGATATAAAAATAAATCTGTGCGAATTTCTCATTGCTCGTTGCATAAAATTTTCAAATTAATCTTACTTATATTTCGTTAGCATTCTTTACTGATGTGAATGTGTTTTAATGAAAATGACTTGTCTTTCCAGGTATGTGTGGCTACCTATTCGTTGCAATTGGTTCATTGTCGTGAGAATTGTGCCAACGTATAGGTGAGTAACATCCATGTCTATTCCTAATGCTGCAACATGTCCAGCTGGGCAGGGGCGCCTCGATTATATTTTTTATCCCGGCAACTTTCCTGTTTTTGGCCCCGCGTCCGCCATTTTTAGCCAAAACTGTAATATGTCTTCCTAATAAAATTAATTATGCCTAATTATTATCTCCATATAAATGCGGTAACCGTTTTTAAGAATAATATGCTGTAGTGAATTGTATATTAAATCATGCATACTCAGGTCATCTCTGTATTTGACGACTCCATAAAGGCTGCGCATTCTGCGGGAATCATTGTCAACTCTCTCGATCAAGAGTTTTAGTCATATTTTTAAATGATATCTTTTGTGAAAGGTGTGATCGTTTATATGTCGCTAAGGTTGCCCAGTTAGTTCGAGCCTCAAGTGTGGTAGTAATCTAATCTTCCCCGAGATATTTTTCCAACTTCCAATCATAATTCGTGTTTCTGAAGTATACTATCTTTTTTTCTTGTACGATACGATACGATATTTGGTACGATAAGTGTTGCTGTGCTATACTTTTCATGGTAATGCCAAAATATTTCCTAGTCGACGAGGATAAACTAGTTGAAATTTCCCGACAATTTTTTTTATTTCCTTTTCATTTCATCCTTACTGAGTGCCATGTCACTTTTTCATATCCATTTCTGGGAATCATTGTCAACCCTCTCACCAAGAGTTTTAGTCATATTTTTTTTTTCAAATTACATATTTTGTGAAAGGTTTGACCGTTTATACGGCGGCGGATATATATGTGTGAACAGGAATTTGAAAGAAAGGGATTTCCTTCCCTCCCCAAGCCACCAATTGTTTTCCTCATTCGCTGCCGTAAAGCCACCCTCAAAAGCTTGAATTAAACAGACATTTTTAAATCGGATATGAGACTTGACGAGTGAAGGGGTGGCCTTGGAGTGATGAAAACTCATTGAATACACTGCACGCTGGCTGAAGTATTATCTTAGCGGAGTCACCCACAATTGGACGCGAACGAAAATTCTATAAGGGAAGTATCGTCCGCCTTGACCAAGACTCAAACTCGAATCCTGAAATGCAGCAGTGAGTGGATTACGGCCGGTTTCAAGAATAATTAGTCATGGAATCAATAGTTATGAGATCCATAAAGTTATAGATCTCATAAAAATATTTTGGTCGCAATAACGCATCTACTAGTTATATGACTTAATTACCATTATTTGTTAGCTTTGAATATTCGATCTGATATACTACCACCGCATAAAACATATGAAAGTTTAGCCTATGAATCTTTGCTAATGCACATAATTACTCAGTAAGGGTAAATTAACTTGTCATTTGTCTCAAACACAACTTTTATCTATTAATTAAATTTCTAATCGGTGCGTTGCACATCCGCCATCTTTCTTACTTATGGAACTAATAACTCCATGCCATAAGTTATGAACTCAATAAATATATCGAATATTTCTGCAACATTCATTGAATGGTTTCCAATGCTTATGGTCTCATAACTTTATAGAATACATATGTGCCATTCTTGCAACTGGCCTTTATCCAGTTTATTTACCTATTCTTATCCACATAAGGCATAGTTTTAGTTTGCATTTTTTAAATATTTGTGTGTTTTTTAAGAGCTATGTTTCCCACTGTCGGGCATACGATGCTCATAAGTAATTTACTGTACGTAATGCACCACCGTCCACTGTGTTCAAGCCGAACCATGAGCACTAAGCCTCGACTAATTTTGAGGTAGCCGCAAAGTGGCTGCGCTATTAACAAGTCACGGCGTCCCGGTCAAGGCGGCTGCTGTTACGGAAAAAGTTTTTGTCTCCAATGCAATTTTATGCTGGTATCTGCAGAGTCATGCTCTCTCACCCTCGATAGACGCTCAGTTAGCTTATATTTTTAACCTCTCAGAATGGGGCTGAAATTTTCCCCGTCGCCAAGGCTGAAGTTGTGGAAAAAAATCCTCGGTAAATTATACATTATTTCCAACTTTATTTACAGAGTTCCACAGAGCATTTTCCGTGTTCGTCTCTGGTAATCAAATTCGCAATTATCCTGCTCGCAAGTTCGCATCCCCCATATTGTGCTTCAGTCTGCGTCTGCGTCTTTTATGAAAGCTTGTACAGTTTATTTGGGGGTAAGGGGAGTGCCTGGGTGGGAAAGGGTTCCGGGATAGCGATGGGGCAGGAAAAAAGGGCTCCTCTCTTTCCTTCTCTGATGGCAAGAATTTTTAAAATATTTTTTTATCATTTCACTCCCCGCCCCTTTGTGTTTATGCCACTTTTGTTCCTCTTTTGAGGATTTTATCCTTTGATCTGTTTGCTCTTTCCAGATGGTGGTTAGTAATTTACGAAATGTCTTTAAAGGAGTTCGTTTAATTTTCCGCCCTTGCGTTTTTTTACTCACCCTCACTCATGTTTAAAGACTTCATGTTTAAGACGGGGATGTCCTTCAGACAAGGCGCCTTGGCTTGTATTTTTTTATACGGAGGGTGATCCCCTGGCACTTAAGTGCAATCACAAGAATGACGCCGTTTTTCCTTTTGTTCTCTCGCCATAATTGACCTGATTATGTCCTCAGTTCTTTTGAGAGACACTCTTATCTTTTCGTAATATTAGTTCATCACGCTTGATTTCCTCTCACACTCTTCATGGCTGCCTTGTCTTGCTGAATCTCCTTAAAAATGACTTTCTTTGCCCTGGTGTCATGTAATTATACTGGTAATAACTTCCTAATGAATTTACTGGCAGTTTAGCTATTAAAAATATGAAAGTTATGATTTTAAAGTGCACTATTGATTCAAATCCACACAAAAAAGCTGATTTAGTATCCATATTAATTTAACCCATGATCCGAAGTATCGACTTTAAAATTTTATCTTATATCAATAGAAATGATTGTGGTGGATTATATTGGAGATTTAAGGGCTAAATATATGCAAAAGTATTCTACATAGCGAGTTAAATATATTCTTGTAGTCAATAAGTGAAGTTGTAGCAACAGCTTCCGCGGAGTGGTCCCGATACATAATTGCTTACTGGATAGCTTCCGCGTTGTGTTATCTTTATGACGACAGTTTTGCGAGCGTTCTAGCTCGCTTATTCAGGTCAGAAGTGAAGCACGCTCTCTCAAACCTGAAGAAGCGAGGTGGAACGCTCGTGAAACTGTTGTCATAAAAATGACACAACGCGGAAGCTATTCCGAAAGCCATCATGTATCAAGTGCAGTTATCATGGGTCACGACAAATTTTAAATAGATAGAGCAATTTTCGACAAGATTGGATCTTTTTCTCTAATTGTATCTTAAGCATCATCTCCCTATTGGTTTTAGCATTATCAGTAATGGTTCTGGTGTACGATCATGTTTCTTTCTTTTGTGTTGTTGTTTTTTTGTATAAAACGCGAACCGCTCCAGGAAGGCAAGATCATAGCTACCGTATAATAATCTTTGATAGCTACTGTCTTAAGAATTCACTATACCAATGAAAAGTAGCGATTTAATGGTCCGGGAAGACTATGAAGAGTGCAGTCATGTTTCCGATCTCGTGGGGCTACTTAAAATAACGATATAGTGAGCGCACGAATAATAGAGAACAGTGATTGCGTCTTTGGTTACCCTCTGGCATAGGATATAAATCTTTTATCTCCTAGACATTGTCAAATTGGTATTATTTAGCGTATTTCTGTTTTTAATTTCTTTGGAGTTAGAAATGATACAATTCTTTTTGTTTCTTTGGCATTTGGATACTCACTTAAACTTGTGAAATCGTGGGATAGTACAGGTATGTTTTTCTTACTTTTGACTTCGTACGTGGAGAAGATTTAATTATCAGATCGCTGATCCAATGGCTTTAATGGCTAGGTATTAAGTGAATGAGTAACGTTCCAACCTCTTGAATATGCTAATTTTTAGTATTTGCGCGAAAAAAAACAGGAATTTTTTATCATAACGCTGTCTCGGATGCATTACCAGTGCGAATTGAAATATACGACCTTAAATGCCTCGAAGAAACTTTTGCCACTTGAGGAAATTTTAAATCATTTCCCAAGATGCTTAAAATAAGGCAAGCACAAAGCTCTTGTACTCGAATCCGGACATCCTTAAAGTCAATGGAGTGCTCATTTGACGTTACTCATTGTGCTCAGGTAATTCATCCATTAGGTCCCGTATTTAATCCTTCTTGTGCACGAATCCTTTCCATCAGACTTCGGGAAAACTCCAGGGAGGACTGCAAGCACTTAAGCGTACACTCGTTTTCGCGGGTTTGAGTTTCGCGAGTGGAGAAGTTGGGGAGCCGAAAAAAATTCATCATTACGTGCTCAATTTTAAGTTTAAGTTCCTGCGCAAAGACACTCAACTCACTCCATATCATTCCATAAATCAATTATCGCTGTGAACTTGCGCCATCTGCTATTGCTGCTAACTTTGCCATGCTGAGGGAATAATTTTTATTTTGGGAAATTGTTTCTCCCTCTCTTCGAAGTTTATCATATCAATTTCCCAGTAGGTTGACTGTTCATGCAAAATTTTGTACGTAATTACATATTCCGAATATGCGATGAATAGATTCGTGAATTACTACAATATTGAGAGATCTTTTGATGATTACTACCCGCCAATGAAAGCCATGAATAATTTAGTTCCAGAAATGAACCGAATAATGTCAGAGAGAATTGATTTCTTTTTACTCAATAAACCAAAGGATCATGTAACATATCTTCTCAGTAAGGTGTCGTATCGTGTGACCAATTATTCACTCTACTTCCATTCACTACCTCTGTATGATGGACTCTTTCGGAGATTCATTTTACATTTTCGTTACTACGCTACGTTTTATTTTAAATTTTGTTCTTATTCATCTCTTCCTCCACACTTAGTTGTCACATAATTTTTTGTTTATTTAAAGATTTAGCTTTGTTATAAAGTAATTACTCTTAAAATTGGAATACGCTTGTGAAAAATCATCTTGATATAAATTACACTGCGTATATTAATATTGAAACGGGAAATACAGTACGATTTAATTAATTCCAAATCCCCTTTCATACTGCCAAATCGTGGCTATAAATGCTTGTCGTCCCGTAGTCGTAAAAAAGGGATAGATAATTAAATTGGCAAAGATATTACTTTCATGAGGAGTATTTTAATCTGCAGGCTGTAACGGTTATTTCAAAATTAATAAAGCTTTGAATTTTATTCTAGTTTTAATAGTTTAGAGATTAGTGAGAATGGGGATGAGCTGGTACCCTTCAATTTCACCGACTATAGAATCTTTGAAACCCTTTGAATTATGTTCTTAAATATTTGACGGATTTTGAGGGGCTTTTAATGGGGTTATTTCCAATTTAGCTCGTACTATTTAAAAAGTGGAACAAACTCGAATGAACCCATTCAGTAATTAAAGCTCCCGAAAATCACAATACCATCGTAGTGTGTTTTTAGTTATCTCTCCGATTCTGAATTTTTAATGATACTATTTTCGTTTATGGAGGTACCATGTCCTAGAGCGGTGCAGAGTGTTTACCGTTAGAGTTCTGATTCTGCTAGCTTAATAATTTACTTAATGAATTGATTGTTGACGAGGTTGAGCTTAAATATTTATGCATCCATTGTAGTCTAGAGTGGTGCTCAGTTGCCGTAATTGCGCGCTTCAATATTAGATTATGACCATTTTAGTTATGCGTTGCAACAGGGAAAGGCGGTGGTTTTGATTCAAATTTACCCATCCTCTTTGTTAAATTAACCCCAGGTTTGACGCTTGCCTAAAGATAAAAAGCGAGCGTATCTATGATTGTTCTCATCCTGAGTTTAAAAGATTTCAGGGAAGAGAGTGCCGGCAGATTTATCGAGCAAATTACGCAAGGAGTGGTAATCTTTTGGAAGCCTAGAAAGTATATTTATTTCGTCCCTCAAGTTAGACCATGCCATAGAGAGTGTCAAATTAGTCATTGAGAATGAAGCAATTTTCTATAACTAATGGAATATGGCTATGAACAAGTTGTAACGTTTATGGCCAACTGGGCTTCGACCCCAACATATTTTGGAAAAAGAATGGCCTTCCCCGGAATAATTATAGCATCAAAGAAAACAAAATATGTAACGTAGAATCAATTAAATACTTAGGCGTCACCATCAGTGAAGACATGTCGTGGGGGAAACACATCAGGGAAATAACTAGTGTAGCAAACCGTAGATTAGGATTCGTAAAAAGGGTTCTAGGCAAATGCGATGAGAGAGTCCGAGAAAGAAGCTATTTTACACTTGTCAGGCCTCATTTAGAATATGCCGCTAGTATATGGGATCCGTGCGAGGAAGGTATGATAAAAGAATTAGAGCGCGTGTAAAGGAGATCTGCTAGGTTTGTTAAATGTCGTTATGATAATTGTATTAGTGTTACGAGTTTAATAGAAGAACTAGGATGGGAATTACTATCAGAACGCAGGTTAAAATTTAGGTTAAACCTTTTAAGTAAATTCGAAACCGATTTGTTCACAGATGACGTTAGATGTATATTAAGAACCCCTGCGTATTATGCTAGGTTTGACCATATTAACAAAATTAGAGAGATAGATTGTCGTACCGATAGATTTAAAATGTCATTTTTCCCGCGTACCATAAGAGAGAACAATAGGCAACGTAGCAAAAGGGATAGGTAGGTGAAACATAGTTAGAATAGTCTGTAGTGCATGATGCATGTAATAACTACCAATAATCCCTTCCTTATTATGTAGATTTTAACCTGTACTATACCGTAGTAACTAATATTCTATTGTAATAACTACTGCAATTACTTGCAATAACTAATAATCTACTGTGGTCTAATGGTCTAACATCGTCGCAAAATCTCCTATCGTCAGTATTTGTGATACTAATCGTATCTCAGAAGAGTGCCCAAAGAAAAAAATCATTATCATTTATCGTTTGATGGGCTCTATGGAGCTTTGGTGTGATATTATAGGCACAAAACTTAAGAAATTTCTCCAAGAGTTGTTTTCTTGGAAATGTAATTGTTAGCTCAAGGCGGAATTATTAAGAATTCATTAAGGCCCATCATGACGTTGATTTCACTTACCTATTCAAAGGAGTTCACCCTGTCGGCTTTTCCCAGTAATGGAGTCCTGACTCGTTTTACTTTAGTAGTACTGTTTAATTTTTGCACTTGACTGTTTTCTGTGAATACAGTATTTTACGATAGGGATTTGCGCTCCTTGACCACTCTGTCTGCTTAGCCTCTTACTTCCATTTGAGTTAAAATTCTTTCGCAGCTAATCAGTATCTAATACCAATTATTAAGAAGCATTAGAATAATGACTGTACGATAGAAAATGCAATATTTAATCTGTCTATATATTTCATTTTTTTAGCAGGTTTTGGCGACCAAAAATCTTTCATTATCCTAAGGGCAGTAAAACCAGTGACTCCTTTATATCAACGAGCTAAAAAAACGTCAATCACATTGAAGTGAAGATAATTAACCGGTCACCGTTTTAATTCATCGAGTGTCCATCTGGCCTTTGGGCTTGTAATGACATATGAAATGTAAACATCTCGGTGTTTCGACTGTATTTTATCTGCAAAGGCACGTGAGCAGAAATTTTAGCCATGCTATACTGGGCTCAATTTAATCCTCTTTAGTTTATCAAGGGAGTCGGTGCAAAAAGTCATGGCTTTGACAGCTGTCAGAACTCATCAAATTACCTCATTATTCATTCACTAAGAGTCAGGATAACTTTAATGGAGAACTACCTATGTCACTTTTGTTGAACCAAATTTCGAAGGACAGGGAAGGAAGTTCCCAGCGGAGTCATTAAAAAAATTAAATTGCTTCATTCACGTGGATACTTACCTTATTTTTGGCATCTCTCTGATTAAAAAAATATTTTCATTCAACTTTTCGCTATTCGTTTCGCAATTTCGACGTTTCATTATTTCTGACAAAGCGCCCAACAGAAGACGTGAAATGTTGAATGGAATTAAAAAAGTCCGGAGAAGCCAAAAAAATTTCAAAATATGAATGAATTGTCCTGTAAAAATATTATAAGCAAAGGAAGTGAAAGTTGTCTATTTTAAGACGGAAATGAGATAAAACTCAGGGAAATCTTCTAGCTTAAGAGATTGTGGATTTGGAAGAATTCTTATTTTATGTTATGTGCTTGAGTTAAATTTAAGGGCGTATTTTTTTGAATACCGCTGAATTTCCAGAGGTGGTGTGAACCTCAGTCATACCATTACATTTCTGTTTTACTGCTTAAAAACTGCTGATTATTATACTGGCCCATGACTCGCAAGAAAGCGTGGTCGGCTGCGAGTCTTGGAACGAGAGATCTCTTCAGCCTGGAGATAAATGATTTTTTTGCGTTTGCCTCTTGATCGGAAGACTCTAGGAGCAAATCCGAGGGTAAACTTTAAAACTCCCACAAAAACTATGGTTTATGTTATTTTTTGGAATATATATCTTTGAGTGACTGCAAGTTGAGCAAACAGATAAAAGAGCCCCTCTGCCTCGAACAGATGATTTATATTAGCTATAAACTTGTTACAGCGAGAACCCTGGCCACAACCTATCAAGCCGATTTTTGCTTCGTAGCCTGCGGTTTTTATCAAAACAATTCGCTATTCAGATTTTGTAAAGCTTAAATCATATATTTCATCGAGTAACTAAGGCTTATATTCAACTAAGATTTTAACATTAAATTTTTATGCTTTTATTAATTAATTAACTTTGACTCAGATTTACTCCTTTAACTTAAAATGGACTTGTAGTTCCAGGTATATTAGTTGCAAGGTAAGACGTTTTCCCACCGTTCATAAATTTTAATTTAGCAAGTGGAATTTTTCTCTAACTGGAGCGTGCAAAAATTGGACTAAAAACATCCAAAGTCATGCGAGAAGAAATATTGCCTCACCATCTGTGAGGCGTGAAAAAAGTCAACACCCTCCAATCATCTGCAGAATTCATCTCCTCTATAACCACGGGCGACGCGCGCTCCACATAAATCCCCAGGGCCACTTCCTCGGTCCATGTCAATGCCTATCCATTCGATAATACGCCAACGGATTAAAGTCGGATTAAAGAACCCTTATCTCTCTCTCGCTCTCACTTTAACATATCCCAACGTCCAGTAATCTCAACCATTTTCAGCCCCAGGAAGTTTGCACTCGACTGCTCTTCAACCCGTCTCCCAGTCACATAATCTTCACCCGCGCCATCAAATCTTCCTTTCCATCACTCCCCACCTCTTCCCAACATTCTCTACCCTTCTTCCCCCCCACCTCTACCTTCACAAACCTCCACTTTTCTCCCGCTGTGAATGACAGTAAGTGAAAATGCGAGAAAAACCTTTTGCCTGGCGAATATGACTTTGGCATCGAAGCGGCAGAGAAATCCCCTTTCCGCACATCCCTCCCTCCCTTTCCCCCGCCCGCCTCCCCGTCCTTTTTCTTTTCCCGCTTTTCCTTTTATTCACGCATCACCCCTTCTTCTTCCCTTTAATCTCCTGTCGACCTTCAAGTTTCTTCGTCTTTTTAATTTCTTTCTCGCGAATCCTTGTAAGACTCGTATTCAGCCTTCGAAGAAATGTATGTACACCATAAATCACCATACCTTAAGGAAATCAGATGGCTGACCACCTAAAATTGACGGAAATATTTCCTAGCCTCATCCCTGTACTTATTATTTATCAATAAAAAGCTCGAATGTTTGTGTGCTTTACTAAAAAAGTCTAAAACTACCAATGTCATTAGGACAACCGATGTAAATTTCTTATACTATTCATCTCATCGGACAAACTGTTTTCATAAATCATTCGAGGTAATAAGATCCAACTTATGAAATTCCCTCCCAGAAGAGGAATCAAACCTATCAGTCAAAGATGTGTAACTTATTACTAAATGCCTCATAAGACAAGTGCCACTTTATCAAATTATCTTTCTTTATAATTTTTTCCTGAATTTTTGTCTTTGTTTGTTCATCATTTCCGTTGTACTGATAGTTTTTAATGGTCTCTACATATTTCTTTGTTCATTATTGTATTTGTTTTTTGATATCTTTAAAATTTATTCGTGTAATGGAAGGACTCAAATTCTTTGTGTTCATTTATTGATCCCTCACAACAATTAAGTGTGTATAGTGTTGTTTTCATGCGTTACTTATTGTTTAATTTGTTTTCTATTCTTAAAGGACACCACGTCCTAGATTAATAAATTCTTTTTCCTCAATTCATTCATTCATTCCCGATCGTTATCGTTTCAAGTCCTTAAACGGTGGAATTAGATCTTTGTGAGGCTAGGTTGATAAACCATTTGGAGCAGGGCGAGAGTGAATGTATTTCAAAACTGTTTATGTTGCCTCTTTTCATAGTTCAGTTATTCATTTCACACAGCTTGTGAGATATCGTTTATGGAGCCAGGATATTAAAAAAATGATGGAGCCTTTGAGTGTCGCTTTGGGTGACGCCCGATGCTAGTAAATGTAATTTTGAGACGTTTCTTGAGCGAATCTGTTATGGCGGCATATGGAGATAGCCACCTGTATGCACGTTTTTATTGCTCACATTCCTTAACACCCCTTGAGATGTAAACAGGATATAAAGAAAAAAAATATTGCATTAAGTTTCACGGTCCATTTATAAATAGTTAGACTGCTCTTGAAAGCTCTGAAGCAATTTCTTTTGACAGTGACTTTTTCCTCTCTAAATGAGCAAATCTTCATTGTAACTAATGTTTGATTAAAGATTTAGTCGGTAAAACTGTTTTTTGTCGTTTGTATTTTGATTATCTTGACTAATACAAACAAAGTTCGATACTGCTCCTTGGTTCTGAAAGATCAGGGTATAAATTTCCATAAGAAACTTAGGTGAAGGAGTGAAGCTCTTATAACAAACGAAATAATAAAGGGGTGAAGTTCTTATTACAAACGAAATAATGAAGGGGTGAAGTTCTTATTACAAACAAAATAATGACGAGAAATGAGAAAACTCTCTTGGACATTTTACTTTGGAAGTATTTTATATTGCGTTCTTCTAAATAAATTTACTTTTTATTAGCTAGAGGGTCAGTCAGCTAGCTAAGTCATTTTGAAAAAATCATGAAAAAAGACTACGCATCCGTTGAGTACCTGTCAAAACGTATTAATTATCCTTAATTGCTGCATTCGTGTGCACGATAATAATGAATACAAAAACATCGAGCTTGGAGCCTGCATGGAGGTAACTCTACGTTGATTGCACTTTTTTACGTTATAGATAGCTTGAAACCTTAGGATGAGAAATCACTAACCTAACCAATGTGAACAACGAATGCTGTTTATTAAAAATGTGATTTAAATTTTGAAAGTGCAAATATGTGGTTATACTCAGTGAACATTTCACGAAAAAGGGTATTCATAACTCTATGTAGGTAATATGAGGAGCCATAAAAAGGTTATGCATTTAGTACAGATTTTGAGCGAGTCGAAGGAAGTCACGTGCAGAATTCACGGCTGAGTTGTTGTCGGGAATTTAAGTGAGCAAAAAGTAAATCTCGGAGTCCTATCTCAACGTGCCTCGGCTTAATTTCGCCTCCCAAACCGACGAGGAAAAAAGGATTTTCTTTGAACAAGCGGAAGCCCAGTTTACACGCGGCTCACACCGCTGAGGAGAAAGAAACGAAATCGCCAAAAAAGCTGCAGGATCGTATCGCTAACCAACACCGACGTTGACAGCGGCGTAACAATATGGCACTCAACCTTCCTGCTATGCAAATTCGGAGCGGAACAAAGGCGGGCCCCTTATATGTCTTTCAGGCTTCCTCTTGAGGCCAAAAATGTGGATTGCCAAGTTCTCCCGGAGCTCAGGAGTATAAAAAAGTGCATTATCATCGCGTCATAATGATGATGACTTGAGGTAAAAAGCCGAGAAAGAAATCCTTTTTATAATTATTTCGTCTCATGTTCCTTTTTTTCAGGCACGTTTTTCGTGGTGAATGGCGTTGCGACTTGAAAAGTAGTCAAGCAGGCTACGAAGCCCAATTTAAAAAAAAGACATGACTTGAGAGACCAGAAGGTTTAGCTTGATTTTAAAAACGCTTTGCGGTCTCTAAAATGTTTTTAATTTTGAGGGTCTCGCGGGCTCATTAGTCAATTTCAAAGTGCTAGGCAGCTCTTTTGAACTCAACCCAAAACCTTTGCAGGACTTTTTTGACTTAGAGAATATAGGCGCGGATATTCAGCATTACCTTTAAATCCTGTGGTTACTGTGTCACTTCCCTTGTATCATTTTTGCTTTTTACTTTGTAGTTTTAGTACATTTCCCAGACACCTTTGATGTGGAGGGCAGAAAATATTTTATACAGCAAAATATCTCTGGCTTTTGCGCTTTCTTAGCTGGCGCTGCTGGAGTGTTTTATGGGAAAGTCAATTTTGAAAGGGAATGGTTTTGTCAGCCTTATTTGCAAGAAGTTTAAGGCCTAATATTTCTTAGGCAGAGATATCGAAAAGTGATTTAAATAAGTTTGAGAAATAAGCGTAAAGTTAAACGCCTAATATTTCTTAAGCGGAGAAAACTAAAAGTAATTGAAATAAGTTTTCATATTCATATCATAAAGATGTTTTTTGTTTCTAGTATATTTTAAGTACCAAAATTGTCAAAGCTATTGGTCTCAGCTGCAATTATTAGCAACTTTTTGACAGTAGTCAAAAAGACTGGAAAAGTTTTAATTGTGTACATCAGGTAACTTGGGTTTTCCCACCTCCATGGATTTCCCAATTTCGGTTCATCATTATAGTACCTACTTCCAATTTTGTCATCTCAGATCACCATGTCGTATCTGAAGGTAAGAAAACGACTCTTTTTTGGCCTTTTGTAAGATACTATAACTCATCCTGATTAGTTTTTTCGGTCTGTGCATGCCAAACCTTAGCCCTGAGAGTAAATTGATTTGGAACTATTTTGTTCACCTATTATCTCATTACGGAGGAGCCGATGAATCCATTATTTTAAAAATTTTACTTTAGGTGGAGGATTGAACATGAGAAGTCATAAGGAAGGATGATAAATAAAATAAATTGCGCGAGAGCCCTTAAAGCATTCAAACAGGCCCCTCAGGGAATAGTGTAGTATGTTGATAGACTAAGATTTTGCCCACCTTTGAACGTGCGCGCATTCAAATTTCAAAGCCACGAGAAGATCGAGGAGATGAGAAATGAGTTTAGGTTCCTGAGGTCCTATAAAACTTACCGACGGTGATCATTTCAACATTTCCTACACTTGCTTCCTCAAACGGATGAATTTTTGAATTGTTCGACTTGAAACATTCCGTTCAGATACAATGCCAGAAATTACGTTTTTAGGATATGTACCGTCCAAAAACCTATCTATCAGAAACCTATCAATTAGCTGGTAAAACAGTTACAGGAGGTACATAATGGCAAGGGGAAGAGCCTACTAAAGATAAAGAAAGTTGTCAATACAATGGTTGTAGGGTTCTGCCAAATTTGAATTTTTCCAACTGTTGGAGATACGTGAATTAATTCTTTGAAGGGGTATCTAGGTCCAAAAGCTCAGATGTGAGGGAGGGGTTATAATCAATCTCGAGGCTCATCCCTAAATTTGGACTAATCTAAGTTATTATCCAAAAGCTCAGATGTGAGGGAGGGGTTATAATCAATCTCGAGGCTCATCCCTAAATTTGGGCTAAACTAAGTTATTATCATGAAATATCATTGAAACCCTCTAGGGAACTGGCAAGGGAACAATCCTTCTGTACCCAAGGGGAGCGAGAATATGAGTTTTTGAACCGCCAGTGACACCCAAGATTCCAAAAAAGTACCTTATTAGATGGTTTATTGTAGGAGGGAGGGGTTTTTCATGACAGGGTTCTCAGCACTATAAAATCCTTATCATAATTTTTCCCTGATTCTATGCAGTGTTGGAATGAATATTTCTTGTCTGTGTGGCCTCTCGACCACTTTCAGTACACGTAGGTGAGAGGTCCATGTAATTCACTAATGTAAAAATGTATACTAATCTTTCGGTGACACGAGGGGGGGTCTTGGTTTTCAAGATTCCAAAATGCAACCATAGAATTTTCATGCGGATAAAAAGATTTTTTACATTCTCAAATTTCATCCATCGTTAGGAATATTATAATGAAACTATTTTAATTGGTATAAGCCTTCCAATCTCAGGTGAGGATGTTATCATATGGGTTGGCACTCATTGTGAGATGATCCCCTGTAGCTTCCCCTTGAATTTATAGGGCTATTCCTGCATGTTGCGTAGGGGAAACATAAGTAGCTCTAAACGTTAAATGTGGTTCCAATGAAATATTGCCTGATGAAGAATGACGCCTTTTTAAAATATACAGGATCTTTTCCAACTCTTATTCTGTGGGAAAAATTGTGTTAGTTCCTTCGCCATTGAAACTCGCTGATGGCATGTTTCGATTAATAAGTTAAGTATGTATGTAATTTAGTGACCGAAAGAAATTCTCATTGATTTTTTAATTTCTATCTTATCAAACGTTACTGTACGTAAAACTTACAAAGTTTTGTTAATTCCTGAGCATGGAAATGTTTTACAAAGTTGAAGCTGAAACAATGGATTTTGTTAAACATTATTCTTTCGTATTTTGCTGCGCACGCAATATCTGTTTAAAATATCATTAAAATGTCTAGAAAATTTGAAAATAGGTTTGGTGTGAAGCACCAACATTTAATTCATAATTTAGCTCAGAAAATGTAAAATAATCTGCTACAGCAGATTTTTTCGCGTATAAATATCTACAAATATTGTGATTCTTTCACTACAAACTGCTAGTTTTGTTGTATATGAAACCTCTAACGTGGAATATAGCAATATTGCTGATTGCATCTGCTAATTCATGCATCAAAAGATCATGTTTAGGGTAAAAAGCATTGTAATGTACACTTGGTTAACCATGAAAACAAAAGTACAAGAATAATGTGAGTGTTATGGGTTTTTACCTTTCAGTCAAACTATATTGAAGGAGAAAATTCTAGAGTATTCGTTTGCATGAATCACAAAGCTTGCATAAATGAATTTTTTTCCAAACATTGCATTTAACAAATGATGTGGTACGAAGTCACTCGCACGGGTACATCAACCTTCAACCCACGGGTGCATCTTCCTTCAAGGCGAATTCGCCTTGAAGGAAGATGGCTTGGTGGTGTAACTGGCTAACACACCTGACCGACTATTGGGAGATCCGGGATTGAATCCCGGTCAAGTCAAATGATTTTTTCATAGCAAATTTCAACCCTGGTGTACTTGCATAAATGGTTTATTTCTGCTCCTTACCTCTAGCGTCTCTTAAGCTGATATTTCCTAGTACAACCTGACTTCATGTAACTCATCTTTGGGTTATTGACTGAAAACTTTCTTTAAGGGTTGAGAAGGAATAAGAACACAATAAAAAAGCAAGCAGTAGAGAAAATCGTATAATGTCCCGAAATATTTCCATAATTTTTCATCACGATTTTTATTTAACATATTAAATAGTGGGACATCAGTGAGTCAGCTGCTTCGGTTTTCCTTGTTTATAAATAGGGAATAGAGGAAGAGTAAACGAGTTTTTTGCATAAAATAAGGGAAAAACCGCTGAAGATTTCCTGAATCTCAGCGTATTCCTCCAACTCGGAGAGTGCAACTTTACCATCTCTTGTATAAAAATAATTATCGCGGCATTTTATTCCGAGGGAGGTCTGGGTTTGGAGCAGGGATAAATGAAATTCCTACGAGATAACGATCCGGGGGAAACATTTTGCCGTCATTCCTCCGAGTGGAATGGGGAGGGGTGGGTCGTTAAATATTTCAAACATCTCCACCGTCGTCCTCGTTCCTTTTTGAGCTATAAAAATTCTATCGCGCGGATGAGGGGAGAGTTGAGAGTAAACGGGGATGGGCAACAAACCCCCTCTCTGGCCTCACTCAGCGATTTCCGGCTTTTGTGCTCCCAAACACAGCTCCCCTCTCCTAACTTAGTGCATGTCGTGACCACGAAGAGGTATGACGACAATTCGCGCGCCACATCCATTCGTGGGAGCCGGCTCACTCTAGTCGTAAGAACTTACGACATAACATGAGGAAAAAGGGTGCCGTGATGACTACTGGAGATACGTTTCTCCCATCCACCAGACCTGGGCTCGAAGCTAGTAGGTTGGGTATTACTACATCTCCATAATACCCTGCGAGCTGCCGCATGGGCGTGTGGCTGAGTGTTAGGTCACCAGCCTTGTATAGATGTAAGTTTTCGGAAGGTGAAATGGTGACTTATATTATGGGTGTGTATTTAGTGGAGCTCAGTTTTTATTGTGGTCGCTTATTGTGAGCGGAAAGAAAGAGTTTTTTGTACCTATCTGTTCAGTGATGTGTCTTTATGTTATTTTATCGCTTCTGTCAGACCTAGAGATGTGGTGAGGCGTCTCGATAATATGTGTTGATAATATCTGTGTTGCTCTGAAAAAAGGGATTGGGGAAAGACGACCGATAACTGAGATAATTTGCACATTTTAAGATTGATGGGTGAGTGAAGGGTTTGATGGAGAAATAGCGGAAGGGTGGAGAGAAAGCCGACGTCTACCGTGTTAGACTGCTTAAAAACGAAAGATGCCAAGGGTACCACAGTTTATAATCCTGTCCGACGGAAGTAATACGCATGATGTACTCCGCAAGTCACACAAAAATGAATCGGGATTCCTGAATGATAAAATACATTTTTTGTCCTTACTGACTGATGTAACCCTCCCAGCAGTCCATACCCGGAGATCCGATTTGGAGACTTTTTTATCTCTAGAATATTTTACTAGGAGGAGTACCATCACGTCATATATAGTTATAATGCATGGCTGCCTTTTTTTGGGAGACTAATATGGTGGTTTCCCCGTTGCCTTCCACATCACAGTACCCCGATCGTTCCCGTGAGCTTTCACTCCCGCCCGAAACTTAGGCTGTTGATACCGGTCCGATCTCCCTGATCTGCGCAATCAGTGCCTTCTGCTGAGACTGCTGCCTCTCAGAAGTGAGGCCAAATTCGGGTAGCGTGCAAAAGATGGGAAGCCAGGACTTTTTTTCCGTCGAACCTGTGACCCTCGGAACAGGAGTCGAACACACTACCGCCGGTCTAAACAGGACCACTGATAAAATGAATAACACATTAAAAAAAAAATAATCTGGTACCAATGGCTTCAACGCATATTGGTCATCCTCAAGCACAAATAATTGAAGACACTTCTAGGAATGTATATACTTAAGAGTAGGATGGAGAAAGGGAAGATTTATATGCTCACTAAAGGGTGAAACTAGGGGGAAAGATTTAAGGAAGTTTATAAATCACCGAGGAAATGTGTAAAGTAAATTATTCCTGAGTACGACGTCTGTGCTTTGAAGTTGATAGTACGAAATAAAAATATCTGCAAACAGTGTGAATTGTTGTATACTATCAGTTAAGATTCGTTTTCACATTAGTGAAGCCGATTTCATGAATTTCATTGAGATTCCTTATTGATACATGAAATATGTTCGGAATTCGAACCCGGTCCATCTAGATAGGTAGCCAGTACTCTAGCAATCATCCCAACCCGACCCATAGTGGTTGGAGGCGGTGGTGTCTTTAGTTAATTTAAGCTCAATTCCTTCCTCAAACCTATCTCACCGTTCCATTTCCTCGTAGATAACTGTCAAAAATGCTGAATTCTCGGCGATAACACTGGTACCTAACTATTTGCACGACACTGCGCTTACTTTCTTTTGAGGTCAGGATATCGATTCCGAAATGAATTGCGGTTTTGGAATCGCGAAGTAATTTATTTGCTTTTTGATGAGAGCGATTTTGAGTGACGGAGTGAATAACTGACTAAATGACTGACGGACCGAACTTAAGCGACTGCCAGGTAGGTTTGACTGGGATGACTGCTCCCAAGTGAATGCCAGGAAGTCGGTGGTCGTCTTCTCCAGTTCCGCAGTAGCGCCTCTCACGACTCCTCCCGAAAAACAATTGAATTGCCTCTGGTGTGAACAATAACTTTCGATTACATACTTAAAATTTTCCTGTACAAGCTTAATTCATTTTCTTAAGTTTTATTCATACAATGATTGTTTCGTAAACGAACTCCTGATCTTTTTACTTCGAATATCTTATCTCTTAAGAGTTTCTCCGACCACATTCAAGAATGTCTTTCTTAGTATCTCAATCCGCTATTATAAAAGTGCTTTGTTACTAGACTCTCTGGATGTGCCCAAACCAATGAAACTTCCTTTACTTCAGACTTGAATAATCGAGCTGGAACGCTCGCGAACCTGTCGTCACAAAAATGACACTACGCGGAAGCTATCCCGAAAGCTATCATGATTCAAGACCACTCCGCGGAAGCTTTCACAACAACACCCCTTTCATAATTGTCCATTACCGGAGCATCCACTACACTAGGGCTCAGTATCCTGGCCTGTCCTCTGAATTGCTTAGGGTAAGCCGGCCATTACGTTATGTACTAGTCTATAAAGTGCACGATGCCACTGCTCTTAAGTTGACTGACCTATACTTTGTCCAAGGCGTGACTGTGAAGAGAGATGACAAGAATATTTCCGTGCTGCAACCCTTCGAAATTAAGAATTAACGAAGGAGTAAGACTAGGATGCAACCTCACCAACACTGTTCAACATGCACTACGTTTACTAATCGAACTCGGGTCGATTTGGCCGGTTCCGCTCGGTATAGTAAACGAATCGGGCTAGAGGGATCGATAAGAGAAGTGGGCTAACTCGGCCCACTTTTTCTGCCTGTCTGTGATTTCAAATCGATATGAACCGATTCAAATAGATATTTCAATCGATTTCGCATTGGTAAACCACGCGATCCGAATCGGCTGGCTTAGAATGTTCGGATCGGTCCTAGCTCATATCGATCTAAGTTCGACTGATAATCGTAGTGATGTACTTGGAGGAGGCCATATGAGAAGCAGAATAAATAGGATTGAGCGGGATAAAGATAAATGGGGAAGAAATAACATGCTCTACTTTGCAGACGATATCGCAGTCATAGTTGGAAATCACAATGATCTTCAAAGGTCACTAAACGTAATGGACCAAGTTATTCAAGAATACAACATGGCAATAAATAAGGCGAAGACAAAAATCCTAGCATGCGGAGGAGAGAAGCTGAATGTAGAAGTCACACTGAGAGGAGAGAATTTAGAGCAAGTGGGTTCCTTCACCTATCTCCTACCATCACGTGGGAAGGAAGAGGTACTACGGACATCAATCGGAGTATAGCCCAAGCTAAGAAGACGTTCATGGGGAAAAGACAACTGCTGAGCTCAAAGAAGATAGGACTATAAACCAGGAAAGAGTAAGTGAAAACATTCATGTGAAGTGTAGCACTCTATGGATCGGAAGCATGGATCATTGGGCAAGCTGACCAGAATAGACTAGAGGCCTTTGAAAGCTGGAGCTGGAGGAGGTTGGTGAAGATAAAATGGGCGGACAAAATAAGATATGAAGTGTACAGAAGAGTAGAAGAGGAAAGGACCATATGGAACACCACACAGAAAAGAAGAACCAGATGAAGTGGGCACATACTGAGACACAATGCGTTTGTGAAGAACACGTTGGAAGGCAAAATAGAGGGGAAAATCCTCAGAGGAAGACCCAGGACCAAACTAAGTGGAATGTACATGGGAAGAGGTACCAGGGGGTAAGGGAAGTGGTATTAGACAGGGAACGGTGGAGGTCTGCAGTCAACTAATCTTAGGATTGCACGACCAATGATGAGCCGTTCATAAAATATGCCCCGTTGTCTGCTCCATCGAGGATTGTGCGGATGTAAAGCTCGTTGTTTTGGAGCGCGTGTCGACCAGGGGGCGGGGATGGGGGGGAGGGGGGTCTGCGTGGCCGACGGTGGACGGGTACGGGGGAAGGGAAGGATTTCGTTCGACCTCTAGACAGACGCCATCGTCAAAATGCCCGCTTCGGAATAACCCGTCGGATTCCGGAAAACGCAAATCTCGTCTCTCCTCTCCCGTCTCCCCTCCCTCTTTCCACGCACAGTCCAGCAATTCCATCGATTCGTTATTTTCGCGTCGACTCCATGATTTTGTTTCTCGGTGTCATTTTTTTTTTTTAATTTTCATTTTTGCTCACTCACTCACACGCCCTTCCTCGCTTACTGCGATGCTTCTTTTTTGTTCCCCTCTCTTTTCTTCCATATCCTGATCGTCCGATTGATTCGCTCCAATCCGACGACAATTGAATACTTCCCTCACAATACTCATTTTGTCCTCGGAACTTCGGCATTTTCATCAGATATTTTTGGGGGAAATGAGAAAGTTTTCGCATTAGTGCTGTTCCATGGCGCGAATCGTAATTCGCACAATGCGTTCATATGAATTAAATCTCGGCCGTGGAAAAAATTTCAACGCTAGTGACATAATGCAAAAACTTGACGGTATATTAACATAACCGCTCATAAGCTGCCAGTATCGGTACCCCGAGCTTTGCTCTTCACATGATATGCACCAATTACTTTAAAAATTAAATAGAAATTTATGCTATTTATAACAATTATCCTGACGTTTTTATGTATATTTCTCATAAATAAAAAAGTAGTTTATAAAAATTCTTATAGGTCTTCTGGCTGAAATAACTAAAGGAGCTGCTAATATATATTTGATTACAATAAAACAGAATGAGGAACTTCGATAACTTACATTTCAATACCGTCATCTCCTCTTGCCGTTCTTTTGACCTTCCCTTTTTATAGTTGGTATCATGGAACCCTCGTCCTCATGCCCCGTAGCTGGGTTATGTTAAGATATAGATGCTAATAAAATCAATCCAGATTAAGTAGGCTATTCTGTAAAATTAAATTCCTCTCGTTTTTTTTAATCTATCACAAAAGTCTGTCAGCCACCTAATTGTGCCCACAAAATTCTACCTATTCGTTTCATTCGCGAATGAAAACTTGAAATGTATGCTTGTAAATATTGTCAATAATCAAAGGAATTGAGGAAAAAATTACATTTTTTCACTCCATTGCGAATTTCCATTTTGAAACAAGAAATAAGTAGCGGATTTTATGGGGTAAAATTGAAATATCTTGTTTATATAACATATTGAGTTATTGGCAAGGTATTTAACCTATTGTTGATTAAATGCGTAATGAAAACAGCACATAGGCCGGGTTTTCTTCCTGGCAGTAAATGGTTATTAGCAAAATAATACTTCCGCTGCCTGCATTTTAAGTATCTGTTAATTAATGTATAGTAGCGAAGGAGAGAAATCGGTAAAAGCGGGTTAATTTTTTTTAGATTGCATGAAAGAAAAGATGGGATTTTTTTTAGATTGCATGAAAGAAAAGATGGGATCGCAAATTCCTTTTTACTTTTGGATTTGTAGGCGAGTCTTTTCAGAGTGACGATAAATCTCGTTGACTGAAAATTTAACAAATACAAACCTACCTTACGCCATCCTTGTCTTTTGTGCAGCATGAGTGTTGCGCTAAGATTTTCCATGAATGTCACCATTGGCGTCAAGACATTGCGATCTACGTAAACCGCTTCGTTATGTTCCTATCTTTTCCCTCGTGCGTTGGAAATTTTCATTTACTAAAAATCATTTTCTTGGTTGGTTTTGTTATTTGGAGAGGGTGGGAGTGACGTACAACTGAGGTAATTTGCGTCACTGAGAACAGGTCAGCAAGGAAATGGACCACCTGAGGTGTGTGGAGGAAGGCTGGAGAGAAATCCGGTATCGGGATTAGCCTGCCCTTATCGTGAGACGCCAAAGGTAGCGCCAATTTGCTTAATTCTTCAGCTTATGTGGCGCAGGCGTTTGTATAGAAATCGATGTGGGTAAAGGCCAAGAATTATAAGGCGGCGTAATCAGTATTACGGGTCTTGATATACTGTCGCCGCTATTGTTATTATCAGTAGCGAGCTTAGTGAGATGGTGAAAGTTTAAGCTGAGGGAGAAATATAACTGCGACAGCATGCCCTCGGAGAGATTGGAATAATTCTCCGGTTAGCTTAATCCGTGGATTCGAATGAAAATGTTAATTCGTCGGACGCTTCGATACCGCGAGAATAAACATGTTATATGTGCATGCAAATGATAATGGCGAATGCTAAAATTTGTGGTGGCCGTATGCAAACACGCAGTCGCGTCGTCTGAGTCCAGACTAAATGCTGTTGTTTCCGTTGTTTTTATGCCCGTATTTTATTGAATCACGATAGCATTTTAATGGCGGAGTGATTTTTTTTCAAAATCGTCATGATAACTCGGAAATACATTTATCAGAAGTGGAAAAAAGCAATATCATAATTGGTGTAAATTTTTGTTGCTTACGTCATTGATTTTTAATGTATGAAACCTCTTTCAGTGTATGAAATTGAAGCAAGCAATGGAAAATATCCCATTTGCTTGATTTCTCTGTTATGTTGAACACTCGGGTGTGCGCGCACATTTTTTAATCAAGGTCTCTCCATTTGTTGTGTCACATTTTATGGGTATCTTGTATTCCCTCACAATTTTTCTTCCTGTTTTAAAGAGTTACCTCGCTACTTCAAAATATGGCATAATGTAATTGTGTTGCCTGCATTAGCTGAGAAAATTTCATTGGCTGAGTGCTCCCCGTTGTATGACGAGTTATCAGTTATTTTGTTGCCAAGTTCCGACGTGACCTGCATTGCAGTTGAGGAGGAAATCAATATTATTTTGCATTTGGGCAGGCTGCTGCATGATTACTGTGTGAGTCCTTTATATGTTCATGCATGAGATTCAAAACACCTGAGAAACGTAAATAAATGATTTAAGATTTTCCCGGTGTATTATGTTTAAATATCTTTCTCGGGCTTCGCACCGGGTAATGTTTTCAAAATCCGCCGACGTTTCGGAAAACGACTTGTTTTCTATCTTCAAGGCACGTGTTATTTCCGTCTTGACCACTATAACACTAATATTAAACCGGCCGTTCATGCCCCTACAATGAGGGTTGCGATCCCTATGATTGGCTGACGTGTTCCGCTGACCGTTGAATTATTTTCTCATCTTTTTAATACATTTGATTACAGACCACCAGGTATTACTCAGTTGGAATCCGGTGTCTCTATTAAAATTAGGTGGGTGCATCGTATCTCGATGGCCTCTTTGATAATGCAGTCCCAGTAACGGTGTGCGCGACAAAGGTTTTTTTGCATCGGTCCATCTAATGGCATGGTCTTCATTGATGCTGTGTTCCGCCTTTATCAAAGAGGCCATCGAGATACGGTTGCACCCACATAATTTTAATAGAGACACCGGATTCCACCTGAGTAATACCTGGTGGCCTGTAATCAAATATATTAAAAAGATGAGAAAATGATTCAACGGTAAGCGGAACACGTCAGCCAATCATAGGGATTGCAACCCTCATTGTTGGTACATCAACGGCCGGTTTAAAATTAGTGTTATAGTGGTCACGATGGAAATAACACGTGCCTTTAAAATGGAAAACAAGTCGTTTTCCGAAACATCGGCGGATTTTGAAAACATTACCCGGTGTGAAGCCCGAGAAAGATATTTAAACTTCAGAAACGTATTTTTACACCACATCTATAGTATTCCTGTTTGTATTTCTTGCCGTCCATATTTTTCATCATCCTGCAATGCTTCAATTTCACTCAGCAATCATGATGTCGGATCGGGGTTCGGAGAAAAAACTTTTACTTCTCTTTTCACTTAAAATAAAAAAGGCCATTAAAATGAGTAAGCGAACTCGTGCATTGTATTGTTAATGAGTGACGAACATACCTGTGGAAGGCTTATTGCATTGCAGTGGGATGTGTCCTTGTGTCGTAGGTCGTGCGAAGCCTTTTAATGAATTTCATGTCCGTTGATATTTTTGCAAGTGAAGCAAAAGTTGAAAGTTGTCCACGCAATGGGGCCTAGTTATGGATTCTCTCCTTACGGTGAGTGGTGCCTCTTAAAAATAGTACTACATGTTAGTTCATTTGGTACTTTGCAGGCATACGTTTGACTGTGATAGAACTTAGGTCACTAATTCTAGAAAGATGGCCAACAGTCACGTCCGTGCTGCCACGTGTATAGCTATTGTGGACAGCCTTCCAGCAGTGAAGCATTTTCTCCCAGAATAATTAAATCCATATTTGCCAAAAATTCCAGCCCTTTTACATGGGAATTGGTACGTGTATGCACTCCAGAGAGAGCTAATTTGAAAAATGAGGAGTTTGTGACACATAAATCTCGACAAAAAGTTAACTGTGTGCAGTTTGTATGTTTCCTCCACTATTTTTGAAAATTAATCGTATTGTTACCGCAGTAAATTCTTCGGGATTACAAAAAAAACCTACCGCGCGACAGGAGTTTTGAAGGAATTTTAAACCTACCGCGCGAAAGAAATGTGTCAAGTTAATGATTTATTTAGATATTTTAATTTAACTATTTAAAATTTCTGACGTATAAAGTTTTTTATTGCACCATTAATAATGCAATATTTTATTTATGTGTCCTACAGCTGGTGAAATTAAAACGAATAATTCGAATATGGTCTCTATTACGACTAGGGAACTATCTCGCTCAAACTACTGTAATCGAATATTTAGTCAGATAACTTTTCATGGAATATGGTGTCAAGTCAAAACGCTAGCGTTAACTGGGCGTCATGATTTTCTATAAATCGGACCTTGAGTTCGGCAAGGGAGGATAAGAGGTCGTATTCACAATTTTGTTCCGAATGCAGTCGAGTGAAATGGAATCTATTGCTTTCATATTCATGTGACACTCGGGACAGTGTGATTCTTTTGTCAAAGGTACCGAGGCACGATATCCGGCAATAAAGCTGGCCTTTCGACTCGAAAAGTCATAGAATCGAGGTCATGGTTTGTATGAAATTTTCGCGATCTGTTGGACACGAATTGCATAGGCACTCTCGGGCTTAATATCGCCCAGTATTTAACCTCCTCGAAACGATCCCTCCGGCTTGAATGCGAGCCGAAAACGAGGATTCAAAATCAGAAAATGGCGACGGGCGATTCAGAAGACAACAGCAATTTGACGATTTTCTACCGCATTCAGTCGGACAAATCCCAATCCGAGGAGGAGGGAGGGGAGAGGAGGGGGGGGGGGCTCTAAAAGCGACCCGATGGATGGACGAATTTCGTGTATTGCGCGACCACCATTGTGGTATTTAATTTCCGTGGGTCTCCCTTGTTAACCTGTCCGACTCTGAGAGTAATATTCAAAGGGGCCGGTCGGGGGGTGAGACTTCACGGGCCATTCCAATAAACCTCTCATTCTTTATGGGGAGGGAGAGAGGAAATCGATCGTTGGCGGGTTTTGGGGACTCTGCGAGAGCAATTTTGCTCTTGTGTATATGGCCATCCATTCTCACGGCCACGCCGCTGCTGAAAGCCCGTCGTTGTCGTCGTGTTTTTTTGTCCTCCATCTCGCAAACACACGAAATGCGCCTTTCCTGTCTCCTTCTCATACTCTCTGGATTCTTCCCGCCAATGTCCCTTCGCACGTTCGTGGTTCGCTTGTTTTGAATCGGTGAACTGAAGACAATACGTGGTGTATGAAATTTGCGTTTTTTGAGAGATAACAATCAAAATAATCTTACGATGTATCATCCTAGTACATATTGGTTACCGATTTATGAGGCCCAGCATGGAAACAGCCTGTGGTTAGTGATTCTGATGACACTACGGTAGTATAGTGTTGTTGGTACGTCTTTCTATCTAGTATGATTTCTCTGCTCGAGTGCCTAATTCATATAAGCTAACATTCTGCATTTAAAAATGTGTTTTAATCCTTCATGTCGCAAACACACGAAATGCGCCTTTCCTGTCTCCTCCTCATATTCTCTCGATCCTTCCCGTCAATGTCTTTTCGCACGTTCGTGGCTCGCTTGTTTTGAATCGGTCTACTGCAACACTGCAACCAATGCTTGGTGTAAGAAATTTAGTGCGTGTTTCGAGAGGTAACCATCGAAACGATCTTACGGTGTAACAGCCTAGTACATGTTGGTCACCAATTTATGAGGCCCAGCATTAAAACAGCTAGTGATTTCTGATTCTGACGATACAACGGAAATATAGTAATTTAGCACCTCTTTCTATCCAGTATGCTTTCTTAGCTCTGGTCCATAATTTAAAAATTTTTACGTTCCACTTTTAGTAATTTTACGTTTTCAGAAAAATATAAAAGTTTTTTGACCAAATATGTCATATGTAAAGATATGTTTACCCTAAATTCCCGCTGGACCTACCACGTCCGTGAAATGCTTTCCTCTCATGTACTTCCGATCTCTTCGAGAATAAGTTAAATGCAGGATTTTGTGTACACAAGTGAATGTTTTCTGCAAAGCAGACAGTTTAGAAGAACCAGTAACTTAATTCTTTTCCAAACTTATAATTATTGACTGCCATGTTTTCAGCTAACAATTTCCATTCTTTCTCTGGTACAAAATAAAATGCAGAAGCGAATTTCAAACCTTCACTTAAAAAAGAGGGAGGTGCTGAGAAGCTTCATTTTTAAACAATTTAATACGCTTCTCTACTAAGCTTTGTCACGACAATAGGAATTGAACCTTGAAGTTAGGATTGGTATTGGTAAAGGGTAGCTTAGTAATAGGATATTTATTTTGCCTATTAATGAACTGGTTCCTCAAAGTAAGGCGTGAATCGGTCACTTACTCTGGCTAACTGTAGGTTAAGGTTTTTGACAGATTATTTAGATTTACCTCAATCGGTTTAGTTACACTGCCAGAAAGCAAGACCATATCGGTCGAGCTATGTAATTCTTCTG
Source organism: Ceriagrion tenellum (assembly GCA_963169105.1). Lineage (NCBI taxonomy): Eukaryota > Metazoa > Arthropoda > Insecta > Odonata > Coenagrionidae > Ceriagrion > Ceriagrion tenellum. The sequence continues at coordinate 45,496,244 of OY720636.1, read as the reverse complement.
CCGGTAAATGTCAAGAGAAGCAATGGGGCATTATATCGTGTATAGATCGTTTGTCGCCGTTAACTCACGTTGTGATGACGCAGGACTGCATGAAATCCTGGGCAGAGAAGTAGAAAGAGATACATAGTCTGACGAGCTTTCATCGAGAAATTTCGCGATTGGGGGGGAATACGAATGTTTTCACCCCTCGCATGTACTCAGCGCTTTGCGGATGATGATTTTATTTGGCGGTTTGCTGGATGTTTTTCACGAAGCTGATTTATGATCGGATAAGCTTCATATCGCGACAGTATGAGTGCGGGAGAGAGCGAATAAGGTCTGTTGGAAAATATTTAAACTACGGGGACAAAACGATTTTTGCCCATAAATCTCGAACTTCGGTTAATCGACTGAAAAGCTAACTGGCGGAACGGACGCGAAACGAGGCTTGCCCCCTGGCCAACGGATGAATACATTTTTGCTGAAGAGTTGTGGGTGTTATTGAAAAAAAAAATTCATTTCGGCTTCGGTAGTGGGTGAAGATGAAGGCTCCATTAGTTCTCGCGACATTACCCTTAAATGATTCTTTTTACCCGACTATTGTTTATTTTCTTTGTTGTTTATTTAAATACTAAGGTAACTGCTATTCAGTAGTGCGGTGATTATCAAAATAATTCGTTTTTTTTGCTGGTAAAGAGATTTCTGACCAAGCACGTGGTCAGATTTTTTTCAAGGTTAAGGGGAAGAGACGACCACAATCAAAACTCCTTGCCACGGATCAAGTGCAGACCACAAAGCCCCTGCGGCCAACGTTTAGGGGTGGCGTGAGGGAAATCTCCCCTCGTCCCTCCCTTCCAAACTTCCTACCCCTGGCGAAAAGCGTAGAACATGCACAAATTCAATAACTTTCGCTAAAATTTACTTTTTTGTATGCTTTTTTATATCACTCTTCCGATTTGTCATTTTTTAGCTCCAATCATTCCTCGTTGCGTAATAATGAATTTCCTACATCATAAATTACCCTTGCATCGATGTTTTGAGGACAGAGAATCAACAAGATGTAGTTCATGCTAATATTCTGAGGTAAATTCTCTTCAGAACATAACTTATATTTTAAAAGCTGTACGTAATTGCTTCTGGTGAATGGAGGGCATTCATTTTTGAGAAAATGAATGCCCTCCATTCATTTTCTCAAAAATTTATACAAGTTCTTTGGTTAAAGATAATGGTTTATCTATTTTAGTGATACACTTGCGCAACCACATCTTTGACGAGCAGGAAATAACCATTATAGAGAGATATATTTGTCTCACAGCGAGGAAAGTAATTATGCTGACATACCTCGACCAAATAAAGGCAGCACTGAGGGAGTGCGTGGGAGGCGACAGCTGGACTTTTTCCTGCCAGGAATTTTGCTGCACTGCCATCGGAGTCATTTGCAAGTCGCATGTGTAATCAATGGTTCTCACTTTGTATCTCAACCGTGAAATTTAGCTTCACATCTGGCGCCTACCACCTAAAAATAAATATGCGTTATACTCCGCTTGCCGTATGGGACGTGTGGCAGTGAGGTATTGGATTTTAGCCATTGTAAAGGGGGGGATTATTGAAATGGAATAACAAAGTGTTAACGTAATGCCTTAGTGTCTCGATCTATATTTTGTACCATCACCTTTAACAGTCGGTCCACATTGCGATTCCGTATTCGTATTTTTTCAAATGGGAACTGCTTTTCCAATGTGTCGTATCCTCAGTCCTACCTTTCTTGTCATCCGGTTAAGTTGAAAAATAGCCTTGAAATATTCCGTAACTCTGGCTTCAGAGAGATGTCCTTTAATATTAGTTTTGCTTTTCCAATCTGATCATCGAGTGATGAGTAATGTTTCCTTGTTATTAAATATAACCCAATGAAGGCTGGTTAATCTCAAAGGAAGTACTCGGAAATAATAGTGATAATTCACATTTTCAGCACGGTGGATTCTGTTTTCATCAGAAAATCTTTGCAAATTAAAAAAAATCGAAAATCTATCGTCCCCAGAGGTAGGCAGGGCTACCATTTTCCCCCCTATGCTTGGGACAACATTCACGACCACCTCTGGTGACTCGGAATATTTCCCGCTATCTTCCTCTCGTGGAAAATACTGATCCCTGCTACTCTAAAGCTGAAGAGGCTTCGTGGGTTCTTTCGCCATTAAAATGTTTCGGGAGGGGGAGGTATGCGGTCAGTTTGTGGTCGAACTTCATGCGCGGCACTTTAAACGAATGCCAAGTTTCACAATCCTATTAAGTCAGATTGTCTACCAGGAGGGATGGAACTCGTAAGAGATGCATTAAATTCCTCTTCCGATGGCAATGGAGACGGCAATTCTCACCGTTAGAGTCGGCTTTTGAAAATATTACCTAGCCACTTATTTCCCTTGAAAAGAGAGAACTTCTACACCTGTCTGTACTGTAGTAAATCCCTCATATGTTGTCTCCTCTATCAGTTCCAGGGATTGTGAAATAATGAAAATTGTCACCAAAGTAACTTCATTCTTTCTATTTTTCATCAGAGTATCTTCCTACATTATACATACTTGTAAAATCAGGGGTTCTTTAATGCAGCGCCGATAAAGTTCCGTATTTTTGCACCGTTCCATTTTCTTAATTTACGATCTCCCCGAAGTATATGATTTTTAATGAAATGTTTACTTTTTCTCTCTCTTCTTATAGGTACGGCTTCGGGGCGATTTGCTACCGTGATAATTTTATCGCAGCGCATTTCCCAGAAGTAAGATATGGCCTCCATAAAGAACACCTCGTTTTAACGTAGTAATGATCCAACGAGAGATCCTCAGTATTCTATTTAGTGGCAATTTCTCCGTATGTAGCGTGTACAGCAAGCGGTCTATTTTTTCTGCCTACGATGGAGTTAATGTCGTTCATATAAATAAGGACGAACAGGGTATCTATCACGATTCCTAGTGGGCTGCCGTTCTAAAACCTGTGAGTTGTCGACTACTGCTTTTTTTGCCGTCAGTTAACAATTATTTGATTGAAGTAACTAGATATGGAGAGGGTTGGATAAATGGCGAGAAGGACAAAAGAGGTGGTACTGGAATTTTGGAAAGGAAAGGAAGCTGGTGGTGGAGGTTCTGAGGAGGGAGAAGAGATGGATGGAGGAAATTTTCGAAAAGATAGGGAATGTTGAAGGGAATAATAAAGAAGAGAATACTGGGGATGAGAAGAAGAGGAAGGCAGGGGATTGGAATTCTGGGCAAAATAAAAAAGGAAACGATATGAGGAAGTCGAGAGAGATCTAATGGTGGGTCATCCGTGGGAATGAAAACGGAAATATGTGCCAGATAACAGGACATTAGGATAAGTAGTGTCCCCAAACCTACCAATCTGCTTGTAGAATACTCAAATGAATGCATTAGGACTACATCAGATATTGAAGAAAGTTTTTCCCCGTATTAACCTACGGTGCTACTTTAAATTTGTATAGCTCTGTACGTACCTGCATGCAAATGCGAACCGTCGTAAAAAACGAACGCGCTCCTCGGCCTGCCGAATCCGGACGTGGGAGGAAGAAGCAACCGAGACTGCATACCCGTATCCGATTTCGGGTATCCTCGTCATTTCCTCTTTAATATTTTTTCTTTTGTCCAGACAACGGTCCTCTCGGTTTGTTGATCATCATCATCCCGGATGCGGCCCACGGAGCGGTACGGTTTTCGCCGCCGCAACCAGCGTGGGCAGCACTCGAAAAATTTCCCCAGCACCATGGTGGGAATTTCATACTATATATATATTTTTTTTAGAAAGAGCTGCGCGGCGACTTGTGGGTGGGATGTGTGAGAGTTCGAGGGAAGTGGGAGCCGTGAAACAAACTAGCGGGGAAATATATAGTGCGGGCGTGAAAGGGGAAAGGTAATGGTTGAGTGTGTTTTGGGTAAAAGAGTGAGAGAGAGGGAGAGTCAGGGATCCAGAAAACCATGGTGGGAAAAGGAAAGGTCTGGCCCGATATATATCGAACGATGCAAATAGTGCCGTCGTAAATATCTCTTTGGTTGTTTCGATAGTTTTGGGATCAACACTGTAAAACCATGCGATACTTTTTGTGAGAAACTTTGTTCACATTCACTTTGGCCACAAACACAATAATAGAGGAAACTTACAGGGGGGTAAAAAGACGATAGTAAAAAGAAAGTTTTACTGGAAACGTTTCGGGTGTTAGCCCTTCCTCAATCACAGAGAGGACGTGTTTCGTCTTAAGGTACGCACAATATTAAGAAACACGCTTTTTAATTACTAAAAACCCATGAAGTCAAAAAAGTTTCCTTTGCTAACGATGTGGGTAACTAATTATGAAGCAGGTTCATTAAATCGTTGTAAATATATCAAGCTTCTTATTTCTAACAAAATATTGACATGATCATCTGAAATTTCAAATAGTTTGGAAAACATGCGAGGGCCTCAAGGTGACATAAGTTAAATCTTATTGAATATAATGCCTTATCTTCTCGGTACCTTGGTTGAACTCTGCGGGACAACAGGACAAAAGTGCGTTTTTGGGTGAATCGAAATGTTTACTTTTATTTTATTACTTTAGCTGCCATTGAAAGTACTGGACCTTCGAAAAGTCGCATCTAGTTACCCTGTTTATTGAGGATTTGGGTTACAATATTCCTATATATTATATGCATATCTGGTAGCTGTTATGTTTGTGTCCGCAGACTTTTGGTTTGTTTTCAGCGTACAGTGGAAGTAAGTGTTAGAGAATGGAATATTTGTTGGAGGTGTATCCATTTTGTAGATAGCATTGAAGTACAGATAAAACATGTAACATGTTAGCCATTGAATATTGTTACCCTGTGTATTTATAAATCGAGTAAAAATTTTCCTCTAGATTATATAAATATCTGGTATCTGCTAAGTTAGCGTCCGCAGAATTTTAGTTTGTTTTCAGCATACAGTTGAAGTAAGTGTTAGAAAATGGAATAATTGTTGGAGGTGTTTCAATTTTGTATATGAAGTAGAAGTACAAATATGTAACACGTTAGCCATTGATATATCTTAGAAACATTAGGTAAGGATGTAGAAGGAGTACTACCGGTAAACATAATTCCTAGTCTCGGGAAACATCAGCTAGTAAAATATATATCGGTATCGGATTATATCGGAATTGGTAGCAGCGGACCATACTTTGAAAAGAGAGAAAGGGGGATAGGGTAAAAAAACGCGTCTTGTGCCCCATAAAAGGCTTACGCATCCTCCTCGTATATATCGACCCGGAATACCGTTTCTCATTCAATCGCACGCCCCCCGCTTTCAACAGTCCAACCCCTCCTTTTTCCTACGGTTCCTCCTCTTTCTCTTCTTCCATTTTCCCCTCTTTCCCCCCTCGCCGTGCAAAAAGGGGAGGGGGGAGTGTGGAGCAAATCAACCTCACCCCACTCCTATGCCTCCCTTTCCCACCCTCCCTTTTCATTCCTTTGCCACCCTCTCGCTCAAAACCCATTCCTTCCCTTTCACTCGTTTTCCCTCTCGACTCAAATGAGAGAGCGTGGAAGGAGAGTAAAATGGGGCAACGTGGGGGGGGGGGGGAGAAGGGCGGGAGAGTGACCATTTCCACTTCCCCCCGCCTTCACACGCGGTCCTATTCAACAGTCCTCCTCCCTCCTCCACCATTCAAAAACTTGTTAGCGTACTCGCCCCTTTGGGTCGTGCGTTATGTCCCGCAAGGCATGCGTTTGCTTATCTCTCTCCGTCTCTGTACCGCCATCGATATACATTAGTAACTGGGTTGAGCGTCTCCTGCCATAGAAACGACCCGTCACATGCTGGCCACCGCCATGTTGCTCGTCGTATAATCTGTGAATTTCAACGGTCAGTGTATTCGCCATTCCTCTCACTCGTCCATGTTTTAGTTCCAGCGTTTGGACATAAACCATGAACAAATCTCTAGACTTGATCGTGATGATATTTTTCATCATTCTGTTACTTTCGTAATTTCTTCTCTTCAATGTGTCATAAAGTTTAAAATTTAGCACAAAAAAACAAATTTATTTCCCTCCTGCCATTGTACAAATTGCCTAATAGCCAGTTGCAAGAACGTTTAGTAATGGAATCAATAGTTATGAGATCCATGAAGTTCAGGGCGTAATAAAAATATTCAGGCTGCGGGAACACGTTTACCAGTTACATAACTTATCTATCAACAGTTTATAGCATGAAATGTTTTATCTAATCTTCTAACGCTGATTAAAAATTGTAGTAGCTTATCCTCTGTACAACTACTAATCACATGATAATTATTCTGTCAGAGTAAACAAAATGGTCATTCGTATCAAAAGAAGTCTTTTATCAAGTAATTAAGTCTCCAAGTGGTTCATTGCGCTTCCGCCATCTTGGCTGCTTATGAAGCTCATAACTCTGTTCCATGAGTTATGAGACCATTTATGAAACCAATAAATTAATCATATGTTTCTGCAGCGCTTATTGAATAGTTACCATGGCTTATGGGCCCCGCTACTCTTTGCAATACATGTGTCCTTCCTATAACTGGCTTAATATTTTAATTATCCTAACCACTGCCGAGGCAACCAGAAGTTCAACAGGATGGCAGCGTTGGCTTTATTTTGCATTTCCTTGTTACTTTATTACAATAATTTCAGTTATTCATGCATATACTGGCAATTATTGCGGCAGCTCACCTTTAATTCTGTCGCCAGAGCACAGACTTCTGATCTGACGCTGGGAGCGTGCCTAATTTGTAGCGCCGTATTGGTATCTCCGACAAGATTATTGTATAACTCCCAGGATAGTACGGCCAAGTGACGATTGGCGACCTATCGGCCGAATAGCTTTAATAGCATGTGTTTTATGACAATTAAGTTGATTCTGAGAGTTTGTGAGGAAACTGGAAAGTTGCTGTGTGGATTGAGGTTTCGATGGAAACAATCTATCTGAGAGCTTGTTTGTACTACTGTAGCTACTGTACAAAACATAGAGCATAGAGTTAGAACAATGAGAAATGCCTGGTGTCCAGTTCGATCAGGGTCCTACTCCCTTGTTTCTGCTTGTCTTCCTTTCCACGACTTGTTCGCTGCATCCCATTCACCCTTTCCCCTCCCAATAGTGAAAAATGTAACTCGAATTGCAACTATCGTTACTATGTGCAAGTATTGAATTTAAATTTTAGGTGCCTGTTGCTTTATTGCACCCTGACCTGGTTTTATGTCTAGATAATATTGACCACTTGATGACTTAGCCTTAACGTTAACTTAAAATTATTTGAAAGAAGTGGTTTTTTTTACATCAGTCGTGTCGTGGTATTTGCTGATGGGAGAACGTATTAACTACGATTTTAATGCCGAGAGAATATCAATCAGATATTATTAAATTGGGCCGTGGTTCATTTTCCAATCAATTGCTCCTCCCAGTGCGCAGCGTTTAAAGAAATACGCCCAGCATTATGGTGACATTGGCTTAGCAATTTAATTCTCTGTTGCTCAATTACGTTCAATCCAGTTACTTAGGTACATACATCGAGGATGCTAACCTACCTTTGCCTCCGTTCCCGCTCTCTGTTTTGCTACCCTTTCCACAACTTGATCTCTCAATCCCCCTCTTAACCCTTCCACTTCTCTTCCTCCTCCCATCTACCAAACTCACCCTTCCTCTCTCTCTGTTTCTCTCTCCCTATCCCCCTTTCACGCGGGCTTTGGGTTACGAACATTCCCTTTCAGGAATCACACGGATCGATATAGCTGCGAAACAGCGCACCCCGCGGCCAGAACCTCAACACATGGGCCGCTTTTTGGTGGTTTCCGAGTTCCCCCGAGTGCTCGTCACCACCTCACCCTACCCGCTACCCTTAGCTACACACTCCCCAACATTCCCGTCTGATGTCTCTCACCCGCCACCCCCACCGCACGTTTCATTCCTTCGTCATCCCTTCCCCCCTTTGGTAGTCGTCCTATTTCGTTCTTTCTCCACCGCGGCCGTTCGCCGTTTTACTACCTCTTGCTTGCAACCCGTCTATCCCCCATTTGCCTCTCAACGTGCTCCGGTGAGCAAGGGAGCGGCTCAGGAGGAGAGAGGGAGAGAATCCTCTCGCTTGCTTGCTCGTGAGACAGAGACAGGAAATCAGGGAAGGACCCACCCCTCCCTCCCTCCCTCCACTGTTCCCCACAAACACCCTCGCAAAGTTCATCTGCATATTACCCTTGAAAGGGTCTGCCCACGGGTTGGTAGGTCACCTTCCGGAAGAGAGAGGGACAGAGAGTGAGAGTTAAAGGAAGAAAAAATGATGGTGAAGATTTTTTTGGAAAGGGAAACGTGTTCTAGTGCCTCAGTGCTTCGATCTGTTTGCCTATTAGCTTTGAAAATTTTGGGTAAAATAACAAGTTCTGGCTGCTACCTGTTTGGTAAACTCTGTTATTTGTCGTTGTTACATGCCCTGGACTGAAGGTTAAGTCCCCCGAGGAAGACTCAAGGTACATGTAGCTTAAACCGATGAAGCGGGACATGAAACAAGACTATCAGGGTATACAGCTGTTAATAGGGGGATGGGATGTGTAGAGGCCTGCATTCGTGCAGTCTTAGGATTGAATAACTAATGATGATGACAGTATCTGGCGTGCAGATGTAGCGTGGGGCCAGGAATATCCTCAACGTCTTATGGCTAAGTGCCGGCTTTCTCGTCGCCAGGTGCTGGGTCCCCATTCCTCATGCATTATTCAAAAGCCACGCCTCGTCCGGTAAATGATACCAACGCCGATAGGCTGAAACTGGATTATTGGGGCTTTGAGCATTGGGATTCTTAATTGTTTTTGGGCGAAAATAGTAAATTCCCTAACCGACTCGGCATATCCGACCACGCGCAAAATACGAGACCACAACAGAACCTGGGTAAAGCACTTATTTATTTCAATAAAATAAATTCCATTCAAACATTTACTTAATGCCTAACTTTCCCTGTCATAAGCAATTGTTGTGGTATTCCAGCTTTTGTTTCCGGATTCCGTGTCGATCGATTTTGGAGGTATATGGTGGAATATAATCAACATTGGTGTTCGTTGAACCAGTAATTTTTTATTATCGTTTTGAAGTTTAGGCTGATATGCCTCAATAATTCATCTGCCTTCCAAAATGCCCAGTTCTTGCATTTTTTTCTCCCGTTTCTGATACACTGCTGCCGGACGGTAGAAATATCCTAGGTTGTAGGCCATTTAATGGTCTCCGTCTGACGAGAAAAATACTGTCACTGTCGATCCGTGGTTTTTCTTCATTTATCTTACTTAACGGACCTTACATTACTTATATGAGCTTGATACTCATGAATAGAAGAGCATTGTAAAGTAAAGGTAACTTCCTGAATAACAGAGACAGATGGAATTTATAAAAATCTCTCAATGCGATAACTTGTAAGAAATATTGCGGTACAACTCACCCAGGAAATCAAAGAAATCATATTGAATTTAGCTTTTCAACAGGCACCACGATTGAAAAGTAAGGAATACTCTGTTTGCAAAAATTTTATTTGGGGTCGATTTGAGATAAAAGAGAGAGTTCAATCTATAATTTTGTGGGAAAATTGACAAAAAATATATTTAAAATTCTTTCACATATATTTTGAGAATGAATGTGTATGGTTTCTGAAACCTATGCCACTCTTTAAATGCATTGAATGAACAACTTGTGGCATTGAAAAGGTCGAATTTGTCGAATAATAAGTTTTCAAACCCTGATTGGTGATACTTTAGTTAAGCGTGGAAGTATAAATAAGACTGATTTTGTCATAATTACCATTTAAATAATTCTTCATTTGATGTCGGTGGTTATTTCCTTCTCTGAGTGTATTACAGCTAAGGGACGTTTGTGAGAAAATCAACTCTCGAGAACCGAGGCTTTATTTTGGAACTTTACCCGTCACTTTCTGACTCCATAAGGAGGCAGTTTGAGAGATTATTACCCTGACCATCAAGGAGATATTTTGGAAATTCTCAATCCATTATTTGTCTCCAAATGAGATATTAAAAAATAAAAAAAATATTTTTCTTAAAACTCAGGTTTTTTGAAACTTACTCTCCTTTTACGACGATCCTTGTTTTTTTTATAAAATCTAACCGGAGAACAAAGACAATCTCTCTTAAACTTTCTCTCCTACCTTTGCACCCAATGACGAATTTTTTAACACTATTTCTCTCTGAAAAACTTTTTTCTTTTGCTATGTTATGATCCAGTTTCTGTTGCCATTTCTATCCATCCGCAAACTTTTAGGACAACATATAAGCAGCATCTGTCCTGTTGTTTCCATTCAACCTGCTGTTTAAAGTCAGTATGCTCTAGTCAACAATTTTTATTGCCGGTATGTTTGTCGGGAGGAAGCGATCACGATCATGGTAGAGTCGCAAAAGAGCTCAGCATTTAAATAGCACGGATATTGATGGTTCATAGAGTTAACAGGAATCTTTTGTCGTTGGCCTTTTTTATGGCCAGTTGCAAGAACGACACACGCATTCTATAAAGTTATGGGACCCATAAGAAATGGAAACCATTCAATAAGTGTTGCACAAACATTCGATAAATTTATTGGTTTCATAAGTTATGGCATGAAGTTATGAGTTCCATAAGTTGCCAAGATGGCGGTTGCAAGATGGACCGCCTGGAGACTTAATTACTAGATTAAAGAGTTGCTTTGAAGGAAATGACCATTTAATTTACTCTTACTAACTAATTATTTTATGGATTAGCAATCATTCATAGGCTAAACTTTCATCAAATTTTATCTGACGGTAGAAGATTTGATCAAATATTCGAAGCTATTGACTATTGGTAAACAAGTCTTGTAACTAGTTGATGTGTCCTTGTAACCCGAATTTTTTTAATAGATCTATAACTTTATGGATCTCATAACTATTGATTCCATAGCTAAATTTTCTCGCAACCGGCTACCAATGGGTTACTTAACAGCACCACTGGGGTGGTAGGCTCGTTAGAGAGGGAGGAGATCGCTCCAAAAGCGGACTACAATAGGACGGACGCCCCGTTGGATATGTACACAAGCTCCAAAGTCTTCGGTCCGCTCGTTTTCCTCTGGAGCGAGATGCGACGATGTGATGGAAGGAAAGGGTGGGTTGGGCAGGTTGGGAAGGGGGGGGGGAGGAGAGAGTATGAGAATGCAGTAGAAGGAGGGGTTGGAAAGCGGTTTGGAAGTTGGGAGGGAATTGGGAAGCCGCTTGTTTCTCTCTCTTTTTACCTCCAACCCTCACTCACTCAAGTCTGCGTCGGATTCCCACCCCCCTGCTTTCTTTCTCTCTTCGGCCCCATTCGACCCCTCTTGCTTGGAGCGCCGCCCCGACCAATTTAACCTCGCTTCCTCTCTTCCTTTGCCTCCTGTCTCCCCAATCTTTCTTCCGCGACCACTACCTCATCTGACCCGTTCCCTTACCTCTCACCAAAGTCCTCCCTCTCATCTTCTCTCTCTCACTTCTCAAGCCTTCCTTCGTTTTCTGCTTTCCTTTCTCTCTTCCTCTTCAGTGGTTTCTCCGCCTCAGGGGTAGATAGAGAAAGGATGAGAGAGAAAGAGAGAAGAGGGAGATGGAGGAGGAAGAGAAAAAAAATGTGATTAAGTGAAGGGCCATGCCTGTGTTAATTCCAGATTCAGTCGAGTTGGTTAAGGGGTGGGGGTGGAGGAGTGGGGATGGAAATGCTTTAATTATTTTGAGAAACACGTCGCGTTTGAATAGTTCATGATTTTTCTCCGTTTTCCTTGATTGTGGCTTGGGAGTGAGATTCTCTGAATGTTGAATGCATAAACCTTTCCTCGGGACTTGTGTTCAACGGGTGCTGAGACGTTAAAAGGGAGTACGCACCCGATGAAATCGCTTGTTTTTTCAAGTCCCCCGAATATCTCCCTAAGTGCGGTGAATGCGCCGGTAGAGACGTGAACCCGCAAATGTATGCTCAGCCAGAGGTTGCTCTCGTCAACTGGATAACACGTCTAGCCTCTTCTGTTTTCACTGTCGGAGAAGCTTACTGTTTACACAGAACATACTACTTCAGAGTTTTTTATGCATTCACACGCGGTTCATTACGATTCATCCATTTCAGATAGCTACTATTGATTAAGATAATGTATTCCCTGCCAAAAAATTCTGTATAGTTTCCTTATAAATACTTCTACAGAATTTCTTAAAAAGTTCTGTAGATATTTCTTAAAGTATTAAACGCCATTTAACGGTATTCTCTGCGGCGTTCTGTAGAATACCTTAGGATTTCTGCAGAATACCTTAGGACGTTCTGCGGTATTCCTTAGGACGTTATGTGGAATTCTCTGTGACGTGTGGAATTCCCAACGGAAATCTCACATGTTTCCGTAGAGTTGCTGAAGTTCTACAGAACAGCTTGTAAGGAGTTATTTTGCTCTACAGAAAATAACTCTACAGAACATATGCTATGTAGAGTTAGGTACTCATGTTCCGTACAGATCCTTAGAAAAGGAACCAGTACTGAAGATAAAGAGTCAATTTCTGTAGAATTCCTTACGTTCTGCAGAACAGCTTCTCAGGAATTTTTTGCAGGGTTTCAGTCTTGTAAACATTTACATATATTTTAGTAAGTATTCTGTTTCACTCATTACAAATTTAAAAGTTTCATGCGTTACTTCGTGAGAGCGACTGAAATCCATTGAAATGACAAAACTACGTACTTCTCCTCAGTATTACTATCTGCGACCGGTATCACTTTGATATGGCATCTTGCCAAAGGAAGCCTGTTCGAGGTGAGACCGGTCCGACATTGATGAAGTTTGAAAACTACAAAGACTTTTATTACGATAAAATTCACTCACAATGCTTTTAATGCTCATTGTGCCCTCCTACTGCGGCACGAGCATTTCATGCTCGCCATAGTTGCTCTCGTCCGCAATGCATTTGAGTGACATCTTTCTCCAGGAGTGTGACCTCTATCAATGACTTTGTTTAGGAGCTCATCAAGTCAGCAAGAGATCATGAAAGGTATACCTACGTATTTGTTTTACATATCCCATCAAGGATGCGGAGTATGCTTGTAGAAGTTTTCGGGGACCAAGAGTGCACCACCTAGTCTTGGGGTCCCATTGGACGTCCTTGGCTGAAGAACTTTTTTTAGCGATGCGTGGTCAGAATGACGTTAGTTGGAATCCTTTTCAAATATCTTTGCGACGGAGAAGCAGACCTAAGTTTTTTGGGGATGAAGGAAGAGGGCACGTGACTCCGCGAAAACCAACCGGAATGCAGTAGGCGGAGTCTAGCCCCTCGGAAATTCAGTCGCTCCCCGGCCTCCGTCTTGTACGCTTCGCGAGTCGGTAAGCTGCGTTGCCAAACCTCCATTGCATTCGTTCGTTTAATGTGCTGAGGTGATCTTCTTGAGAGAAAACATGGCAACATCCACCAGTCTCTCACCCCTCACCACCTACCTAGTCTCGATGGCCCCACCTCCTGCCACGACGCCGCTCGAACCTTTCCGAGCACGCACGAAGGGCCAGTCGCAAAGATATTTGAAAAAGGATAATAATGAAATAGAGTGAATCTCTCGGAAGCTCATTGAATGTTTTTCTTTCAGCATTTAATTTTGCTTCGTTCATATTTTCCGTACTAAATATCAGAGATCGTGTAAAGCCGAACAGACAAAAACGGTACAGAAAAGCCCACTATTTTTTAGTCGAGTTTCCATCACTTTTCAATCATGACGACGGAGAGATTCACTGTAAACTCTCAGTTCTACGTCAGATTTCATATCAGTCCATTTATTTCAGGAATTCTATCTTTACGTAGGCATAAACTTGCGTAGTGATAAACTTTGGTTCCCGAATAGGGTAATCCATTTTAAGCCAAAAGCTCTTTCAGATTATGAGGGTGTTTTAAAGTCATTATTCCCTGGTATTACGGATTATTTAAATTTACTGTAGAGCTTTTTCTGATGCCTAGCGACGGGAACAACTGTCGTAAATCAGACTGACGAATTCCTTTTCATGGAAAGGCTTCCGTTGAAAGCCTTCATCTGAGAGAGCTCTTTGTATTAAGTGATAATGGTCTTTTGTGAAAACAATTTGCGTTGTAATTCAGTTTCTGAGGAATGAAAGGTCTCAGGCCATTGCCTGGTTTTCCTCAATCTTTCCTTCCTTTCCTTTCCGCTCTCAACCCCTGCGCCGCGAGAAATCTTCGGAAATACTATTTATTCCCTTGAGTTAAGTCTGCTCGCTTAGACATCTCTCAATCGCGTTGGTTTCACACTTCTTTGAGGTGAGCGTTGATTCCATCACTCGGCATTGGCAAATTACTTGGATCCATCTCTTACGTTTTTATCTCACTCAATTCGAGTCTTTTGATTCCGCGATGGCCTGAATTTCTATTTTTAACTCACGATCTCTAATCGGAGGTAAAGCAGGATTTCTGTGTACTCATGCGACGGTTTGCAAGCTCTACATTCATAATCTTTTCTATGGGTTGTGTTTGGCTCCACTCTTTTACTTTACATGTATTTTTTAAATTTCTTTTTCCTTGAGATTTCCTTTCCTTACATAAGGGATTGGCACTGACGTCTCAAACTGTTTTTAATCCACAATATCTTTTAATTGCCAGGCAGTTGTTGAGTTAAGCTACTTTCTTGGTTAATTTTACTGAATTTCTTGGGTTCACACTTTGTGCGGTAGCAAGAATTCACAAAATGTCCTGACGTTCAACTATCTATCAGTAATATTTTGAAAATGCGTAACACAGCTTCGTACGAAGGCTCTCAATTTGGAGGAAACAAGTTGTGTCATAAAATACCATGGGGTGTCGAAAATTCGAATGAACACAGTCATTTTGCTTGTTGTTCAAGCCAGTTCATAGAAAAAATAGGGCAAAATTTACTCAAGCGCGAAATGTAAATTAACTTAATGACTTGAAAGAATATGTAGAAAATAAGCGCAGCCTGGGTGCTGTTTTCATTCAGTACATTAATGGCAACTATTTGGCTGTACAACTACTAGCTGTTTATCGTCCTTGTTAATACTATCGGTTTTTTCCGTTGCAACTGATTTCATTTTCTATCTATCTAAACTTATCTGTTACGATTTATATAGATTTTAAACAAATGAATGACATAAAGTGCTGGAAAAAAATGGCTAAAATCCTGTACCTCTGAGCTTATTACGCACTACTTCAGTATTGGTAAAATTACTTTCCGGATTTTATAGAGACGTAACAGAGGTTTCACGCTAAGTTTCTACCAATTGCAGTGGTGATGATGTCGCTTGTAGGCTAGAATTGAATCCTTTGTAAATGATTCGATTATAGCTTAGGTGAGTTCCACCATTGTTGGTTGGTTGGTTATATATAAATGTGGGCAGTAAACCGACATCTGGTGTCTTTTTGGCCGAAAGAATCCATGGGCGCGTTGTGGGATGGGTCATTTTGGGAAAAGATGATGAAAGGGTGGAAATAAACCGGGTATTGACATTTCCCTGTTCTTAAGGAAAGATGGCAAAGGGGTTAGCAGTTTTATATCCCACCCGATTGACCGAGAACATTTCTCGTAATGATATATATCCCCCTAGGGTGTTTATTAATGAGAATATTGTGATTACCTAAATGCGTTGAATTGTACGAAAAATTAGGTGATATTGGGTGTCAAATTTTGTGTATTCAATAAAATATTTTTATCTTTACTATTCTAAAAATTTAAAAGGAAGATGAGGAGAGATCGTGATAGAAAGACGAATGATTGGTAATTGGGGAAATGGAGGGTAAAGAATAGACTATGTATGAGCTGAAGAAAGAATAGAGGTATGCCGACTTGGAGAAAGAAGCCGTGCAAGGAATGGAGAGCGCCAGCGACAATTTTATTAAACGTCCGTACTCTGATATAAATGCCTGTGCCTGTAAAAATCTAGAGGGTTCTTACAAACTCCTATTTTTACATTTGATCGCTGATTTTCCACGCTCTTATTGGTATTAACCGGTGGAGTACCCTAATAATAATTATCATTACAATTCTATATAATCCACCTTTAATAAAATGGTACTAAAAACGTAATCAAGCGTTAATTCACGTTATATTTTTTCTGTAATCGGGCCTTCAGCGGGTGCTGGCGTCGGTCGTGGCATTTGCCGAGGTGGGAAAATGGAAGAGGGGGCTACCGCGCGCTGGTCTCCCCGTCCGAGCTCCCTGATAGGTCGATAATAAACACATACCACCAGTCCGTTGGCGTGACCGTAGGAGGGGTATAGAGAGCAATGATCACGTGCGTCCTTACTTGAACACGAAAGCCCTCCTTCGTGCACTACGTGTTCATTTCACGGTTTTACGCTTAGATTTCTGGGAAAGCCATTAAAGCCACAGCCACGCTTACCCTTTTATCTCCCCCCCGCTATCTCCCTCTTCAACACATTATCGTACTCCTCACGGCTCAACTCTCATAGTGGTGTTCGGGTTTTCTTCTCCTTCAAGGGAATCAAGGTTCGATCACACAGAGCGCTCCGCAGGAGGTATTAATGTTTCTTGGGAGCTTCCTCTACTTATCCGCCGGCTAGTAAGGTGCAAGGCTCCAAAGGAGTGAGAGGGGAGGGATGAAAGCCCTACGGCTTTCCGGCTGCATTCGCGCATGAGTGGACTAATGTCGGGATCCTCCTCTTCTCATCTAACTCCTCTGACTTTTCATGCTCCCCAGCGAGCAGTTTTCTTTGTGCCGCGTTCTATCTGTCTTCTCTTTTCCTCGTTTCCATTAACCTTCTCGGGTCATTCCGTTTTTTTTTCTCCCGACCCCTATGGCATTCTCATTCTGAGCCAGCTGCTCTTTTTTTATATTTTATTCTAAAAATATTGAAATTTCCCTTTTCCTACCTCCCTCCTTTATTTTTACCAACCCTTACTTCGTCCCATTAATAACGGAGACGGTTTATCTTAATGGAATCGAATATCGTTCAAGGAAAACAGTATATCCCTTCTTTTTTTTAAAAGAGAAAAGAGGGTACACTTATTTTTCTCAATCGATGGAGTGGGTAGATGTTATCAGCATGAAAGTGATAGATGGATCCGGGACTTAAAGAGCTGGATGTAGAACTCTACGAGGGTGGGATGCTTAATGCACCGTGGCCTCTCGAAGATTCTCTGAGGTCCGAAGCTTGCATTTGAAAGTGGTGTTAGCAGAAGAGAATGGAATAGGCTGTTGAACATATAAATGACATCCTATGTATTTTGGCCTGCCAACGAGAGCTTTATTCGTCATGATGCTATTATATAAGAAATTCTTAAATTTTTCTGGAATTTTTTTAGAAAATTTATTGGAACTGGTCCATACTTCCGATAATCTTTCACGGTCTCAGGTATTAATATATGTTGTACATACTGGTTGTACAGGTACTAATATATGTTGTACACTTTCTGGATTGAATAAAATTAAACGAATTCAATAATGACTGCGCGGACGGGAATTACTTGATTTTCAGTGGATGATTTAGTGAGCTTCTAAGCGGACTGCAGTATTAATTCATTGATTACAGAAATCGATCTGAAACAATTCAATTTGCGGTCTATGCACAGGTTTGTACTGGTAATCGATATTTTATTGGTTCATGATGTTTGACAAAGTTGGACACACTCATTTAGCAATAAAATTCAAAATAGAACTCGTTAAACTTAGTTGATATTTTAAATCGTTGGCTGGCAAACTAATTGAGTTATCTTAGGAGAGTCCTTACTTTTAGTGGCTGCTTTCGGCCCATCTGGAGCGTAAACGGAGGATGAAATAAGATTTTAATGACTAACACTACAACATCTTAAGTGTTTTAGGCCTGAAATTAAACTTGAAGTAGATAAGAAGCAATGCACTTCATTGGTTATCAAATTTATATATCACTACTAATTGAGAACTTCCAAAAATGTATTTGATCAGCATCGTTGAGTTTTTTCGGAATTGGATTTACGCCTGGTTGATTATTCTTTTTTTTAGAGAAAAGCGAATGTTGGAACTGAGTATAGGATTAAGTAACGCTGAGAATTAAAATAAGCTAATGTCTTGTGATGTGAAATTTTTTGAAGAATAAATGACGATGATCATGTGTGACGCTCTACGAATTTCTTTCTTCCCTACGCTAGATATGAGGCCCGGACGGCAATCTTTAAAATTTGTTACAATCGCACAACCATTTAATGCTAATCTAATCGCCGATGAGCCGTGAGACGACTAATCAATCTCAGGACTAATTTTTTATTTCATTCTCCCGTTTTGAGATCCAGTTCCACGCAAGAAAAATGTTATCAAATCTGAGATAAGGAAATAAATATCAACCTTAGGAAGGAGGTCGTGAAGATTATTCTGACCAATATGTCTGTGAAATAATGCCCCGAAAACGATTTATCGTGTCAGTTCATAAAATGAATGCTGGGCTAATCGATGATATGATCTTTAAACGTAAAGTATTTACGTGGAAAAATGTTTCTTTTAATCTTTGGTATTCTGCCTGTCTTCAGCTCTTGAATAATTACTTCTGTTTTTTGGCTACCTTGTATGGGGCTACGAGGTCTCCATTCATGGCTGGATTAAATGCTGTTAGCCGCCTGGCTGTTCACGATTCCTCCCCAGATGTACACTGCACCACAAGCTCTTAAATGGGTCGGTATCGGAAGAAAACCTGTAGCCAGCATAAATTTATGCTCTAGGGCAGTTAACTTTTAAAAGATACTCTGCGAATACGGAGCTTGGTTTTATTTTCTGCTATGACAGACAGGCTATTAGCATAGATGCTCTAACGACACTGCCTGCCGCTAGAATTTTCTATGGTCTATTACAGCTATTGTAGCCACTTATCTTGCGCCGAAAGAAAGAAGCCATCCACTGCACATGGGAACTTTTTTCTTGTGCTTGTGGAAACCACACATTGTAGTAGTTTCCAAAAACTTTTAATTTATTTTAACATAGATTCGATTAACATTTATTTTATAAGCGTAGACTGGGAAAAATTCCCCAAAGGAAGACCCAGAAATAAGTTCATGAACCAAATAAAGAAGGAAATACATAGGAAGAGGTCCCTGGAAGTAAAATACCTAGCAATAGATAGGGAAGGATAGAGGGCTGCAGTCAACCAATCTTAGGATTGTGCGAAGTTGGGTAACCCCACTCAAGCTTTTGCTACAGCCTCATTATTCTTTCATTGTATCAATCTTTACTATTAAAGCGGCATCAATATTTACATGCCAACCAGGTGCATTACTCATAGCTGTTTGCGCGTATTTGTATGAGTTTGAGTGCAAGCCATCTAACACCCTCGAGGTAGCCTCTAGGATTTAACGCGGGCTTGAATGACTTCGACACCCTCCTCCTCTTAATAGTGCACGCGTGAATTGATTCACTGGCCGTCAGGGGGCGCCCGCATTGAGTGGTTCATCTCCGACCAGCTGGACGGTAAGTACTCCTGTCATTTTGAAATATTGGGCGCTGTCCCTGGGTGCGCTGGGTATGCACTCGTGTCTGATGGGTCAATATAACTACAAGCGAACGCGGTAAACAGTGGCTCAGGCCCCGCACACCTCCTTCATACTTTAGAGGAGTGGTTAAGCCCCAACCCACCCCACCACTCCGCTGTATTTCCCTCCCTTCTCCCCCCTTCCGAATCCCTGAGGAAATTTACGTGATTTTACCATCATGTCACTTCTCTACTCTCCTTTATTAGGGTGTAATCTCTGTTCTTCCGTCCTTTCTTCATATCTTAGTGTCCATATCAAAATTATAGCAGATATAATTTTATCCATATTTTTGTGTTCATATCTTTGCATCTACACTAATGAGTCCGATGGAAACACTTAGCTGAGAGTCCATAGACACTCGGAAGCTATTATCTGGGGTAAGTCTACGACAAAGACTTAGTTCACGTGGGTTTTGGAGTGACTTAGGGTATATTATTTTATTCCAGCAATGTACCATTAGGCCTGATAGAAGCGCCAAAATCAAAGGGGTAGAGTGTAGAAAAGTAAGCTATAACATACGTTACATCTTTCAGCGCCCCATCAACGACAGCAACATATCGGAGCAAGAAAATAATCCATCAAAACACACCACACAATTGTCCGTTTGTATCTTTCGATTCATTTACTCTATTTCATTCCTTCTTCATGGATGATATTCCTGCACCCCCAACCTCAAGCCCTTGCGGTGGCTTGCAGTGTAGTTTTTTGATATTATCGCTTATTACAGGCATGTTTCTTCTCCACCCTCTAATTTAAACTCTACTCTCGTCTCCATACTCCCCTCCCCGCACTACATTTCTTCTGACGGGAATAAGGAATGATGTTGAATTTGATGCAGAAACTTCTCTTCACATGCAGAGTTAAGGTGTGCAAAAAATCGTTGCGCAAAACTATACCATCACAAATACCCCTCACAAGTAGTCCTTTGCATCTTCCAATTTCTCTCCTTTTTTTTCCTTATTCATGGCTAATTTCCCGATATCCTGGCTATCTGTCATTCACTCTTGCTGCAGCTAGTATTGTAGCATGTAGATAGAGCCACTCTCTCGTCTGACATTGAGTTACGTGACTTCTCAATCCTCTAATTTTTCGTCCCTATTCCTCCCTCTCAAACAAAGTTCGGCTCTAAGCAATTTGAGTGATAAAAATAGTAAATTATAAGCCATCTGAGGAATTTCCTGATGTTCTCTTCTCCCCGCAACATGTCGATAGAATTGACGGAGGTGACAAGAGAAGAGAGATAAACTGGCCACCAGTTGGGAGCTGATATTATTTATTCTCATTCACCATTAATGGCTGCAAAAAACAGCGAGGAACTAAGGAGCTCCGTTGACACGAACCTCACTTTGTGTTTTATGCTATTCCAACGCATTTCCCCATTCCCTCTCCTCTTTGTGACCGGCGGCCATAAATTGGATTCACCTAAAATTGATTGAAATGTCATTCCATTTATTTTATAGTAACTTGGAGAGAATGTGTGCTTTGTTTGACGTGAACTGTAAAATACCACTTTTCCACGCGGGTTTTTTCTCAAATCCAAATCAAAATGATATAGTGTGATATTCGAGAATGAGTGAACCTTGAGATAAATTATGTTTTTATATCCAATATGAACACCATTTGCGAGCAAATGTGTTTATAGTAGAAGAACTATCCCAGGGAATTGACTGTTAATGAAATTTTAGCACCTCCCAATATCGATTTTTGAATTAATACAGAATTTACGCACTAATTGTAGTTAAAACGTGACAGCTCAAAGAAATTTAGCTATGCAGGAAATAGAAATGCAATCGCAGGAACAATTGTTCGTTTAAATATATTTGTCGTGTATTCAGCATATGTCGACACTTAAATTTGTTGTATTTTTTTAATTAAAGACGCCTCATCAATGGAGGTACAATTTTTTAAATAATTCCAACCAAAAGGTGGATCTTAGTATTCGTTTTGATACGAGTAGTCGTCATATTTAATGGTAATTTTTCTACACCTCAGAATTAAAAACACAAAAACACAACCCGGGTTTCAATATATAAATATCATCATCTGGTGCAATCAAACGCCGGGAACTCTCCTATGTAATAAGGGATATATTATATTTTTAATTCTGTGGTTTAGTGAAGGTTACCATTAAATATGGCTATGGAAATATACCATAAAGTTAACAAAGACACTGTTTTCTTTCTTCGTTTAGTCGTAGAAAAACCCCTTAAGTAACCCATGCCTCACGCCGTTACAGTAGTTCAAAGGGTACTATTAAAATGTGCCCTCTCGTTGAAATCACGTGACTTCTTCACCCCCCTATTTAGCGCCTTTCTCTCGCTATCTGAATCAAGGATATCAGCTCTCTTCTTCACCCGAAAACCCTACTTCCTCCATCCCCTTCTCAAGGTGGGATCTCTATCCCATTTCCCGTCCCTCCCACCGCATCATCTTCCCTCCTCCTAATCTTTCCTCATCCTCCTCTGCCTTCTTTAAGTCCATCTCTTTCATCATTCATGCTCCACACTCTTCGGCTCATTCCATTCATCCTCCTCCAGACCACCCTTACCGAAGTGCCTTCATTTCTCTTTAGCAAGCCTCCTCTCTCCCTATGTAACTCTCCGCTTCCATTTCCTCTCTTGTTTCTCGTATGCTGTCCTCTCTGCCTCTCTCTCTCTCCTGAGCTGAAATCCTCCTGCCACTCTTAGCAAAAGGCTCATTCCATCCCTTCCCTTCTCTCTCCATCCCTCCCTCCTCTCATGGTCTTCATCCATTTGCATTTCCTTTTCGTTTCGTTTTATTTTTTCCTCGCTCTGCTTTTTACCCCCTGTTTATTTACTCCTCTTCCTTCCTGTGTCTTTCCCACCCTTTCCTCTCTTGACCCCGACATCCCTTGTGCCATCACTCACAGGGAATTCTCAACAATCTCACTAACTCTCTCTTTATTCTCTCCAACCCCATTCCTGCCTCCGTCTAAGCATAGGAGGCCCGAAAAAATATACTGATACTTCGAAAACCTGTGTTGTAAAAACATATCGATATTAGTCTCCGTCCGTTATGTGTACTTTTTGAAACATATCGGACTATCGATCAAGAAATTTTTAGTTCGTCTCTTCATTTGGTGAGCGTTCATCTTTTTCATAGAAGTGGCAGAATGCAGCAATTAATGCAGATTTATTCTCCAGTGAAATTTTGTCGTAGATTATAATTTCTATACCTTTGCTTCCAATTAGTTGATATAAGTAATTTCAGCTACAAATTGCAAATTATCAAAATTAGCCCATTGGAAGTCATATTGTGTATTGGGGTAAAGAAAGCGACACTTATTTTACCAGTAGGAGTTCTGTTGTAAAAGGTTCCATGGCTTTTGTTATCTATTCATTGAAAAACATTTATTCCTACTATCCCTTAACCCAGTCAAATTACCAACCCTGAATGGTTGCATATTTCTCCTAAAAGGGCATCCTTTGCTGAAATTGTGAAGAAAACGAGTTTTTTTTCAAATCATGTTTCCTTCTTTCTACTTTTTTGTTTCATCTCCTCGATTTTTGACAAGTTTTTGTCCTTTGATCGCGCGTTTGATTCTATGAAGCTGGAGTACATCGGTATGAGCTAAATTATGAGCATGGGGGATGAAGAATGACTGCCGTCTCACTATATGTGCGAAACCTTTGAGTAACGAGGGTTTGATGAGCAGGAGCATTGCCACGGTGCAACATTCATTTAACATTGCGCCTACATTCTCGTCTCTTCCAGAGGAAAATTCCATTAAATAGTCTCAAAACTGCCATATAGTGAAAACGATTGATTGTTTGACCTCTTGGGGGACCACTCAGTGAAATAAAAGAAAATCTTTAACATGACCTTAACATTTGATCGCGATTCACATGATTTCTTTGGTCTCGTGGCACCATCAGTTTCCACTGTGACAATTGGGTTTTGGCTTCCATCTCGTAACCGTTAACCCATGTGTTGTTACTTGTACCGATAGTCTATTGGAATCGGTAATTATTGTAATATCTCTCAAAAAGACTCTTGCTGGCTTCTTCAAACCGAAGTTGTTTCTGTTTTTCAGTCATTAACTATGACTCTCCACGATGTTTTCAAAGGCAAGAAAATGCTTTTGCAAAAACAGTGCATTTCTATTTGTTGATGCTTTGGCAATATAACCAGTCCTAGATTTGCGTGGTTCCGATTTACGTGTGATTCGATGTTACTTCCATACTAGCAAGGGCCTTCGGAAAATTTTCCCGTTTCAATACTAATAAATTTGAACACATGCGTTTTTGTGTTTTTCTATATTTTAGATAAATTCATCCTATCTTAAATAGCCATTTAACTTTTTTTTAATTAGGCCGAAAGTCGAACTTGGAAACGTATCGCCTTGCTAAATAGCAGTCACAAATATCTGGTCTAGATTATCGACTTTTCGATTCATCAGCACGAATCTCCAGCGTAAATCTGCGACTTACTGTATACAAAATTGGAGTTTCCCCCTTAGAATCGTTCAAAGTCTTTGCCTCAGACTACTCGATACTACCTCGGCTAATGGCCGCGTATTTCTACCAGTCGTGGAGCTCTTTGAACAGACGTCGAATATTGCCCATGAAAATGTACGTATATATCGAAAAAATGTTTCGGTACATCAATATATATGTGTCCCATTCCCACCTTCATCTCCGTTTTGCGTGCACACTTGTCCGTGTACCTCTCCTCATGCCTGCCGTTTCCTCCTGTTCCTTTCCCTCTTCGTTCAGGTCAATAAAAAGGCGACGGCAATGATTTGTGCGGGCGTAGTCACAAGGGAGTGACATTTATGGGGCGATCATTCATAATATCTGTTTTCAAGCCTTTTCCCTGCCGGTCTCCTCTTTACCATTTTAAGTACTCCATAAATATTAAAAATACTTTTTTATGCGGGGTAGGGAACGCTGTGGCATCATCTTCTTCTTCTGGCTAGGATCGAGTGGGATGCTTTTCTACGGAAAACTGGGGCGTATTCTCTCAAGCATCTTCGTGTTTTCTTTTCACGAATCACATCAAATTTACCCTAGACTATTCTTATCGTGTCCTGCGGACCTTGCTCTTCGCGGAATGGTCGTTTTTTCTCTCCCGAAGATGTGGCTCGTTCCATTTTCTTTAGTGGCTATTTAAAAAAAAAATTAAAAATAATTTTTATGAATCACAGAATATTCCCGGCGCAATCTCGAATGATTGTTTTCTTTTTTCTCGTGCACGCCGTGTATGGACTCATTATTCTCGGAATTAGGACTCATGGAAGTGGCATAATTTCTTTTGGGAAAATATTTCCAAGAATGGCGGGATGAAAAGCTGACGGGGAGGCTTAAATTGTCTGCGGCGTCTCTTTTTATTTTTTATTTCATATTGCCGCCGTAATTCGTGTGTATTTCGCGGTTCATCTCGCATTCCATCACATCTTTTAATTTCCTACTTTTTCCCGCTCCTCTCCCCCCCTGCCGCAGATGAGTTTTCCCCTGTCCTGCTAGCAAGCCTGTCTCCTCTTTCTCTCTGCCGTCCAATTCCTTGTCATAAAGTTTCCCGACTCGGGCTCTAGTTTTGGACGTTCCTTTTAAAGTTTTCTCTCACTCCGTACTTTTTACCCCTTCTGTCTCTCTCTTTCTCGTCGACCTGCTTGCTATCTTGACTCCCTTGAGGTGTGCCTACCAGGTTATGAATTGTACTTGAGGTCGTCTGCCGGGCGTGCCCTAACCGCTAAGGTCGTTTTATGTGGACTTTTTTTATTACTCTGTTGCTTCTCGAAATTTAGGTCTGTTCGTCCGTTGTGTCCGTCTTAACTCACTCCACCGCATCCCGCTACTTTAACTTTTGGCGTGACTTCCTTCCTTACCTTGCATTTTAAAACATGACGTACCCATCTTACGCAATCTTGGAAGTATGTTTTCTTTTTTGTTCGTACACACTGCATGGGCTCATTGTTTTAAGAATCAAAGCACGCAGAAATTACACAGTAAATTGTGGAAAAAATTCATAATTTTATAAAATAAATTGCATTTAAGTGATATCGACGTCATTTTAGCCGTAATTGCAGGCTTTTCGATGTTAAGGCTTCCTACCTCACCCTTATTAGGCTTAAGTTCGCTAATGCTCCGTTTCAAAATGATACTCACCCATCTTACTCTAGCTTTTCTTGTTATCTTTCCAATGCCGAGAAGAAAAATTGTTTTTATTGTTCGTAATTAGTATATTTTCTTGTTGTCACGCATTCTCGTGTGCCAGAAATAAACTGCTTAAATATGAATCCAAAAATATTAACTATACGAACAGTACGAAGGTTAACATAGATAGCGATTTAATTTTAGCCTTTATTGCTGCAATTTTTGATGCGTAAGGCACATATTCTTTTGCCTTTACTTTTCATTGTACTGTGGATACTATCTCTTAAAGAAATGAGTTTAGTTTCTACTATCAAATCACCTTTAAATGGTTTCTTTCACTAAGTAATTTCTTGCCACGTGGGTGCGCTCTTCATATCAGGCATATGATCACTGTTGGTTGATATAAACTGGGACTTTAAAGTAATTTTCCTGGGAGTGCATGGGAAATATTTTAAGTATATTTAAAATTTTTCTTTCGTTGGACGTCATTTTTTATTTTCACTCCCTCTCTTCTTTCATTTTAATTAATTTAGTATTAGGATTCTTTTTCATTGACATATATTTCCCCGTAATACTCTTTCTCCCATCGTTTTATAGTCTGGGTAAAACCATTCATATATTCGGTACTCTGGCTGACTAATTATTCCAATTCTCTAAAATAAATGTGACCTCATGGTTAATATTTTTTCTTCATTGAACGACAGAAAAAATGTTTATATGCCGTTGAATCATTCAGACTCAATTATTTTTCCTGATTAAAATTGTTAATTTGTACTCTAAAATATACTGCTTCACAGAAATCGGCTACTCTAAATACCAAAAAGTGAGAAGGTAGGCGGTAAGGCACATTTTCATTTTTCAGTAATGGAGAACCTTTACTGCTAAGGTGGATGAATGGTTAAAAATAATTTGTCTCAGAAATACGAAATGGGACCATTTAAGCCACAATTCAGTGCTCAGTGTGTAGTACTCATAAATGTCTACCAGTTTCCCCATGCTTGCGCCTTTATCAATGAGAAGCTACTCAGGACTCGAGAAGAGTTCTATTATAGTTTTCGATGCGAAAGATAATTTTCTTTTGCATAATTTACGTTGCATGGTAATATGATAATTGTCTCATAATGAATGAGTTTTCAAGTCACATTAAATTAGCTTCTTTTGCATTATAACTTCTTGTTGTACGAAAAGTATTGAAATATTGACGCGTAGGCATTGAAAGCGATCGCGGCCGGGAAAAATTATATGGTATTTAAGAGCATTGTTCATCGGCAATATACACAAAATAAATATATACGATGGATTATAGTTACGCCACCTGATAGTTAATCGTATTGAGCAATTATGGTAATACACCTGCAGACTCGTAGAAATTATTTCGCTGTTTCTTCTCCAGGGTCACAAAAATAAACACCCGAAGACTCGTGCTGTTTCGAGGCGGGCCGGGAAACAATCCCGGTGGAGTTGTGGAATGCGATTACTTGTCCAGACAGACTAGGGTGTCCGTATTCGTGGTGGTTGGATTTACGCGTGCAGCGTTGTCCTTCCCCTCTCTCCCTTTCCTCCCTCAGTTGAGTGACTTCCATAGTCGCGTGCGAACCCCTCGTGTGCGTTATTTAATGCCGTGGATGTCGCCGGCTTAAGCTTCCTCACGCACTCACTCGCTCGCTCACTCATTCTCTCCTTTTCTTCTTCGTCCTCCCCGCTCCCCCCTCCGCCCACTCCACGTCCATATGTTCTCCGGGACTTCAACAGTCTGCTTGCCTCAAAACAATGCATTGCGACGCTAATTAATCCTGCCCTCCTTCAGCCCTTTCAGTTGTCTCTCTACCTCTCCCTCAGTCGCGCAACAACATCCACTCTCTTTCTCTCGGTCGTATATATATACCATCACGCTTTCTCTCTTCTGCCTGCGAGTTACACGAGCGTGTTTCTGTTGCTGAAGTTGGAGGCATTGGGATATTAGAATGCTAGCATCATGTAAGAGGCGATATATCTCGATATACCTCTGATTATTATTAGAACGTCGCAACACTCCGTGTTGGTTTCCCTCTGCTGAGATGCAGTTAACTTTGGTAGAGCATCTATCGGTCATAATGAAGCCGCCCTCGTGTTTTTCTAAGATTTATTTGGCTGTATAAGCAGTATTTATTAATTTATTCACTTCACTTAAAAGAAAAAGGTACTCTATGGGAATAGAAATTTTTAGATGAATAGATAATTTCGGTTGTGATTTTATTCCTCTTACAAACACTTCACTATTAATACGAATAAACTAATTAGAATAGATGATTTACTCGCTCTCCACTCCACGGCGCCACTGTGCGTTGAGCGGCAATTTTGCTGTCATGGCTATCGTTACTCTGTAATACTAAACTTTTCCTTCCGCTAAACATGATATGTACTATACTTTGATTATATCTCACGGTATCGCTACAGATTGCGAAGAGACCATTGCCTCTTGCATCGCATTTTCAATGTAGTAGTGTATTCACTAATATCCATCGATGTATAGATTTTGTTAGCTTGATTCCTTGTTGTCTTATACCATCTCTGTCCCCCGAGAGTATGAATAAGTCGAAATTGGTGCAACGGGCATGAAATAATGACTTAAGAATTACGTTGCACCATGCAAGTTTGGGTCAGTGCGCTAAGCTTCCGACGTCGTTGCACCCATTTCAAAATCTCATCATGTGCTCATCAAATCATATTACATTCAAATTGCATGTTGCTTCGCTTATCTCCTCAAATTTGGTCGGACACCGTACTTAACTAGGAATTGCATATCACATGGCGACATAATGGAAGTAGAAAATGTACTAAAAATTGCCGTTTGATGTCTCATGAATCTCGCATTGTGGTGATGTGTAAAATAGTCTGCGATGCGCTAGTGTGAATTCTACAAGTTATGTCAAGCTGTGTGCAGCTAACGTTTGGTATTTGGAGTGTAAAATATTTTGATGGCAATTTTTTTATACCTGTAATACGACGAATGATACATTTTTAACTTTAAAATATTCAATGGAATTTCTACAGTTGCTATTCCCTCTCTCTGGCGCTTCATATTTCGAACCAACATTCATGGTGGAAAGCGTGTCAAGAAATTTGTAGTGTTACAAAATGAAGACAACGTATTTGGTTTTAGATAGATGCATATTTTACATTTGTATCGAATAAAATTAACTTATTTTTTTAAATTGTATTTTTATCGGACGTGGCATATAACATCGTATCGCACATTCCCATCATATCTTGCGGTGGTGTATCATACATAATTATTTGTTGTTCAATCCTAAGATTGGTTGGCTCTGTCCTCCATCCTTCCCTAACTAATGATAGTTCCCTTACCTCATGGTATCTCTTCCTATGTACTTTCCTCTTTATTTGGTCCATGTACTTATTCCTGGGTCTTCCTCTGGGAACTTTTCCCTCTATTTTGCCTTCAATCATGTTCTTCATATTGTGTCTCAGGGTGTGTCCAAACTATCTTGTTCTTCTTTTCTGTATGGTGTTCCATATGGTCCTTTCCTCTTTTACTCTTCCGTACACTTAATCATTTCTTATTGAATGCGGTGTACCAAATAATTATATACATCCGTGTTAACCCGTTATGCCAGTCATTTTAGGCTCACTCTTTCAGTCTAAGTGCTAAGTTATTGCTTTTAGGCCAAAGAAACAGGATCTGTTTCATTTCCTGAATGATATCCTATCCTTGAGTGTCTCCATCACATCTACATTGTTTATGCATCGCTTCATTCACGCTCTCCAGCTCTGATAACTCCTAATAACCCTTCTCTTAAGTCTCTTCAACCCCATTTACCCATAAATTTCCTGCCCTTCATTTTTCTTTCATACTCTTTACTCCATTATACTGTATCGGTTTTTTAAAGTGACTCTCGTGTGTTCTCTCCACATGATCGGACCAGCTAAGCACATTTCCTTCATATGTGTCCTTCACTTGAGCAACCAATCTGTATTATTTCATCATTCACTCATTCTAAACTCAATCCATCATACATTCATTTCTAAAACTTCCGAGGTACCCCCATCCCACAATTATTTAGTGCACATTTAATAGCTTAGCTGGCTCTTTATTCATGGAGACGATCGACAACTGGGGTCATTCACGCCATTAAGGAAACATTTTTAGGAAGATGACGGAAGGATCAATGAGAAACCTGATGTCGTGGTAGCCTACTTTTACCCAAAGGCTCCTACGATTTTACGTCCTCTACGTCAGATGGAGTACGGTACTTGAAATGCTCTCCACATGACGTCGAGTAGGGGATAGGGTATTCTGTTAAAGATATTAACAGCAGTCGGAATTCAAACCCGCGTCTCGGGATCAGGAGCTAGTGCCAAAAAACACCAACCCCAAAACTTAATCATTGCGACTGCACAAATGCGAGGATGAAATTCGCCTTGAATTGGCAGTATCACTGGCTAATGCACTGGACGGGAAGTTGGAAGATCCGGGTATGAATATCGGTTAAGTCAAATGGTTATTTTCAAGGTGAATTTTGCCCAACAACGCAATACTTGGCGAATCGAAGGCAAAAATCGTAGTATGCGGAAGAGAGAAGCTGAATGTAGATTTCACCTTGAGAGGAGATAAATTAGAGCGAGTGGATTCCTTCTTCTATCTCGGAAGTACCATCATGTGGGAAAAAAATACCACTGACATCAAGTGGAGAAAAACCCAAGCTAAGGGAAAATAGAAACTGCTGTGCTAAAAGAAGATAGGACTACAAACCAGGAAACAGTATGTGAAAACATTCGTGTGGAGCGAAGCACTGAACGGATCGGAAGCATGGACAATTGGAAAAGCTGACCAGAAATGACTAAAAGCTTTCAAAACCTGGTGCTGGAGGAGGATGCTGAAGATAAAATAGACGGACAAAATATGAAATGATGAAGTGTACTGAAGAGTAGAATAGGGGAGGACCATATGTAACACCATGGAGAAAGACGATCAAATGGGATTGGACACACTCTGAGACACCATGGGTTTGTGAAGAACATTATTGTAGGTATTACAGAGGGAAAAGGCCACGGAGGAAGGCGCAGGAATAAGTTCAGGGACCTAATAAAGAGAAAAGTACATAGGATGAGGTATCATGAGAAAAGGGAAGTAGCATTAGATAGGGAAGGATAGGATGGTTACAGTCAGCCAATCTTAGCATTGAACGACGAATGATGATGGCTTCGCGAATATCGCGAAGGGTGGATTTCACTATCGCTCTTTTCTGCTTGATCCTTGCCTTTCTTTTTCCCGCGTAAATTTCTGTCCTCTTCCTTGTTCTCTGTTTTACCATTTGTTCTCTCTTTCTCCCGATTTTTTTTCTCTCTCTCCCTCTCAAACTACCCTCCTCTCTACCTCCGCTCTTGAGCCAACTTTTCCCTCCTCTCCCAGACCTAATCTCCTCTGCGTCCCTTCCCCACCCCCTCACCCTTTCCATCCCGGTACGGCCGTTCCATAATTCATCCCCTCTCTCATCCTCCCATGCATTTTTTCCACCCCGTGTGGAACTCCCTCTTTATTCCCCCTCCACGCTCTCCTGTTCCTTTGTATTCCCCCTAAACTCTCTCTCACTCTTTCTCCTCCCCCTCGCTCTCTCACCCTCTCTCCACGTTGCCCCGGCATCATTCATTCTGCCTCCCACTTCCCTTCTCCTCTCCTTCCAAATACTCTCGCTCTCATTTCCCGCCTCCAATCCCGTATCCCACCCACGCTCCCCCTCAAAATCCTCCCCCCGCCCCTTCCCGTCTCCAGATTACTTCTCCCACGTTCTTCCCCTCCCAACTAACTTTCCTCCATCCTCCCTCACCTCGAATCTTTCATCCCCCTCTCCTCCAGTCCCTCCTCTGCTTCACCCCCCCATTGCGAGCTAGGTAACATTCTCTTTTTCTACCCTTATAAACTCTTTCCCCATCATAGCGGGTACAGTTCAATGTTGGCGTTTTAATTTGCCCCCTCAATCTCTGGGAGTTAGGCAGGTGTGGAGCCTGCGCAGTTTTCCCCTTATTCTCTCCTCTTGGGCTCTTTTCTTTCATTTAGAGGGCTTTGGGATGAAAAGGGCCGACCAAAATTTTGGTAATTTACAGATACTAATGAATAAGTTTGTATTTATCATAAATCTTTTTAATAAAGATTATTCCATTCAAGACGAGACACATTTGAGATTGAGTATAGGTTTGTTGTTTGTTGGAAGAATTTGTTTTTGGAATGTTTAGTTTTTTTCTGTGCTGTTTTAAGTGCACAAAAATACCAGATATGTTGATTGGCTTCGTTTTATCTATAAATTCTTAATTTTTTTCCTACATCAAAGAGAAAATGTGTTACTAGAATTGTAATTCTTCCCTTGCCTACCGTAGATATTTATGAGATGTGCTCAGAGTTAATTGAGAGAGTTATAAAATGGCTATGTATTCTTGAATTTGACCAAAAAAAGACGCTATTATTATGATTGTTGCTATAATTCCCTCCTCTTAGTTTCTCCCGTCATACCCCTCAGAAATATATCACCACTTTTCAATCCCACTATATTTCACTTTTGCTCTCATCCCCGGACAGTAGAACCTCTATAACCTTTATTAACCTCCTGGAAAACATTTTCAATGTGTATTAATTGATTTGCCCGCGCTATCTCTCGCTGCTAGACAGGTATGCCCATGTAGCTTTCCCGATTTCCACCCTTGTGCCCTTAATTCTGTCATCTGTACTTTATATTCGGCCGGCAATGTGTACTAAAAGTTCTATCTCTCCCTTCCATCTTTTTTTATCTGATATAGTTTTTCTATCATTTCCGTGTGATGGTAATCACGAGATGACCTATACTTGACGTTTAAGCATGGATAATTGGTCGCTCTAATGCTCCCCTGCTCGTTAAAACTATCGCTTGGTTGATTTGAACGTCATCGATGGCTGGTCGTGATATTAAAATAATGTTGAGAAAGTTCGTAACCTGGCATTACACTTCCAGTTCTACGTGTTAAAGAAGTACATGCACATCCATCACAACCTTCTATTTTGGGGTAGGCACCTTCAAAAGAGCTTAATTGCAAGTGTTAGGCGTATAAAAATAGCTATTGTATTGTAATTTCCTTTACACTGTGGAGTTATTTTCAGGCGTTCTTTGTTTTATTTCATTCATTCATTGCTTCATACTCGCTCTCTTGTTCTTATTGCTGGTAATATTCCTTCCCTGAAGAATCTCTTCCACCATAATCACCAATGAGTTCCAAGTATCTTATATCTCTTCTTCACGCGCCATTCTCCTCCTGCCCCTTTTTTACACACCATTCACTCGTTATGCGTTAAGAGATTATTGTAGGAATGGACTATATTGCCATAATTTCTCAATAAAATGGAAGTTGTTATCACTATCATACCCTGTTTAATTTTTCAACTCCCTTTTCCTTCCCAAATTGTCCACCTCATTAGTCTTTACCTCATCCTTTTCCTTCTTTCTCTCATTTCCTTCCAGTAGGCGATCTCCCTTAACTTCACTTCTTTCCACAATACTTCCCTCTTGTAGCGTGAAGAGTTCATTTCTGACATTTGAATTTGCCCCCTCAATCTCGCATAGCAAGGATGAGATGCCATTTTGAGTTCCCCGAACCCTTTCTTCCTCACAGTTTCTTTTCTTGGCGCTCTACATCTATGTATCAGCAATATAGAGCAGGTATTCGAGAGACATTTGGGAAAGAGGGAATAGAAATGCTTAAGCTTAAGAACTGGTATTCAATCCTAATGGAGTGGTGAAAATTCCCCTTGGAAGTTACATACAAACTTCGGTGAAATGTGGATACTTTTTGAAGTCCCGTGTTAAAATTTCGGGTTAAATTTTTTTTTGAGGTGAAGACCGATGTTTAAAGTTAAACGCTATCCCATCGACGACCCCCGCGCCAAAAAACCGATAATCTTCGGAAATATATAAACCTTAGCTCTCAGCTAACATGAATTGTCAAAATAGCTTCGTGTTTGTGCTTTAGCTACAATCAAATATCACAAATCTTTAGCTACACTCAAATATCACATATCTTTAGCTACAATCAAATATTTAAAAAACTGAATCTTAAAGTATTGAGTTACTAATTTATTCAGGTCCATCCGAATGTTTGCCTGTCAGTCTCACCTGTTTGAGAAACCTTCAGGACTTAAAAAGTTATAACTTTGTGGGTGTAATGATTGCGACCGAATGCTGACAAGTATAACAACAAAAATATTCAACATTTATATAAAATAGTAGATGTCGATCATAATTGTTTGCGTGTACTGGCTTGGGAAAATAATTTGGCGCGGTGTAGATGTTTCTTTTTCCTTTAATGAGAATACCAGCGCTCATGCAATATGACTGAAACTGTCGTCATCAGATGGCTAAAACATTTAAATTAATAATTATTGCTTTTGATAATTGTGTACGCTTTTTTACCTTTAAGGTACCGAATCCAGAACCGTCCATTTTTTCTACGGTAAATTTTAATATCTTTGGTCACGGCAGCAAAGCTTATGTATGGATGTTTAATTTATGTATGGATGCCTGAATCATTCGTGACTTGGTTTAAATGATACAAAAATTTCAGTCATATTGTGGGTGGATTGTTCAATACTCCTCCATCACTTTATATGTGTCTAATTACTTCTTCATGGTGTATGCATATTTCACGCCACACTGGAAGGATTCTTTAAATCATCTGCAACAATTTTTATTTTTTCTTCTCTTCATAGAATTTCAGCTATAGGTATCTCGTAAATTCACTTAAATAAAAATGTGGGCTTAATTATTATTTCCCTCTCCTTTCTTTCATCCTCCAATCCCCTCTCGAATTATTTAACACATTTCCTCGCGACTATCCTTGCCTGTGAGTCAGACAACCCCCCTTTACCTTCTTTCTTTCTCTAAAACTCAAACCTTCGCGACGGGTGCAGTCGATTGTTGACATTTTATTTTTTCACCCCTGTATTTCTCGGCAAAAGATAGCTTTGCCGATATCGCTTGGTTCTCGAATTCCTTCATCGTGCGTCAATTTCCTTTATCTGTGTGCTACATGCAGGCAGCAGTACGTAGAGAGCATCTGAGACTCATCGTGGGAAGAGTTGATGGAGGTCAGACGGCTGTGTGAGTGTCTTCAAGCGACGAGAAAAATAGTGTATTAAGATGAAGTTAAAACAGAGGAGTTAGGTATAGAATGGAAAGGAAAGACCGGAACTGAGAAGAGTGGAAAATGTTATGGTCGTAGTGGTATCGGTTTTAGAAAACGGAAGCTGTTTTCTTATTTATTTAACATGTAGTATGTTGATTTACGGCTTTTTTTAATATAAAAATGAGTCTTAGTAAGTTTTGTGCAATGAATTATAGTTTTAAGGGTGTAATTGTGTATTTAGATGAAATAGGATAGGAATATCAACTATGATAATGTCATAAAGGAAAGATTTTACGAATAAGACAGTTTAATGAGTGCAGGCATGACGAAAAAGAAAAATCTCTTAGTATATTCCACAATTAAAACTTTTATTCCTGACCTTGGTTTCGATTGCCCGGCAATAATTTTCAAAGGTACATTATGTATAGCACGCGAATTAATACATAGAGTCCTGGGGAGGGGTGGGGGAGAAGTGGTTGGTTGACGTCAGAGACGTGCGTCACGGTCAGTGGGAGGTGGTGGGGGAAAAAGGTATGGATAATAGGGGAGAATGGGAGGGAAAGACTCATTTATTAAGGAGATTTACTCTTATATTTTTGGCAGCACTCAAAATTAACAAGTGGTTACAGCTAGATTTAGGCAGTTGTTGAAGAATATATTAAGACTCGCAATCCGGAACGTGATGGAAAGTTTCCGGTATAATTTGACCTTCGTTGCTATGCTAGCATAACAAATAAACTTAATGATTGAAGGCATAACTTTGTGGAATACTACCGCAGACATGACGAAAGAGAAAAATCTTTCTCTGGCCAGTTCATTCACGAGGTTAACTTGGTTCATCATTGTTTTACTTTGCGATGTTAGCACCCTAGTTTATTCACTAGGTTAACTTTTTCTATCTGCATTTCACTTTCCTCCCGTCAAAATAATTAGACTCTTTCATGACTCCGTTAGCTAATACTATTTAGATTAAATCAGAGCGGTAGACGCGGTTAATTTGACGGTAATATGCTTCTTTTTGCTCGCGTGATCTCGACAACGCTGATGCAAAATTAAGACATGATGATTAAACGGCAACAGAGTATTATTTTTAACCCGCGATAATACAACAAATAGCTGCTATCCTAACTCTACGCGCCACACCCCCTTTTGTGGTGGTTCGCGAGGCGTAGAATAGAGAAAGATACATCGTTGATGCAGCGGCATCCGCCCGTCTCGCCGTGGTGAGTGCCGGCCTCACGTTTTCGCTTCGGCCGGGTAAAGAGTGCAGTGGGGAGGTGCGGTCGTGATGCAGCTGAGCGCCGTGACCACAGTCTTTCGCTGTAAACCCTGGCGAGGTGGATCCTTATCCGTTTTTTATTCGACCGCGGGAAAATCACGAGCGCACGCAACCGTTCCTTTTATGCCCCCTCTTTGCCTCGAATTTGAGCGTGTGTGTGGACCGGTGCGACGATGATGCTGTTGTCACGGCAGTCGCTGCTCACTCACGTACTGTAGTCTTTTTATTTGAACCGGGAGCCATGATTTTGAAGCACGGATTTTACCACATCTGGGTATCGTCGAGATGAGTGATTGTCGCGGGGAAGCACGCACGTGCTTCCCTTTGTACAATTGCTACTCTCCGGTTTTTACGTGCGAGACATTTCTGGTGTTTTGTTGGCGAGGGATTTGTTTAATATTCAACTCAACGGAGAACTTGGACGAATTTCCGCCATTATTGAGGTAGGAACGTCTCATCGCGGGGGTGTTATTTTGTTTTTTTTTTTATCGGCGGGAAGCAAGGGTAATCTTCTTGACATGGGTGGATGAGATGTCATTAACCTTCTCGCATATTTCAGAGTTTTTCTCTGTTAGGTTTTAAGAATTGATATTGCTAAGCGTCCGTGCAAGTTGAACGTCTTCATTTTAAGATTACACCTGTTTCAACTTTTTTCAGCAGTACCTACCACTTGATTTTTAATTTTTTCATTTAAAAATAAAAAAATGCATTATTGTAAGGAAGATCTTAAGTTTGAGTTCTGGGGCGAATTTCTCTACCATTTTTCTCCTACTCGACTCTTTTTATGGCATTTTTTTAGGGACAGCCAAGTTTTTGTTCAAATAAATAAGTGCTCTGGGATAAGAACGTATTTATCATCTACAAGGCAAGTTCCAAAGGATAGAAAAAATTTTAAACCTTCATTCGCAAATTTCTCGCCTCATTTCACTCAGTGAGTGCCATTCAGTATCGTACTTGCAACGCTTATGAAGAAAAAAACTGTTTTTTGTTGGTATTTATCAGTGCTCGAGAGGGAGATAAAAGCATTAATCTTTTCATGTGTTCCTCACATTCTTCCTTTTGTCAACCACGCCTCCCATCGTTTCGCTTATTATTCCGTGTATGAGACCTCTTATATTTTTGTCCTCCATCAGTGAATTCTCATTCTTCGTAATTCAACGCTCCCTATTTGTAGAAATGGTGTTCACAAATGGTGCTTTAATGATTGATGCTCATCTTGTTAAAACAACAATGAAAACTTTTATCCTCATTTGATTAGTAAATTAATATTGCAGAAATAATGTCATGATAAATGAGCATTGAACGTTCGTTTTTAGCCATGTAGAAATTTATCTGATGTAGAATTCAGTATCTCTTCATTAGTGGAAGCAATGGCGATGATCCTTTTGTAAGGAGGTGGAGTGTTACTACATCTCTGTTAATTTGTGCATAAAATAGAGAATGGTTCAAACCCATATTGGGACTTGTATGATGTAGCTCTTGTAGCAGGTCTGAGAAACTTATCCAGCAAGCGCCATATATCATGCTGGGATATTTTATATTTAGTTTCATAGGGATTAAGGCAAGCTTCTCATATGCAGAACAGGAAATTAAGAAGTAATAAAAATATTTTTCCCTCACGAGACTGGGCGCTTAATTTATGGACCGGGAAATTTGTAGGAGGCCATTAAAGTGGTAAACCACGGCTACGGGCGAGCTTCATTTGGTATATTTTTAATTAAAACTCACTTAAGATAAAAGTTTATTCCAGAAAATATGAAGCACTAAGTTATTTTGTTTGGTAAAATAAAAATATCACATTAGTCAAATTCAAAATATTCATTTAAATGGCTCGATAGGCTATTTATTGATTAGTTTGCCGAAGAGAACAATTTTAATGTTCATAGAGAGAGAGAAAGAAATAATGCGAATGGAAAATGAGTAAGGGAAAAAGTACAGGGAGGCTGATTTGGAGGTTTCTATAACACGCAGAAATTTAATTGCTCCTTTAACTCTTCTTCTATTGTATTTTTTCTTTTATTTCGTTCATTTTTCCTACTAGTTATTAGTATGTGTTACACATCTTTGGACGAATCTTTATTTCCGTACGTCGTAAACTTTATTGGTCATCCCCACTCAAACAGAGTGAACACATAACCTTTTGTTCCTTCGTCTCAACAATATCCTGTTTACCATTGTTACAAACAACAGAAAACAATAAAATATTCGAGTAAAAACAAGTTTACAAACAATAAAAGTTTTACAATTTCAACTTATTTTCCATAAAATTATTTTCAAACAAGTTCCATCACTAATTACTCCTATGCATAAAAAATTTCAAGCTGCCGTTGCCGGGTGCGTTACATAAGTTATATTCACTCTGCCATATATAATTCAGCTCAACGCACAGCATCATGTGAGCTCAACCGCATAGTAAATGCCAAAATTCTCAATTTAATATATTTATGGAATATTTATTCGACTAAGCAAGGCAAAATATAGGTCTCGAGTAATACTCTGAATGATTTTAAATCGTCCTTAAACCTATGTGATTATCCAAAATTCACTTTCCGTCCAGGAAATCCTCTCTTTGTTCCCGAATCAAAATCAGCATCCTGTAAAATGCTTTTGTTTGTTCTCAACCAGTCAAGGGTAACTTTTTTATTGACAAAACATATTATTTTGGCAAGCATCCCTCGAATCAAAGTCATAACAAAGGTATCTCTGCACTCTGCAGTCGGTGTCAATGCCCTGAGTGGCTCCCTCCCGGATGAAGCATCAAAAAATCTAGACCCACGTAAAACCCTCTCTCTCCCTTTTCCTTGAATCTTTCTTTTTTGCTCCTTTTCTCTCTCCCTTTGGCCTATTTCAAACCCTGGCCTCGCCACGCGCACACCTTTCCCTCGCAAAACCATCGGAAAAACCCTTTAACCCCGCTCCCCTCCACCTCACGTGCGTCCACTCTGCACCCCCGAAAACTCCCGACTCACACTCCCACACGGCACCCTTCCCACATTCCACCAGTTTCCATCTCTCCCTCTCTCTCGCCCTTCATCCATTTTTCCCCCGGAAAACCTACCCCTTCTCTCATATTCCTCCCCTCAACCCCCTTACCCCTGCCACACGCCAAACAACATCCTTTTGTTCTCCTCTCTGCCCCCTCTCCTTTCTTTTCCTCTCCCCTATTACTCCCAAACACTCCCCGCCCATTCCCCTCCTCCGTCCTAAAAACCGTGCCACGTGCCCCCCCTGTGATGTAATGGCGGGCGCCGAGGGGTTGAGTTGGGACGGGAGACGCGGAGAAGGCGGCGGCAGCACCGTAGGCGCCGCCTGATGGAGCTCTTTTGTTTTATTGCCCATATGTGACACTCTGCGTGTCACAATCGTTGCTCGATTTTTCCTTTGTTTTTTCCCTCACTTCACAATTTTCTCTTTCTCTCTGGCATTTTTTTCTGCCCAAATATATATATTTATATAAAAGAATTTGTCCCCTTGTCGTTCGAGCACCGAAGTGTGGGGTTTAATTGGGTTCATTTCGATGCTTCATTACTAAGTCATGGATTTTCTCGCGTAAAAAAAGTGTTTTTTTACGTGAATATGTATAACATACCTCCGACATTACTCAGTTTTTCCGACGGAATCCAATATTGTCCCCTCTCCATCGATGTCGTTATTATGCCACCCGGGATACGCAATGGTGTCCGGCTATTTTAAATCTGTCGAATAATTAACACAGAGGTGTATTAAATATAAGTCCGCGCGAAGGGACGCAGTCTTGCCCACTCATAAATCAGATGAGGATGATTTATTATTTTCCTCCGACTGGCGCTAGAATGAAATATATGTGCCAATGAAAATTAAATGCGCCTCTGGAGTTGATGGACCATTTTTTTTTATTGCAGCCAATTTATGTGCATGAAAAATTAACTCCGTTGCCGTCTGCTAATTTTTTTAATCCGATCTAAACTCTTAATGCATTGTTTATGATTATTAAGCATTTGTAAATTTTGAAGCATGAGGAGATTGAATCAAAAATATCTATTTCTCTTGAAACAGTCTAACGTCAAACTTAATAAAAAGTATTGATTAGCAAAACAGTGCAGCAATAAGAATAAACGGCGCCAGAATATGGGATGAAACAAATGAAGCATGACGTGTGGTTTTCGTGGTAGTGATATTTGATTCAATGCGGCTAGTCTCGTTCAACTTCGTTCAGGAGTTGGAATTCGAATCCAATAGTTTCGTCGAACTAATTAAAAATTCACCCGTAAAAGTGACTTTGCAACATCGACTTTCGCTGGCATAAAGCTCACACGAAGCGTGGTTTTGACATTTTGATTTCAAATTCTAGCGTGCGGTAAAAGTTTCATTTTTAAGGCGAGATATCGGGTCAGTAATATCATCACTGTATGGTGTAATTTGATTTACGTGTACCAATGGATGTTGCTGTATAATTTTTCCAATAGTGCGCATTTTCTCTCTTACCTATCGATCATGGCTTCAGCATTGGACTTTTCCTTTGTCGCTTAAAAATTTCCTTTTGATTGCACCATCAGGACTTATGGCCAGTTGCAGGAACGATACATATGTATTCTATAGGGTTATGGGACCCATAAACCATTCAATAAGTGTTGCAGAAACATTAGGTAAGTTTATTGGTTTTTTAACTTATGGCATGTTGTTATGAGTTCCGTGAGTCGCCATGATGGCAGATGCGCAATGAACCGCTTGGAGACTTAATTACTGGCTTAAAGAGATGCTTTTAGACGAATGACCAGTTTGTTTACTGTTACTGACTAATTATTATGTGCATTAGCAAATGTTTATTGGCCTAACTTTAATAAATTTTATCCGGTAGTGGAAGTGTAAATCGAAGCTATTAACTGCTGTGTAAATAAGTCATGCAACTAGCAGATGTGTTCCTGCAACCAGAATATTTTTATGAAATATATAACTCCATGGATCTCATAGCAATTGATTCCATAACTAAATGTTCTTGCAACCGGCCTTTAGTCATGTTGATAAATGGTTTTGTGATTTCATTGTTGACAGTGAAATAAGAATGCCGAAGTACATGTTTATCAATCACTTTTCCCCGTAATCACCTCCGAGTTTTCATTTTTTATTATAAAGGTATCTATTTTTGTAGATGTTAAAATTTAACTCCGTGTAATCACATTTTCAGAAGCTGGGTTATCTTGCTCTCGACCCCAACCGTGTCAACATTAAACGAATTTTTGCCAATGAAATGAGGATGTCTAAGTACTTGTTTATCAATTTCATTTCCCCCTAGTCACCACTGATTTCTTAAATTTTTTTTAAACATGTGCCTATTTTTGTAGATATTAAAATTCAGCTTCGTGTAACCCCCTTTTCGGGAGCTGGGTTATCTTGCTCTCGTCCCCCGACTGTGTCAACATGAAACAGCCCAGTCGAAACAGTCGACTTTCGCTGCAACCTGCCTGGCACTTGACACCAAACCCCGACGTTTTGCGTCGACAAAAGAGGGGGCGGGAAAGGGAACTGGAGGGGCGTGCTAATATACGGGATGAAAGGAAAAAGGTTACACGAGGGAAAGCTTTGTTGTCTTCTACAGGCGGAACCAACTGCCTCCGCATCTCATTCAACCTTAATGTAGAGGCACACTGGCATTAGTTTATCTAGCCGATGGCTTTGGCGTCTCACGTCCTTTTAATCTCTTAATTTCGCCCCATTTCATCCAAATTGACGTTTTCTATGCCGGGATCGGGAGAGAGGCTGAAGAATTCCATTATGGCATCCCGCGAAGCGTGTGAGCAAATATCCTCCCCCCCCGCATCGTGATAATTTTGTTATTCCTCCTTTGCTCCTGGTTCGGTTTATTCCAAAATCCCAACCTCCAGGCGCTTCCTTCACGAATATGCATGCGCACTGGCGTCATAATGGGGGCGTGATTAAGTGAGAGAGTGACAAAAAATTATTTTCTCCGCTCAATTATTTCGATAAAAAAATCATATTAATGTCTTTCTTCAGCTCTCTCCCATGTCTTTTGTTTTTCCCCTTTTGTTCTGCGCTATGCGTCTCGCTCCATTA
Source organism: Ceriagrion tenellum (assembly GCA_963169105.1). Taxonomy (NCBI): domain Eukaryota; kingdom Metazoa; phylum Arthropoda; class Insecta; order Odonata; family Coenagrionidae; genus Ceriagrion; species Ceriagrion tenellum. Next base: position 45,454,196 of record OY720636.1, on the reverse strand, counting down.
GTTTTCCCTCCGCAAGCCGTCCCAAGTTTTGCACTCGGAATTTTTCGTGTTAACGATGACTATTTTTTTTGCCACCCGTCCGCGAGCGACCCCGTCGTGGTACATATCACGTGTTTGGGAGACCTTGGTTTTTCCTCCTTCCCTCCCTCTCACTCTTCGCTGCACCTCTGCTCGTTTCATTATCAAGTCGCACGAGGTAGGAAAAAAAGATATAAGGGTTAGGAAGCTCTCTCTCTCTCTGATATTTATTTCTTTTTTTGTTACTTCGTCCTACCTTCGCGTACACACTCACGAATACTGGGTCTGGAGCTTCTCTCTTGCTCTCGCGAGTGGGCGCTCGCTATTAATTTGCACATTCGATTCTCCCAGCTACATGGGCTACATGCCTAACATAGCTCGAATTCCTAGCGTTCCATTCTGCTTCATCCCATCTCTCCGCCCTTCCTCCCTTCCTGCTCTCTCTATCTATCTCCCCATCACTTCCACATCTCTGGGCGTGTGTTATAGATTTCGCGAACATAAAGCCCCTTGCGTTTTGGGGAATGGAAAAAAATGGAATGCGCGCGCCCTCACTCACGCGTACAGAAGCATCCCGCAGCCGAGCCGTCGCTCTCACGAATGTAAATCCACAGAGCGTCAGTTTCTCTGTCTCATTTCCCTCAATCCCTCCCCATTCCTTCGTTCTCCACATCTATTCCGACGTTTGCATCTTGTCCAAATGCCGTTTTCCTCGATGGTCGGTCGGTTATTTTGGGGAAGAGACCTTGTATAGGCATCCTCCTAAAAGCATTTCACGAAGTAATGGCATGTAGTCTATCGTTGCTTAATGAATGTGAATGTAATTTCAATATGTAATTTAATAAACCAGAGGAAACATGTCAACATATGCCAGAAGATGATTCCAAATGTAGAGAGTTGTTGCGATTGAATAACTAAAATTTGCTGCTGAGCTTTTTTTACTTCAATTTTCAAAGATATCTAAAATACTTCTAAATATTCAGCACTTTATATTTCTTGAAATTATCGGTTTTAATGCCTTTTTTCCTCCCTCAGGAGAAGGTGGTAACTCAAAGAGAGATAAGTCATGTGTCCATTCCACAAAGTTACGTCGCCGACAAATTGATTTTTTTCTTCGTATATTGAATCATCTTGAAAAAGTAACGGCTAGTGACGCCCCGAACTTTGTGGAAAATTGACTTCAAATTATTTTCGTATTCTAAAGCTTCAAGTTGAATATGGGGTTGGTTAGTGATTTGGGTGTTCGATCGACTTCTGAGATCAGCAAGGCAACTGAGAGAGATGGGTGGGCTGGTAATGCAAGGGTAATTTGTGGGAATGGAGAAGGGGCTAAGAGAATCCCAGCATCAAAAGTCACATAATACGAGACGTCCCTTCGATAATCGGAGTCGGAAGTTTGAAGTTCTATTCTACCACCCAAGTAGGGATGGGAGTCACTTTAACCCCCTATGGATGGAATTATGAAATGTTTGCATGAAATTAATACTGCTACTATATTAGTTTTTTAAAGTGCATTTTAGCATTTAAAAAAATGTAATTTTTTTATAATAACATTTATTTTGAAAAGTGACGTGTTTGTATTGTATATATTTTATTTAAAATAATACTTTACATAATAATATTTACACAAGGTTTACTTCAAAATTGCTTTCACAGCGTACCTTTTTTAAACTTTCCCAATTTTTTCTTCATATGACAGCTGAAACTATTTCTTTCAGAGCTCCACCAGGCACGCCATCGTGAGTGAATTGCGTCGCACATTCATCTATACAAATAGTTTGACTAACCGCCTAAACAGACGCAACTTGTCATACACTTAATCCAAAGTGTTACAAATCTGTCTAGCGCAGAAACAAAATGGAAAATTCTCCTAGAAAGCATATATTTTAATGATTTTGAAACGTAACAAATTTGACTTGCTCATCCATAGAGGGTTAACATATCTCCGCAAACTCTTGAATTCGAACCCAGGACCTCTGGATGGGAAGCTAACCATCTATTCTACAGACCAACTCGATACCTGCGTCAATTTATCCTTCCATTCCCTTCTGTATTCTTTCATTACTCTGCTATGACTCAACTCCTCCGCTCTCCTTTGTGTGTATGTCTGCGTTTGTGTTCGTGCGCTGCCGGATATGAGAATAGGGAGCGGGGGTAGGAGTCAACGCTTTCTTATCGATCTCACAGCCCAAAAGAACCATCTCTGAAAATCCTTGCTCTCACAATTGCGCAAGTACTTCAGAGATCCTCCCCTGCATCCCCTTTCTACGCCACCATCTCACCGTTACATACTCCCGCCCCTAGACTCGCCCACCTTTCATTCCCCACTCCATGCCATTACCAACCGTCTCGCATCCTTCCGTTTTCCTTCCTCAACGTCCGCCGTCTCTGGCGCGCGGACCCGCTGCACTTTTTTCCATCCATCCCCCTTCCGCCCTCCTACCCCCTACCCCTCTGATTTGTCGGTTTATCTCGTGATCTCTTAATGCTTCTTTTGAGGCTTCCGAGCGGAGCTTCCGTGGATGTTTGTTCTTCATTTCCCGAGCGTTCCTTCTACCTGATGCTGATGTCTTGCGCCTCATTATTAATCGAACCGCGTATTTTTTCGTCTTTCATCTCTTTGTACATATTTTTTCTACTTTAGCATGAGCGCGTGTGTATTTGATAGCATTATAGTATTATGCATGTATATGCTTGTGTTGCTTTTTGAATGGTAGGTAATTTTTCAAGAAAAAAAGTACTGTTCGGTTTATTTCATATTTAGGACTGTCATAAAACCGGTCAACTAATCCTGATTACATCTCTGTTCTTGTCGTAAAATAAAACTTGTCCCGCAATTACAATCCAAAAATTTTGACTTAAAATCTTATTTTATCCCTAAAACATTTTTACTTTATCCATAATTCCGTCAATGTATAGTTTCATGTTTATTTTACAACATCACATTGAGGCGACCAGACAGAAATCTGAGGTTGACACGTAGTCAATTCAATCATAGCTTTAAAAATTAAAGCTAATGCTATTGTAAAAAATGAATTCTCATTCGTTGTTGGCAGTTCATACTTAGAGTTGCCAGTGTTTAATTTGAGCGGAAATTTGGTGTATATACATTGAGGTAATTCGTGAATGAGCGATCATTGATGGCCTATACGTTAAGTGCTGTCAGTCAGATATTTTCCAGGGATGAGAGCATCAAAGTCATGAGGTTGCAAGAGAGCAGATTTAGCTATTGTAATTGTCTGCAAATTTTCTTAGTCATAAATTGTTTACGCTAATATAGTGCCTGGTGGTGATTTTTTGCATAGCTGATATAGCCTTACTTATCGTTCTCAACCTTATCATGTTTGACCCATGACTGTTTTCTTCGACATATTGTGCTACTTGGTGCTTTAAGTCCCCTTCAACCCACTCTCATTGTAAGAGCTGTACAATTTATCCCTTACTGCAGTCTTTATTGTGTGCAGGAACTCTTTCAGTCATTTTATGATGCATCATTTCATCCATCGCGTAGTTAAAATATCCTCTCTTGTTCGGCTAATTTCATAACGAGTATAGATGGCATGAACTTGATCTGGCTGTTAAAATCACAGCCCTCAACTTGTCTCGCGCCATTATATGCATTTCATTACAGGCTAATTTTAAGGAGAATCATCATCCCTCTCAGGTAATTCAGGCTTACTTTTAAACAAGATTAAAGGCTTACTCGTTGCTAGTAGTAATTATTTGTGTTTACAATTACCGCTTGGGATGATGACAATTATATCCAGAGAAGTATCTCTTCAAGGAGTCCAGACCATAGGAGGATGAAAATGTGCTAGCATTAAATTTTTCATGGACCATTAATGCGCTAAAATCTTAATTATGTAATAAATAATATAACAAAACGTGTAGCAACGAAAATGAGTTCTCACCTGATTATCCATTTTTTCAATACATGTCGAATGTTTCCTTAAATTTTGCTGGCTGGGTGCCGTTTTTGCTATCTAAGCTTGGCCTAGAATCAATGCCTTTTTATTTATACTTCAAACGTGAATCTCCACTTGGAGAAGCAATGAGATTTTATGCACAAAATGACCTTCTTCATGTGAAATCAATAGTTTCTGGCGAGATACTGTGGAACTGAATTGTTAAAGTGAAGAGAACTAGATGTTGTACTGTCCACTATTTTTAATACATAAACTTTACAACACGTGTTTCGGCACTTTATTGGCCATCATCAGGTACAGTGAAAAAAATAATGGACAGTACAACATCTAGTGCTTTTCATTTGAACCTTCTCTATGCCTGAGGGTGGTATATTAACCACTTCTTGCAGTCTGAATCTTGTATAGTTCTTATTTCACGTGCTGATGATTTCTGATATTCCGTCACTTCTTCAAATTTCGATTTAATCTTTGATTTGCTACACATAACAGGAATGGGTAGCATCTACATATGTTCTGTAGTAACGAAAACATTACTGATAAACTTTATGTTTGGCCAGCCGCAATGTCCATTCCTCACTCGCAAGATTGGGGTGATGTTATTTGAAGTCGCCATTAGTCTCAAGGAGTTTAAATAAATTTTTGTGCAACATTGGAGTTTCTACGATTTTTCGTGGTATTATTTAAAGGAGACAATGATTGCCGTGGATACTTTTAATAAAATTTCAATGTATCAAAATGCTGTCCCAAAGAGTCTTCGCTATTGAATGGTAGCCATAAGCTGCTATTGTAGACAATGGTGCATAAAAGTATGTAAAGGCAGGTTGCAGAAGTGAAAAAATGCATCCCGAGTTATAAAACCTTTAAGTAAGAGCATTCGTTCAATGTGCTTTGCAGGCACATGAGATAATTGTATGGGTTTCACGAATGGTCTCATGACTAATTCCGCTAGATAAATGGAGTTTTATGGTTTCGAATTCCATAAATAAGTAACTTGGTGAATGAGTAATGAATCCTTCATAGGATCTAGCAATTGTCAAAAGAATTATTTCATGGCAAGTGAAATGTATTGTATGAACTTGTGATGCTAGTCTCTTTGGGCCCCTAAGCACTTAAACCTATTGCTCCTCCGTACCAACCATCTTGATGAGGATTTACCGAAGGCCGTGATGTTTCTAGTGAGTAAATACTTTAGATTCCTTAGCCCGAGAAAGGGAATTCCGAAGCATCAATTTTAAGTCCCAACATTTGATAGACATTCACACAATGCATTGGATGTGCAAATGCCGCTTTTATTTGCTCATGCCGACTATCAGTAGTATTTATAAACAATATTTTCCCGGAGATAAATGTACATTCATTATTGATGAGGTACGTAATTTTTAGGTTTCACAACTATCGATTATATTGATAAATCCTTGTACGACCAGCCCTAAGTCTTGAGTGGAGTGTAATATAATTTCCTGCAGAGCTGAATAGAGTCATCACTTTTGTCATCAATGTTTAATATGAATATGTTAATGATTATTTAAAATCCTCTGACTAGTTACAAATTTTGCTAAACTAGTCAGGTCTCGGCTATAATTTGCACCTTTTTACATGTTTCAACCGAGACTCCGCTCTCGCGGAGAAGTAATGATACTCTGTACTTAAAGGGACCTTCCTCCCAGTCTCAGAGCAATAAAATTTATCTCTTCTTCACCCATCCTCCCTTTTCTGTACGCTCCTCCTTCCACTCGTCTCTCCACTCTCCTTCACTCTCCCTCTCTGTTTCCTTTCCTTCTTTTCAGTTTCCCCTCAGGGAGGAAGGATATGGAGGTGGAGGAGTCTGCCTTCTCCTTTCATTACCGGCCGAGACTCCTCCCCATCATGCTCTCCGTCTTCACTCCAGCCAACCCTCCTCTCCTCATCTTGCATTTCTCTTCACTCTCTTCTCCTCCTATTTTCCTTTTTTTATCATCTCTCTCCGACTCCTCTTATAATCCCTCTCGTGCACGCTGCTCTTAGCGTCTCTCTCTCTATCCCTCTCTTACAATCATTCTCCTTTCCTCTCTTCCTTAAAAAAACCCTTTTACTGTATTTTTTTTCGTTTTCGCTTTGCCTTTCTTCTTCTCTCTCCTCATTCGCTGCTTTCTTCTCCTCCTCTCATTACGGACTCTTCAGCAGGCTCGCGTTTGTTTGGTTTAATATTCTCCCCTTCAACTTTTCATTTTCCCTCCCCTTCCCCCATCCCTTCTCCGCCGCACGCAAGCGCGAGCACAGACGGAATTTTCATTGTGAAAAAATTGTCGGGTAGAGGGTGGGTCTTATTGAGTTTTTCCGTGCGGGCTTCACCGCAAAATGCTTTGCATTTAAATATTTAATTGCATCTGAATGCGATTCGTTTATTTTGCTGTCCGTATCTGTTTGACTGATTTTTAATGTTTTAGGTTGTGTCTGTGGCTTGGAGAGGCGGGTTGCTAAACCGTGTTTCGAGAGTTTGGCAACTTTCCGATTTTATGTGTTTTTAGGGTTTGCTGTTTTCATGGCAAAAAATATTGTAGCCCGTCCCTTTGAATAATGTGTTCTCCGCTGCATAAATGCGTCAGTTATAACAGGAATTATTAAGGCGTAATTGGCGAAAATGTCATGATTTCATACCATTTTGCAGCTCACCGAAATTAAATGAATTATGGCGAAATTACGTCATTCAGTAATATTGAGGGACAAATTTTGATCAAATAATGCTGTGATGCTTAATGCTGGAATATGGATGGATATAATTACATGTAATTAGAATTTGTTTTAGCTCAAAAATGAATATCTTTGGTACAGCTATACCTCTATAGCAAAGTATGCCTATTTTAGCATGGGAGCTACAATTTGAAGGGTGATATTGACATTTGGGAATATATGGTTAGTTTGGTGAATTGGACTTTGTTATGCAAATATTTTATCGAATTTTTTGTGATATTTCAATGATATGTGAACCAGTGTTCTTCTGAGGGAAGCTCAAATAGCTCATATTTGGCCTAAGCGCCTAAAGGGTAAGATCTCATTACTACACAGTAAGAATGAACATCTCCCCTTCTATGCTTAGTCCCAAGAGAGCTAATCCGAGTAACAAGCCTCCAGTAATATTCTTTCTTTCATGACTATGGGAATCTCGCTCAGGGGTCCACAGTGCCATGTAGCTAAACTTTGTATTAACCGCATCTAAAATGTTGGAAGTCGGCTTCTTCGAAGCCAGCTACTCGGCTACTAATGGGAGGATTTTTCCTCACGACATGATTATAACGGTGGGTCAGGATATCCAGACTTGTAGTACTTTCCGAATATAATTTATCAAGAAGCTAAAATTTCATTTTCATTTCATCTACATGTAAAACTTGCAACCGCGGAATTTCGTATTAGACCGAGCGTCAGGGATAACAGATTTGACACTTTTCAGGTTGAAAACTGGAATGAAATTTATCTTTTTATCCGGCATATATTTTATAAATTGATATATTTTATCGGTAAAATGTATATTCCCCTGTTTTGTGCATATTTTGAAGCTTTAGCATTTTTGAATTGCCGTGAACATGGCTAACAATTTTTTTGGAACCATTACTGGATGCTTTCTAGAGAACACGCAGGACACACATATCGTGTTCGGTCTCGGCTCTTTCCTAATGTACCAAAGAATGATCCTTCCAGTTTTCTATGATCTGAATTGATCATATAATAAAACATATTTGAATAATTTATATAACCTAATTAACAATGTTAAAGTAAAAAATTTGGATAGTAGAAGGATTTATCTTCATTAGGGAAAATGTGTTGATATTTACAATACGGAATGTGATTAACAATGAAAAAATTCTCATCCTTCAAAGTTTGGTTTTCTTGTGGTAAGAGCTATAATGGCTTTATTTACTCCAAATTTTGTTTGTGATATATTTTGATCATCAAAAGAAGTATATCAACAGAAACATATCAAGCTTCAAGATCTCAAATATTAATGTGTCTATAATTTAGGCCTACACTAATGCTTGCGGGTTATTTTTTATCACTCTCAATTTAAAAAGCCTTTTTGGCCGTATCTAACAATAAACAAATTGAAAAATATATGAATGAATGTAAGTGACGAATGGACCAAGTCATAATTAATTATATATACCTCTTAAATAATGAGTGCCGCTCCAGTTTTTAGTAAAAATTCAACCATGACAGTTTCTCTCGCGACAATTTTGCCGATAAGCGCTAAATTTTGAGCAAATAAATCCTACTATTCCGGCTTTCAAATTCCAGAAAATTCCTCAAATTCCTTTTGTTCCAAACGAGGGAGGCGACAGACTAATCCATTCATTTGAAGACTCAGCAACCCTTCCGATACCCACAACTAAAAATCACAAAAAAATCTTCTCAAAGAAGTTGGGTGTATTTATAGCTTCGTGAAAAAATAATGTGATCAACACATAAGGTTTATGTTAAGACGATAAATCCAAATTCAGCATGGCGGCAAACTTAACTTGAATCCTCCTCTTTCGCGAAAACTTTGGCATGTCGTGAATACAGTTTGAAATATGGGGATTGCATGCCGAAGTTCCGGTCTGCCGCCGAACTCTCAGCCACAAATCATCATCTCAGATTGCGTGCCGGTTCATTGGAAGTGCCGTATTGCAGGTTTCCGGATTTTAATTCGTTTTTCTATAATGAATTGGTCTCGATCTCTTCCGCGGGGGTGATTATTTTCCGTCGGTCCGTCGTCCTCTTGCCGGCTTTAGGAAAGGCAATGTGTCTTTCTCTCCCTTGTTTAACCGCCATCTTTCTTTCCAGAGCAATCTGGTTATTCTTTTATTTCTCAGATTAGCTCTCCATCTGCTGAATATACCTTCTTGGTCAATTCTGAGAGAGACTTTTATACTAGTGCCTTTTCTTGATAATTTATACAGTTGTGGGTCTTTACAGAGGAAGGTATCCTAACATTCCTAGAAATGGTTTTAAGTACCTGCGCTTTCTGTTAAGTTTTCAGGTCCTGAAAATTCAATAATAATCTTCGCTACTAGTCATTGCCCTCATTTAGCAAACATTCTGAGAGGGATTTTTATACTAGAGCCTTTTCATAATAATTTATCCAGTTGTGGGTCTTTACGGAGGAAGTTATGCTAACGTTCCAAGAATTGGTTCAAAATATCTGTGTTTTCTGTTTAGTTAATTTTTCAGGTCTTTAAAATTCAACAATAATCTTTTGCTGCTAGTCAGTGTCCTCATTTAGCAAACATTCTGAGAGTGGTTTTTATACTAGTGCCTTTTCATAATAATTTATCCAGTTCTGGGTCTGTAAAAAGGTAGGTATCCTAACGTTTCTAGAATTTAATTAAAGTATCTGTACTTTCTGTTAAGGTTTCAGGTTCTGAAAATTCAATAATGATCTTCCCTGCTATTCAGCATCCTCATTTAGCAAAGCTTCCCTCCAGCGTATTTTATGCTCTCCAATTTTCTGCTAATAACTTGATAGTTTTGAAATTTGTCATTCCAAAAATGACAATATTGGTTTTTTTCAATGATTCCCTACATTGTGAAAGTTACTATTACAACCGTGTACTTTGGTTCCTCTGCTTAACTCATCTTCATGACTGGACGGTTCCTTTTGGTAGGAGTTCATAAATAATCAGTAGGATGAAGAAATTCTATATTTTCCACAGATATTATTTTCGTTGCTTTCTCATCATACTGGAGACTAAACTTTAAGAATGACGTGGTAGCATTGAAACAAGTCGTGTCAAAAAATTTAAAGGGGAAAAATACGATATATTTCTTAATTTTCAGGAAGCATTATGCCAATCTCACGAAGTTTCGTCGCCGACAGTTAAATTGCTTTGAACTAGGCTAATTTTTTAAATAACGAATTCCTCACTAACTGTCGTACGAGCGCATATATCGAGAATAAAGCCCGACATTCAAAAATTGACGGTGGGAATGCGAAAGGACACTTGATCGAACAGAATCTAAAAAATATTTATTTTTGTATATTAGAACTTTGGTTTGGGGGCTATTATGTTATTATATTCCGATCACCTTCAAAAATACATTTAGTTTCCAGCTGAGAGGACTTAAAATAACTCGAGCTGAATAATCGGTAGAAAATTAAATAATTTCGGATTATTGATGTACCTCTTATTCGATTGTAACTCAGTTCTCAATGTTTATCATCTAAAAAATGTAATAATTACGTCCAAAACTTTCAACTAAACATGACAGCAATATCTATTGTATCTATTCTGGACAACGTATTTAACGCTTTCCGTCGATGAAATTCTCACTTTAAAGCGACTACTTGGTTTACTAACGCTTGGAAGGGAGACAATTAGATATAGATACGTGAATTATAGTTACAATTTGGATATCGATGATCTCTCGAGTAAATTTTAACGAGTTAGATAACACAAAACGAATAACACAACTCGCTTGGATGGCGTGGTAAATATGAGAGCAAGAAAAATCCTTGAAACTATCACCTTGATTGTCACTTCTTTGATTTTATTACTTTTTTCTGACTAAAATTGTCTTGTATAAATTAAGTCACTCACATACCAGCCTTACATTTTATCGCCATGTAGTGTAGTTTTCATAATTAGTGAAATCTCGTGTGTTACCTTTCATTATCCTCTGGCCTTCTTTATTAATTACTCGTTGAATTTGTTGGTGTGATCGCAAAAAAATATTTTTCAAGTCTAAGTATATAACTCGTAATAAAAACGGTGTTCGTTTCCTCTATGTTTTAATGCTGTCTACCGGTGTCGAGTCTATAGCGTCATTTTTAAGACAAACAGAAGGAAAATTTCAAATGCAAACCTTTCATACTAACTCAAGTAAAAGGGGATGGGGAAAGGGGAGATGTGGGAGAGGAGGGAATGAGTAATGGAAGTTTATAAGTGTTTAGAGAAGGACAACGAGAGAAGCGGAAGGAATGATCAGATGATTATAACATCAACGGGGTGAGGGAGGGTGAGTAAGAAAGAAATCAGGTTTTTAAACCGTGGTCATAACTTTAGAACATTTAAACTCCATAATGGCATCTATGTTTATAATTGCACCCTATAACAGACAAGTTTCTCTGCCAATTCTTTGCGCTTTTATCTTGAAATAAAGATCTCGTTCTTCATACGTCAGCTGCAAGTCTTTTCCTCTCTTCCCTAAAAACACTTGTAAGTCACGACTCCGGAGTCAACTTCGAAAGATATTGCACTGTAGGCCATCGATCTCTGCTTTGCTTTTCTTTATTTCACTTTGCCCCTCTTGCTGACATCTCATTCCTCCAGCTTAGGCGCCGTTGCTGTCGTCCGCCAAGACGCTCGATACAAACCGTAACACTGGAAGAAGACATATTTTGACGATTAGGTGTCCTGGCCTTCCGATACCGAAAGAAAAATGGACGATGAAGGATAGGCGTACGTGTATTTGAGCGTATATTTGTGAGTACTAGTTAACCCAGGCCATTTCTTCTTTCTCACGGCAATATCGGCCATAATATTCCGCTAAAACATTGAAAATATTTTGTTTTATTTTTGTCTACTCGAAGAGAAATAAGATTTAGTTTCTAGGTTCACCAGCGCAGAAAAACATTTGCGCTAGCCTTTTTTCAGTTAAGAATACATTTTCACTGCGTTACGTGATGAAAAGTGCTTATAAGTGTATGATAAATAGAGTGCTAGTTTATATACTAAATTACTGATAAATGAATATAAATATGAGTTTTATTTGTGGAGTTTTTTTGATAATGGTTAAAAATTGTCAATTTTATTGTAGTCGTTTTCATACTTAGTGACACCGCGTGTGTTACCTTTAAGTATCCTCGGGCTCCCCTTATTAATTACTCATTGATTTTGATGATGTGATTGTAAATAAAAATATTTTTCAATTACTCGCGGTTGACTCCGGAATCGTGACTTACAGGTATTTTCGGGGAACGGAGGAGAAGATTCGCAGTTGACGCATGAAGAACAAGGTCTTTATTTCATGATTAAAGTACCATTTTGTTCATCTCTTGGAATATATTTGTCTAAATGTACAGTCACTTTCGAAAGTATTGCGTCAAACCAAACTGAAGGTTCATACAAGGTGGCGTTTGAAGCTTGAAATATGTTGAAAATTGTAATTGAATATATGGATACAATCGCTTAAAATGCGTTTAGGAGATAATCGATATTTTATACAAGACGGCGCTCTAGGATCAGAACGGCAGAATAAGAGAAAACAAAGCGTGCAGACACAAATTTCACAATAACACGTTTCATAATGAAAATTGCTTAAAAAATTTATGGTGTCTGGAGTGCTAGTTTCTCTAGCAAATAATTAATAAATGAATATGAAAATGAGTTAGTTAAGTCTTCTTTTATTTATAGTAAAATTTTTCGATTCTATTGTAATTATCATTTGCTTTATCTCTTGGAATACTTTTTGTCTGAATGTAATACCGTCACTTCAGAAAGTTTTGTGACAAACCAAACTGGAGGTTCATACAAGGTGGCGCTTGAAACTCGAAATATGTTGAAAGTTACATTTGAATATATGGATACAGTCGCTCAAAAAGCATTTAGGAGATAATCGATATTTCTCCAGGATCAGAACCGCCCGCAGATAATGCACATTACCAGCAATATGAGAAAAAAAATCGTGCAGACACAATTTATTTCTTGTTACATCATGCGTGACCGAAACGCTGTTTTTGGGCCGATAAGATTCATAACTCGGAGGCAGAAATAAACGATCACGACGTCGCCTCTGTCTAAGTGTCACCCGTGTAATCCTGGACGAGAGATCTAGTTGCGGGGACGGCGTGGGGGTGGGTGGGAGTTGGAGGCGCCTGGCGGTTAAGTGACGGAAGGGTGAGTGCGTGCAGGGAGAAAAGGGTTCAAAACGTGTGCGTGCGTGTGTGGAGGGATTGGCGTGGGGGGGCGTGGACGTGAAATCCTAGCTTTAGCAGAGACTGAAATCGCTGCAGACGACTGAAATTTATGAAGGAAAAAATGAATGGGTTGGACGGGTTGGTGTGTGAAGTTTGTGCGGGAAGAGGAAGGGGGAAGGAGGGGACGAGGTGGGGGGAGGGAAAGAGGGGGAGATGGCGAGGATGAGGGTGTCTGGGAGGGTGGGAGAGCGGAAAATAAAGAGGGGGGAAAAATAATATATCCATCATGCCTTTTCCATTCCCCTCACTCGCTCCTCTCCGCCTCCTCTTCCTCCTTACAGTATACCTTCTGTCACCATCTCATTCCATCTCCCGCAGCTATTGGTTTTTTGTCTTCGCCCCCCACTTTCCACCCCCCCCCCTCCGGCCCGCCAGTCGCGCCTCTACTCAATCACTCTTTTGTCATCTCGTCCCGCTCCCAACTCTTCATGCCGCACCCACACCCCCTTCCAGTCCCCCGCGCTCCTTCCCTACCCACTCTCTCAATGATCGTTCTTCTTCTCTCACATACTGTCCCGTCCTCACCCTCAAACTCCCTTAGGACTCCGCCCTTCCAATCCTCTCCCTCTCTCTCTCTTGCCCAACTCCTGTACCCTGGGGTTCTCTTTTCAACCCCTCCCCCCCACCACCCTGGCAGACTCCTCTTTGCCATCTCTATAGCGCAAACCCTTTTCTCGCAATCCTGTCCCACGCTCCCATTTTCACCCTTCCGACACGGTGACATCCCCCTCCCCGGCCCCGTCGTCTCGCTCCTATTGATAAATTGCTCTTAAAATAATATACACACTGTAGCAAGCATGCTATGGTGTCAGAGAGGCGTGTAAGCATAGAATAAAAAGGCTCGGTTGTGGTTTTCACTTATTTTTTGGAATAAAATGTACGGCTAGAATTACCCTGTAAGGATGTCGTCAGGAAAAAATACCAGTTTTCGCACATTCGCTTATTTCATTTATTTTAACACATAGTAACCAGTTTTTATTTGATTTACACGGCTAGATCCGCCTTTTTCTGGAGCCGAGTGGGTAAAAAAGCTGATTTTATGTATGTACCATTTACCAAATTTGGCAAAGATGCATGAAAGAGTTGGTCAAAACATACAGTCGTTACGTCGAGGTTCTTATTTTCAGAAAGGTAAGCAAACGTTAATATTATAGTCGAAAATTTTGTGGATTATACTACATATTCCCTCTTACTCCTTAGGAGATTCTACTGTCAGTCCTCACACTGCTGTGCACCGTTTAGAGACTATGAGATAAAGACAGCTTTCACGCCACTGACGCAATTGTGACATGTGGCCTATGGATTTTCTGGTGGGCGACTCATATATAACTAGACTCACGCTGTCTCATTCAATGACGTTCTTGCTTAAATTAAGATGAGGAGATCCATAGGGACCCATTTGATGTTTTCTGATGAATTTGTAGCTCCTCTTACCGTGAATATTTATTTTATTCTAATCAGCTGGTATATCTTCTTCTAAATATTTATCTTAAATCTGAGAAACGTATCGGTACTCGCTAATACTGTGCTTTTTGAAACAGAGAATGCCCTTGAGCCATTTGCAACGCTTTGTTGGGGTGCCCTTATTTTGATTCTAAACATTTTGTGAATATCGTGTATCGCGTATTACTCTCATTTTCCCATCGCATGCAATTATTCCTTTTTTGGAATATATTTTGCATATGTACCATATGATAGGAGAGCATCGTATCTATTTGTTAAATTGAATGATGGACCCGATAGCTTCGTTTACCCTCAAGAGCAGACAAAAGTATCTACATTTCTTCCATTTCATCCTTTCCACTCCATCTGTCGTCTTCCTGGCGCTCTTATTTTCTCTTCTCGCATCCCTTTCCCTAACCCTTCCCCCCGTCTCCTGTTTCCCACGCCTGACCGACCATCCTCGTGGAAGCATTCAGTTTTTCCACTGGTCCACCTCCCTCGCTCTCCTACCCAAACAAAGGAACGGAGCAAACTTTTTCCCCTTTCTCCCTCCACGAACAAACCCGCCTGCCGGATGTCCACGGTGTTACTGTCCATGTTCACGGCCGACTCTTCGTGTGCAATAGTAGCCGTCTCGCTTTGTTTTTTCCCTAAACATCTTCCCCCGACCTGAATTCGGTGTAGCGGTAGAACGGAACCGTGACAGCTTCGACAAGTGGAAAGAGTCTTCAGGGAGTGTCGTCTTTATCGTCCGGAGCTCGTACTATACGAGGTTTTCGTGGAATCAGATAGTAGGCGTACGGTTTGGTTCGGTTAGTTCCCGTTGTGTGCGTCACACAGTCTAGACTGCCGTTCCTAGATAATCGTTATCACTCCGTCTTAGACGTGATGTAGTCCTCTTTCATTTGTGTGTTTATTCGTCGACCAAAATACTGTGTTTGTACTACCCATAACACGATGGTGTATGTGGGAGATGCATTCAAAACTTTACTACTCATTACTAAGTGAATTTTTCATTCAAATGGAACACCTTTCTCCAAATTATTCATGAGCCATGGACTAAAATATGCTTTCTATTTTTGGTTTATAGTGGCAACGGTAAGCAAAGACGCTAGTTTGCTGGAAGCGTTATTATTGCCTCTGGAATAAAAAGTAATCAAAATGTTTTTTTAATAAAATTTTCATTTACTACTGTTATTACCCACCATCTACTACACGAATGCGTGCTATATTTTTTCCCGAAAATGCTCACTTGTATGGTGACGCTGACGTCGTTTTGTCGCTCGTTTATGCTATGAAAATTTTATTTTCATAGATGAATTTTATTGTGATATCCCTGGTTTTTATATTTTTCTTGCATGTTTCAAATTGTTGTTGCAAGTAAATCTCATCTTTTTGCTCGTAGATGGTGCATAAAATGAATTTTTCGATCATTTATTTAATTAATTTAAAGTTACAACCGAGTTGACCCCCCTCTTCATCGCCGTGTATAGATTATTCTTGCTATTTCAGTATTGCGAAAGTTGTGTCAATTAACGAGTTATTAAATAAAATATAAATATAGTTAAAATTCAACCTATTTAGTAAAAATTCGAATAATACATTCCTATATTTTGTGTGACCATTTTCTTTACTTCCGTTGTAGTAGAGCCCTAACATATTTTTTAATGCACTGAGAGGCAAATAAGTCTGTATAACGAACTTGTTTTTCACGATGAGATCATCGTAACTCCGCGTTAACGCCTAAGTAACATTATAACAAATTACATTAGAGCACTAGAGAAAACCTATAACTACCCAGTTTTGTACTAGTCAATGATTTAACTTAATAAAAATCACTTAACAGTGCATGATTTAACCGTCCATAGCATTTTTTCTCAAAATTTGCCGTTTCTAATATATCGAATCACTTGCTTTTCAGAATTTATGATTGATTGGTTGTACACTGCCAAAGTTTGTGTACAGAATAAGTTATTACTTCCTAATAAATGTCTATTTTTCCACAGCATTACGCAATTTTTCAATTACGTTCTTGCTGCTCATTCATGCCTCATAGAATATTAAGACCTCCCATGCCTCTGGCAACTAATATCTCCCCTTTCTTTTTAGCTATTAATAAGCAACTGATTCCTTCAAACACCATTTCTACCATCTCCAGAATGTCTCTAAGACATATCCTCAATACTCTTTTCGCACAAGTTTTTTTATTTTACCCTTATGTTTGTTGTCAAATCGAAAGAAGAAGCTCTTATTTTGTGGAAGGATGCCATGATTAATAACAACTGACACTCTTTGTGACTTCCACAGACGTTTATTTACAGACGACCGGTTTCGGCTGTTAAGCCATCTTCAGGTCTTATGTTTGTCGTTTTATTTTTCTTGCATGTTCTTATTATTACTGCTTCATGTAGTCAAGGAAAGGTCAGCTCTTTGTCTTTTCTTTCTGTTTCCTTGCCTTATCTCAGCGTTACTACCAAGATGAATCTAACTATTTAATATCTATCTGGTATTAGCATATGTCACTATCACATATTACCATTCCAGCCACATTTTATGTAAAAATAAGCGGTGCCTTCATCATTGTTCTTTGCTCCGCTATGATTCGTTTTTCTATCCGTTTTCAAAATCACCTTTTGTACCCTACAGTCTCGTGTTTGATACGTATGCTATAGCTTTCTAAATTTTACCGATAAATTAGCGCGAATTACATGTGGTATGATTTTGCCGCTGTGACTTGCTTGTAAACAGACGTGTCTCTTGGGTGCCCTATAGTGAGGATGGTCTTTTGAGATGACATAAAATTTGACATGTATTTTTATGTCGGCTATAAGCCTACAATTTTACGTCGTCCTCTTGCATGTTTCCTGCTATAAATCTCCTTTCTGAGCTCAACTAGAAGAGACGCAATAATTTCAGTAGTGTACCCTTTAAACGAGGCTTCAGTTTAATTTCATGATATAACTGGCTTTAAACGAGGCTTCAGTTAAATTTCATAATATAACTGGCTTTGTCATTTATTATCCGTGAGACAACCCAAAGAAGGTTTTAATAATTACACAGCTCACCGCCTGTCTTAGAGTACCGTTGGGTAAGGGACAACATTTTTCATGAATACTCATATCAACTCAAATTTAACCTCAGATTCAACTCTAGACGAAAGTTGTAAATCATTATTTCTTAAATGAAAGTGTAACGGAAATTTAAATCCTAAAATGTTATTTATAATTAACTTATCCTGGTCTTTGCTTGATCTTTTTTTCCTTTAATTTAATACTGCCGCTTTAATCACTTTAATTCTTTATTCAATGCTGAATAATAGTTATTTTTAAGTTATAAGATATGAGTATTATTAAGTGCGACCAAATTCTGTTATGTGGATGGTTATTCATAAACTCCTACTGAATCTAATTATTAGAGGGAATGTTCTCACCTGGAAGTCGTACAAAGCCTTTGTTACTCATGATTATATCGTGAGCAACCTAAACTCGGACATCTATTGCCTCCGTACATTCTGACAATGCCCTTCCAAGCTGGCAATCTCTGTTCCTCTAACGAGAGAAACGTCCTAATTCCTTTGACAATGCGCGGCGATATAAAGGTTTGCTTAACCCTCGTGACCGACGCAAGGTCCCATAACGAGTGCTCGGATTTAAACCTCTCCCTGGAGACCTGACGTCAGTTCAGTTGGAGTTTGTCTTTTGTCCGTCTGTTGTCCCGTTTCCCCCAGTCCCCATTCTTCCTCCATCTCCCCTTCTGTCTCTAATTTCTTCCACAATAACTTCTCCCTCATACGTCGTCATTCTTTTGTCATCTTCCTCCTCCCACCTCGCCGTTATCCCACCGTTATATTCCGATCTTTTCCTGCTAGGTCTCTCAAAAGTTTTCTTCCTTATACTCTTACCTCACCTTGCCGCCCGTATGTGCCCGATAACACTACCACTGCAGGTACCCAAGCAACGAGTAAATTACCGTTTACACTACTCATGTTAGTTAATCCTTGCTGCCTAATCCAAGTTGTACTAGCAGTAAGGAAGCAGAAAATCTTTTATTAAAGTATAAATCCTTAATCCCCACAACGATTGGCCTTATTAAGAGCCTAAAAACAAGTGACACAATCTTTCTACGTATTCATCGCAAAAATGTACCTTTTCAATTCAATTTACCTCATTTTGCTATCGAACTTTATTTTATTGCTTTACTTGCAGTTGCCATGTTAAACTGGCAGTTATGGAACTTCAAAATCTGGAGCATTGTGGACTAACTTGAAATATACTTGATCAACTTTGTCATTGATACGTATTATAAAATATATTTATTAATATCTTCTGTAATTTCTTCACACTTAATGTGGTGTAAGTATCCTAGATGATCTTTGCGGGAAAGCTTCAATTTTGGGTCAAAATTGCAAAGAAAATGAAATAAAAAGTTGGTTGTGCTTATTGCACTAACGCACCATTAACAAATTCATTACTGCATATGTTCTGCAGAACGTTATTTTAACCTATCTAGTTAAATAATCCAAGGAAACAGTTTATTTGCTGTACGAGGAGAAAGGCGTTCCCATAGCTTTCGCGGAAAACGGTTTTTTGATAGTTTTGAATCGTAGTCTCTTCCTTGACGCTATTTTAATAATATTTAAGACGAGGAATAATTATTTTCAGAAGTTCATCTGAAGCTTTCATTAACAAACGCCAGTAGTTTTGGCTTAGTTTTCGCTCTGACTTGCGCTAGTCCTGGTAATGTAAACAGTTGGGAAATACATAAATTTGTGTCATTCTATATTAACATTTCACTGTCTTGGCGGAGTTAGTATCAACTTTTTGTCCACCTCGAATCCATATTAATGTAAGGTGTAAATTAAATATTCTTCACTAATATTAAATCTGAATGTATGTATTAGTTTGCAAGATTTTTTGTTTATTTATCCACCTCGGGTTCGGGTTCGAATTCCTTCGGGTTTATTGTTTTTCTAGCATTGTTGTATATGTTTGTGCGTTTTCCCCTGCTAAAAATGTCTCAATCTAAATACCCTTGAGGCTGTTTTTAGGATGAAGCGGGAAACAAAATTAATAACTAAAAGTTTTTACCATTCCTTGCATTTTTGATCCTGTAAAGATTGCTTTAGCTAATCTTAAGTACAAAGGGAGAGTAATCAATTTTTATTTAAGCTTATAGTGCGACGGTACAAACAGGGTTTTGTGCATTACATGATATGATGGTTAACTGCTGATATATCGTGGGAATTCCACCTACAGAACATATGGGGCGCAGCATTAAAGAAACTAGGTTTAGTTAAACGTATAATAGGAAGGTATTCGGATGAAAAAGTCAAAGGGAAATGCTACTTCGCTCTGGTTAGGCCACACCTCGAATACGCCGCGAGCATTTGGGACCCTGGTCAAATGGATTTAACCTCAGATTCAACTCTAGACGAAAGATGTAAATCATTATTTCTTAAATGAAAGTGTAACGGGTAAACCAAACCAAAGTAAACCAAAAAATTAATAAAATACGAAGGAAAGCAGCGCGCTTCGTTAAAAACTGCTACGAGTGTACATATAGTGTCTCACAACCTTTAGAGGGATTAAGGTGGGAGCCCCGAGATACTCGGAGGCTACACGTTAGGCTTAGGCTGCTTGATAAATTCTGATAGACCTGATATTTTTCAATGTGACATAGAGAATGCTATCATGACTCCTCACCACATCTCTAGGCCTGAAAGATGCGATAAAATAAGAGAGATACACTGCCGAACAGATAGGTACAAATACTCGTTCTTTCCACAAACAATAAGCGATCACAATAAAAATTAAGCTCCACCAAATACACTTCTACACGTCACCATTTCATCTCCAAAAAAGTACACCTTTACACGGATGGTAACGTAACACCCCCTGCCACACGCCCATGCGGTGGCTCGCGGGGCATTATGTAGATGTAGATATGTACAATGGAGATTGGACCATAGGCTTAGTAGTTTGAAAATGGCTGAATTTTCTTCTGGTTACTCTAATCCCCTGTTCTACAACTCCCTTTTCCAAGAATTTTCGGCAATTCAGACGCCTCCTCTCATCCAACCCATAGTCCCGTCCCTCCGGGCGCTCTCCTCTTTCCCCGTTCTCACCTGTTCTTCTTCAAACCACTCCCACTCCATCACGAGAACTCTCTCGTTCTTCCCTCCCTCTTCTACCACTTCTCCTCGCAGGGGTTCCCTCTCGACAGGGTGCCGCCCCTTCTCCCACTTTGCGCTCGCTCGCCCTAAGTTCTCATCTCTTCCCACCACTCGTGTCCGACCCTTGAGAAAAACCGCCCTTCCTTCTTCATCCCCTCCATTTTTTCCATCAAATCTTATAGGAATATGTCCATCTTATTTGATAAATCTTCTAGATCCGCCAATACTATTGATGAATTGTGAAACTTCAGCGACATGCACTGAACATCGTTTTGTTGACTCTGGCAGTTCGTTTCATTATATTTTTCTAACATAATCTGTCAAATCTTTATTTTTTCTGCGATAATTAGTCACCAAAGCACGTCTGCGTATTATTTTTATTAGATGAGGTCCTTTTGCATTATTTATGGCTTAAATTTTCCGAACGTAATTTTATTTTGCTTCTTGTTCTATTGTTGTGCAGATTATCTCACGTGCTATGTGAGATTATCTTATGAGCCGGGAAGGGCAGCGATACACGAACAGACTAACCTAAAAGACAGTGATGTGGATTTTTACAGAGTGTGTTAGGACTATTGCCATGATAATTAATCTTTTAAGAAATAGGAATTGGGTGGGGAAAGAATGCTTAGTGAGGAATATTTTAGTGGATTTACTTTCTCTATCTGCCTTTTTTTAAATCGTAAATAATTCTTGAGACGAAATTATTCTGTATACTGATCATATTGTTTTCTTTTCCATCCTGCTAATGAAGTGAAGGGATTATAATTTTACCCACCTTATTGTACTAAAATTTTCATGACCTGAATTTTTCCAGTGATTCCAGTCTATAATGCGACATACGAATCATAGTTTGCTCTCAACCTTCCAGTAAGCACTTTCATTTCACTTTTATTGCCTCTCAATTCCTTTTTCTTGTACGAATTAAGAGAAGGAGGCAGGTTTGCACAATTAATCTCTCTTCTGCATCTCAAACACTAAGGGCTTACTAAAAGATGAATGCTAAGTACGGAGCGATGATTCTCGTATTAAATAATTTCGTTCGTGTGCCCTTAAAGAATATTGCCTCTTTATTGTAGTGCTACAAACGCTTCTAGTGGATTTCCTTACGATCGGTGCTGGGGTATTGTATACCCAGGTATTTGTTATCATCCGCGTCTCTCCTACCCTTTCCCCACTTCATAGTTTTTTTTCAACTTTTGCGGTGTTTTGGTAATATTTCTTCCGCTGCCAGTGAACTGATTCATGGTAAATGTTCAATGATCAAATTTGATGACACTTTCAAAGAAAATGTACCTGACGTGCTCAAAATCAAATGTAATGTCCAGTCTGGTTTTTTAGTTAGTTCTTAATTAACGATCACCTTGTCTGCAATCTAACTTTCTGTTTATCTATGGTATTGATGATGTTGATAACAATAAAATGTAATAGGAGGCCGATAACACTATTTGTGGGACCCAGGATGTCTCCCTTGTCATTTTGGAGTCACTACTATCGATTATTTTTTTCATATTATGTAACTCAATATTAATTTTAATTCTATATTAATTATTCATATTTATGTGTGTGTTGCCCTGTGCTATCTCTCGGTGCCAGTTGATCATTCTGTGTTACTATTACTTATATTACCGTACTCAGAGACGTCAAACGTGTTTATGCACCCCTACCTCTCGAGTCCCAAGGATGCAGCCGAAAGGCTTTGAAGCTTGCTCACGGACTTGCGGAGGAACGCCGAACTCCTCCCTTCGCAACTCCACCTTCCCTCGCCGCAGGCTACGGATGTGGGGAGCATGGGAGGCTGGTCGGGGGTCGGAGAGGAGGGTGGGGACAAGGCCTCGGGGGCGGCCGTTCTCTCCCCTTCACTCTCTCTCTCTCCCCCCATTCTGATGTCTCCACCTTGCGCAGACACTGCCATCGTGCCAGTCTATACATAGTCACCCACAGCCTGGTCTCTCATACCTACCTTCCCTCTCTCCCGGCAGCCTGCCCCCGTCCCTGTCGATCGTGTCAACTCCTCCCCTTATGAGGGCCTTTCTAATTGAGCGTAAGAACATAACTTAAGGTGGTTTGAGTGCAAATTTTAATAATTTTTCATATAATTTGAAAAAAAATCTCAGTTCATGCTTCACATGCATTATTTACCTGCAATTTATGCGTTGTAAATAACCTCATCATCATTGGTCGTGAAATCCTAAGATTGGTTGAATGCAGCCCTTCACACTTACCTATCTAATGCTAGTTCCCTTACCTCCTGGCATCTCAACCTATGTATTTTCACAAAGGAAATGGTTCCAGGCTTGACTTTGTGGAAGTAATTCATAGTAACTTATATAAAACTTTGTATACTCCACTATAGGTTTAATAACACGACCCGGGTTTCGACACTTCGTGTCATCTTCAGGTCTTTAGGTCCTGAAGATAACACGAAGTGTCGAAACCCGGGTCGTGTTATTAAACCTATAGTGGAGTATACAAAGTTTTATTTAAGTTACTATGTATTTTCCTCTTTATTTAGCTTGGGACCTTCTCGCTCTATCCTCCCACCCCTGTCGACCCGTCAACTCCTCCCCTTATGAGAGCCTTTCTAATTGAGCGTAAGAACATAACTTAAGGTGGTTGGAGCGCGAACTGTGAGTCGTTGAGTGCACATTTTAATGATTTTTCATATTATTTGAAAACTATCTCGGGCCATGCTTCACATGCATCATTTGCATGCAACTTATACGTTGTAAATAACCTCATATCATCACCATTGGTCGTTCAATCCTAAGATTCCTTGACTGCAGCCCTCCACCCTTCCCTATCTAAGGCTGATTTCCTTACATCCTGGTTTCTCTTCCTATGTACTTTCCTCTTTATTTGGTCCATGAATTTATTCCTGGGTCTTCCTCTGGGGTCTTTTCCCTCTATTTTACCTTCAATTATGTTCTTCATAAACCCATTGCGCCTAAGAGTGTGTCCAATCCATGTGGTTCTCCTTATCTGTACCTCATATGTTATTATTTAAATTATGCAAGAATTGTACATAAAAATAGTCGTCTTAATTATGATAATGATGTGACTTGGGTTTACGTAATCCGAAATTTAAGCGAAAACGACATATGTTTTCTATTTGGCACGATACCTTGATTATAATATAAACCATTATAATAAATTAATATGAAAGGTATGTTTTCGCGTTTATGAAAAAATCTGTACCTTCTTGTGACATAAGGTTTTTCCAAAATGTATGTCAAGTGCCATAAGACTGCGTGTAAAAATAGCATTGAATTATCAAGAAACCAAATCAGTGACTAGCAATTTTTTTCGCTTCTATCTGTACCTTTTACCAATGAGTACGCTCATGAAAAATTTCACGCAAATCTCTACGTGAACAAAATTCGCCCTGACCACCTAAAATAAAGTATGCTACTTTTGCCACGGTGACAATCATCTCGTACCGCCAAGACAGCCAAAAGGGATATTCTTCTCTTTTCTTTAGGTCACTAATGAAATTTTCCTTTTTTAACTCCCACTATCCGGGAATTATTTAAGTTTTGAAAATTGAAATCTTATTTTTTTCGGGCATCAAAGTACGGCTCATTAACCTTATCATTGAAGGGCGACTACAAATTACATTGCCATTATTACACATACATTTTATTTCTTTGTTTTCGGTGGCGCAGTACTTGCTGGAGTACTTTCTGATTGATCGGATTAAGAAATTGTCCCACTTTATGATTGGCTAACTTAAAGGATGATTGTTCGGGCTCCAGCATATTCTTCTTTACGCTTTGTTTTCTGGGAGCGTTACGTACGTTCTGTATCTGAGTCACAAGCTTAAGTTCACCCGTATGGAGTTAAGCTTATTCTTAAGTTATATTCTTGTGTTCAATGCAGGCATGCCTCTTCTTACCTTAGCTCGAATTTCTCGTTCCCCATGCATTTTCCCCCTGGGCATTTTCCCTTCTGCAACCCCCACCATTCACCAGTTTCCCTCCCTTGTGACTCCGTCATAATCCTCGCTTTGATGGCGCTCATCCGTCATTCAGCCAAAAAAATAGATATTTTTTTTCATACATATCCCTCCTCTCACCAAGACCTCTTTGCCACACGTACACTC